>QLOH01000125.1:0-1200000 GCA_026901365.1 Sesbania bispinosa
CGCTTCTTGTATTTTGTTTAAATTTTTATCATTATTACAAATTTGAATAAAATATATTACTTCCTCCCTTTATTTTTTAATTATTGTTTTAAGGTAATAAATAAATAGCTTATGAATTTATATTAAAATTATTTTTTAACTTTAATATATGTATTTTTATTTCTTTAATATATTATTTTTTCACAATTATTTGTCTTACCAATCAATTAAACGAATACACAGATATAATTAATAAAATAATAATCAACATTAAAGATAATATGTTATTGTATACATAACATTAAAAATATTATTTTATTAATATATATTTCTTTAATAATATATTTGTATACATAACATTAAAAATACATACATTAAAAGTTTTTATCAGCAACATTAAAAAATAAATAATGATTAAATATATTAAAGAAATAAAGATATTATTTTTAACGTTACAGGTAATTATATTAATTAAAAATAGGGGTGTTCAAGACCCGACCCGTCCCTTTGACCCATCCCAACCCGTTCTACTCGGTCCGGGTTTGTTCCTGTCCTACAAAAAAGAATAGAACCAAACCGGGTCTCATCAGGTCTTATTTTTTGACCCGGCATCGGGTTGAAGACGGGTTCGGGTTAACCTTCGGGTTACCCGGCCCGTCCTTTATATATAAATATAATATTTATTACTTGTAATTTTCTATTATGTAAAGTCCTAACCTTATTCTTTTCATTTTAGATGGGGTTTTTGAGTCTAAGTTTCCTCTATTTACCTTTAAAAATACATTCTATACGTAAAATTATATGGTGATATAATGTTATTCTTGGCTTAGTAATGTCCCAAACTTTAAAAAAGTAAAAAATATTGCATACATTAAGAGATATTTTATTGTATGCAATATATTTATTAATTGTATGAACTATTTCTTTTGAACATTGTTATAAGATCATTTCATGAATATATTTAGCTTATATATCGGGTCAATCCCGGTTCTGTCCTACTCAGACCCGGTCTTACTTAGACCTACACATCATTGGGTCTATGGACGGGTTCGGGTCCATAAAATTGGCCCGGTAAAAAATTAGGGCCGGGTTAGGGACAGGTAAAACCCGTCCCAACCTGTCCCATGAACACCCCTAATTAAAAGGTTAAGTATGTTTTTAGTCCCTCAAAATATAGCGAAATTTGGTTTTGGTCCCTCATTTGTTTTTCATTGGTTTTGGTCCTCCATTTTTTAAAATCACATGATTTTAGTCCTTGTCATTAATAATATTCTGCTAAGTGATAACGTAGTAATATTTACTGTAGATTTTTCTATGGATTTACATTCGAATTTTCCTGCAGATTTCAAAATTCAAAGGAAATTTTGTTTAGATTCTAAAATTTGTAGGAAATTTACTATAGATTTTTTACAACAAAGCAAAAAAAAATTATAGCAGCATTTTTATGTAAAAAAATTGATGTTTTTTTTTTTGGAAATTTACTACACATGAATTTTCTAGAGAAAAAATCGTAAGAAATTTTCTGTAAATTTTTACACGGGAACATCGTAGTGGAACTGCAAAAGTGACTTAACAGAGTACAATTAATAAGAAGGACTAAAAGCATGTAATTTTAAAAAATGGAGAACCAAAACCAATGAAAAAATAAATGAGGGACCAAAACTAAATTCCATGATATTTTGAGGGACTAAAAACATATTTAACCCTTAATTAAATAATATTTTCTTATCAATCAGTTATTGATAAAAATTTAATCTTTATTTATTGTGTATAGTTTCTTTGGTGGATATAATGTATACATTAGTCTTTACTCTTTAATATATATTATGCACTTTCAGTTTGCGTAATTTATTTATCATTGAAGTTTCTTTTTTGGGTACAAAATTGTGGTGGTTGTTGTTGTTATTTTATTACTTTTGAAGTTTTGCATCAATGAAGCATTTATTTGAGTTATTGTATCTGTACAACATGAAAATGTACAACACTATATAACAGTCACACGTCACCCTTTTTTAATTTAAAAAAATGTGCAAGAAATAAATCAATCGACGTGTGTACTCTCCATTCTCTCTCTTCTTCTTCCCGCATAGATGACTCCTTCAATTGATTAGATTGAGTATAGTTGTGTTTGAATTCTCCTTTCTCTCATTTTCCTAGGTTCTTACACATCTATCTTGACCCTGGGTGTTTCTCTTGCACTAAGTGCGTCAGTTAGGTGCTTCTCTTTCAAGTTTGTCATTGATTATAACTGAATATTAAAAAGTCATAAACATTATTTTACTTGGTTATAAATTAAACGTTTATCAGTTATATACTTCCATACACTTGGTTGTCAACTAGGGCCGGCCCAACCCTAAAGCGGGTAAAGCCCTCGCTTTAGGCCCCAAAAATACTCTTATTTTAGGCCCTAAAAAAATATTTTATTTACTATAAATATTTTTTAAAAAATTAAGCTAATAAAGAATTAGTAAGTGATATTAAATTATTAAGATTAACTAAGTTTTTTTTTCTTAAAAAAACCTCATTTTATCACGATTTTTTCTCTTCTCATAAATAAGAATTATTGATAATTGATTCTATCCATTTTCAACATTGATTTGTCTCATCAATTACTTTATTTTTTCTGTCTTTTTTATGGTGCTATATATATTGATAATGCAAATTTTCTCTTACTCTTTCAGGCTCTCTTTTTTGTTGAGTGTAGAGATTTGTCCTTTAATATATATATATATATATATATATACACACACACACACACACCTGGTGTCAATGGATCCTGACTCTCTCTCTCTCTATATATATATATAAGCATGTCACATTACTTGAGTATACTCTATTGTGTCAATGTGAGTAGATTAATTTATTTAAATAGATAATTATTTTTTTAAAAAAATTCTAACAAACATACGTTAGTATATTGAATTTGAGGATAAAAAAAGCCTCATTATAAATTTCGCTTTAAGTCCCTATGAACATTGGGCCGGCCCTGTTGTCAACTGTGGGTGAACAACTTATGCAGGGGAAAAAGGGGGAAGCGGTCGCAATGTGATACAAAAAGAAATGAAAGCAATTTTAAATTTATTTCATTTATTTTTTTAAATAAGTTCATTTGATGTGATTGTGACAACTTTTACTTATTTCTGTTATGTTTTTTTATTCTAAAACAAGCTAGGAACACGTGGTTATTGGATGGTGGTTATTATATGGTGTTGTACATTTTCACGTTGTACAAATACAATAACTCTTTATTTATATAGTACAAGTTAAAGAAGCTAAACGCATATATATGATTGTCATGACCATATACTATAATTTAATTTACATTTCAAAAATGAATATAATGCTAATATATGAAATCTAAACCATATATATATATATATATATATATATATACTCACGAAACTCTAGAACAATTTTATACATCGAATATCCTAAAAACTTAAATTTTTAAATAAAGATACACGCATGTTCTTGATATTTAACGATGATAACATCATACGTGGTTAGCTTAACTTAGAAAAAGAAGAAGTCGATATGCTAATACTGTGTCGTTTTATTGAAAATATTGTGACCACAAGTGTTTTTTTTTTTTTTTTGGATTTTTTTTATCCCATACATATATAATCTTGAATATTCTTACGTTTTTTTAGTTTGGTTTTGCTTGAAGCTGCCAAGTGTGCAATCAACCATATGAAAGCATAAGCTTCCCACGTGGTTACCCTCCTTTTCCTTTATTCATGACATGTTGTCACTCCCATAATACATTACCATGTTCATTCGATTGGTTCCTCTTCGGATTGGGTTCCCGGCCCCAACAAGATAATTATTACTTTATTTTTAAATTAGTCCTTCATGTTAATTAATTAGTTAAAAATTATAAAATAATATAAAAAATATTTTAAATTACGTACATAAGAAGGTTATTGATATAATCAAATTTCAATAAAAAACTATGCACAAGAAAATTTTCAAAAGAATTAAATTAATAAAAAGTTTCATAAAAACTTATTTAACGAATTAAAACATATTTGTTGTTGAGATGATTTAGATTTAATAGAATAAAACTCACTTCGAGAAATATTCTCTCACACTTATATACACCCATATGTATAATAGACTACTGTGCCGATTTATAATTGTGGTATAAATATATAAAATTTTTACAGAATAATTATAAAAAATAATATACATTTATTTTTATAATGTATATACTTTTAAATTTAAATAAAAGTTTTCTTTGTGATATAAATATTTATTTTATAATTTGTTAATATTGGCCTAAAATTATTTATAAATCAAGAGCTTATTTTAAAATTTCCAATGAATAATTGATTTTTGATATAGAATATTATTCCGTTCATTAAAAATTATTTTATTGCAAATTACTTTTTTTAAATTAATCACTTTTATTATTTTAAAAGATTTATGGGAATTTTTTTTAAAAAAAGAAAAATATTAAAATAATTGACCGTCTTAAAAAGTTATTTTGAGTTGCTTTACAAAAAAGAATTTATAGTACTTTCTAAAATAAAAAGTGATTTTTATAACTGTAATCCAACCAAATATAATTCTATTTTTTCATAAAATCTTTAAAAAATAAATGTGTTTGTCTATGACTAGGGTAGACTATGGTTTACATAATCCATAATGTAAAATATTGTAATTTAAATTTATAATCGTCAAATTTAACACTGATCATATTATTAGTGACTATAATTGAATTGATTTTCAATTATTTTTATAAAATATATTGGTTAAAAATAATAAAAATTTAAATCGATAGTATTGTGCAATATAGAAATTTCCCCTTTAACTTTAAATTGATAAAGTTTCAATGAAACTAATATATATAGTATTGCAAATCCATATTTTTCTTTAAATTAAAATCAAATAATCATATAAAAACCATTTAATAAAAAAAATTATTCATTCACTTTTAGCAACTAGTAAAATGTAGATTATATTAGGTGGACCAAATTTTGTTTAATTCACCCTAAAATCAAACTCCTTTATGTTAGAATTGTGTGAAATATATCCATGTAAATACTAAATACTATTAGTTTCAAATAGAATTTATAATTCTTTCACGTGAAAATACTGTTGATTTTACTCTTGATTCAATTGATAAGGATTGATGAGAGAGCTTAATAATGATTTATATATTAATATAATTTTATGAAAAGTTTTATCGCGTGATCAAATATTTACTTCCACAATTTTACATATTTATATAAAGTTTTTCTCAGCGTGCAATACAAATATTTATTCATATAAATTTAGATATTAATATATTTTATGTAAAAAAATTATTCCCGTATATATGATGTAAATATTGACTCTATCATTTAATTATTCATTTTTTACCTATAATTTAAGTTAATATTCATTTATATAAAGTTTTCATCCCTGTGATCATGCATGTGAGCTCTGTGATATAAATATTAATAATTTTTTAAATAAAGATTTCGCTTCATATGGTACAAATATCTATCCATATAATATACATATTATTATGTTTCTATGTAAAAATTTCATCCAGTACAATTTATACTTTTACTCCTATAGGATATATATTTAATATAGATAATAATATCTTTGACGTAAAATTTTCACTTTTACCTGTTATAAATGTTTATTTTATAATTTAAATTTAAATTTAAATATTAATACAATTTCATATAATTCTTCCGTATAATAAATATTTATTCCTGTAAATAACTTAGTACACAAATTTTCAATTTCTTTAAAGTTCTAAATCCATCTATTAAATTCTTTAATGTAATTTAAAAACGTAATGAATAATTTAAATTTTTTTTATATTAAGGAAGGATAATTTTATATTTTAATTTCTAATAAACACATTTGAAATTTTTATTAAAAAATTTATGGTACGAATATACAGAAAGTTTTCAACTCATTTATTAGAAATTTAGAATAGCAAATATACTTTATTAGAATAGCTAATTGAATTTTGGCTTAAATACATTTTTGTCCCTATACTTTTGTAAATGGGTGATTTTGGTCCCCTAGTTTTAATTGCTCAATTTTGGTCCCTATACTTTTTAAAATGAGTGATTTTGGTTCCCCTAGTTTTAATTGCTCAATTTTGGTCCCCTCTTCTTTAAAAATTGAGCAAATCTAATCCTACTGTTAGCCTCCCATTAAATATTTAGCAGATTTTACTGACATGAATTTAATTTTGTGACGTGTGACAAAGATTATTATTTAATTTTATCTCTTAATTTTTTAAAAGAAAAATCAGAGCTTGCAGATTTCAGTTCGCTTTCAATTTCATTTTAAATTTCATTTCATGCCCGAATGAGATTTCAGTTCGTTTGGTTGACAGCTTGAAGATGCAATTGTTTTAGTTTTAGGACTTGTATTTGCTTTATTATTTTTGAGAAAATTGGAGTGTAGTAGTGGGATTTTATTTTTTTATTTTGTTTTCTCATTGTATTAAATTATGCAGAATCTGATTTTATTTTCTGATTTTTCGTTTAAAAAACTAAGAGATAAAATTAAATAATAATCTTTGTCATGTGATAGTTTACACGTCACAAAATTAAATCCATGTTAGCAAACTCTGCTAAACATTTAATGGGAGACTAACAGTAGGATTAGATTTGTTCAATTTTTAAAGAAGATGGACCAAAATTGAGCAATTAAAATTAGGGGACCAAAATCACCCATTTAAAAAAATATAGGGACCAAAATTGAGCAATTAAAACTAGGGGACCAAAATCACCCATTTATAAAATATAGGGAGAAAAATGTATTTAAACCTAGAATTTTAAAAACCCTCATAATTTATGTTAAGTTAATTTGAAGTTTTTTTTTTTAAATTTGAAATGAATAAGTTTAAAAGGAAACTGTTAATAAAATCTTTTAAAAAAATAAAAAGATCAAAATTAAGAAAGAAATAATGAAATTTATTGGCTGAGTATAATGAATGGAGATAATTAATAAATAATAGATAATAGATATTAATTAATAATTATCATGATATGACCGCAAGCGGACACATAAATTAATTAGTCAAAATAATAATAATAATAATAAAAAGTTCCCCTGCCTCCTCAGTGCTTCTTTTTCCCCTATATAAAGGAAGATCTTGATTTTTCACAATCAATTTGAAACTTCAATATCTCCTTCTATTCACCACCATCATCCATGGCTTCCCAATCTCAAGCTCAGGGTAAGCTCACTGTTTCCACATCACCAAAGAGTGACAACGGCAACGGCGGTACTACTGGTGCTTTACCAAAAGGACAGTGCTTGTGTTCACCAACGACACATGAAGGATCCTTCCGCTGTCGTTTGCATCGCAATTCTACTTCCACACCTCCTAATTGGATGAAACGCTCCAAGTCCATGCCTGCTAATAAGCCTGTCGTTTCTCCACACTCCACATCATGATGATGATGATGATGCTGATCCATGACTTACATATACGAGATAGATGCATGTTGTGAGTGAGTGAATGTGTTAATTCATTTCATCATGTGTATCTTTATCAATCCTTGCTGGCAGAGGCAGCTCTTGATTACTTCAAAATTGGAAGTGTTATTATATTGCTTATTATGACATCGGCTCAATGTCTATGCTTGATTAGTAATTACATATATATAAATTAATTATTTTTAGTGGATGACTGAGTTGCTATAGTTGCTACCTAATTTGCCTCTGGCTTTGTGATTTCTCGTCAAATCTTGATCTAACTTGTTTTGTTTTAATCGCATAAATACAATCTCTCCTCTCTCTTCTCATAGTCTGAAACGACGCCGTTAAATTTAAAAGGCGATTTGTTGTTGGATTTTTCAAAGTTGTCCTAAATATTTTATCGATTTAGATCCTCTGCATTATCCTATATATACACTTCAATTCTGGATGAGTCTGATATATTATATATAGGTATTTGTATTTTTTTAAAATATATAATAATTGAAAGGAGGAATTTCACCGGATCATGAGATTCATATCCAAGAACATGATCACACGAGTAAATAGTTTGGAGCTGTAGAACGAAAATAGTTAGAATTGCTTTTTTTTTTTTTTTTAAGGAAAAGACGTTTTTGTGACTGAGAAGGTATTGGCCAATTGGGGATTAAGCATCCACCAGAGATTGGAAAATTGAAAAAAATAAATAAATAATATTTGTCTATATATATATATATATGTCAGTGATCTAGATTCTAGATTCAGAACATTTATGATCATTCATGTAGTCTCTCTTGGTTCACCCATTTTGATTTCTGATATTGTTTTTCTGGACAATAAAGAAACCGCTTGGATGGGCTTTGAATGGCCTGTGATTTAAGCGGTTTTGCATAACGGTGGGATTGAAATTGAAGATAATCATGTATTCAACTTGTCTCAGGTGACTCGAAACGCAAGTAAAACCACCCAAAAGAAAACCATTGGCTCTTGAATCTTGATAAAGACAGTGCTATTCTATTATAAAGATTTTTTTCCCTGTGTCGCTTTCTTCGTTTCCCAACCCGCTTCTTGTTTTAAGAATCAAGATTCATTGAAACATATGCAATTTGTACTATTTTACAAATGAAGGAGGATCAGAAATTAATGGATTATCCATGACTTTTCGAACATGAATTATATACAATATATACCGTCCTGAAACAATATATGACCATGTATCGCTAGTAAATACAAATTTGCTTTGACATGATTACATTATTTAATAAAGTTCATATTTCAATTATTGTCAAATTTATTAAATGATAAAATAGTATGGTATTGACCTATTGTATACCAACAAAATATATGAAGTACACCAGAAAATAGTATTGTATTAGATTAGATAACATTGATTTACGAGTAAATTAACAAATCAGTTCCTCACTTTGTGGGGATCATGCAGTTTCGTCCTGACTTTTTTAAAATAGCACTTTAATCCATACTTTATTAAAAACATGCACTTTAGTCCTTATTTTATTAAAAAACATACACTTTAGTCTTTCATTTTATTGAAAAATATGCACTTTATGCATAATTTAACAAAGTTAGAAACTAAAATGCTATTTTAAAAATGTTAGAGACGAAATTACATAATCTCCACGTAGTGGGATAGTTAGGATTTGTTTGTTTACTCATTTACATTTGTTAGTGTTACAGTGTATTAAAATTAAACTAAGATGAGATTGATTTGAAGTTTGAACCCCTTCACCGTTTGGGCATAAAGAATTCAATGCCTATCTGTGAAGCATTTGTACCAGTGGATGAAAATTTTCACCAATTGCCCCGATCGTAATGATTAATTAGATTAATTTGGCACTCAAACTTGTTGCCATCATGGCTAATTAGTAATTATCCTTCACATGGAAATTAATTATTATATGTTACTATAAGGTGGGCCTATGTATAGTAGAGAAACTTATTACTATCATATTCGCGCGGATTCATCTTAAAGATATATAAATATCTATTATAATACTTTATCGCTATTTATAAAATAATATTATCCTAAACAAACTAGAATTGATATCACTATCAAAGCCTAGATATTCTAAACCACTTTGATTATTTCAATCATTTTATATTTTTGGAGTGGTTTCTTCCTAAGAAAAATTCAGTCACTATATCATACCGGAAAAAGAAAAATTCTGTCACTGTCACATGATTCAGATCTACTGCGGAACCTGAGTTGTTGTTTAGTGGTCATTAGAGCTTAAGCTTATCCATATACAAATGAAGGAATCTAGCTAAGGGGTTGCTAATTAAACGGTGGATAAGAATATAATATATATAAATAAGCACATGGATTTATAAATTTTAACTATATTATTTATTTAAAAATAGATTAAACAAGTATTTTTATAAATCTTATAAATTTAAAATAAATAATTCGTCTTTAAGCGAACTGCAAAAATATATTATTTAAAATACTGACAACCTAATTTGTATATAACCTACCCACAATAAGGGAAAAACAAATGGAGTGAGTTAAAAGATAAAAAATTTGTTGTGTCTCTCAACTCAAAAAAGCCAGAAACCTGCGCGTTGTAGCTGGAATTTATTTATTTCAGCTTCTGTATTTAGACTGTGTCCGTGCGTGAATCCTCGAACAATGGTTTCCGATGGAACTATATGATGGGGTATACTTAGGGAGATGTCTAAGCTACATTGGGTAGAAATGCTACGTAGGGTACACGAGGTATTTTAACCGTTAGATTAATATTTAAGTAATCGACAGTAAGGATATGCCGGTTTGTCAAAATACGCAGAATTTACACAATACTCCCTCCTCAAGCCATGTACACATTTCAGTTTGAAAATGGAGTCTTTATCTTTCATGTGACCCACCGTCTTCCTCAGCCTGTCTCTCACCAACAGAACTACCTCACCGTGTTAACATGCCAAAAGTCACAGATCAACAACCACCCTCACTCATTTTTCAATTCCACCATGACCCATCCACTTTAACACAATGAACCATAAAGCTTTCATGCCCCCTCACTCCCACTACTTTCCCTGTGTTGATTGTCACCAACTGACCTAGTCACTCCTTAGCGGAAAAACCCATATCACCTTCAACCTTTCACCCATCTCCCCATCATCAAGTCCCACATTAAACCAAACCACCACAAACAACAGAGCCCTTATTCGACAACCAGCCATCACCTTCAATCGTTCATCGTTCCAAGTTCGTTGACATGGTCCCGTATTCGTTGATGCCTCCATCTCTTGTGTACTCAGTTGCAAGCCACCACCAAGCCATTACAAGTACATCGTCGGGTCGTCGCTATCATCCATATTGTCTCGCGGAACTAATTGCCCCTATGAACCATGGCATCATGTGTTGGACCAACCCCTGTGATGGTCTATATTCAGTCTAATACTCAATCACCGTGCCACGTTGTGATGTAGCATGAACCAGTCTATGCTATCAGCTGCCATTGAAGATGCCAAGCTCCCCCATTGTCACCCTCACCGCGGTGGGCTCATCCCTTTCTACACTACCCATGTTGTCTTTAAACCTTAAAAGGGCCATTTTTATAATTTTATTATTTTTAAAGCACATGTGAAAAACCAGCTATAAAAGGTATTCACAGCCATTGTACCGTAAGTGGCTTGTTCACCTATTGTACCTTAGACTCACCCGTATACTTAGAAGAGACTCCGAAATTTATGTTAGAGAGAATTCCGGTAGAGTTTTGGTATAGCATAATGAAAGCGTACTTGACTATTACACCTCTTCAAGTTTATATAGGTTGGTTTTGGTGGGAAATTTTGTTAATTTGTTATAACGAAAATGGTCAAGTAGTTCACACGCCAGAGTAAAATTGTCATTGTGCGCTAAAGTTTAAACGGTTTCCTTGGCGTTGGAGTAGATTGTCCTTGATGGGTATTTTCCTGGTGGGATGTTGCTAAAAGTCTCACTTATCAATTACGAGAATCGAACCCACATCCTCCATGATACCAAGAAGGAGCAATATTACCTTTACGCTAAGTTTGTTTCTTAAAATATATAGTGCAAAATATTATATACATAGTAAAAAATAACAAGAAATTAGTGTCGGTCAGGCCGACACTGACTTTACGAAGGCCGACGCTAAATAAAAAATGTTTAAAAAAAGTTTATTTTATCATTAGCGTTGGCTAGGCCTGGCCGACGCTACATAAAAAAATGTAAAAAAAAAAATTCAATGGTGATGCCTTTTAGCGTCGGCCTTGCGTCGGCTTGGCCGATGCAACTAGCGACAGTGTCGTGGCCGACGCTACTAGTTTGCATCTAAATCGTTGATTTGTTGTAGTGTGAAGTTAGACTAACTTATCTTTGTAATTCGGGGACATAGCCTGATTCCTAGTTAAGATTGTACTAGTCGGTTATCTTCAGAGGTCGGTAAGTGATGAGCTAAAGTCAATGTTGGATTCAATACCAGATGATTCTTGAATGGTCACCCTTTGTTCAGCTTTGGCCTCTTTTTTGAAGAATTTTCTCCCCCCAACTTATTTATTTTCCACACTTTGTGCAGAATATTTTTTTTATAACAAAAGAATAACATAGAACTTATTTTTGGTGGGGGAGAATCCTTTCTTTGTGATTCTTGTGCCTTCTCTTGGATTCCTTGTGACCAACCTCTTTATCAATTGCTTTGTCCCATTTTGTTGTGGTGCACCTTGCTCTCTATCCTAAGTGTTAAGGGACATGGTATGATCATTGATCTTTAATAATGATAATGGTTGGGGTGCATCAAATGAAACATTAAAGGCTCAAATGGGCAACCAATAAATGGAAATATTAATACAGGGTTGGCTATTTGGCACTAAACAGAATATTAGAATTACAAAATTGTGCCTTTGTCACATCCATACCTTCTACAAGCAAGACAAGTTTCAGAAACTCAAGCAATAACAGTTGACAAGCAGCGGTGAAAAGCTCTCAATTAAGTGTTTAGGGCTCTCAGCTCACCGGTTGGACTAAAATTTCCTTGCCAAAGCACATACTAGATTTAATAAACTATTATAATAGGTTCTCTTGAGAAGTACCCTACTCCTAACTGATTATGGAATTAATCACAAGACCCTATCATCTTTCCTAGATTGGTTAGTTAGACTACTTATTTACAGAGAATTAGAATAAATTACCTTGATTCCTAAGTTCCTAAAATCCTAAAATGACTGGATAAGTACTGCATGATATATATATATATATATAAGTGGAAGGTTGGATACAGTACAAATCAAAGAGAAAATAAAATAAAAAAAATAAAATAGGAAAATAAACGAAAAAGGAAAAGAAAAAGAAAGAAAAGCGCCAAATAAGAAAAAAAATTATCAGTCATCGTGGTCCTGATCCATGTGAGCTGCTCCATCCTCAGCTCCAGCTGCACCATGCCCCTGGGAAAATAGGCCTGTCCCCAGGCCACTGCAAGTTGACGATGGCTCAAAGACAATCCAGAACAGTGACCATTGTTAAACCTGCACAAAGTTATTATAATTATTCGATCTGCAAACTACTTGTAGTAGAATGGTACAAACCGGGCCAAACCGTAAAGATCCACTCAAATGAATCCTTCTTTGGCAGGGGTTTGATTGATTGAAATAAACTGATGAAAACAAAGATCAAGTTAAAAGCAAAGGTGGAACCAATTTAAGACAAATATCAATCCAAGGAATTCAAATGCTATTTCATGATTTATCATTGGTTATTAATAACATGCATTCAAGAGATTAAATCTACCAACTTAGATTAAATCCCCTGATTCACTACTGAAATAATTTCCAGAATTCAATTGATTAAGATTAACAAGATAAAATAACCATCAAATCTTATGTTAGATTCAAATCAATTTTATAATTGATACCCAATTGAAGTAAATAATTAAATGAACACCTTCAGTTGAATTACTTACTCTATGCTTTTTAATTGTTGCATGATGATTAACCAATCAAGAGTACAACATATATCAATAACAAATTTCATAACCGAAACATGTTAACCAATTAAGCGTTGATCAAAGAAATATGAAATTGAAGCAAGTGGAGTAGAAAAACAAGGTAGATGTAATTCAATGAGCATGTAAATAAAGATCAAACCTCAAAACCAAAATGAAAATAAGCTTGACTCCTTGAATTGAATACAAAATTAGCCTTTCATGAAGACTTTACAAAAAGATGAACAAAAGTAAATGAAACTCTTAGTAATTTCTACTACAACTTGGATGATCTTGTCCCTAGCAAGGAAAAGATGTCATTCCAAAGCAGATCACTTAGCCATGACTAAGTATATTTTCTCCATAAATTGACTTATTGATCAATTACCTAATGCATTTGTCCATTACTTTAAATTATTCACCCACCATAGCTATCATTCACCAATTTGTCTCCCACTTGCACTGAGCATTACATCATCTAGCTGGCAAAATCGAAGGAAGTTGCTTCAGATGAAATCAAGCCCTGAATCTTAGCTTTCAAATGGCGTTGGTTTAAGCCCAAAAAAGGTTTTCTAGCCCAACTTATGGCCCAATCATTGAGTGCTGGTCAGGTTTTCATGTAATGTTGACTATTCCGTCTTCCAAGCTCATTTTGACCCACTAGGCATCCGATTTAGCTTTTTGGTTCTTCATCAAAGCTGTAGGGATTTCTTTTACTTTCCTACAATATAAATTGCATAATTTTTAGATATCTAGAACTCAAGTTATGCTTGAAATACGAAAATAGTGTATTTTTTCAATTATGCTAAAAAATGTAATTAAGCCCAATATGAACCTGAATTGGCATAATATGCTTATGACTTGTTAATTAAGCATAAAATATTAAAAAGTTAAATTTGAGGGATTATTAATGTGTATGATTTGTATTTAGCAAATAGTTGCCCAAGTCGGATGCTTTCGTCGAGGGCATGCGGGACTGAGTTCATCGACATTTTTGTTTCCTTGATTGATTGACATGACGATTCATCTACAAATATGGGACATGTGTCATAATTTTGTGTTGTGGTCCTTGTGGGCCTCGCCACGCATCGAGATCGTGCAAAATACCGTATCTTGAAAAGTTTAAATTCAAAAAGGGCAGTTATTATTCATCATAACTCGTCTTCCTTGCATTGTTTCTCAAAAATCCTCTACAACTTGCAAATTTTCCAGTGAGCGTTCTAGCGACCCAAGCACCTCCATTGCATGCTCTTTGAGCCTTCTGGGTTAAGGGACTTCTTGCAAACCTTTTGCGCCGAATATTTAAGTCATTTGACCAATATTTTGCTTCTTATATTTTCTGCAAACTTTGACTGTGAACACTAGGGTAGGAGATGAGGACTAGGTTTATAGCTGTCCTCGGTGGTGGCGATAGGATTGTGATATTTGATGACCTAGAGGATGAGACTATTGGGAAACTGGTTCTGCGGCGTCACCGCCGCTCTAAGGATCCTAACCCCACCATAGCTGCGCCCCTTGTAAATTGTCATGAAAATGTATTTCATAGGGTTTCCAATGAGATCCTCCGGCCTTAGCAGGTTGAATCTCTAAAGGTTAGACTTTCTGACGACCTCGATAGATTTACTTCTACGGTGGAAGTTTTAAGGTTTGTCGGGGTTATCCGACAATATTCCAGGCTTGTTTTCTCAAATTCGGAATCCGACGACGATCTACTAGGACTTTTACACAAGTATGACATGGGTAAGCAGTAGATTCATACCTCCCCAACCAACGAATTTTCGATCCCGCCCAACTCAAAAAACCTCAGTTGGGTAGATATAGAAGCTCTCAGAACTGCCTGTTAGTATAGTTCGAAGCTGGCTCTAGAGTTGGCCTTCCGACATGTGATGACCACTCATGCCAAACATGAAGGCGAGTGGGAGTTAGTGCTTCTCGGTGAAGAAGACTGAATTTGTTTGCAGGGGAATGCTCTGGAGAACTTATTCGTTCCCATGTACTGAACATTATTTGACGACCTAGGTGTCTAATTACCTTTTTCGGATTTTGAGGTCGGGATGATGCAGTTCCTATAAGTTGCACCATCCCAACTCCATCCCAACGCTTGGGGATTTATACTAAGTTTTATCCTGGTTTGTGATTCCCTAGGTTTGTCATATATTGTAGATATTTTCCTACACATGTTTCGTCCCTTTGTGGTCAAAGAGGTTGACCACTGGTTGTGGTTTGTTTAGAGGTCGGGTCCTGGGGGGAAGTTATTCAAATCGTATCAGTCTTCGCATAAAAATTTCAAACACAGATTTGTATTTAGTCGGCCTTTGGGAGAAGGTCGAAAAAATGTATTAACTGAAGTTGCGGAATTTCGGTTTCATTCATATTGGACCCGTGAGATGTAACATCCCAAATTTCATGAAAAAATGACTTTATATGTGAAATTAGAAATGAAATAGGTTTTTATAAAAGAAACTAGATGAAAGAGGTGTTAAGACAAACTCACTCCTAAGATTTTTAATGTAGTCAAACCATTAAGTTGAGATTATCACAAAAGCAAGTCTGAGATGCATCTTGTTATTTTCTAACTGTGTGCTCAAGTTTATGGCAGAATTTCTAGACTTTAGATTTGCAAAAAATGATCAGAAAAGGATGCTCAAAGACCATCTTTGAGGATATGAAGCATAGAAGTCAGAATCAAGATATGCCAAGACAAAAGACTTAAATCAAAATATTGAGCAAAGAAGAGATTCAAAGTCAGTTTGAGACGCTGGCTTAAGATCAGATGCAGACTCAAGCACAAATGCTATCTCATGTTCAGATATAGACTCAGACTGAGATTCAGCTTGAGACAAATTCTCAAAGAAGAGACTCATACACAAACTCAAAAGAAGGAACAAAATTCGGATACAAGATCTGCTAAGGGATGAGACTCAGTCTTACTTTCAGAATCAAGAAAAGATCAGACTAAAAGATGATGAACAAGAAAAGACTCTAAATCAGCTTGAGACACAAGTTCAAGAGAACAGATGTAGACATCAGACTCAGATGCAAGAGCTGCCAAGAGTTGAGACTCAGACTCAGCTTCAGAACGCAAGACGCAAGGGTCAACAAGAGTCCAGACAAGTACACTGCTCGCTGACACAAAGCAGTGGCACAGTACCTTTTGGCAGAAGATTGATAAGTGCTAAAAATATGATAATTTTGTATATAATTACTACACTTATCAAAGGTAAAATATTAGATTTATTCACCAAATTACCTCATTTTAGTAATAAATTAAGATTTTAAGATTATTTGATTGAGATTTGAATTTGATGCTATTTTGATAAGAAATCTGTTGATTTTGCAAATAAAGAGGAAAGTTTTAAATGATGAAACAAGATAACATTTATTTGAAGAAAGAATCTGCAGATTAGATTCTAAATGGCTGCAGATCAAGATAAAATCAGCATTTATTTGGACAAAGATCCTGCAGATAAAATTCTCAATTCAAATTCAAATCAAATCAGCAAGAGATCAAACCGAAAAGAGGGAAATCAGGAAAGCAAAGCAGGTCAAGATAAGATCAGGAAGAGATCAAGATGAAAAAGAGGAAACAAGGAAAAGCAGTAACGGTGGGCTGCGCTCAGCTTGAGCGCAAGTGGAGCGCAGGAATTAAAATTGCTCTCCGTTTCCTGCGCTTCATCTGCGCTGAGCGCAGGTTAAAGCGCAGGAATATGGAAACGGAATTCAAATGAGATTTCCAACAAGATTCCTTCCAGATTTCAGATAGCTTTCCAACTTCTATTTAAAGGACCTTTTGCATAGATCAGGATGAGGCGGAGCAGAACTGGAGCTAGAGAAAAGTGTGACAGTTTCTCTATTGGTTTGTAATGGCTACCATGAGTAGCTAAACTCTTCCATAGGATTGAATGTAGTCGATTCAATCCCCAATTATATTTGAATTCTCTTTGTTATTTATGAATCCCTATTTTTATAATATCAGTGTTTTCATTCTGTTCTTAATGCTTAGCTTTCGCCTTTGTGCAGGAGTTATAGGTTGGTTTTATGGGGCGCACTGGAAAGTGGTTTTGTGAAATCAATAACGAGTTTGGGGGAACCTAGGAATAGGAAACTTGAATTCTGATTGGTGAAAACACTCAAGTTGTCACTGTGGGAACCGAGATGACTTGATAGCTTTTACAAATTAATCTTTAATCCGGGGTAATTTATCACTGTGGGAACCAGGGTGAATTATTTTTGAGTATTTCATATATGTGGAAACCTTTTATGAAATAACATTTATTTGTGTTAAGATATTATAATTGCATATTCATAAATATCATTGGGGTTCAAATACATGAAGGGTGCGATAGACGAAGTTCAATCCTAGTTCCAGTAACTTGCTCAACCATCTCAATTTATTGCTTTCTTGATTTACTATTGCAACCTTCACAAACAACAAACCATATTCTCTCACTTGATAGTTATGACCACTAGAATTTACAATTGAATCGTTCCCTGTGGATACGACAAACCCTTCTACTTACTATTATACTGCTGGATTTTTGGTACGTTTGTCAGAATTTCAACAAGTATTTTTGGCGCCGTTGTCGGGGAACGGTGTCTCAATTTTAAATCCTTGGGAGGTCTATCTTATCAAGTTCTAAATATTTTTTTAGGAATTTTAATTTTTAATTATTTTATTTTAATTCTTTTCTTTTAGGATTTTTTTTAAAAAATTAATTATTATTATTTTTTATTATAAAAAAAGAGAATAAAAAATATAAAAAATAAAAAATATTATTTTTTATTCCTCTCTTCCGAGCTAACATTGGTTTAAGCTTCTTGATTTATGCTCTTGAAGGGACATCTAGAAAGAACAAAAGTAGAAACAGAAAAAGGGGCAAGGATAAGCACAAGGAGACAATCTCAACACTCTCTGTCCAACCACCCCAAGTAAAGTAAATGTTGAATAATGGCTACTGAATGACAAAATCCACCAAGAAGAACGCTTGGAGATTATCAAAATCCACCAAGAAGAACCCTTGGAGATTATGTTAGGCAGCAAGAACCAGACTATTTCTCCCACACACCGATTCAGGGTAACTTCTCTAACTATAACAATTATTCTAACAATTTTTCACAGGATTGGGGAAGTAACCAGAATCAGAGCTTTGGGTGACAACAAGATGCTGTTTCATTGCACATGCAAACTTCTACAGATGAGATTGTGGCTCAAAATCTTGCCCTGAAAAAGATGCTCACCCAGAAATTAGAAGCACTCAACAAGCGGCTAGATAACCTTTCTCAGCAATTGCAGGCAGTGCAGTCTCATCCTAGCCAGTCCCCACAATTAATTTGTGATTTTTATGGAGGTGACCATCCCAATGGTTACTGTTCTTATCCATGCACTCAAGAAGAATAAGTTAGTTATATGGGAAATCAAGGAAGATCGGGCAACTTCTCCAACAGCAACAACTTTGCAAACAATTCACAAGGATGGAGAAATAGCCAGAAAAAGGACTTTGGGTGGCACCAAGATAATGTTTCATTCCCCATACAACCTTCTTTCCAACAGCAGCAAAGTTACTCTTCAGCTCAACACGACGAATCAAGATTTGATGCTCTTCTTGAAGAAAATTGCAATACTTTGTGAAATTGCAGAAAGATAGCAAAGAAGCAGGAATAACTATTGACCCCATAATGGCACAGATAATAGAAAATTTAGCTAAATATCAGTCAGAACGGATCTCAGCAAAGGCTCAACCCAACCCCGAAGAACAGTTGTGATGACATGACCACCATAAATGTTCAACTGATAGGGGAAGGAACCAATGACAATCTGACTGATGAAGAAGGGGAAGCTGAAGAAGAGGAACTTGAAAAAGCAAAAGAAAAAGAAGATGAAGAAGAGGAAGCTGAAGAAGAGGAACCAGAAGAAGCAAAGAAAAAGATGAGGAAGGTGAGGTAGAAATAGAAGAAGAAAAAGAAGAGGATGGAACAAAGAAAGTTATGCTTAAAGAAGAGAATGACTGTGAAGGGGATGAAAAGAACAAAACAAATGAGATTGTACATGATGTAATTGTAGAAAAAGAACAAGAAAAAGAGAAAAAGAGAGAGCAAAGAACTGAGAGAGGAGGGGAAGTAGTGAAGAATCCACCAGATCCTAACTACCCTTCGAAGGAAGGAAAAGACAGACAACATACAAATGCTCAACCTTCCAAGAATCATAAAAGAAAGGCCTGCGAACACACTGACCAGAATAGGGCAAAGAGAAGAAAAGTCAAGCTAACATCACAATCAGAGCCTAAGTTCCAATTGAGGACAAAGTGGTCAGGCATATTCCATACCAAGGACCCTTGTGAAGCAAAAAGAGTAAGATCTAATAACTTTGAATTTTCCAAGCTTCAAGAGGAGAAGACCCATGCAGCTCAACACAAGACTCCGAAGAAAAGAAAAGTCAGGCCAAGGGAGTCAGCAACATGGTCTAACTCCAGACACAATACCAAATGGTTAGATTCAAGTCTCATTCACAATTGGTCCGAGGCAAGAATATGGGTAGGCTCACTGCCAAAAGGAATCAAGGTTACAGCACAGAGGCTGGCAAAAGGATCCCAGTATCACCCACCTTGAAAGAACATGCGTCAAGCTATATGACATAAAACGAGCGCTTCCTGGGAGGCAACCCAGAGATTTTTAAAATTTTAATTTCATTGTTTTCAATTTTTATTTGTTTTTCATTTGTTAATTAAGATTTTTAATTCTTAGGATTTAGGAAATTTTCAAAATTGTTTGGAATGAGTTTGTGGAAAAATAAAATTTTAAACAGTTGGAAGTAGCGGAAAACTTGACTGAAAATTGCAAACTTTCATTCTATTTTCCGCGCTTCACCTGCGCTGAGCGCAGGTAAAGCACTGAAATGCAATTTTAGTCACTGTTTTCTGCGCTTCACATGCGCTGAGCACAGGTGAAGCGCGGCGGTGCGGGATTTCAAAAATGAAACCTGCGCTCCACTCACGTTGAGCGCAAGAACGCACTGTTGCTTAAATTGAACTAAAAACAGGGGGAAGTCATCCGTTCTTCCTCCCCTATTTTCTCCTGTACCATCTCTCTACTTCCTAAGCCTTTTCTTTCTACTTTTTCCACTTACAAACCTCCTTCATTTTGAATTTTTCAAGTTCAAGGTATGTTTTCTTGTTTTTCAGTAGTTTTAAACCGATTGAAATTTTCGTTTTCCTCTGTTTTTATGATTTGAACTTTAGGATAGCAACCTTAGGATTGTGAATATGTATATTGCTATCTTGGATGTGATTTTGGCTGTGTGGAACATGAAGAACAAGTTGTTTGATTGGAATGCTCTTTGTTTTGTAAGTTATTATGTTTGAAAGTGTTATGCTCTATTGGATTAAAATTTCAAACTTTCATTTTCCATGATTCACATTGAATACTTGCAAAGTGATGGAGTTTAATTTGTTTATCTGAAGCCATTACCAATTGCAACTGAAATCTTTGCTGTGAATTTGACTGATTCTTTTGAAGGAATGTCTTTTGATTTTGCATGCAATTTGGTTAATCATATGCTTCAATGTTCTTCATGTATTATTGGTTACAATAAGGCATCATTGAATTAGATGTTCTTCTTTAAACTAACTGTTGTTGTTTGAATTTTCAGATGCCTAGGATCAAATACACTACTAACCTTTCCTGTGGCTCTAGCTCACGAGAAAAGGCATGGGGAAGAGGGTCAGAGATGAACCCCACGATGATCCCATGAGATTCAAGAGTGCAAATGCTGCTGCAAAATATGAAGCTCTCAAACCGTGCAACTATGTGCTGAAAAGACTAGTTGACCTCAAACCAGGGGAGTACGAGGAGTTTAACATGCAAAATTATCCAACATAGATAGTGTAGGACAGCTGTTATTGATAGATTATTCGACCTGGAGCTAGTCCGAGAATCTTATGCCAACACAGTCACAGAGCCTAGTGATAGAGGAGAGAGGAGATCATTAGCCACAACAGCCACATCCACACCACCAGCTGACATTCCACTTTGAGCTTTCATGGAGCACATCTGCAGGCAGAACTCCACCCTCCACAGAGGGATTTCCCACCTTCAGAAGCATCTGTACCAGACCCATACCCAGACATGTTGCCTGATGAGTTCCGGGCATTCTTGCAGTGGCCTGGGGACAGGCCTATTCATCCAGGGGGAGGTGGAGCAGCAGCAGCTGGAGAGCAAGACGAGGACTTACAAGATACAGAGGACGAAGATTGATATTGATGTTTTTCTTTCTTTTCGCTCTTTTATTTTCTATTTTCTTTTATTCTTAGGATTGATTTTTTTTAGTTAATTAGGATTTTTGTTTTGGTTTTCATTTTTTTAGGAAATAGGAAATAGGGATTTAGTGAAATAAATTTAAAATCTCAAAGCTAGGCAGTCTAACTAACTGAATTAGGAAAGAAATAAGAATTTTGTGATTGAATCCATAATTAGTTAGGATTAGGATATTATGCAGGAAAATATATCAGGGTAGTTAATTAATTTCAATAAGTGACTTCATCAAGGAAATTAGCCTAAAAGCTGGTGAGTTGTGAGACCAAACACTTGATATGAGAGTTTTCACCGTTGCTTGTCAACTGCCATTGCTTGAGCTTTTGGATTTTATTCTGCACATGAAAATTATGGAAGTGATAAAGGCAAATTTGTGATTATAAATTACATGCTCAGTGCCAAAAAGTCAACCCATGAAAAAATTTTCCAATTTTTTTTTGGTAACCCATTTGAACTTTAATGTTTCTTTTCTTATGCACCCCAGGCAACATTAATGTTTATATCCTGTCCCTTACACACTTGGGATAGAGAGTAAAGGTGCAGTTTGATAAAATGGGAGAATTGGTTGGTTATTTGAAAGTGAATTACTTGAAGAAAAGCAAAGAGCGGGCACAAGAAAGCAAAGTGAGTCACTCCCTCAAGAATGAAAAAGAAAAACAAAAAAGTGAATGAAAAAGGGAGTGAATCACCAAACAAAGAAGACGCCAGCTGAATAAATCAAGAATGCAATAGAGAATTGAGAGAAAGTTCAAGAAAAGAAAAAAATGCTCTATATTCCTGTGTTTTCTTTGCATATCCAGAAAAACCATGAGTTCTTGATAGCCCAACCTCATTACAACCTAAGAAAGACCTTTTGATCCATGTTGACCATGTGCATGTTTATTAACCAGAAATGACTATCAATTTTAGTTGTTCAACAGTTGTGAAAAATTGAGGGAAACACTTACCCGTGAGCATGAGATAATTCCTTGATTTATCACTTATTGTTTTGATTACTACTTTTGAGAAAGTTTGAATGTGTTTTTATCTGTTTTGATTGATTTTTGGAAACACCACTTGATTATGATTTTCAATCTGATATTTGGTAAGTAACAGCTGCCTAGCAAAGAGATGATGAAATTATTTCCTTACTGAGTGAGAATTTTGACAGGGGATTGAATTCATTTGATTGCAAAAGGTTTTCTTGCTTGAGGACAAGCAAGAAGCTAAGTTGGGGGGGGGGGGGGGGTATTTGATAAATACTAAAAATATGATAATTTTGTATATAATTACTGCACTTATCAAAGGTAAAATGTTAGATTTATTCCCCAAATTACCTCTTTTTAGTAATAAATTCAGATTTTGAGATTATTTGATTGAGATTTGAATTTAATGCTATTTTGATAAGAAATCTGTTGATTTTGCAGATAAAGAGGAAAGTTTTAAATGAAGAAACAAGATAGCATTTATTTGAAGAAAGAATATGCAGATCAGATTCTAAATGGCAGCAAATCAAGATAAAATCAGCAGTTATTTGGATAAAGATCCTGCAGATAAAATTCTCAATTCAAATTTAAACCAAATCAGCAAGAGATCAAACTAAAAAGAGGGAAATCAGGAAAGCAAAGCAGATCAAGATAAGACCAGGAAGAGATCAAGATGAAAAAGAGGAAACAAGGAAAAACAGTAACGGTGGGCTGCGCTCCACCTGCCCTGAGTGCAAGTGGAGCGCAGAAATTAAAATTGCTTCTGTTTCCTGCGCTTCATCTATGCTGAGTGCAGGAATACGGAAACAAAATTCAAATGAGATTTCCAACAAGATTCCTTACAGATTTCGGATAGCTTTCCATCTTCTATTTAAAGGACCTTTTGCATAGATCGGGATGAGGCGGAGCAGAGCTGGAGCTAGAGAAAAGTGTTACAGTTTCTCTATTGGTTTGTAATGGCTACCATGAGTAGCTAAACTCTCCCATAGGGTTGAATGTAGTCGATTCAATCCCCAATTATATTTGAATTCTCTTTGTTATTTATGAATTCCTGTTTTTATAATATCGCTGTTTTTATTTTGTTCTTAATGCTTAGCTTCCGCCTTTGTGCCGGAGTTATAGGTTGGTTTTATGGGGCGCACTGGAAACTGGTTTTGTGAAATCAATGGCGAGTTTGGGGGAACCTAGGAATAGGAAACTTGAATTCTGATTGGTGAAAACACTCAAGTTGTCACTGTGGGAACCAGGATGGCTTGATAGCTTTTACAAATTAATCTTTAATCTGGAGTAATTTATCACTGTGGGAACCAGGGTGAATTATTTCTGAGTATTTCATATATGTGGGAACCTTTTATGAAATAACATTTATTTGCGCTAAGATATTATAATTGCATATTCATAAATATCATTAGGGTTCAAATACATGAAGGGTGCGATAGACGAAGTTCAATCCTAGTTCTAGTAACCTGCTCAACCATCTCAATTTATTGCTTTCTTTATTTACTATTGCAACCTTCACAAACAACAAACCATATTCTCTCACTTGATAGTTGTGACCACTAGGATTTATAATTGAACCATTCCCTGTGGATACGACAAACCCTTCTACTTACTATTATAATGCTGGATTTTTTGTACGCTTGCCAAAATTTCAACAAAGATCTTCTCTCACTTGCAACGACTCTCAACGGTTAGAAAACGACTAAAAAACGGCTAGTTTTCATTTGAAATAAATGCTGAAGTTAACAGTGAAGAATTGTGAGAGACTACGTTGAATATTGAATAGCTTCTACATCTCATCTCATCTCATCTCATCTGACATCTCAAGTCTATCCTATTTCAGATCTGATCTCAAATTGAGAACACCTTGTAGTCTTAGTTTATTTCTCTTCTTAGTTCTTAGTTTCCTATCCTTTTAGAAGAGAATATCTCTAGCTAAGCTCACTGTTAATCCATACCTTGTATATTGTAAGCTAGACTCATCAATATCCTTCCAACCTTTGTAACTAGTCTCAACTGAGATAGGAAGAAGCCTAGTCTCAGTGTGAGTGTGAACATCTTAAAGAGGCTGTAAGAATACTTGTGACTTAGCCAAGGTAGGAGTGCCTAAGCTTGGTGTGAGAGACGTCCTGAAGAGGCTGTAAGAATACTTGTAATTGACTGGGTTGTCAATAGTGGAAATCTCACAAGTTGTGAGGACTGGACGTAGCCCAAGGTGTGGGTGAACCAGGATAAGATTTGTGTGCATCTCTCTATCTTATCTCTTTTACATTTCACGTCTCACGTCTTAAGTCTGTTTACTAAAGTGAATTAAATCTATTCTAAGCAAATCAACTTTTTTAAATAACAAAAGAATCACTTCTTTTTTATCACAGAATTATTGATAGTTAAAATTCAAGCTACATCTCGTCTAATCAATTTGAGACTCCAAGTTATCAAACTTGAGATCACGTCTCTGCTTGAATTTAAATGTGCTTTTTCAGGAACAAATTTTAAAGTCTCTATTCAACCCCCCTTCTGGAGACATCCAGCCAACTTCAAGAGGGTTTAAAACTGAATTTAGGGGTGTAACTCTGGAGCATTCTCGCTCAAGCGAGAAGGGCCTCGCTTGAACGAGAATATCAGAAAAAGGGAGAATTTGGATTACTCATATTCTCGCTTGAGCGAGAAACCTCTCGCTTAAGTGAAAATGCTTCGGAGAAGGGGGTTCTCTCCGGATGATTCTCGCTTAAGCGAGGAGAGTCTCGCTTGGCGAGAATGATCCAGAATCAGGGTGCTCTCTAGAAGATTTTCGCTCAAGTGAGGGGGGGGGGATCTCGCTTGAGCGAGAAAAGTCCAAAGAGGGGCTACTCCTTTGAGGGTTTTTGATGAAGCGAAAAGGTTCTCGCTTGAGCGAGAACGCGTCAGCAGCGACTTTTTAAAAGTCTCGCTCAAGTGAGAATACGCGATTACATTTTTTTAAAAATAGATGAGCTAGAGCTTTGCCTCATTAATACGCCATTAATACACTTCTCGAGAGAGGAATTCTAGAGAGAGAGGGAGCACAACTTAGAGAAGGAGAAGGATAAAGCTCTTCCACACACCCCACCACCTCACTTTCTCTTCCACTTGGATTGATTCAAGTGAGTATAGCTCACACACTCTCACCATTTTGTGTAAAACATCCCCAATGACCCTTATTCTTCTATTCCCTATTCTTTTGACTTGTATTTGATTGTTTGATGGTATCCTCTTTGTTTATGCCAAGTTGTATGGTTTCAAATGCCTAGGATGAAGAGCTATAGTTGTTCTAAGTTAGGGCTTTGCCTATATCCATGAGTATGCCATGTAAGCTATTGTTTCAAGTTGTAAGTGTGATACCCCTAGTTACCACTAAAAGTACCACATGCATTACACGTGACCAACGAAGTAGAACGTAAAAAATGCGAAAGTTTTTTTTTTGTTTTTTTGAAAAGGGTTTAGGTTTCATTGACCTATTACCTCTCTAGCTTTATTTTAAGTACTTATGAAATATCCTTTCCTTCACTTTCAAAAACTTATCTTTCCGTAAGCGTCGAAAGAATTAACACCTTACGCGCATCCACAACATACACATGGTTAAAGACCTTGAGAGAACATAAAACAGTATGACATAAATACATACATATATATTAAGTAGCATCGATGTACCTCTCGAATACCCACATGACTACATTAAAACATAAGTTCCGGTAGTAAAATAAATGAGACCTCTAACAGAATACAAAAGAAGAGATTCCTAAATCAGAGCTACGTACTACCTAGACTCAACACAACCTAGTCCTTTTCAGGTACAAGAGGAAGTATGGGGTGCGTGATGGTGACACAAACTCCCCCCCACAGAACTCACACCTGCGCGGGATACCCGTCACCCTCCGGGTGCCCCTCGGCAACCATCTGATTCGCACCTGCATCGACGTCATGACGGAAGTCCTCGATACCGACTGTCAACGTGACGAGAAGAGCATAGAAAGAAGAGATAGAAAAGAAGGGTGAGAACATCGCATGAACTCACAACATGTAGGATACAGCAAACTAGAGCACACACACAGAGGAAATCCACACAGTCGAATCAATAAGCAATCACGACATCTCATCATGGTGTACTCATATGAACGCAACTTTTACTATTATAATGCAATATCTAATGCATGCGGGCCCAGGGAAACATCACCATAGGCAGAGCACATAGCAGCTGCCCGACCATATATACACAACACGTCAGGAGTTAGAGTCTGTACTAGCATTGGTACAAAGAGCATTGCTCATACATTTTGGCCAAATCATTTAAGGGTTCTTCCAGACAATCTCAACTGACCCGAAAATCATGAGAGCGACAGGAATAGCTAAGCTGGGTTCCCCAATCTCGACAGTAGGGAGCTAATCTACGTCACCTGAGATCTTCCGGGAGCTAGGCTATCCTCAGGGCTGGCGTCCCTTTTGAGGACCCACTGGCGTTCTTTGCAAAACCCAGTTGCACCCTTCCCAACCGATTTCACATTGTACCAAGTGCTACTGTTATATAGGTTATAAGGTTTTCAACCTCGAACATCAACAATGCTTCATGATGCATGTCACACAACATTGCTCACAACATTCACATCCTTACAGGCAAAGCCCATTGAACCATTCAACGTCACCACATTCCCGTGGCACGGCCCGAATTCAATGTCTTTCCTTCAAGGAAAATCGAACCCTACCTTGGGTTGGAACCGCACTCTCTCACTAAGCTTCTCAAGTTTTATGAAGAAAGAGGGTGTTGGTTATAATCTTTTTATAGTAGTTTGTACTAATGTTCTTAATAATCATGTCCACTTAAGTCCTATAATTTACTAAGACTTATGATTGTGTCTTATGGATGGTATTACTTATCCTAATTCTTCTTGTATAAATAATTAAGATTAGATTTAACTTTTAATCAATCTTCATTAACTGGGCTATAATTAATCTTAATCCTCCTTAATTAAGTCTTAATCTCTTCCTTAGTTTTGGACTAAGCTTTTAATTACATTTGATTAAGGTTAATCATAGTTAGTTAATTCTTAATCATCATTACTAATTAATTACTTAATACTTTTATTAAGGTTAATTAACTTTAACCTTAATTAATCATCCGTTACTTAATTAACTTAAGTAGATTATGTTAATTTAACTTAGGTAATTAGATTAGCTAAGTCTACTAATTAATTTCTAAGTTTTAATTTCTTAATAACTTGGATTAGAGTTGAAGTCCAACTCCAATCTAACCTTTAATTTCATAATCTAATCTTGATTGACTTTTAATGAGTCTTTAACTCCTTTTCTTAAAGGTTTTAAACTTAAATTAAAAGCCTAAAGGTTTTATAACTCTTAGGAACATATTTTTAGTCATGGCAACCTAAAATATTGACCTTTAAGTTGACTTTTACTTGGTTGGAATTGGAAATCCGAATTTGTTTTATTTATTTTTAAAGACTTATTCTTAATTGTACTTTAGTCCTTTTACTTGTAAAATTGCTTCTTAGTCCTTTTGGACCACCAAAGCCCATAAACATGTTTTCAACATACCCTTGACCTTTTTAAGATCAAAAAGGTATTCTTGATGAGTTTCATCAAGAACAACTCATGAACATCAAGAACAACTTGAATGTTCATCAAAACTTCAAATTTTTCACAACATCCAATCTTCACCAAAACTTCACACATTCATCAACAAACAATCTAAATGCCAAATATCATACTAATCCACTCAAAATCATCAACATACACATCAAAGTTCATAACTCCATTTTCAAGCTCATAAACACTATTTTTCAAAGATCAATCATCCAAAACAATTGTATACCTTCAACCAACTTCATGCATGTTCATAGATTCATCATACAAACACATTCCAAGCACCAAAAAAATTTTGAAACACATGCAGTCCCAAAATCCGTCAAGGCCGAGAGCTATTAAAGGAAAAAGGGGAAAAATTTTTCCAAAATTGTTTCTTGGTTTGCATGCACCAACAATCACAATCCAAGCACATTCCAAGCATCAAAACAAACTTAAAAACATGTAAACAACCCAGCTCCAAGAATCCAAAACATTTGCTCAAAGAAAAGCTCAAAAAGTGATTTTTTTCAAGGAGAACAAGAGTAAAAATAAGGATTTTAAGGGCAAATCCTTGACTCTAGTTACCAATCCTACTAGAGTTCAAGTTCTCCCCCCCTTTACCTAAGGAATTTTCTATAAAAATAAGGTGCAGTAACAGCCCCAAAAACAGCTCCAAGATCCTCCTCTTGATCACCAACAAGGACTTCTACAAGGTTGGAGGCTAGGTGTTTAAGCTTAGGTTCAAAAATGGAACCTTTAGCTTGAATGTGTTTGGAAGAAAAATGGAAAACTTGAGAGAAAATGGGAAGGAAGCTCACAGCTGCAAGTGGATGAGAATGAGTGAAATGAGAGAAAAAAATTCTGGTTTGCATGTGAAAGGAAAAGGAAGAAAGTGGAGTTTTTGCTTTAGGAAACATAAATGACACATGGCTTATTTGCTTGCACACTTGTGTTGGAAGGAAGGGGAAAATTTACAAGTGTCTCCCATGCACATTATTCTGCATGCACGGCTGTTATGATGTGTCAAGGTGAGTCAGTGTAAATTTTTCTGGCCCGAATCAAGAGTATTCGGGCCCGGTTTCAAGGGACAGGAGGGGCAAAAAAGGTCATTTTCACAAAAAAACCCCAAAAATTCCCAAAAATTCCCTAAAAATAGGAAATTTAATTCTAAATCCAAAAATATAAATTTTGATGATTAAAAATAATTTTAATCACTCAAAATCCAATAAAACACTCAAAACGGCCAAAACAGTAAAAACGCAGGTGTTACATCTCTCCCCCTCTTAAAAGAAATTTCGTCCTCGAAATTTGTGCGTACCTTCTTGAAATAAATGAGGATGGGACTTCTTCATTTGCTCTTCCAACTCCCAGGTTGCATTCCCCTCATCGGTTGCACTCCAAATAACTTTCACCAACGGAATCTTTTTCCTCTCAACTGCTTGATCCTGCGGTCTCCGATTCGCACAGGTAATACCTCATAAGTCAAGTTTTCTTTTAATTGTATTACGTCGGGTTCTATGACGTGCGAAGGGTCAGGAATATACTTTCGGAGTTGTGACACATGGAACACATTATGAAGATTAGAAAGAAAAGGTGGCAAAGCAATTTGGTAAGCAACAAGACCAATTCTTTTCAAAATTTGGTAGGGACCAATGAATTTAGGTGTAAGTTTTCGAGATCGCATTGCCCTACCAACCCCATTCGTTGGTGTAACTCTCAAAAGGACATGGTCTCCTTCTTTGAATTCAAGGGGTTTCCTCCTCCGATCATAGTAACTTTTCTACCTGCTCTGTGATATTTTCATCCTTTCCTGAATCATCTTGATCTTTTCCGTGGTTTGCTGAATCATCTCAGGCCCCAACACTAGGCTATCGCCAGATTCAAACCAACATAAAGGTGTTCTACACTTTCTACTATACAGGGCTTCATATGGTGCCATTCCAATACTAGAATGGAAACTATTGTTGTAGGTGAACTCGATCAGTGCCAACAACTGATCCCAACTTCCCTTGTGTTCTAACACACATGCCCTCAGCAAATCCTCTAGGGATTGGATAGTCCGCTCAGACTGACCATCTGTTTGAGGGTGATATGATGAACTAAGCCTCAACTTGGTTCCTAAAGCTTGTTGCAGACTACCCCAAAATCTGGATGTAAATCTAGGGTCTCTATCTGACACTATGCTAGACGGAACCCCATGTAGTCTTATTACTTCCTTAATATACAATTGGGTCAACTTTTCTAGAGAAAACTTAATATTAATGGGCAAGAAATGAGCAGATTTTGTTAACCTATCAACAATTACCCATATAGCATCAAAACCTGCAGAAGTTTTAGGTAAACCTACCACAAAATCCATAGATATGCTATCCCATTTCCACTCAGGGACATCTAAAGGCTGTAACTCTCCTGATGGTCTTTGATGTTCAATCTTAGCTTTCTGACAAACCAAACAAGAAGCTACATACTCAGCTACTTCCTTTTTCATTCCAGACCACCAAAACATCTTCTTCAGATCTTGATATATCTTAGTTGTTCCAGGGTGAATACTCAATCCACTCTTATGAGCCTCTTCTAAGATCAGTTTCCTTATTCACTTATCATCAGGTATACATATCCTATTTTTTGAATCTAATAATCCCATCAGTTCCCTTACAAAACTCAGATTCTCCTTTCTTAGGGACTAGATCCTTCAAAACTTGCAAAGATTGATCCACTTCCTGTGCTACGCGAACTTGCTCCAAGAAATCACTTGAAATCTTCAAGGTTCCCAATCTTATACTCTTAGGACCAAATCCAACATCTAGGTTCAGGTCTCTAAACTTTTCTATCAACTCTAGCTCCTTAACCATCATTGCTGACATATGCAAAGATTTCCTACTCAAAGCATCAGCCACTACATTGGCTTTCCCAGGGTGGTATTGCAGACTAAAATCATAATCCTTTAAAAACTCCATTCATCGCCTTTGCCTCATATTCAATTCCTTCTGATCAAACAGATACTTCAAGCTCTTATGGTCACTAAAGACTTCAAAACCTAGCGCCATACAGATGGTGCATCCAAATCTTTAGAGCAAAAACTATGGTTGCCAACTCTAGATCATGGGTAGGGTAATTTACTTCGTGTGTTTGCAGTTGCCTAGAGGCGTAAGCCATTACTTTCCTTTTTGCATCAACACACCGCCTAATCCTTGTTTTGAAGCATCACAATATACTTCAAAACTCTCTTGTGGGTTAGGTAAAACTAACGTAGGCGTAGAGGTTAACCTTTTCTTCAATTCCTGAAAACTATCTTCATACTACTGGCTCCACACAAAAGGTTGGTCTTTCCTAATCAAACGGTTCAACGGAGTTGCTATCCTTGAAAAATTTTCAATAAACTTACGGTAGTAACCAGCTAACCCCAAGAAGCTTCTCACTTCCGTTAAAGTCCCAGGTGCTTCCCACTGCAACACAGTTTCTACCTTAGCTGGGTCTACGCTAACTCGTCCACTATAGATCACATGACCTAGGAAATTCACTTCCTTTAACCAAAACTCACACTTAGATAGCTTAGCATACAACTTCCTATCTCTCAAGATTATTCCGAAGAATGCTATACTTCCCATTGGATCCTAGAAATAGGAGAGAACATGGCACGAAAGAATGAGGATAAGTTGGCTTAAATGAGGTTAGAAAACTGGGTTTACTGAGGAGGGAAAGGACCACCAATGACAACCAATCCAGATGGAATTACTAGACACATGTAGCATTCATGGTAAAGTCCAAAGCGGATTGTAAGATTACCTATAGTCTCGGTATATAGATAGAAGCAATCTATCTTAGGGAATATTATTATTTTTTTTGTTTCTTATGGTTATCCTACTCCCACGGATTGTATTTGTCCCCTAGGGCATCCTTACGCGAAACGTCACCTACTTATCTAGTACTATTCCAATCCAATCTTTAAAATCCTGCCTAGATATTTACTAATTTATATACCTTTCCTTGAGAGTCTAAGTCCATTAAGATTAATGTACAAACTAATCCTGTAAATTGGTATGGCCATACTAAATCAACATGTCATAATTCTTACCAATTCCAATCTTAATCGTTTATGAGATTCCATTCACATACCTTATTCAATCTATAGGAGCATCAATCAAGTATACTCTTAGTCATCAAAATCAACACATACGATAATCACTCATTTTTTGACATATCTATTATTTCTACTAACCTCATGGAAGTGTTATCCTTACTTTAGCTCATACCATTGTAGTTCTTGTAGTGCTTACTCGTGCATACAATTCTCCATCACATGATCTCTTTCTTCAATTTCCTGCGTAGTCTTGATACTAATAGATCCTTTGCTTAGTAATATGCTATTACCCAACTAGAATTTGCTTAAGAATTACATCTTATGCTATTGGTCTCAATATTTTGACTTATTTTATCTCAAATCGAGTTTTCCACTTTTTTCTATAAACCTTTATTTTATCAATCCGTTAGAGATAGCGATCATACTCTAATGTATCTATCAAACTTCAATCATGACACTCATTCCACAGTCAAACCCTTTTAGACTTGAAGTTCATCAACAGGGTATCCAAATATACCTTAATTACTAAGATCAAATCTCAATTCATATGTTTCTCATTCTTATCCTAAACTCCATCATTATTTATCCTGAGTATACCCCGAGTCATCGATTATTTCTAACTTGCTTTACCAAATTATATATATATATATATATTTTTTTTTTTTTTCAATAATTGAATCCTCAAGAGCTATTAGTACAAATCCCCTAATCTCAAAACCTTAATAATTAAACATCAATGATCAATCATCTTAACCTTGAATTTACAACCTCGAATTCATCGTCGATCCCTTAGGTTACTCATCTAAAGGAATGGGAACCTAACCTTAGTGGTCATCCTACTCTGACTTTTAACGTCTCACTCAGCACTTTAAACCACAAGTCAAATCAACAATTGGCTACACTAATGTACAACCTTAGGACCTAGAGGTCTTAGCAAACTCGTTTTAGGAGCTTGATCACTTGGTTCATTCATACTACCTTAATTCTAATTAGGGTGTTAAGTTAATTCTTTTATAAGGTGTGATTTTATGCTACCCTGTCTCCTTCCCAGGAGATCGCCCATCTCAGGGTTGCCTCTTTCTGCCATGGAATCCTGCATTCGCAGAACAAGTCAACTTCTTCCGTTTCATGCAGAACCATTCAAGCAAGAATAAGCAACGCTACACACAGATCCTCATATTACTAAGATAGTAAGATGAGAGCAACCAATTCACATAAGGCAAACAACAACACAAACAAACAATCAACACAGAGTAAACACAGAGAGAAGGGTATTGCAGACCATACTCGAGGCCAAAAGGAAAGAACAGCTCTGATACCACCTAAATGTGATACCCCTAGTTACCACTAAAATTACCACATGCATTACACGTGACCAACGAAGTAGAACGTAAAAAATGCGAAAGTTTTTTTTTTGTTTTTTTGAAAAGGGTTTTAGGTTTCATTGACCTATTACCTCTCTAGCTTTATTTTAAGTACTTATGAAATATCCTTTCCTTCACTTTCAAAAACTTATCTTTCCGTAAGCGTCGAAAGAATTAACACCTTACGCGCATCCACAACATACACATGGTTAAAGACCTTGAGAGAACATAAAACAGTATGACATAAATACATACATATATATTAAGTAGCATCGATGTACCTCTCGAATACCCACATGACTACATTAAAACATAAGTTCCGGTAGTAAAATAAATGAGACCTCTAACAGAATACAAAAGAAGAGATTCCTAAATCAGAGCTACGTACTACCTAGACTCAACACAACCTAGTCCTTTTCAGGTACAAGAGGAAGTATGGGGTGCGTGATGGTGACACAAACTCCCCCCCACAGAACTCACACCTGCGCGGGATACCCGTCACCCTCCGGGTGCCCCTCGGCAACCATCTGATTCGCACCTGCATCGACGTCATGACGGAAGTCCTCGATACCGACTGTCAACGTGACGAGAAGAGCATAGAAAGAAGAGATAGAAAAGAAGGGTGAGAACATCGCATGAACTCACAACATGTAGGATACAGCAAACTAGAGCACACACACAGAGGAAATCCACACAGTCGAATCAATAAGCAATCACGACATCTCATCATGGTGTACTCATATGAACGCAACTTTTACTATTATAATGCAATATCTAATGCATGCGGGCCCAGGGAAACATCACCATAGGCAGAGCACATAGCAGCTGCCCGACCATATATACACAACACGTCAGGAGTTAGAGTCTGTACTAGCATTGGTACAAAGAGCATTGCTCATACATTTTGGCCAAATCATTTAAGGGTTCTTCCAGACAATCTCAACTGACCCCCGAAAATCATGAGAGCGACAGGAATAGCTAAGCTGGGTTCCCCAATCTCGACAGTAGGGAGCTAATCTACGTCACCTGAGATCTTCCGGGAGCTAGGCTATCCTCAGGGCTGGCGTCCCTTTTGAGGACCCACTGGCGTTCTTTGCAAAACCCAGTTGCACCCTTCCCAACCGATTTCATACTGTACCAAGTGCTACTGTTATATAGGTCATAAGGTTTTCAACCTCGAACATCAACAATGCTTCATGATGCATGTCACACAACAATGCTCACAACATTCACATCCTTACAGGCAAAGCCCATTGAACCATTCAACGTCACCACATTCCCGTGGCACGGCCCGAATTCAATGTCTTTCCTTCAAGGAAAACCGAACCCTACCTTGGGTTGGAACCGCACTCTCTCACTAAGCTTCTCAAGTTTTATGAAGAAAGAGGGTGTTGGTTATAATCTTTTTATAGTAGTTTGTACTAATGTTCTTAATAATCATGTCCACTTAAGTCCTATAATTTACTAAGACTTATGATTGTGTCTTATGGATGGTATTACTTATCCTAATTCTTCTTGTATAAATAATTAAGATTAGATTTAACTTTTAATCAATCTTCATTAACTGGGCTATAATTAACCTTAATCCTCCTTAATTAAGTCTTAATCTCTTCCTTAGTTTTGGACTAAGCTTTTAATTACATTGATTAAGGTTAATCATAGTTAGTTAATTCTTAATCATCATTACTAATTAATTACTTAATACTTTTATTAAGGTTAATTAACTTTAACCTTAATTAATCATCCGTTACTTAATTAACTTAAGTAGATTATGTTAATTTAACTTAGGTAATTAGATTAGCTAAGTCTACTAATTAATTTCTAAGTTTTAATTTCTTAATAACTTGGATTAGAGTTGAAGTCCAACTCCAATCTAACCTTTAATTTCATAATCTAATCTTGATTGCCTTTTAATGAGTCTTTAACTCCTTTTCTTAAAGGTTTTAAACTTAAATTAAAAGCCCTAAAGGTTTTATAACTCTTAGGAACATATTTTTAGTCATGGCAACCTAAAATATTGACCTTTAAGTTGACTTTTACTTGGTTGGAATTGGAAATCCGAATTTGTTTTATTTATTTTTAAAGACTTATTCTTAATTGCACTTTAGTCCTTTTACTTGTAAAATTGCTTCTTAGTCCTTTTGGACCACCAAAGCCCATAAACATGTTTTCAACATACCCTTGACCTTTTTAAGATCAAAAAGGTATTCTTGATGAGTTTCATCAAGAACAACTCATGAACATCAAGAACAACTTGAATGTTCATCAAAACTTCAAATTTTTCACAACATCCAATCTTCACCAAAACTTCACACATTCATCAACAAACAATCTAAATGCCAAATATCATACTAATCCACTCAAAATCATCAACATACACATCAAAGTTCATAACTCCATTTTCAAGCTCATAAACACTATTTTTCAAAGATCAATCATCCAAAACAATTGTATACCTTCAACCAACTTCATGCATGTTCATAGATTCATCATACAAACACATTCCAAGCACCAAAAAAATTTTGAAACACATGCAGTCCCAAAATCCGTCAAGGCCGAGAGCTATTAAAGGAAAAAGGGGAAAATTTTTCCAAAATTGTTTCTTGGCTTGCATGCACCAACAATCACAATCCAAGCACATTCCAAGCATCAAAACAAACTTAAAAACATGTAAACAACCCAGCTCCAAGAATCCAAAACATTTGCTCAAAGAAAAGCTCAAAAAGCGATTTTTTTCAAGGAGAACAAGAGTAAAAACAAGGATTTTAAGGGCAAATCTTTGACTCTAGTTACCAATCCTACTAGAGTTCAAGTTCTCCCCCCCTTTACCTAAGGAATTTTCTGTAAAAATAAGGTGCAGTAACAGCCCCAAAAACAGCTCCAAGATCCTCCTCTTGATCACCAACAAGGACTTCTACAAGGTTGGAGGCTAGGTGTTTAAGCTTAGGTTCAAAAATGGAACCTTTAGCTTGAATGTGTTTGGAAGAAAAATGGAAAACTTGAGAGAAAATGGGAAGGAAGCTCACAGCTGCAAGTGGATGAGAATGAGTGAAATGAGAGAAAAAAATTCTGGTTTGCATGTGAAAGGAAAAGGAAGAAAGTGGAGTTTTTGCTTTAGGAAACATAAATGACACATGGCTTATTTGCTTGCACACTTGTCTTGTAAGGAAGGGGAAAATTTACAAGTGTCTCCCATGCACATTATTCTGCATGCACGGCTGTTATGATGTGTCAAGGTGAGTCAGTGTAAATTTTTCTGGCCCGAATCAAGAGTATTCGGGCCCGGTTCAAGGGACAGGAGGGGCAAAAAGGTCATTTTCACAAAAAAAACCCCAAAAATTCCCAAAAATTCCCTAAAAATATGAAATTTAATTCTAAATCCAAAAATATAAATTTTGATGATTAAAAATAATTTTAATCACTCAAAATCCAATAAAACACTCAAAACGGCAAAAAACGGCAAAACAATAAAAACGCGGGTGTTACAGTAAGAATCATGTGAATGATGAATAAGTTTGGGCTTCAGCCCCTAGCTATCAAGAAAATGAATTAGGGTCTTGGCCCCCAGTTATAATTATAAGTGCTTTGGGCTTCGGCTCCCAATTAAAATATCGGCTTCGACCCCTAGTTAAAACATGGATTTCGGCCCCCAGTAATGGCGGGTATTAGTCCCCAACGGAGACGTTCCTTGTAGGCTGAGCTAAGGCCTAGCCCCAGTAATAGTGATAAGACCCCGTCTGTCGGGCAATGCAGGCCATGCATATCATGTATTGTTATGAGCTTCATATTAGCCAGTTACATGTGTTGTTGAATTATAATTGTTGCATAACATATGTTTGTTTCCCTATATTGCATGCATGCATAATTATGCTCACCGAGACACTAATCTCACCACATGTTTGAGGCTATAATTTTAGATGCAAAGGGTCCCCTTAGGATGACCGTTGAGGGAGCTGAAGTTGTGGAAATTTGCTATTATTTTTGTGTAGCCTCGTACTTCGATGTTTTGGATATTTAGTATATGGCCATGTATTCTTTTGAGGGATACCTGGGTACATGTGTAGCCCTTCATGGGTATTCCTATTTTGTTGAGAGCACATGTATGATAGTATCCCACTCATATTATGTATATAGTATTTAGATTATACTTATGTACATGTTGGATTACTTAAGCAAAACCATGTATGTTTATGATATTGTTAATGTCGCGAAAAATAGTTCCTTGAATATGGGGTTTATGCTTTCAACGGGTATAAATCCTGGGTTTTCAGAATTAGTACATTACATGAGCATTTCAACAAACAATCGAAGGAATACGTTATCAGTCACAAAGAGCTATCTTCCACTGAAAAAGGGGTGGTAATTGCATTACAGAACTTCATGAAAAATCACGGAGAATTGAATTGTCAATGCGTCCTATCACATGAGGGGCCGCTTACCAAATAGTATAATAAATAAAATGAATAGTGTGAACGTGAGAATAAAGGTTTGTACAATAAACCACCACTTTTGTCCTCGAAATATCACTCGTTCTCCTATTTAGTCCCTAAAATAAATAAAAATAAAAAGTTATTCCTCAAACTTTCAAATATCTATCACATTAGTCCCTCAACAGAGACCAATGTGATAAGTTAATATGAAAGTTGGAGGACTAATGTGATAGTTAATTAAAATTTTGGGATTATTTATGCAATTAATTTAGTTTGAGGACTAATTAGGAAATAGATGACTACTAGTTCTGGGATGAATTTGAGGGTTTATTCAAAGGTTTTTATTTAATTTATAGGGAGTGCAGAAGGAGTTTTATTAAAATGTAAGTGTTAAAAATGAAAAAAGAAAATTATAGCTTATAAATTCACATCCTATTTTAAATTGTGTTTAAAAAAATGATTACAAATTAATAAAATTAGCTCATTTATTAAATACTTACTTTTTATAAAATAACATTTTAAATTAATTAAATAAATGATAAATTAATTAAAATGAATAATCAAACACAATTTTAAAATTACTTTTTTTAATTGACATTCATTTGTTTTAACTTTCAAATTAATCCATCAATTATTTTTTATCTGGACCTAGCCGAGACGCACTTGACCATCATGCCCCAACTGGGGTCATCCAATACTAAGCCGACATCTACAACCCGAAATACCAAAGGATACATGTGACACCCCCAATTTCCCCTACCAGTATATAAATAAGATAGAAAAAGTTTTAAAAAAATGAGAAAATTTAATTATGAGGTATTTAGGAACTATTGATAAACAATCAAATTTATATTTTTGGAATTTTCCAACCATAATTATAAATCATTTATTTTTAGAGAGGTGTTTGAGAAAATGACCTAAAATACCCTTAGTAATTATACAGTTAAGGAAAATATATATTTAATTATGAAAAATAGCCAAAACGTAAAGGGATCTATGTTTTAGTCAAAATAGTCTTAATATAATTAATAATGACTGATGAAGAAGAGGAAACTGAAGAAGAAAAAGAAAAAGAAGAAGGAGAAGGCAAAGTCGAAGTAGAAGAAGAGAAAGAGAAGATGAAATAGAAAAGATGGAGTGTAACGAAGAGAGTGAGTGTGAAGGGGAGGAAGAAAATAATAAATGTGAAAGTGTAAATATAGTAAAAGAAAAAGAAAATGAGAAAAAGAGTGAAAAAAGAGATAGTGAGAAAAGGACAGAGAAAGGAGGGGAAGTAGTCCCACAACTAAAGAACTTGCCATATCCAAATAGCCCTCCAAAGGAAGATCAAGAAAGGTAGTGTGCAAGTGTTAAACCTTCCAAGCTCCATAAGAGAAAGACATGTGAATACACTGACATGAGCATAGCAAAGAGAAAAAGAATCAGGCCAAGAAAATCAAATTCAGGACCTAAAGCCATATTGAAGACAAAGTGGTCAGGTGTGTTTCTTATCAAAGACCCTTGTGAAGCAAAGGAATTAAGAGCAGAAAACTGTGAATCTTCCAAGCTTCAGGAGAAGAAGACACATGCATATCAGAACAAGAAGCCAAAGAAAAGAAAAGTCAGGCCAAAGAAGTCAGCAGCATGGTCTAATTCCAGAAAGAAGCCCGAATGGTTAGAGTCAAATCACACTAAAGATTGTCCCAAGGCAAGAGTATGGGGAGGTTTACTGCCTAGAGAAGTCAAGGGTACAACACAAAAGCTCACCAGAAGATTCCAATTTCAGCCACCATGAAAGAAACATGCGTCAACCTATATGACATTAAACGAGCGCTTTTTGGGAGGCAACCCAGTGTTTTCATTGTTAATTTTTACAGTTTTCATTTGGATTTTTGTTATGGTCTGTATATATTTTGTGTTAGTTAGGTTTTTGTGTTTGTTTAGTTTAGGAATTGTTAGGAACTGGTTGAGTAAGTGTGTGGAAGAGAAATGTAGAACCCCTGATAAGTAGGAAGTAGCAGAAAATTTGACTAAGTGTTTAAAAAATTTAATTTTGTTTTCTGAGCTTCACCTGCGCTTAGCGCAGGTAAAGCACAGAAATGATAAATTAAACACTATTTTCTGCGCTTCACCTTCCCTCAGCGCATAAATTGTACAAAACTCTCTGTTTTGGGCGCTTCACCTGCGCTGAGCATAGGTGAAGCGCAGGTGCGCGCTATTGCATAAATTTGAACAAAAAACAGGGGAAGAGTCATTCAACCCTTCTCCCTGTTGAGTCTCAAAATGTTATTAAAAGGTTAATAATGTTTTAAGTCTCATAACCTCAAGTTTTAATGAATAACAAATTTGGTTATCGTTCTTATGAGAAAAGAACAGTTTCTGCTGAAGGTAGTGTTCAGTTTTTCAGAAGGTATCAACTGAAGAAATCCAACCCTCTGAAATAACGGAACCTTTTGAAGTAAAGGAACCTGCTGAGAGATCATGACCTGCTGAAGTTAGAGAACCTCCTGAAGTCGTGAAACGTCGTACTAAAGCCTGTACGTCTTCAATATAGTATTCTCTGCTTATTCTCCCTGAAGACTCAAGTCAACCGTAGCTGTCTCAGTTACTTGTGCTTCTCATTGTTCTGGAAAGTTAGAAGATGTGCTTTCTACCTTATTTCAAATTTCTCTCACCATAAAGGAAAAGTCTGCTGCAAAGTACAATATGCTTAGAAAAAGTGAAGCCTATGCTGCTGACTCTACTTCCTGCTACTGCAGAAGTCTCAGGCTATGTGTCTCAATGGGAGCATTTGCATTAAATGCTATCTCTCAATGGAAAATCAAATGGAGCTCAGCGGGCTGAAGTTTCCCACTCTATAAATTCAAGACTCCATGCAGAAAAGAAAGAGAGAGAGAACATAAAAAAACCAACTTGCTGAAACGCTGCTTAAATTTATACTCATCTGTTTCATTATTTCTTCTCTGTACAACAATTTCATATCCTGAGTCTTACTCAGTTATTTGTACACGTTACCCTGTTCGAACTCTAAACTTGTGTAGTTTGAGAGTTTGATCTTTTTCATTCAAACAGTTTTACTGGGTTAGCCTGAATAGGCCGTGTTCAAAGAATACTTGGGTTTTTAGCCTGAAGAGGTTGTGTTCAAAGAATACTTGGGTTTTTAGCCTGAAGAGGCTGGGTTCAAACAATACTTGTATCTGATCAGATAGTGGAAAATCCAGTGGTGTGTTTGCCCTAGGACTGGACGTAGCTCACCGTGTTAGTGGGTGAACAAGGATAAATTTTTGTGGCTAAGTTCTCTTAACCCTTATCTCTTTACTTTCAGCTTTTAACTAACCAAGGAGGGTTCTAAAAAGTGCATTTATAAATCCACGCAGAAATCAATCTCTTCTTCACGCTAAAAACACTTCAAAATCTTTTTAAAAGGATTTTATTCAACCTGCTGAGTTGAATCAGCAAGTGGCTGAACTTCCAGTTTCGGAAGGTTGATAAAATATTTTCATAAAGTGTTTGCTTGTTTTAAAAGGTTTTCAGAAAATCTGTAAATAATTATAAAACACTATTCACCCCCCTTCTAGTGTTTCCTGTGGTTCTAACAGTTGGTATCAGAGCTCAACCTCGGGTTGAGCATCTAACAAGTGCTGAGAAAGAAGGTCCAGATGGGAACATCAACAAGCAACTCTCACTACATCGCTGAAGGTGCCTCAGTGTCCAGGCCCCCTGCTTTCAATGGCTTTGATTACCATTACTGGAGGGATCGTATGAAGCTCTTCATAGAAAGTAGCAACATAGATCTATGGGATGTAGTCACTGATGGTGATTATATTCCTACCAATAATGGTGTGCCCATTCCCAAGTCAGAATGGACTGGTGATCAGAAGGCGCGTGTACAACTTAATGCCAAAACGAAACTCTACCTGATTTGTTCTTTGAGTAAATTAGAATATGAGAAGGTGCATGGCTGCTCTTCTGCCAAAGAAATCTGGGACACATTGGCTGCAGCTCATGAGGGAACTGACAATGTGAAGCAATCCAAAATTAGCATGTTGGTGCATCAGTATGAGATGTTCAAAATGCATGAATCTGAATCTATTGATCAAATGTTTGGAAGATTTCAAACCATCACATATGGACTCAAATCTTTGGGAAAGACCTATGATTCAGGCGAAAACAATCGCAAAATCCTTAGAAGTCTACCAAAGATTTTGAGGCCCAAAGTGACTGCCATTCAAGAGGCGAAAGACCTCAACTCTAAGAATGGAGGAACTTTTGGGATCCCTCAAATTCCATGAGTTGGAGCTTGGAGAAGATTCCCCCGAAAAGAAGTCACTTGCCCTGAATGCCAAATCCAAACTGGCTAGGTCTAGTGCACAAAAAGCCTTGAGAGTATAGGAGTCGTCAGAAGGTTCTGAAGACGCAGAAAGTTGCCCTGATGATGAAGATGATCTTGCTCTCCTGAGCAGGAGGATAAAGAGGATGCTTTAGAAGAAAGCCAAGTTCAGAAAACAATCTTCCTCTGACAATAAGATGGGTAAGTCAGGTAAAGAAACTTTTTCTTCTAACAAAATTATCTGCTATGAGTGTACACAACCTGGGCACATGAAAGCTGATCTCCCAAAGTTGAAGAAGCTGTCTTCAAAGAAGAAGAAATTTCTGAGAAAGAAGAAAAGCTTCATGGCCACTTGGGAGGATCTTGATGACTCAACCTATGAAGAAGATGATGAAGCTGAAGAAGCTAACCTCTGCTTGATGGCTAGCCTCCCCTCATCAGAAAGCTCAGAATCTGAGATGTGTTTAACAGGACAAAGAAGACGCCACAGATGATACCTAGACAATGGCTGCTCGCGACACATGACGAGAGAAAGGTCTTTGTTCCAAGACCTTAGACCTAAGGATGGAGGAGTGGTGACCTTTGGAGGAGATCAGAAAGGCAAAATCACTGGCATTGGTTTAGTAGGTATATCTCCTTTATCAGTTATCCACAATGTCCTTTTAGTTGAAGGTCTCCAACATAATCTGCTGAGCATAAGTCATTTATGTGACAATGGTTTGTTGTATCCTTCACAAGGGATGGCTGTATAGTCAGAGACTCCTCTGATCAAATTATTTTTACTGCCAAGAGACACAATAATGTGTATAAAATTGATCTTGAGGACCTTGCTTATCAAAATGTGACTTGTCTTATTTCTATGAAAGATGAAAAACAGATTTGGCATCATAAACTTGGGCATGCCAGTTTGAGATTGATCTCAAAGCTTACAAAACACAATCTTGTAAAAGGATTACCCAAGCTTTCTTTGAAATCTGATATTTTATGTGAAAATTGTTTAAAGGGGAAGCAAACCAGAAATTCTTTCAAAAGCATGAATGTTGTTTCAACTGCTAGACCCTTAGAACTTCTTCACATTGATCTGTTTGGTCCTACAAGAACATAAAGTCTTGCTGGTAAAAAGTATGGTTTGGTCATTATTGATTATTATTCTAGATTCTCATGGGTTATATTCCTCAAAAGCAAGGATGAGACTTTTGAGAACTTTGTCAAATTCTGTAAAAAGGTGCAAAATGAGAAAGGATTTTGCATTTCTGCCATTAGGAGTGATCATGGAGGTGAGTTTGAAAACTCAAGCTTCAACATGTTCTATGATGAGAATGGGATCTCTCACAATTTCTCAGTGGCTAGAACACCTCAACAAAATGGAGTCGTTGAGAGAAAGAACAGAAGCTTACAAGAGATGGGTACGTAGAACCATGCTCATTTCAAGCAATCTTCCAAGGTCATTCTGGGCAGAGGCTGTTCACACAGCTTGCTATATCCAAATAGAATTCTGGTAAGGCCTATTCTCAATAAGACTCCCTATGAATTGTGGAGAGGAAGAAAACCCAAAATTTCATATTTTCACATCTTTGGCTATGATTATTTCATACTCAACACCAAGGATGATATGGGTAAGTTCGATTCAAAATCTGACAAAGGATTCTTCATTGGTTATTCAGAAACCTTTAAGGCATATAGAGTTTACAACTCTAGAACCCTAACTGTTGAAGAAACCATTCATGTTAGATTTAATGATGCTAAAGAGACTGATAGGGAACTATCAGATCTAGAAGAGGATTTTGCAGGAATGGAGTTGAACCCTACTTCAGAGACTTCAAAGGCTAAGAATGAAGAACCTGCTGAAGGACCCTATGAAGTACCTGTTGAAAAGTCAACTCTTCAACCTGCCGAAACTGATACTCATCAGAGAGTTGATGCTGAGTCTCAAAATGAGCAAGTTTTCCCTCGCTGGCGTTAGTGGAGATACAGAACTCATCATCCTCAAGAGCAAATCATTGGTGACACTTCAGAAGGAGTAAGAACAAGATCAATACTTAGAGAAGTCAATAATCTTGCATTCCTTTCTGAAATTGAGCCAAAGAATATTGAGGAAGCTTTGCATGATGAAGGGTGGATCCTAGCCATGCAAGAAGAGCTTAATCAATTTGCCAGGAGTGATGTTTGGACTCTTGTTCCTAAACCCCATGGGGAAACTATTATAGGAACCAAGTGGGTGTTTAGAAATAAACTCTCTGAAGATGGTCAAGTTGTCAGAAACAAAGCCAGACTTGTTGCACAAGGCTACAATCAACAAAAAGGTATTGATTTCACTGAAACTTTTGCTCCAGTAGCAAGGCTTGAAGCCATTAGGATTTTACTCTCCTATGCAGCAAATAATGGCATCAAACTATATCAAATGGATGTTAAGAGTGCCTTCCTAAATGGTCTCATTGAGGAAGAGGTATTTGTTAGACAACCCCCTGGTTTCGAAAATGTGACTTTTCCTGAGCATGTTTTTTAAATTGAAAAAGGCTCTGTATGGTCTGAAACAAGCTCCCAGAGCTTGGTATGAAAGGCTGAGCAATTTCTTACTCAAAAACGGTTTTGAGAAGTTGATACAACTCTTTTCAGAAAAATGTCTAACAAGGACCTGATTCTATTCCAGATATATGTTGATGATATTATTTTTGGATCAACAAAATCCTCTCTATGCACTGAGTTCTCAAGGCTTATGCAATCTGAATTTGAAATGAGTTTAATGGGTGAACTAAAATTTTTCTTGGGACTTCAAATTAAGCAAGATTCTGATTGTATATGGATCCATCAAGAGAAGTATACAAAGGAAATGCTTAAAAAGTTCAATATGCATGATTACAAGCCCATGGCAACTCCAATGCACCCTTCATCTATATTAAATAAAGATGAAGGAGAACCTGTTGACCCAACCATGTATAGAGGTATGATTGGATCCTTATTGTATCTTACAGCAAGTAGACCTGACATTATGTTTAGTGTATGCTTGTGTGCAAGATTTCAGTCTGATCCAAGAGTAACTCATTACCAAGCTGTAAAAAGAATTTTCAGATACTTGAAAGGTACTACTAATCTTGGTCTATGCTATAAGAGGAGCAAGGATTACAGGTTAGTAGGATTCTGCGATGCTGATTTTGCTGGAGATAGAGTTGAAAGAAAATCAACCAGTGGCGGATGTCACTTCATTGGAGGAAATCTGATAAGCTGGTCAAGAAAAAGACAAAGCACAATAGCTCTTTCAACTGTTGAAGCTGAATACAATGTTGTTGCATACTGTTGTTCACAGCTGCTCTAGGTAAAATATCAATTAGAAGACTTCAATATTCTTATTAAATCTATTCCAGTCTGTTAGAACCACAGGAAACACTAGAAGGGGGGGTTGAATAGTGTTTCAAACTTTTTGATAGTTTTTGGAAATCTTTGATTTAAATCATGAAAATGGGCATCGTTAAAAACAAGTCTTAAGATCAGTGATAGTTGAAACATGTGGAAGATAAGAAAAACAGTGTTTCTTCTAAGGTTTAAGATTGTTTTAAATAGAGGCTTCTCAAAGTATTTTATGAAAATTATTACAAAGAGTATTTTCAGAACGGTTTCTGAAATACTTCAGACGACTAGAGGTTGTCTGAAGTATATTCCTGATTTCTGAACTGATCTCTTTCAGACTTACTTCAGAGAATTTATTTCAGAAGTTCTTCAAGGAACATTCTTTGTAAAGCTTCAAATGATATAAGAGACATCTCATGCTTTATTCATATGAAAGATCATTTTATTGAAGTAGTTGTGTTAAGTTTATTATAGAAGATACTTTTCAATTTCCAACTTAAATATGAAAACTGGAAATAAAGAGATTAAGAAAAAAAGAGAACTTAGGCATAGAGATTTCAGACAGGTTTTTAAGGGGCTGTCTGAAGTTTTCAGAGGGCTGGTAAAAACTAATTTTAAAAGATGTTTTGTGCCCTTTTCAAAATATCAGATTAAGTATTCTGACCCCTTGATTAGTATAAAAGGAATTGATAAGAGATAAGGGTAAGAAAACTTAGTCAAGGAATTTATCCTGGTTCACCCACAAACCTGTGAGCTACATCCAGTCCCAGAGGCAAACCACCACTGGATTTTCCACTACCTGAATCCACAGATACAAGTATTATTCACAGCCTCTTCAGGCTAACACAAGTATTACTTTGTTTTCAACTGCCTCTTCAGGCAACATATGGAGTATTCTTTTTCAGTCTAGCCTCTCCAGGCTAATACAAGTATTACTTTGTTTTCAACTGCCTCTTTAGGCAACATATGCAGTATTCTTTTTCAGTCTAGCCTCTCCAGGCTTTGCAACTAAGTATTCTTTCTTCCACCAAGCCTCTCCAGGCTCTCTGACACATAGAGTGTTTACAAATTAAACTAAGATTAAGTTTCCACGAAACTTAAACTTAATCTTTTCCTGTACTAGAGGTTAACTGAGTACTACTTAGGGTATACTGAATGAATTCTAAGTACAAGTTTAAGACAGTGATACAAGAGTATAAGTTTAAGTACAATCTCTGTCTCTGATAAGAGGAACAACATCCTCTGAGAATTGGCTCGGTAGATACTTGACTTTAAGCCCCGGCCTGGTTGGTTGTTAAACTGAACAACTACAATTTTGATTAACTGATCAATAGATCAGCAGCATGATTGATTCAAGTAAGCATGGTCAACAACCAATAAGATTTTTTTCTGATACATCTTGATCAACTGATTGAACCAAGTGAATGAGTTCAACATCTTCAAATTCTTCCTTGAGGCTATTTATATGTTCTGTTGGAATATAGCCGTTTGAAGATGATTCATAATACCGTTGAGATGTTGATGATGTGGCTCATATAGCCGTTATGTAATAGTGTCTCAAACGGTTGCTTCTTCTTAAGCAAATAAGTGTTCAGACAGTCCTGTACTGACACTTCTGTAGATGAGCTCTTTAGAGAGATTTTCTTGATATTATTTTGCATGTTCTCTCTCTTGATATTCTTTTTGCTTTTCTTCAGCTGACTTCTAATTTCCTCTGCTTCTCTTAGGAGTGTATATGAGGAGGTATCCATTGGATTTGTCCTCTTGCTTATTTTGTATATGCTCCTTTTCTGTTTGCTTCCTGACACCATTTCTTCTTTCTTCTTTGAGTGAGGTGTCTTGTTCAATGGCTGTTTCTTGCAGGTGATAAAATATGTTTGAATTAAAATATTTCATTCAAACATTTCTCTTTGTTGCTTCTGCTTAGTCTCCTGAGCTTTTCTTGTGCTTTCAATGGATTGGTGATGATGATATTTCCGTTGTGATACCACCGTTTAGAGATAGCATTAAATGCTATTTAATCCGTTGTGAGACATGCTTCTGAGAGCTCTGATGTTTCTGACACGGTACAAGGTTTCTCTTGCCATAAGGCTGCTACAAATGTTGCTGCAGAGGCTGCGTTGCAGAGATTTCCTCAGTGGTGTATGAAATTCAAAATCACCAGGAAAGGTCTCTGTGTTCCTTGCTATAAACGTGTTTGAAAAGGTACGTGCAGCAGAGGTTCAGAAAAGTCTTCACAAACTTCAGCAGAGGGTGCCACGTCATAAGTGAGACTTCAGACGGCACTGATACTTCAGACGGGTTGAACTACTTCAGACAGCTTCAACTCTTCAGACGAGTTCTGCTTCTTCAGACAACTTCGTTGCTTCAGAAAGCTTCTTCAGATAAGTTCAATCTTCAGACTGCTTTATGTTTTCTTCATTCCTTCGAGTCTTTATGTCTTCAGATGGTCTTCACGTCTTCAGACAGTCTTCACGTCTTCAGACGGTTTGCGCACTTCAGACGAGTTGCATTCTTCAGACAGCTTCTTTATATTAAATCCTGCATTTGTTCTTCTGATCCTGATCTTCTGATTCTGATAAATATTTCATCCTGAAACACAATCAACAAACCAATACCTTTCTCAGTAGAATCTGTTTATATAATCTTATTTGTTAATCATTAAAACTAAAGGATATTAAGTCTTTGAGTCAAGTTTGAATGCTCAAACTGATTAATAGACTTCACAATCTCCCCCTTTTTAATGGTGACAAATAAGATATGTATAACTTACAAAATGTTTTAAGGAAAGAAGGTTAAGTATATAATAGGCTCCCCCTATCTATAATACTCCCCCTGAGAAGAACATTTATTCTTTAGTTTGTTAAATGTTGCCAATTGTTATTATTATTCTAATTGTTAACAAGATTAGATATATTTTGTTAACTTATCCTTTAGAAACTAGATGTTAATCTTTCAGATACCAATTATTAATCAGATGTGTTAATCTTTTTAGACACCAATTATTATTGTTTGTTATTCATTGAAAACTAATATTACCACATATTATTAACTTATCACAGATACTGATTGTTATATAATTACATATACCAATTTGTCATTTTCTGACATACATTATTTTATTATTTATATTTTCCCTTATTTTTCCCTTTTAAATCATTTTTCCCTTTTAAATCATTTTGTGAGTTTTATATTTCTCCCCCTTTTGTCATTAATTAAAAAGGTTCATGGTTTCATATAGTTGAGTTTCATATATATATATATATATCATTCTATTTAAGTTTATTTACTTTTATCAATTATTTTTAGCCGTATTTCTTCACTATTATATTTCTCCCCTTTTTAGCTTACCGTAACTTCTTATACCAAATAAATAATACAACTTTTGATAAACAAAATAAACTGAAATAAAAACAGAAATACACAAGTTTAAATTTTCTCAAAGCATTTGATAAATACAAAAAGCAGGCTTTCACAAAAAGAAAAGAGGTTACATTCCAAAAATAGAATGTATCCATCCATTGCTTCCTCCGGAGATTCCTTCGAAGGCCTGAGGCATAGCCTTATAGACTTCATCTCTTTCAACGCTATCACCACTCATTCTGCTGCAGAAGCTTCAGGAGTTGCCTCAGAGCCCCAGACTTCATCCCAACCGTGCCGTGCTGCACGCATTTTCCTTATAGCCGCTGGGACGATGGAGGTGCGTCATGTAAGACTGTGTCTCGATCATTAGTCACCACCTTACTTCCAAGAACCACTTTGTCAGTAGTTCTTTTAATAAGATTAACTATTCTGGGATCTCCTAGTGATCTTCTAGTCCACCTGTGATGCAGTAAGATCACCATGGTCCAAGTATAGAGAAACGGGTTTTCAGATGAACCCTTTCCCTTACTCTTCATTCCATACATCATCCAAGATGACTTGATCTTTGCCTCAACATGTTTCAGAGGTCCTTCTTCTGTTTTCCTCTGCTTCTTCATCATCCTTTTGGGAGCCACTTACTCAGAACCTTAGACAAAGCTATAGAGGAGCTTTGAAGATGTGAGTTTGTGTGAGGGGCTCTTGTGAATTTATAGGACTTTGAAGCAAGGGTAAAATAGAGAAGTAAGGAAAATGAATCCATTGGATTGTTGTTCACGCGATGTATATGGGCTCAGATAGCTTTTGATGATGACAGTTTCAAACCTTGAAAGTATCGAAACGTGCATCATTGATTGGTCATAGATGAAGTCCTATAGGAAACTGAGTCATTAGCATGGATAAAGTAAGTTTTGGAAAACGTTTTTGAAAAACATTTAAGAAGAGACATAAAAACTTATTAGAAGATATTACTTTTTCGAAACACCTTTTTAAAACCAGAAAAGAAAGAGAAATAGAATAGAATATGTTGAAAAACATTTAAGAATTTTTTTTTTTTTGAAAAACAGATTTTTTACGGTATCAAACCAAAGGATTTTATGATTATTATTATCTGAGAAGCTTTTAATATGTTGAGTCTTTTATGTTATTAATTAAAATATTATTTGTTGATTAAAAATCTTTTACTTGAGAACAATTTTTCACGGATATTAAAGTTTTAAGGTGAAGTGATGTTACCATTAGATTTCCTCATTATTCTCTAGATGGAAGAAAGCTTTTCTGACATTGCACCTTTTTGAAGGCTTTTCTTCTTCTGAGGTCGCTTGATGTCTGCAAATCCTCCTTTTAGTCTTTTGTCTTTTTGTGCTTCAGAGAATCTTTGAACAATCATCTTAACCTGTCCCTCAAGGATTGAAATAGACTTTAATAACTTGAGTTTTCATTACTTTAACATTCCTGACCCACAATTTCAGGAGGTTCACCGAGAGCCTTCTGAACAGGTTCAGAAAGTAGAAATGTTACTAAGTCAAAATTATCTTTTCAAGCGTAGAGGTAGGCTCAGTGCTTTGTGTATCAATTGTCTTAACATTTCTGACCCACAATTTCAGTAAGTTCATAGTGAACTGTCTGAACAGGTTCAGACAATGGAGATGATATCACACTTAGACATTCTTTTAGATGATGTTGCCTTGATTCATCTTTTTACACATGGCATTTTCTCCGGTTGATCTTCTTTTAGCTTATTTTCAGAAACCTGTTTTTCTGAAACATGAACTAAAGATGCTTTTCAGAAGTTTCTGATATTTCTTAATCATATTAGTTAATGATTAAAACAAATGTCTTAGATTAATTATTTAATTTTTATAGTGGATGAATCTTGATTTTTGTCTTTATCTTATTAGATTAGTTGAGTTTATCAGATAGTTGTTCCGAGAAAAAGTTGTGTTGAGTTAAGCATTAAATCGAGCATAAAAGACACACCGTTTAAACATACACAGATGAGAAGAGATTTGATAATCATATAAAAGATATTTATAATATTTAAGATGTAAAAAAAAGAAAATAAAAATAACAAAAAGACATGACACTTGAAGTGGATTCAATGGTCATCAGATGGGTTCTCAGCGGCGTTGGCAGCTTCTTTCTCAGCTTTGAGCTCTTGCAGCTCTTTCTCAGCCACTCTCAGCCTTTTTGCCAGCCGATTTACCTTGTCATTCACCCTCTTCATTTACCCACATATATACACGCATGTAATACAGATAATTTACACACAAAACAAGTAGTATGCATACATATATAGGAGAATTATTATGCAATAATTTATTTTCACACAAGTATACTTATGTAATAATAATTTTAATGAAACAAAACATTTAACAGATAATTAGTTATACTTAAATTTAGATTTAAACAAAGATAGGAAAGGTGTTACCCGGTTGTCATCTAGAGATAGATACACTTTCCTTTTCCAGCTATATTCTTCTGAAGGATGCCTTGTATGAGTAATGAGTTTTAAGAAAAATGATTTTCTTTTCTCATTTTCATTCTTCAGAGTTGCTTCAGCTTGGTGAGATTTCCATCTTCTGAGGATCTACTCCTTCTGCATTTGTTAGATGCTCAACCCGAAGGTGAGCTCTGATACCAATTGTTAGAACCACAGGAAACACTAGAAGGGGGGGTTGAATAGTGTTTCAAACTTTTTGATAGTTTTTGGAAATCTTTGATTTAAATCATGAAAATGGGCATCGTTAAAAACAAGTCTTGAGATTAGTGATAGTTGAAACATGTGGAAGATAAGAAAAAGCAGTGTTTCTTCTAAGGTTTAAGATTGTTTTAAATAGAGGCTTCTCAAAGTATCTTATGAAAATTATTACAAAGAGTATTTTCAGAACGGTTTCTGAAATACTTCAGACGACTAGAGGTTGTCTGAAGTATATTCCTGATTTCTGAACTGATCTCTTTCAGACTTACTTCAGAGAATTTATTTCAGAAGTTCTTCAAGGAACATTCTTTGTAAAGCTTCAAATGATATAAGAGACATCTCATGCTTTATTCATATGAAAGATCATTTTATTGAAGTAGTTGTGTTAAGTTTATTATAGAAGATACTTTTCAATTTCCAACTTAAATATGAAAACTGGAAATAAAGAGATTAAGAAAAAAAGAGAACTTAGGCATAGAGATTTCAGACAGGTTTTTAAGGGGCTGTCTGAAGTTTTCAGAAGGGCTGGTAAAAACTAATTTTAAAAGATGTTTTGTGCCCTTTTCAAAATATCAGATTAAGTATTCTGACCCATTGATTAGTATAAAGGAATTGATAAGAGATAAGGGTAAGAAAACTTAGTCAAGGAATTTATCCTGGTTCACCCACAAACCCGTGAGCTACATCCAGTCCCAGAGGCAAACCACCACTGGATTTTCCACTATCTGAATCCACAGATACAAGTATTATTCACAGCCTCTTCAGGCTAACACAAGTATTACTTTGTTTTCAACTGCCTCTTCAGGCAACATATGCAGTATTCTTTTTCAGTCTAGCCTCTCCAGGCTAACACAAGTATTACTTTGTTTTCAACTGCCTCTTCAGGCAACATATGCAGTATTCTTTTTCAGTCTAGCCTCTCCAGGCTTTGCAACTAAGTATTCTTTCTTCCACCAAGCCTCTCCAGGCTCTCTGACACATAGAGTGTTTACAAATTAAACTAAGATTAAGTTTCCACGAAACTTAAACTTAATCTTTTCCTGTACTAGAGGTTAACTGAGTACTACTCAGGGTATACTGAATGAATTCTAAGTACAAGTTTAAGACAGTGATACAAGAGTATAAGTTTAAGTACAATCTCTGTCTCTGATAAGAGGAACAACATCCTCTGAGAATTGGCTCGGTAGATACTTGACTTTAAGCCCCGGCCTGGTTGGTTGTTAAACTGAACAACTACAATTTTGACTAACTGATCAATAGATCAGCAGCATGATTGATTCAAGTAAGCATGGTCAACAACCAATAAGATTTTTTTCTGATACATCTTGATCAACTGATTGAACCAAGTGAATGAGTTCAACATCTTCAAATTCTTCCTTGAGGCTATTTATATGTTCTGTTGGAATATAGCCGTTTGAAGATGATTCATAATACCGTTGAGATGTTGATGATGTGGCTCATATAGCCGTTATGTAATAGTGTCTCAAACGGTTGCTTCTTCTTAAGCAAATAAGTGTTCAGACAGTCCTGTACTGACACTTCTGTAGATGAGCTCTTTAGAGAGATTTTCTTGATATTATTTTGTATGTTCTCTCTCTTGATATTCTTTTTGCTTTTGTTCAGCTGACTTCTAATTTCCTCTGCTTCTCTTAGGAGTGTATATGAGGAGGTATCCGTTGGATTTGTCCTCTTGCTTATTTTGTATATGCTCCTTTTCTGTTTGCTTCCTGACACCATTTCTTCTTTCTTCTTTGAGTGAGGTGTCTTGTTCAATGGCTGTTTCTTGCAGGTGATAAAATATGTTTGAATTAAAATATTTCATTCAAACATTTCTCTTTGTTGCTTCTGCTTAGTCTCCTGAGCTTTTCTTGTGCTTTCAATGGATTGGTGATGATGATATTTCCGTTGTGATACCACCGTTTAGAGATAGCATTAAATGCTATTTAATCCGTTGTGAGACATGCTTCTGAGAGCTCTGATGTTTCTGACACGGTACAAGGTTTCTCTTGCCATAAGGCTGCTACAAATGTTGCTGCAGAGGCTGCGTTGCAGAGATTTCCTCAGTGGTGTATGAAATTCAAAATCACCAGGAAAGGTCTCTGTGTTCCTTGCTATAAACGTGTTTGAAAAGGTACGTGCAGCAGAGGTTCAGAAAAGTCTTCACAAACTTCAGCAGAGGGTGCCACGTCATAAGTGAGACTTCAGACGGCACTGATACTTCAGACGGGTTGAACTACTTCAGACAGCTTCAACTCTTCAGACGAGTTCTGCTTCTTCAGACAGCTTCGTTGCTTCAGAAAGTTTCTTCAGATAAGTTCAATCTTCAGACTGCTTTATGTTGTCTTCATTCCTTCGAGTCTTTATGTCTTCAGATGGTCTTCACGTCTTCAGACAGTCTTCACGTCTTCAGACGGTTTGCGCACTTCAGACGAGTTGCATTCTTCAGACAGCTTCTTTATTTTAAATCCTGCATTTGTTCTTCTGATCCTGATCTTCTGATTCTGATAAATATTTCATCCTGAAACACAATCAACAAACCAATACCTTTCTCAGTAGAATCTGTTTATATAATCTTATTTGTTAATCATTAAAACTAAAGGATATTAAGTCTTTGAGTCAAGTTTGAATGCTCAAACTGATTAATAGACTTTTATGGATCAAGCGCTTACCATCAGGCCAAAAGCTATAGGTGATAGCAAGGGCGCAACTTTATTTCCTTAAGGGATAGAGCCGCATTTAGCTTAAGGGGCTGCGCCCGTTAGAGGCGCCATGGGTTGGGATGTTAAGCCCATCGAATCCTAAGGGTGACGCTGACAATTAAAGCCAATAATCTCCCCCCCCAGTGTCAGCCGGGGGATTCGAACCCATGACCTTGCTCTGATACCACTTTATGGATCAAGCGCTTACCATCAGGCCAAAAGCTATAGCTGATAGCAAGGGCGCAACTTTATTTCCTTAAGGGATAGAGCCGCATTTAGCTTAAGGGGCTGCGCCTGTTAGAGGCGCCATGGGTTGGGATGTTAAGCCCATCGAATCCTAAGGGTGACGCTGACAATTAAAGCCAACACAGTCTTCTGTGATAACACTAGTGCAATCAATCTTTCCAAAAATCCAATTCAGCACTCTAGAGCAAAACATATTGAAATAAAACATCATTTTATAAGGGACTATGTTCAGAAAGGAGTTATTGATATACAGTTCATTGATACAGAGCATCAATGGGCTGATATATTCACTAAACCACTTGCTGAAGATAGATTCAAATTTATCAGAGAGAATTTGAACATTCTCACATTTTCTGAAAATTAATTTTCGCTGAATTGTTTACACAGAAAGTGTTGATAAGCACAAGTGGAATCCTGAATCTATTTCCTATCTGTTTTTCTCACTTCTTCAGTAAGCTCTGTTTACCCTTTTGATTAATGACAAAAGGGGGAGTATTAAGAAACTAACAAAAACTGAAGATAAGTGTTTCAGAAGGATTCTCTGATTCAGGGGGAGCAAATGAAGCAAAGTGTTTAAGCAAGTTGCAAACAAGTTGTAGCAAGAAGCTCTGCCTCAGTATCTGATATAGGGGAGAAATACTCTAAACTTTTATTATTTATTTTCCCTTCAGATATTTGATTGAGTTCTTACACAAATTTGTCATCATTAAAAAGGGGGAGAATGTTGAGTGTCAAAATGTTATTAAAAGGTTAATAATGTTTTAAGTCTCATAACCTCAAGTTTTAATGAATAACAAATTTGGTTATCGTTCTTATGAGAAAAGAACAGTTTCTGCTGAAGGTAGTGTTCAGTTTTTCAGAAGGTATCAACTGAAGAAATCCATCCCTTTGAAATAACGGAACCTTCCGAAGTAAAGGAACCTGCTGAGAGATCACGACCTACTGAAGTTAGAGAACCTCCTGAAGTCGTGAAACGTCGTACTGAAGCCTGTACGTCTTCAATATAGTATTCTCTGCTTATTCTCCCTGAAGACTCAAGTCAACCGTAGCTGTCTCAGTTACTTGTGCTTCTCATTGTTCTGGAAAGTCAGAAGACGTGCTTTCTGCCTTATTTCAAATTTCTCTCACCAAAAAGGCAAAGTCTGCTGCAAAGTACAATCTGCTCAGAAAAAGTGAAGCCTGTGTTGTTGACTCTACTTCCTGCTACTGCAGAAGTCTCAGGCTATGTGTCTCAACGGGAGCATTTGCATTAAATGCTATCTCTCAACGAAAAATCAAATGGAGCTCAACGGGCTGAAGTTTCCCACTCTATAAATTCAAGACTCCATGCAGAAAAGAAAGAGAGGGAGAACATACAAAAACCAACTTGCTGAAACGCTGCTTAAATTTATACTCATCTGTTTCATTATTTCTTCTCTGTACAACAATTTCATATCCTGAGTCTTACTCAGTTATTTGTACACATTACCCTATTCGAACTCTAAATTTGTGTAGTTTGAGAGTTTGATATTTTTCATTCAAACAGTTTTACTGGGTTAGCCTGAAGAGGCCGTGTTCAAAGAATGCTTGGATTTTTAGCCTGGAGAGGTTGTGTGTTCAAAGAATACTTAGGTTTTTATCTTGAAGAGGCGGGGTTCAAACAATACTTGTATCTGATCAGATAGTGGAAAATCTAGTGGTGTGTTTGCCCTGGGACTGGACGTGGCTCACTGTGTTAGTGGGTGAACCAGGATAAATTTTTGTGGCTAAGTTCTTTCAACCCATATCTCTTTACTTTCAGTTTTTAACTAACCAAGGAGGGTTCTAAAAAGTGCATTTATAAATCCATGCAGAAATCAATGTCTTCTTCACGCTAAAAACACTTCAAAATCTTTTTAAAAGGATTTTATTCAACCTGCTGAGTTGAATCAGCAAGTTGCTGAACTTCCAGTTTCGGAAGGTTGATAAAATACTTCTGTAAAGTGTTTGCTTGTTTTTAAAGGTTTTCAGAAAATCTGTAAAAAATTATAAAACACTATTCAACCCCCTTCTAGTGTTTCTTGTGGTTCTAACACTCCACTATTTTTCTTGAGAGCCTTTGTGCCGTTCCTCTGCAACTTTCCTCTCATTCTTCCCTTTTTTACTCATAAATCTTCCTCATTCTTGATTCTTTTGGTATATAAGGTATGTTTTTTTAGTTTTTATTTGATTTTTACCGATTAAGATCCTCTATTTCTCTATTTTGCTTGATTGAACCTTAGGCTAGCAAACTTAGGCTTCTAAAGTTGCATGTTTCTAGGATTATTCAGCAATGTAGCCTTTTGGTTGATATTCTGGCTGTGTTGATTATTTAAACTGATGACTGTTGGTATGCTCAGTGGTTTTTGCAATTAGAAATGGTCAAATGGGGTGATGCCCTGTTTTGGTTCTAAAAATTAACAAAGACCATTCTAAGTGAGCTTTGAATTGATTCTTACTGAAAGATTGAATAAATTTGATTGACTGAGCCTGATAACACTTGCCAAATGAATGCTTTGTTTTGAACTTTGTTGGTTCCAATGAGGAATATGTTTTCATTGATTATTCATGCAGTGCAAATTGGTTGTTGATTTTACCTGGTGATACACTGATTCTAAATGTGTTCTTGGTTGTTGTTCATACATTACTGATACTTGGACTGTGCAACCCATTTCACCTGCCTTGACTGATTATATGTACTGTTATACTTTTGCAGATGGTTCACACCAAGGTAACCAACGTTGTTGGTAGTTCTTCTTCTAGAGGAGGTAAAGGCAAGAGGGCACGCAATGACCCTCCATTTGATGTCGGACGATTCAAGGATGCCCAAGCTGTGGAGAAATACAGTTATATCCAGAACTGTAACTTCATTCTAGAGAGGCCAGTAGAACTCCATGCTGGAGAGTTTGATGAGTTCAACATGGAGATCACCCGGAGGAGATGGAGGAGGGTGGCTGAGTCGGATAGGCACTTTGATCCTGAGTTGGTCCGGGAGTTCTACTCCAATGTTTTGGGAGAGCCCGGCGGTGTGATTAGCAAGAGGTCATATGTGAGAGGTAGGTGGGTGGCCTATGATCGTCACATGATCAATGATTTCTTAGGTCGCCCATCCCCTGATGATGCTGAAGACTTACCCTGCGAGTATCACCAGTTGTTGAGAGAGGTTGGAGCATATGGGCATGATGAGCTGGATACCAGGACAACCCAATACCTATGTTTGCCTGAGCGTTCATATGAAGTTAATACCTATGGGGAAGCAGCCAGGATTTTGAGGAAGGACTTGCGGAGTATATCCCATATGTGGATGGTTATGGTGTTGGCCAACATTAGGCCAACCAACCATGTTTCAAACATCACCATTGAGACGGCGCATCTCATGTATTGCATTCTCTCTGCTGCACATGTTGACATAGCCAAAGTCATTTAAGAGAAGTTGCATCTTATGGTGAGGACTGCTGAGGAGCGTCGCAGTGAACACTCCAAGATCAGTTTGGGTTTCCCCGCTTTTATGGCCTTGTACCAGTCCCAGGGGGTTGTTGTACACCCTACCGCTCCTATCAAGGCCACTATCACCCAGAGGTATATTGAGACATATTGCATACCACATGAGGAGCTGGAGCCAACTCCATAACCCCACGCTGACATACCTGCTGACATACCACCACAGCAGCCACCACCAGCTGACATTCCATCCCACACTTTCATGGAGCACCTATGTGGCCAAAACATAACTGTTCATAGAGGGGTGCTGCACATCCAGCAGTTCTTATACCACAATGTGCAAGGCCCCTTCCCAGGCATGCCACCGGAGCATTTTCAGGAGTATTTGCAGTGGCCTAGGGACGGGCCTGTTGTTCCACAGGGATGTGGAGCAGCTGGAGCACAGGATGAGGAGCTGCAGGATGCAGAGGAGGATGATTAATTTTTTTTTCTTTTTATGATGTTTTTCTTTCTTTTTCCATTTTTATCTTTTCTTTTCTTTTCTTTTATTTGATACATATGTACTTTGATTGACACGTTATTGACCAGTTTATGCAGTATGGATATTAGGATTTCCTTGTTTCAGTTGAGTAGGATTTCTGTTATTCATTTTAATTCTCGCTAGGATTATTTTATTTATTTCACTTAGGATTTAGGAATTAGAAATTAGGGAATTCAATTCAATGTCTCAAAGCTAGTCAGCCAAACTAACTGAATTAAGAGGAGAAAAAGGAATTAAGTGGTTGAATTCATAATTAGTTAGGATTAGGATTTTGTGCAGGAAAGTTAATTAAGGTAGTTAATTGTACAATAGGTGTTTTACTCAAGGAAAACAACCATAAGCCTGTGAATTTGTGTGACCAAACACTTTGAGAGTTTTTCACTGTTGCTTGTCAATTGCTATTGCTTGAGTTTTTAATTTTATTATTGCATATGAAAAGCATGGAAGTGACTAAGGCAATTTGTTTAAAATGTAAATTATTCAGTGCCAAATAGCCAACTTGTGAATAATATTTCCTATTTTTGATTGCCCATTTGAGCTTGAAATTTTCTTGGATTTTGCACCCTAGCCTTGTTATTAATTATAATCCTTTTCCCTTTCACACGTAGGGATAGAGAGCGTAGGTGCATTTTAATCAATATGAATGGGTATTGGTTGGTTGATTGTAATTGAAAACGGGCATAGTGAGTAATGGAATTCACTCCTAAAAAAATTGTATAATTCATAAAGGAGTGAATTACCAAAAGAGGCAAAAATTTGTGTTAAAATGTTTGAATTTAAGAAAGAGATGGTGAATTGAGAGTCATTTGAGAAAATTGTTTAACTTGCAGTTATGCTCTCTTTTCTCTGAAGTTGTGCTTTTTGATATATCCTGAAAAACCATAATTTCTTGATAGTCAGGCCTCATTACAACCCAAGAAAGACCTTATGATTCATGATTTTATCATTTGTTGTTACAATTGCTATTCTTGAGAGATTGAATGCACCTTTACCTTATTCTAATTGATGATTGGAGTCACCATCTGGTTCTAATTTTTAATTTGAAATTTGGAAACTGATAGTTGTCTAGCAAGAGATGTTGATATTGTATTCCTGTTAGTCAAATTTATAGTTGGGGATTGTAACTAACTGTTTATATCTGATTTTCTTGCTTGAGGGCAAGCAAGAAGCTAAGTTGGGGGGGAGTTTGATAAGTGTTAGAATTTAGTAAATTTCTATACAATTACAACACTTATTGACTATGAATTATTGAATTTATAATCCAAGATCACCCTTCTTTGCTTAATTTGTGGTAAATGTAATTAATGGAGTCTCATTTGAATTTGATACTATTTTGATGAAGAAAACTGTTGATTTTTACAGATGAGAAGCTAAGGTACAAATAAAGCATCAAGTGAATAGTAAAAGAGACAGAAGCTGTGTAGAGCAAGACTCAAAAGAAGGACAAGCTGGGAATTCATAATTAATTCCTGCGAGCGCAGGCAAAGCACAGGAATGACCCTTCAGTTACTGTTTCCTACGCTTCACCTGCACTGAGCGCAGACAAAGCGCAGGAAACATAACCCTTGCATTTAAAAGGGTCGTCAGACGATTTTTAGAGGGAACCTAGAGACTTTTGGAGATTTGGAGTTTGGAGCAGATACGAAGTTTGAGAAGAGTGTGATAGTCTCTAAAGACCATTCTGGAGCAAGAGGGAGATTACAACAAAGCTGGAAGGATTCGCTGTTACTTTTCTTCTTAATCCTTTTGGTTTGTAATGGCTACCATGAGTAGCTAAATTTCTCTTTAGGATTGAACGTAGTCGATTCAATCCCCGATTGTATTTTAGATCTCTGTTATTTAGGAATCCCTATTTTTATAATATTGGTGTTTGTATTTCCATTCTTAATGCATAACATCCTTCTTGTAACGGAGTTATGATTTGATTTATTGAATTAGCTGGGAAGCGGTTTTCTAAATCCGATTTGAGTAAAAACACTTAATAGGTTGAATTCCTAGGGATATGGTTCAATTTATTGATAGTTTTTAACAACTGATCTTAAAGCTAAGCAATTTGTTAAATATCTGAGGGATCGGTGTTTAGGGAATTGTTCTAAGAATTTCATACTTGAGGGATCAATATGAACGAAATCTATTTGTGCTTCAATAATATTAATTATAAATTCCTAGATATCATTGATTTCCAAAATACAAGAGAGGTGCGATAGACGAAGTTCAATCCTAGTTTCTCTCTACCGCTCAATTTCATCCACGTTTCTCTTTGTCTCAATTATTTTTATTTGCATCTTTAAATTCAATTTTCACCAAACAATCTCAACCATTTGCAATCATTCTTACTCAGTAAGTGTGAATTCTAAGAATTTAGTATGCACTGTTCCTCGTGGGTACGACAACCCCTATTCTTACTATTATACTGCTGCAATATTGGTAAGCTTGCCAATATCACAACAGTCTCATGGCCTTTCTTCAGATGGAGGATGGACATACTTAGACCTTTTCCCCCTGCCCCAGGACAGGTGAAATTCTTGATAGTGGCCATAGACCATTTCACTAAGTGGATCGAAGCAGAAGCCTTAGCCATCATCTCCTCCGCCAAGATCCAAAATTTCTTTTACAAGAATATAATCAACAGATTTGGCATCCCTAATGCCGTTGTAATAGACAACGAAACCTAATTCGCCGACAAAGGCTTCCGAGAACTTCTGGCTGGTTTACACATCAAGCAGCATTTCACATTGGTGGAACACCCCTAGACGAACGGGCAGGCAGAGGCAACCAACAAGGTGATCTTACGGGGCTTAAAGAGAAGGTTAAACGAAGCAAAAGGAAGATGGGCCGAGAAGTTGGACCACATCTTATGGGCATATAGAACAACCCCACACTCTTCCACGAGAGAACCACCATTCCGACTCACATGCGGTACAGAAGCAGTCATCCCGGTTGAAATGGTAAGCCAAGCTAGTGAACTAAAAATGCCGACAAAGGACAGAACTCCCAATCAATCCTCAAAGAACTCAACTTCCTAGAACAACGATGAGCCGTCGCCCATGTCCGAGAAGAAGCGGCAAAACAAAGGGCAGCCCTTAGGTACAATAAGAAAGTCGTATCTCGGAAGATCAACATAGGAGACCTCGTCCTTAGATGAGCCGACATTGGGGGAAGGAACGCACAATAGGGGAATTGGCACCCAATTGGGAAGGCCCATATCGAGTAACTGAGTTGACCGGGAGAGGAGCTTATCGGCTAGAAACGCTCGGCGGGAGTGAAATCCCTAGGCACTGGAATGTAATTAACCTTAGGAAATATTACAGTTAAGGTAGCTACATCTACCTGACATGTAACTTTTGTTCATCAATGAAAACATTCCGGGCACAAGAATGTGGTGTGAAAACTCATCAAGAAAACATAATTCTTAGAACTTAACCAATAAAAAACAAGCGACATACTCAACCGGGATAAGCATGAAGAAAATAGTCGAAAATAACCGAACGATGTAAAAGGAAATAACCAAAGTGTATTGCGAAGTCATCGAAACTCGGCTTGAAAAACCGAGATTACAAAAAGTGAATAAAACTTGGTCTGAAAAACCGAGACTAAGAAAAGTCATTACATAATAAAAACTCAGCCTAAATAATTGAGACCATAAACTTAAATTACAAAAATCTACTACAATCTAAGCAGTCTCCTTAGTAGTGTCATCCATGGTGGGCGCCTCAGAAGTTGCAGGAATAGGCTCCATGTCAGCCAAAACCTCGACCTTACCACCTTTGCCATCATCCTTGACAATAGTATTATCTTGGACTTCATACAACATAGAAAGGTTGCGGGTATCCAGATTGTAGGCAGGATTGGGAGCTCGGACCTAAGCAATAGCAGAATCAAAAACCTCTTGAGCAAAAATAATGCTATCACCCAATAATTTATTCTTCTCGTCCAAAGCCACTTGCAACTGAACCCGCAAATCCTCAAGCTCAGCATCATGGTCGATCTTCATCTTCTCCATATTGGCCTGCAGAGTCTTATTGCTCCCTGCCAAATTTGATAATCGTGTCTTAAAGGGGTCGACCTCGGCTTGCAGATCCGACAACTTCTTCAACGCCTCAGTCTTGGCTCTTTCAGCATCTTCTTTCGCCTTAACAACCGACCCAACTTGAGCCACCAAATCCACCTTTTCAGCCTTCAAGGCCGTATTCTCATCATCAGTCGTCATCAGCGACTTGCATGCCTTATCAATACGCCTTTGAACACGAGTCGTGGTTGGCATAAGGTCTTTTTCCACGTACTTCAAAAAAGACACCTGCTGGAGATAAGTCTGCTGAGCATCGCGCAGTAGGTTCACAACCTGAGACTGGTCTTTTACAAACCGATCTTTGGTCTTCGCAGAGTAGAACAATTGGTTCAACTTTCGGATGGTCGGGATTAAAACCTTCAGAGAAAAATGATGGACCACCGATATGGAAAAGATCTGATGAGGCACCTTGGCCGGCTTCTGGAATCCGAGCCCCTTTTGTAGTAGACTGGTCAACATCTTTAGTCTGAGCCCTCTTCGGATCAGGCTGCTCAATAGTAGGCCAATCACCTACGACCTCGGAAGACCCTTCCACATGAACCAAGTTTTTCCCTGTTAAATCCACAACAGCTTGCTGATCCTGTTGTTGAACAACTGGCTCAGCTGATGATTGCTCAGCTGATGAGTTTTCCCTTGAAGTCCTCTTCTTCTTACCTCCATCCCTAGCAATGGACACGCCAGCAGAAACAGCCTGCTTCAACAAATTCGCTAACTGCATGTTCTCGAAAGCTGCATCACAAATAAAATCTCACATAAGATAAACAATAGAAAAACAATCAGCCTACCGACACATCAAACTATACCGATAGCCTCGGCAAGCTGAGATTCAGGAGCATCCACCAACGTACATGTCGAAAAAACGGCGACCACCTCGGTTCGCAATCAAATCCGTTAACGTCTTCAAGGCATCCCTGTCCGCTTGATAGAGACAATCCTCTTTAAACGAATAGGACTTCTGAGATCGATCATAATGACGACGACCACCAGCCTCGGGCGCAACTATTGAATACTGATCTGCATATTCCCCCTCGGCAATACAAAAGCAACCATGAAGGTAAGACTCAAACCCCAGTTCATAACGCGAAGCAGTGCCCAACACCTCCTAATCAACCCAATGATACCGGTCAAGCAGTGCCATATCTCGGCTATTCACCTCCTGATTACTTGTACTTGCAGCATCCATCGGCCCCCGAGGTGTGAAAAATTCTACAGAAGAAGAATAGAGATCAAGTGAGTTAGAGCCTTTGATATCCTCGTCGACCGAATTAGAGTCGAACCCCGAGGAGGACACGCAAAGCTCTCTCACCGATACCAACCCCTCGGCCACTGAGAGTTCGCGACGCCCCTCACGAGCCGATGTTACAACACCCTCATAACGTCGCACCATATCCGGGATAGTCAACAACCGTCTCATACTTGAGCGGATTTGAACTTGACCACCCTTGGATTTAGACGTCGGCCATGACGGCGGAGGTTCGGAATAGATTTCCAGTGAGCCATCGCTCTCCTCCCCATCCCCCCTTCCCATGGAGGAGCACCATCGCAAAACGCAAAAAGTAAGGGAGAATACAGGAGAAAGGGGAAGCTACCTTAGTGTTTTCCAGCGAAAAGGAAGGTTAGAAGACAATTACGATAACAACACACAACAACTGAATCAACGGAGAGAGGCGGAAGGAATAATCGGAGCAAAAATGGATGATGGCGCTGCAAGGAAAAGGCATCACAGTCGTTGGAAGAAGAACGCTCGCAGTGAAACACAGAGCTTTCAGAGGAAGTTTTGGAGAAGAAATGCAAAGTAGGGGACGGAAACTCCCCCCCACTAACTAAATTCATAAAAGAAGGGCAAAACCATCAACCTGCGAAAGAACGAAAATGCGCGAAGAAACAACACAGGGGCAAAACCGACTTTTCACTAAAAGGTAAAAAGGTAAATACACACTTAGTGAAGGGCAAAACTGACATTTCCTTATCTAAGGCCGGGGTAAAATGGGAAAAAGGAAAGGCATGAATGAATGCACGATTTCAGTAATAATGAGCATTGATAGCCTCGTGTTTCGAGGGCGACTGACCAACCGAGCAATGCCACGTGTCCTATTCACAGTTAAAACTGTAAGAAGAAACAGCTGGAACGACAAGACGACCACAAGTGAAAAGACAGGACATCAGACGAAGTCCCAAAGTCGATAAGCTGAAGCAATCTGGACCTAACCGACAAGTGTCACGTCATCACCTTGACAACTAATACTCTTAGCTCCAAAGCTGAGGGGCAACTGATCCAGACCTAACCAACAAGTGTCACGTCATCACCTCGACAACTAATACCCTTAGCTCCCAAGTTGAGGGGCAACTGATCCAGACCTAACCGACAAGTGTCACGTCATCACCTCGGCAGCTGACACCATTAGCTGCCAAGCTGGGGGGCAACTGATCCGAGTCTAGCCGAGACGCACTTAACCATCACGCCCCAATCGAGGTCATCCAATACTAAGCCGACATCTACAATCTGAAATACCAAAGGACACATATGGGTAGAACCTTCAACCTCTTCCCAAACACACACCTCGAACCAACCGAGGTTCTAAGACCTACGACCCCTAGTGGCCTAACCTAGGCCACCTACCAGGTCTCATCACATTTAATGCGCCCCACGCCCCATGCCGCGGGCGGCATTAATGCTGACACAAGCAACCATGATTTACAACCATGATAGGGGATTACGGCGTAATCATCACCATTCCCCCAGCTACGCAACCTACCCCTCCTACGACAGTAGCAGAGAACGCCTATATAAGGAGAAGCCTCCTCTCCAAGACAAGATAACTTATCTATCCACTATTCACCCTCCATTATACTCTCACACTGACTTGAGCGTCAGAATGCCTTCTGCAGGTTACCCCGCTGCGCTCCACCATTTGGACGAACCCATTTCATGGCCCTTAGCCCATCTCTGACCACCATGAGCATCACTTGTAGTACCTCGGACCACTCTCAAAAATCTGGGCCACGATCAATTTTTAATGAATTGACTGACAATTCCTCCAAAGAAATATATTATCCCATCCCGCATTTTGAAAATGAGAAACCTGAAACCATATTATATTATGGGCTCCATCTGACACGAGAGTGCCCAATTAAGAAATGCGAACTCATCTATCATCGGAGTAGAATACGTAAATACATGTCTTAATTCTTAAGAATTGGATTGTGTTTGTTTGTTTGTGAAACGTGGTTGTCCGATAGCGTAGGCCTCTGAAAGGACCATACCATCGCCCAAACATGCCCGGGAAGGACGAGTTCGTCTCTTACTCGCCCGTTCCCTCCAACCCGAACCCGAACCCGAACCCTAACCCTAACCCTTATCATTATCCTTACCCCCAAAACGTCGTCGTTCTCCTCCCCTCCTACCGCCCCCGTTTCCGCCGCCGCCGCTGCATCCTTTACTCCACCGCGATCGTCCTCTTCATCCTTCTCGCCGCCGGCGTCTTCCTCCTCTACCCGTCCGACCCGGAGATTCGTGTCGTCCGGATCGGGCTCAATCACATAGGTATCCGTACCAACCCGAAGCCCATCTTGGACCTCTCGTTCTCCCTCACCGTGAAGGTTCGCAACAGGGACTTCTTCTCCCTCTCCTACGACTCCCTCGTCGTTGCCGTTGGCTATCGCGGCCGTCAGCTAGGGTTCGTCTCCTCCGCCGCCGGCAGCCACATAAGGGCGCGCGGATCCTCTTACATCGACGCCGTGCTCACCGTCGATGGGTTCGAGGTCATCTATGATGCTTTCTACTTGCTGCAAGACATCGCTAAGGGTGTGATTCCATTCGACACCAGCACGCGAGTTGAAGGGAAATTGGGGCTTTTCTTCTTCGATGTTCCTTTGAAGGTATCTCACTTGTCAATTAAAGTCGCATGTTGTTGTTTAAATTCAATTTGGTTTGTTGAGAGGGGGTTGACGTTAACAATATTTGACTGGAGTGGTTCTGAGTTTGTCTAAATTTGGCTTTGACATTTGATTTTCTTGAAAGATGCATTAGTGAGAAATTTGATGTGGGTATGTGAATTGGTGAATTTTTTCCCTCCGAATGTAATTCAATAGGAGCCTGAAGTTTTTTTTTTTCACTTGTCATCTGGTTGTTTTTATGACTTTCTTCATCATTGACATGATTAATGTGAGTGCTTTTGTCTATTTGGTACCTTTGTACCTAAAATATTGTATGCTAAATGCAGGCAACAGTGTCGTGCGAAGTATATGTCAATATAAGCAAGCAGACAATTGTACGACAAGACTGCTATCCTCAGGTGAGAATTATAGTTTTTTCCATCAAATGATAGTTTGCAATATATGGCTGAGGAATGATCCATTTCATATTTTCATATATAAATATTAATTATTCCTTTTGATCCTTTCCATTATTTTGCTGAATTGTGTACTTGTTTCTTATTTGTTCTTGGGCAATTCATTTGTTAGGTGCAATGCAATGTACTCCTCTTTTGTAACTTATTGTGTTGCTCTTGGGTCTTGGCAAATCTGTAGCATTGCATTCTCAAGTTCTCCTCCCTTTACTATCAAACACTTTGTCTGCTTTAATCACACTGATTATGGTTATATCAGTTACCCCTATTTTGTAGTGTGTTTTAAAACCAAGTCAAAGCTAGCATGATAAATGAGAGGCAGTATTGTAGAGTCCTTTTCTATGAAACATTAGAAACTGCTTAGACCTGAAAGGGAACTTTTATGCGTTAGAAGTTTGAAACTGCTAGGCTGTTGCTTATTAGCTTGAACTTAACTCATAAAGGACTGAAGTTTCTAATTTTTCTTTAAATTATTCCTTGCCATTCTGACAAAATTTTGAACGTTCAAACAAGCTAAGGTATAAGATGTTGTTATACTATATGTAGCAATTCTGCATGATAGCTTTTCTTAAATCCTTACCATAGAAAGCTTTTGTGGCTGAAGTATTATATGCATAACTTATGTTTTAATAGCAAAAAGGCCAGAATGTTTGAGAAATTACTCAAATTAAACCTCATAGAGGCCTTTCTTCAATTTATAGCAGTGTTTTTAAAAGAGTTGTTCTAACCACCATACAGAAGGCATAGAAATTGTAGGATTCCTCAATATGCAAACATCATTTTCATTGTTTTACCCAAACCTTGGATTCACTTTTTGTATGTAATTGGATAGCAGCGTAGCACCGTTTTCCCCCATTTTCTTATCTAATTATCTATGATACTTTTTCTGGCATTGTTTAGTTAGTCTCATATCACCCGCTGCTATAATCCTTTTCTAGCTGCGTGCTTCAACTAGAGAAGCATTCTCATAAATCTATAATTTTGTATGGCTCCAAAAAATTCTGCATAATAGACTTGAAAGAATTTCATATATTTTTTGCTTGTTAAATTGAAGTTGGTATTTGTCATTTCTGGAATTGAGTTTGAGGCAATTTGTCAGCCTAGATGCTTCTTCGTCTTAGTGTGTTTGGTTTGGCATTGAAACTGGCCAAATTCAAGTTTAGATTCCCCAATGCAACTATTTCTAGCATTGGAAACGTGAGTTTACCACGTTTCAACGCTAAATCAAACACGCTCTTAATCGTTATCTGTGATTCTTAAAATTCTGGAGTGCTTTGCTGGGGTATTGAGTTTACCATAAAATTTACTGTCAGTTTCATTCCTTTTCATCCATGATTTCTTTTTATATTTATTTGCTTATCATTGCCCACTTTCCCCTACTCTTAAGTCTTGGCTATGCAGACGGTTTGGTTCATTAGTACTTTTTAATGCATATATTGATTTATTATAGAAACTAGAAAGAATTTGCTAATTCATTATTCATTTGCTTCAGTCACTGGGTGATACAGTGGATCAGAACGCAGAGAGTGGAACTGGAGATACATAATGTGTATTAATCTTTAGCACCCTTTGTTTATACCTTAGTGGTGGTGTTCTGATCATTGCATTACTATTAGTATGTTTTATAATTGTTGTATATGGATCACGCACCCTTGTAAATTCTGATTGACTTAAGATCTTGTATTTAACGCTGGTACGAAGTAAAATTAATGAAAGTGGTATCTAGGATTTTGTCAGTCCTGTAGTTTAGAAATAAAAGTATGAAGGTTTTCCTGATGATATAATTTTAATTCCCCTGCTTTTAAATTCCATATTATTTTCAGAGAAAGTTTAGTAAATTAGTAGTGAGCCAGTGACCCCAAAGCATCTACTTTAAATGTTCACACCTTTCATATTAGTCGAATTTTCTTTTGTAAGTGCATTATAGCTTGTACCCTTTTCCATTGATTGGTACGACCAAGATGGTCTAATTTTGTTCTGCAATGAAATGATATAAGAAATGGAGTAGTGGCCATAAACCCTGTGATTAGCTTTACCCCATAGGGTGCAAAACATGACTTTTTTGCCCAATTTAAAATATGTCCAGTGAATTCATATTCATTTTTCTTTAACTTCTTTTCATGCGAAAAATGTAGACATAATAAACGCCTATTAAATATGCGATAATTCGTTGAGCGTTATTGGAAGAAGTGAAGGCATGGAATGCCCTCGCCCAGACATGTAGAATGTTCATAAGCATGGAGGGTCCTACCACGATATGATATTTAAGTCAAGTTGCTGAATTGAATTTTGAATCTCTATTTCTTGGTGGAATATCGTTGTCATGTGTGGTTAATTGGTTGCTGTTTGACATCAAATTTCTGGTAACAGTTTCTGTTTTAACAAATATTCTGTTCTTAGTGGGTTCTAGCAATGGCAAAAAGAGCTAAAGTTCTAGCAAATTTGTAGGTGGTGGTAAACATGTCCAACATGAAAGGGAATATATAAATTAAGGGTGTAAATCCTTGTGATATTTTATTTGGGTGCTTTTGATATATGTTTCATTTTCACGGTCCAAAGTAAGCATATGATGCCTTTTAATGACATTATTCCCAAACAAAAATAAAATACTTCTATAACTTTAATCTTTCATGATCTTCCTCCTAAATAATGCATACTCTGTGGTCCCATTACCATAGTGATCGAAATAGATTATGATCGAAGTAGATTGAGTCATTAAAGATTGATATTGTCTACAATAGGCAATAAAATAAAATATTAACTTGTGTAGACACATTTTTAAACTAACAAGTTTCTTGAGTTATCGTGTGAATTTTTCTTACTTGAATCGAGATATCTAATGGATATGAGCATCATCACGCCCTTGCCAATTATAAATTTGGGGTACTATAGATTTCTGCTTTGATATTTATCTAATAATCATACGAGACTGTCAATAATACAAGGATATGGTGAATAGAAAATGGAGCGTACCCTCAAAGCATATATCCATCATTATTTGTTGTCACTCCTTTTAAAAAGTGTCATTCTTAATGAGAAAGACAATCTAATATGCAACATTTGTGTACTCAAAATAAGAAGTACTGAAAAATATTATCATTTTTCCCCTTTAGAATCTAAATCATGTAGTTATGATAATTCAATAGCTTAATTAGCACAGGAGAAACTAAGAAAAGCAAGCACTCCCATTACTCATGATATATAACAAAACGCAAGCAAATCTGTCAACCTTTGTGATCTCAAATTCTCTCACGAGAATCCTGAAATAAGAAAGAAGAAATTAACATGTACTTTATATATGCATGCTTATAAACTAAAAGTCTAGAACCTTTATATATGATTTGAATTGGATACATCTCATGGAATCAATTACCACCATCACTTATTTGTTGATCTGCCGCGCCACACATACTCCCCATGATGCTGCCGGCACCGGAATGATCCCGGATGCTGCGACGGCGAGCACACACATCGCTTCACTGAACCACCCTCTCCAGAGCTTCCACCATCACCATCACCATCACCATGACCATGAACCTGCCTTGGTGCATGATGTGCTCCCCAGAATACAAGCCATCTTCTATGCACCATTAACCTTTCTTGGCTCACAATAGGAACCCCCGGGTGACACATTGATTCTGCTTTGCCCTCTCAAACTCTTCTATTCCTTAATAATAGATAGGTATAACATGTATACATGCCTTACTTCCTCAAGTTAAAGGTTCAAAAAGAAAAGAATCTAAGGGGTAATATGGCATTATTGAAGAAGAAAAGAAAGGGGAAAAGGTGGTGGATAAGTAAAGTTTTCGGTGTTTGGCATAAAGGGCTTTTTAGATAGATTCCCTTGAAGAGAGGTTTGGGTTTTGCATTGTAATTTGCTAGGGTCTTGAGGACGTGTGTCTTTTTCATTTTTGTGTGTGTATAAAAGAGGCTAACTGAAACCACACCCTGCATTGGACCAAACACACTACGTGAACAAAATTTCCAAACTAGTGTGGTCACTACTTCCCACAGAAAGTGATGATATATATATAAAGCAACTCTTTAGGCACCTGTCTTTGATGTTGCCACCTGGGGATATAATTGGTGGCTCAAATCCAAAAACAGTGCCCTTGCGGTGGCACTGGCATGTGCCTCGTGTATTCACAGGCAGGGGAATGAATCACCGCCACTGATCGAATTTTGTTTTGGAGGTATTCATGCTAGTCTACCTCTTTATGGCATTTCTTGCTTGCTTTTGTGTTGAACAAAAAGAAAAAGATTACCAAATTTTTGCTAATACAGACAATGCAAAAATAATAATAGTGGTGTACATATTGTAATCGTATTGAATACGTATCATGTCCACATTTAATTTTATAGACACTTTTGGATATCTTAATTTATATTTTTACTTTCATATATTTATACAGTAATATATCCGTGTTAATTAACTTTTTAAAATTTCAATTCTATCTTTTAATTTAACATTTGAATTTTGTATTAATTTAATATTGATCATTTTAGGTAGAATTATATTGTAGTTGTATCAATTATTAATTAAAACTTATCATAAACCCATGTGTCATTCATGGTTTCACATGCGATGAAAGGACATGAAACTAGAAGTTAGGAAGAAGAACAGCAGGAACAAAGGAAAAGGTAGATAATTAAGGGTCATGTATGTTTTTCCTATTCAATTTGGAGACTTGAGGCGGATTAGTTTTATCAAACAGAAAGTGAAACCATATATAATTTGAGAAAATTAGCACTTTCGTCCTTGATTTATACAGCGTCTTTCACTTTTGTCCCCGAAATTATGAAACCCCTCCGTTAGTCCCTAACATTACGCTTCGTCTTTCACTTAGGTCTTGTTCTGGAGGAAAATAGACCTCGACAAATAGGACCGGCTTCTTCACGGCGCGCGTGTAACCACGTAACTGAGACGCGTTATTACACTTGCTAAAAACAGTTATAACCTCCTAACTAATTCTCCCGCCATATTTCACCTATAAATACACAGCGGGAAGCCCATTTCAGGTACACATTCATTCTATATTTGATACGCCTTATTGAATCTTTCACTGATTTGAGCGTTGGAGTCCCTGCAGGTACACCCTGCCCCGCCGTGGGTACGTCGCACTCCGCCGTGGTTTACGAGAAGATTCAACACCTTCAACCGGAGAACAAGGTGGAGAATTTCCAGATGAACATTGACGTCGTCTGTGGGAACGATGTGTTCGATTCATCTTCTCCTTTTCAATTATGTTCGTGTGATTCTCCTCTGAGGAGATGGTGGCCCGTTGTGGCGCCGTCATTGTCGCTTCTTCTCCAGTGAACAACTATGTCGGCCACTGGGAATGTGAAAACTTCCTGCTGTTGATTGCTCCTACTGTGACATTTCCGTCACCTCCTCTGTCTTAACCGGCTTCGCCATCCTCTGTCCAGGTAATCTTGAATTTGATTACATACTTCTTATATTATATATTGCTCCGTTCTCTCGATTTCTGTTGGAGACAATAAACAAAATCAAGTATAAAGAAGAAGGAGTGGAAATTCCTCTTGAATTCTTACGCAAGAAGCTTCATATATCTTGAAGAGGAGTTGCTGAATTTTTATACGCTTGAGTCAAATTTGCATCTTAAGAGGTAGGATAATCTCAAATCCGACTTGGTTTTGCATAGATTTAAGGCCTAAAAGGTCACTGAAAATTCTGGTGATGCTCTTGGTAAACGACAATTCTTGTCTTGCGCGGCCTACACCTTGCTTTCTCTTCTAGCGTAATTTTCTGAGCAAATTCTACATTTACACGAGCTTAATCGTGCGCTATATTCTTGGATCAACATCACCTCATTTAAAATTTGGATCACTCATAAAGATTCTGATTAGAAAGCTTGGAGTTGTTTAGAGTTTGAATTCTTTGGAGCCATTTCTGGTTCATGAACAGCATGTTCTGCAGTATCTTGGACATTAGAATCTTGTTTCTTGAAGATTAATTGTATTGGATCCACTTTGGTTTCACAAATTCTGCATAGTTTTGATCAAATACACCTAGATATAGTGCAGATTTTCTTGGAAGTCGGATCGAAAGCTTGCATCTCTCAAATCATAGAGATCGTGATGGCCTGGACTACCTGATTTTCACATATTCACAATAATGATCCGAGATGATGTGGCATGAAGATGTCTGAGATATATATATAATAGTTCGAGGCTGGACTACTTGTTTTCATATATAATAGCCCGAGATATCATTTTCGGGATGAACAGATTGAATGCAATGCCAAATATTTATGAGTTTTAGAGAAGAGTCGGCAAACTTGATTCTGGTACTTGCCCGAATCTGAGGCTTGAATTGAAGTGCACGTCAGTAATTGTTACAGAGACACAAACTGGGCAACATTGGTCCCTGCAGTTTATGAAATCATGAAGGGTGTACCCTGATATGATGACAACGAGGTTTACAGTGTGATGATATATTTGTTCTAAGGATCTAACCGCTCTTTGGTCGATTATTTTGAAAGGCTATGTTAATGGTGCCGTTTAAAATTTATATGAAGTTGCTGAAATGTTTAAATACTGAGATGCATGATAAATTCCGAGTCGAAATTCCGACATGGTTATTGGTCTGAGATCCGAGGAGTGTGCATCACACCACAGAGAACGTCATCTGGACGTATTAATCCGGGATGCTTGATTCCATTCCTGGGTCGGAGATGATTGGAGTGCAGTGCCATGTGGATCTGAGATGCTAAAACTGAACCGAAATTATGCCAAGGATCAGGAAGCATGTTTAAATCCGAGTCTGAGTGAGCCATTTCTCCGACATTCAAACCTGGTTTCATTTGTTTATATGTGGCTGGATTTACTGCCGAGATGGGTTTAAGTCTTCCGGAATCAGTATAAGTTTTCCACGATTAATTCAGAGGAAAGAAGTTTGTTCATGACCGGGTATTACCAAAGAAGGAGGTTTGCAAATCTGCAAACTTCACTTGCTCATTGTTATGCAGGGGAGGCTTTTGATGTGTAGTGTTACTTGCTCATTGTTAATTCGTGTAGACCCGCCACGTGCATTGATGGCACATTCGTTCCGAGATCAGTTCATGTCGAAATCCGAGATGTGTGTGCCTCATCTGAGATCGTCGAATCAAGCCGTAATGCACATCCTCATCATGTCATGAAGCATAATGCACATTCTCTACAGAGAGACAAGAGAGCTACTCAGCTACGGGATTATCGATTTGGTTGGAGAGTTATCTACATTGTCGGTCCCTCCAGATTCTTTATCTCTAAACCGAGATGGGAACAGGCGAGGAGGGAAATATGCTCGAGTCTTGACCATTACTAAGTTACGTGGAGGGCAGCACATTATATATGTTCCAACTCTTTCTTGCTGGTCACTTCAGACAACCATCGTGTTCCTTTATTGGCTAATGATGCCTTGCTCCTCCTCCAGACCGAGATGGTGCTTAGACTCGAGATGATCACTCTTAAGTTATGGAGTATGTAGAGTTCATTAAATTTATTTGGAACCATTCAGGGTGTAGCAACTGCGCAATAGATTGAATATTCTCCAGGCATTAGAGCTGCGGTTGATTGATTCCTACTATGAAAATGGGTACAACTTGGTCACATCCAACTTAGTAGCTGCATTGTTGCAGGCAGTTATGGAGTTATTATAATCATTCCATCTCGGTGAGGAAAGAACTAAATCAGTTTACGTGACTCCTCTACAGACTTGCGCGACGTGGAAGAAATTCCAGCCAATTCCAAAATTTATTCAGAATTTGAAGCAAAATCTGGAATGCCACAAACGATACTGGTCCGAAATTCATGTCGTGGACTACCCGTGATTAAGACTTTATAAATTCCAAATCGTCGGAAATAGACGGCTTTAAGCTGGGAATTAAGCGTACCATGTTTGGAATTATATTCTTTATATTTCGAGACTTCGAAATTGGATGATCCGTGATCATCGAATAATGCCATGACCCGAGAATACTAACATGTGGAGCGGTATGGATGATCTTAACGATGATGTGCGAAGAATTGATGGACTTTACACCGTGGGTGATGAATTAATCTCGGCCCATAATCTATGTGGCGTTAACGTGAATGGGGTAAGCTCTCTTGAAATGAATTTCACTTCTAATCTGGGCCGTAGGGATCTGCCGACCTCTGAAGGGCTACTGTCTTTTGATGTGGGCCAACCTGTTATCATGAGCTCGTTATGTTACTAGGTTGGTCATTTGATGATGATCGCGAGAGTGAAGCTGCAGTGGTTGCAGTGGTTGAATTTGAATGAGATGATTCCAAGATCATACATCGTGAACAAATGTCGAAAAATCTGAGAGGTATTCCGAATGATGGATTTCAGTTGAACTGAGGAATTGGGTGAAAGTTTAGAATGATGATCAATTTCATCATGAAATCGACCCGTTTTAAAGTTCTCAGAGGTCGCGTTGAGATACAAATTAATTCAGAAGCAAACAGAACGTGATCAGTCCCATATGACACTTGTAATATATACGAAGTTCCACGATCATTATATAATTACTTGGGTGTGATGGAATTCCGTGATCATTATCGATTTATCTTGGCGATAGATTAATCAGCACGGCCATAAAGGTGACTCATATATATATAGTCCGTGATCAAGTAAATAACGAATGGTGGTTGGCAAGATCATTTGGAATTATCATAATCATTGGTGCTTTCCAATATTATTAGTTGTCGAAGTCCGACTATGCTCGGATTGATCAAGTGAAACACGAAGACCTACTTACAAGCCTTTGTGTTGCATGTGTGGGACGTTGTCATTTGCGCTTATATTGATTAGCATTCATTTTTCTTTGATGTGCGGGAGTGCGGAGCATAAGATGCAATCAGCTCGGATTTATTTCTTACTCGGATTGCTTATATCTCGGATCATTTACTTTTTTTTTTATGAATATGTCTCATACTATTGCGCTCTGATTGCATCTTACCCGGATTGCATATTGTTTGTTCGCATGCTTCTCAGATACATAAGGTCTTCTTACTTCGGAAGTCAGACTGCACTTCTTGAATCTCGGGCTTAGTCTTCGGGTGTAGTCCCTCGATCATGTCAGACTATATATAAAACTTGTCTTTTGGTGTCATGCTCGAATTTATAATTTACTCAAATTAAGTTTCCTGATTGTTTACATCTCGGATGCATAAGGTCTTTACACCTCGAAAGTCATATTGTCTCTCTACATTTCGGGCTTAGTCCCTCGACGGACCCGGATACGATTGATGATCTTGGATACGCTCCGAGACATTTCGGGCTTAGTCCCTCGACGGACCCGGATACATTGATGATCTTGGATACGCTCCGAGACATTTCGGGCTTAGTCCCTCGACGGACCCGGATACGATTGATGATCTTGGATACGCTCCGAGACATTTCGGGCTTTAGTCCCTCGACACCTCGGGCTTAGTCCCTCGACGATCTCATTCGTTCCTTGAGTAATCTCGGGCTTGTCCCTTGAGCTTTTCGGACTTAGTCCCTCGACACCTCGGGCTTAGTCCGTCGACGATCTCAGATTCGTTCCTTGAGTAATCTCGGGCTTGTCCCTTGAGCTTTTTGGACCTAGTCCCTCGATCATCTCGGACGTAGTTCCTTGAGCATTGCGGACGTAGTTCCTCGACTATTATCAGACATAGTCCTTTGATTATTATATTGGACCCAGTCCCTTGATCATTATCATAATTGTTCTCGATTTACTTCGGATTATGCTTATCAACATCTCAGACTTTGTTCCTTGGAAAGAGCGTCAATATATACGCCTCAAATAAACCAGCTGCAACAGTTGACGACCTGTATTAATTGGGGGGCATCTATTTTGGGTTCGATCCCCACCTATGCCTATTAGGCTTACGCTAATATCAACCGTCTTCGCCGAGACGAAGATTGTCTGGAACAACTATGCATGACATGAATGGTTATTTACACCTTACTTGCACTTCCACTTCGACGAAGTACATAATTCCGATCACGGGACTCCATCAATCAAAATGTAAGTCAATTTGCGTTACGAACTTCGATTGCTAGTTTATCACGATTAATTGCAGAATTTGTCAAGCCGGTTAAATGACTCCAAGCTGTTTCAAGTCGGATACTTCATATCAAAGCACCGACTTGGGAGGCATATGTTCTGGAGGAAAATAGACCTCGGCAGTTAGAACCGGCTTCTTCACGGCGCGCGTGTAACCACGTAACCGAGGCGCGTTATTACACTTGCTAAAAACAGTTATAACCTCCTAACTAATTCTCCCGCCATATTTCACCTATAAATACACAGCGGGAAGCCCATTTCAGGTACACATTCATTCTATATTTGATACGCCTTATTGAATCTCTCACTGACTTGAGCGTCGGAGTCCCTGCAGGTACACCCTACCCCGCCGTGGGTACGTCGCACTCTGTCGTGGTTTACGAGAGGATTCAGCACCTTCAACCGAAGAACAAGGTGGAGAATTTCCAGACGAACAGGTCTAAACCTCTAGTTTTCGTTAATTTGATGATTTAACGTGACACTGTACACCTAAAACGACGTCGTTTTTGCAAAATTAATAGCTTTAGTCGGTTAGGAAGGCTAGAAGGTCGGCCATGAACCCTGTAAGGATGGTCAGCCGACCTTCCAGCCTCCTTCCTGGCCGTCCAGGAACTCTATAAGGCTGGTCAAACCCACCTTTCAGCCTCCTGGTCGGCCGACCTTCCAGCCTCCTTCCTGACCGGCCAGAAAACTCTGTAAGGCTGGTCGGCCAACCTTCCAACCTTCCTGATTGACCAACCTTCCAGCCTTCTTGGTCGACCAAACCTTCCATCCTTCCAGGTCGACCGACCTTCTAGCCTTCCAGGCCGGTTGAAGCTATTAATTTTGCAAAAACGACATCGTTTTGGGTGTATAGTGTCACGTTAACACATCATCAAATTAACGGAAGTTAAATGTTTGGACGTAAGTGAAAAATGGAGCAAATGTTAGGGACTAACAGAAGGATTTTATAAACTCAGGGACGAAAGTGCAAAAGACTATATAAGTCGGGGACGAAAGTGGTAGTTTACTCATATATAATTTATAGAGGGCGGAAACTCAGGTTCTTTAGGATCATATTCACACACACACGTATATATATATATATATATATATAAAAGAAACCATTGTGATTTCCTTAAATTATTTACCTTTTCCACTTCAAGTTTTAACTTCTTTCTAGGGTGTGGTAGACACTACAAACCAGGACGGTGGCATTATTTATTATTGTTGTGTTAAAGCTCAAAGGGTCATATTGTCCCAAACGCCTAGATCATGAATAGATGAATGTACTATGGTATTGAATATAGAAAATAGAGAGAGCACGTATGATATGTTACCCATTTCGGTACTTTTGAATTTATACGCATATATCCAGTTATAAGTATACCAATGTCTAATGCTACCTTTTTTATTTGGAATGGAAGCCATTTACATAGGATTACAATTATAATGTCACATGACCTCCAACTTTCAAAGGTAGTTATTTTTTTTTCATAAAAAACAATTACAATGCTCTCTAGTCGTTGATATTTGATCGAATCAACGTGGATTGTGACCTCAAAATAATTTTTTTTTTGTCAGAATTTTATTAAACTTTGGAGTTATCAATTTGAAATAAAACTTTACTCGATCACCCCGAGAGTAAATCTTATTATTCTCGGTAAATATTAATTTATATTATAAGAAGGCTTTGAATTAGACGCGAACACGTAGCAATGGCCATGCACCGTTGTTACTAGCCGTCGCTAGGTCGCTATGCTAAAAAAGTAATTATTTCTTTCTAAAAATATTTTTTTTGTGTCAGAATTTATTAACTTTTGGAGTTATCAATTTGAAATAAACTTTACCCGATCACCCTGAGAGTAAATCTTATTATTCTCGGTAAAATATTAATTTATATTATAAGAAGGCTTTGAATTAGACGCGAACACGTAGTGACGGCCATGCACCGTTATTACTAGCCGTCGCTAGGTCGCTACGCTAAAAAGTAATTATTTCTTTCTAAAAATAAAAAAATAAACGTAGCGACGACTTGACTGTCGCTACGTTTTTAATTAAAAATTAAATTTGGTGCATCAAAGAAATTTTTTAACGTAGCGACGACCTACGTTTAAACCTTACGCGCTACAAAACCCTTCCGCCTTCCTCCTTCCTTCTCCCTCTCTCCCTTCGGCCCCCTTTGTTCTCCTTCCTCCCTTCCCTCTTTCCATTTCCCCTTCCCTATTGTCCCAAATCCTCTCCCTTTCACTTTTCTGTCTTTACCACTGATCCAAACCTTCAAACAACCCCAAACCGCCTCCTCCCTCCAGTCGTCGTCGTCCTCCCTCCGGTCGCCGCCGCTACAACAACCAAGCACCATCCAGGTTAGTTTTTATTATTTTTTAATTGCTTTTATAATTATTATTTATAATTTATATAATTAGTTATATAATTTAATTAGTGTAATATATGCTAATTAGTATATAATTTAATTAGTTATATATAGACTTGTATAATATTTAATTATTATTGGTGTTTATAATAATCATTTATAATTTATATAATTAGTTATATAATTTAATTAGTTATATATAGTCTTGTATAATTTAATTATTAATTGTACAATATGTTTTTTAATATTTAATTTAAGCTTATTAAAAATTAGGAATATATGCCTCGTATGCATGGTCGAGATGGACAGAAGGTCCCACCCATTAGAGGGAGGTCCATCCTGTTGAATCTAAAAAATATTATTAAGTAATTAATAATGTTTTAAGTCTCACTATCCTAAGTTTTAATGAGTAACAAATGTAGAAACCATAGGAAACACTAGAAGGGGGGTTGAATAGTGTTTTAAAAGTTCAAACAGATTTTTCGGAAACCTTTTAATAAGCAAATCTTTTTACAAATAATTTTGGCAACTTGTTGAAACTGGAGTTATGGTACTTTCTGAAATTATTTCAGTAGGTTCAACAAGGTTGAGTAAAACTGTTTTCTTGAAAGTGTATTTTGTTATAAAGATGTTTCAACAGTTTAACTCACTATATTCTGAACACTTCTTGTTAGTTAAATAACAGATATTGAGAGATAAGGGTAGAGAATACTTAGCAAAAAGATTTATCCTGGTTCACTCACATCCACCGTGAGCTACGTTCAGTCCCAATGCCAACTAGCAATGGATTTTCACTAACTGGTCACAGTTACAAGTATTCTTTGAACACCCAGCCTCTCCAGGCTAAAACCCAAGTATTATTTGAACACATAGCCTCTCCAGGCTAAAAACCCAAGTATTGTTTAAACAGCAAGCCTGTTCAGGCTCAAACACAAACAGTGTATAAAAAAGAAAATGCTTAAGCTTTTAAACTGCACAAGTTTAAAGCGCAAACTGGGTAAGATGTATAGATAACTAAGTATAACTCAGGATTATAAAAGATTTGTGTACAAATGAAGTGAAATGAAATGAATATCAGAGAATCCTTTGAGCAACACTTCAGTAAGTATTTTCACACAGTCTCTCTCTTTTCTTCATTGCATGAATCTCATATATATAAAGAAGGAGTCTGTAGACTAGTTAAGGATCCTCAGAATCCCATTGTCTAATAGCTTTATTTCCATTGAGAGATACAACAGAGGTAGCTTGTAGTAGTAGGTACAACAGAGGTAGGTAGCAACAACGCTGACTTTACTTTTTCTGATAAAGTGTACTTTCTGCAGAGATAACTTCCTTTTTAGTGAACATGATTTGAAATACGCACAAAAGCTTCTGTCTGTCTTTCCAGAATGAGGATTGTGCAGATAGTATAGTAGAGAGCTGTACGAGACTTGAGTCTTCAAGGAATTAAAGAAACTTGATTTTATGTTGAAATAAGACTCATTGTTTCTTGATATCAGAGGGTTTGAAGACTTCAACAAGTCTTGATCCTTCAGCAAGTTCTTTCTCTTCAGAAGGTTGCTTGATTCGGAGAGTTGAGGCTGTCAAAGGGTTGACATGCTTCAGTAGGTTCAGGTTTGTCATCATGTTCAGGTTCTTTTACAAATTTTCTGAAACACAAAAGAATACCTCTAAGCAGTATCTTTCTAATTGATACAAATTTGTTGCTCAATAAAACTCAGGTTATAGAGACTTAAACATTATTAATCACTTAATAATATTTTGAGACTCAACATTCTCCCCATTTTTAATGATGAACAAATTTTCTTAAACTATTCAAATATCTGAAGGGAAATAAAAAGTATTGAATTAAGAAATTTCTCCCCCTTTCCTCAGATACTTAGGACAGAATGCCTTGCTCCCCTGAATCAATAAATTTTCTTCTGAAAAACACTTAAACTTTAGATTTTGTTAGTTTATTACTCCCCCTTTTTTTCATCAATCAAAAGGGTGGTCCAGAGCAAACTAAAGAAGTGAATGCACAATAGAGAAGAGATTCAGGTTAACACTTTTTAGAAAAAATAAGATCACTTTCAGAAAGTGTGATAATGGCAGATTTTCTCTGATAAATTATAACCTATCTTCAACAAGGGGGTATTGTGAATATATCCGCCCATTGATGCTCTGTATCAATGAACCTTATATCAAAAACATCTTTCTGAACATAGTCTTGTTAGGACCACAGGAAACACTAGAAGGGGGGGGTTGGAATAGTGTTTTATAATCTTTAACAGATTTTTCTGAAAACCTTTTAACAAGCAAGCAGATTTGAAAATATTTGAGTAACCTTCCGAACACTGGGAAGTTCAGCAGCTTGCTGATTGCAACTCAGAAGGTTGGATAAAAACACTTTTAAAGTATTTCGTGTGAAGAAAAGATTGTTTCTGCGTTAATTTATAAAACAAATTTTCTTAAACCCTCCTTGGTTAGATAAAACAGATAACAACGGAAAGTAAAAGAGTTAAGGGTAGAGAGAATTCAGCCACAGAAAATTTATCCTGGTTCACCCACTAACCCAGTGAGCTAACGTCCAGTCCCAGGGCCAACCACCACTGGATTTTCCACTAATCTCGCAAGATTACAAGTATTATTTGAACCCAGCCTTTTCAGGCTAAACACCAAGTTTGGACCTAGCCTCTCCAGGCTAACCAAGTATTCTTTGGACCCAACTTGATGAGGACATGACCCAGGGAAAGGCACTTGAAGGACTTGGGGGACCCATGACAAGGGCAAGGGCAAGGAAGGCAAAGGAAGCTTTGCAGCTGATAGTGGCATCCCTACAAACCAAGGGCGCAAATATTAAAGAGCAATCCCCTAAAATTGTTCTTTGTCTTAAGCAAGGAGAAGATGGTAGCATGGAATTCAATGAAGTCCAGTTGCCATCAATGCCAAACTGTAATTGAAGCAAGCTTTGGGAGAGAAGGGGGCGACCTGTAAGAAAAACAGGAAAACACTAGAAGGGGGGTTGAATAGTGTTTCAATGGAAACCTTTTGGTTTTAAAGAATACTTTAAAAAATTTCTGTAAAAACTTCAGATGATAAAGATCGTCTGACGTAGTTACTACCTTCTGAACCTTGGTTCAGACACAAAGACAGTTTTGATAAATAGTTTCGTTTGATGTTAAGGTTTTAGCTCTTGAAAACTTTTCTAAACCCCTTTGTTAGTTCAGAGACTGAATTGAAAGAATTTAAGGGAAGAAAACTTAACCAAAAATTTATCCTGGTTCACTCACTACCACTTGTGAGCTACGTCCAGGCCCAGGGCAAACCACCACTGGATTTCCACTAATCTTGAAAGATTACAAGTATTCTTTTCTATCAAGCCTTTCAGGCTCTAAACCAAGTATTCTCTTCTGTCAAGTCTCTTCAGGGTCTACACCAAGTATTCTTTTCTGTCAAGCCTCTTTAGGCTCTACACCAAGTATTCTTTTCTGTCAAGCCTCTTCAGGCTCTACACCAAGTATTCTTTTCTGTCAAGCCTCTTCAGGCTCTACAACAAGTATTCTTTTCTGTCAATCCTCTTCAGGCTCTACAACAAGTATGTTTCTTCCACCAAGCCTCTTCAGTCTCTTAGACACTTATCCAAGTGTAGCCCAAGTATTCTTTTAGACAATAAGCCTCTCCAGGCTTGTAGCCCAAACTGTTTAAGATAAAACAGATAAAGTTCAATCAATTAACTTCAGAGATAGATTGAACTTATCTGAAGTGTACAAGTAACTGAGATTTACTCAGGAGTAAGCAAATTGAGCAAATGTATAGAAATATCAGAGTATTCTTGCAGCGTTTCCTGCAGAGTAAGATTCTTTGATAGCTTTCTTCTTGTTGTTGTTTGCTTCAATCTGCATGGGCATATTTATAATCTTCGAGAAAATGTTGCCCGTTATCAAATAGCATTAAATGCTTCAGGAGACGTTGAGACACACTTTGTCCAGCACGTTCCGAGCAGTCTAAGGTGCAGCAAATCTACGCACACAATGCTTTTAAGCAGGTACAGCAGCTTGCAGACTTTCCTTAAAAATGCTAAACATTTGAACGAGGAGAGAAAGCAGCTCTGATTCTTATGCTGAAAAGGGTTAGACCATTGGGATGACCGTTCTTCTTACATAGTAACGTCTTCACGGGTCAAACCTTAAACTTGATGTCTTCAGCCTTCAGATGCAAAGAGTGCTTCAGATGATCTTCAAGTCTTCAGATGATAAACACTCTTCAGATGATGTTGATCTTTCAGATGATCCTTTATACAGACAATATGATCTGAAACAGTGCAACATCCTGTGAGAGCATAGTATCATATAAATGCCTTTTATATTTTATATTTGTTGTTCATTAAAACTTAAGAGCGTGAGACTCAAAATATTTTTAATTTCATATATTTAATCCTTTGAGACTCAACAATCTCCCTTTTTTGATGATGACAAATATAAAATATGACAAAATCTGAAAAGGTTTTAGTTGAGAAAATTCTCCCCCTTAAACAGATATTTCATCTGAGATGATCATATTTCTTCTAAAATGTTCTCCTTCTGAAGTATTCTCCCCCTTTCTAGTTTTGAGACATTTTCTGAAGTTCTTGCTGCATTGCTTTCAGATTTTGTTAGTAGCACCATAGTAAATACACCATAGTAAATACAAATAACTACCAATCATATCATATTAAATACCAATGATAAATCATATCATATCATTAACTGCTCCCCCTTTTGGCATCAATAAAAAAGGGTAAGTAACAGACAGATAGCAGTTAAGATTGATAAAGAGAGCACATAGAATCTGTATGGATTAAAAGTGGAAATACGTAATGACATAAACATTAAAACTCAGTCTGAATCATTCTAGACATTATCATGAACGCGGTCTTAAGCTTCCCAGAGCTCTCTCAAGCAATTCTTGCATAGCCAGTCTCTGTCGTTCCAGTTCAGCTACAACAGCTTCTCGGAGATGGTTTGACTAGTTTGAATCTGAGCTTGTGTCTCTAAGATCTGATCTATTCTCTACATAAGCTGGTGATTCTTTAGACGAAGTTCCTCATTCTCCTCAACTAAAGCACTGATTTCGGCTTCAAGATTCTCTTCATAGAAAATGAGAGAGATATGCTTGCAAGTGAATCTGAAGTATTGAAAGCCAGTAGGTAGATGATACTGTAAAGGATTCTTCACTCGGATATAAAATTCAGGGCGAACAAAAGGAGATGCCACCATCCACTCTGAATGGAGATTCCTATCAAACAATGGAAAGCGTCCTCTAAAGAAGGTAGTAGTCTCTAATATAGTTGATCCTGCAACCACTTGAGAGTCAGCGTCATCCCAGCTTGTTCCTGATGAACTCCCTACCTTCTCAACAAGTTTCCAGCGAAAGTCCCACATGGCATTTTAAAGGGAATGATCTAGGCCTTGGTTGATGAAGATATACTCTGCAAGATTGTTCCAGGCTTCTTCAGATAACACCCTTGGAGGTCCAACACCTTGTGAAACTATCTTAGGTCCTTTGTCTTTGATAGAAAATGAGTCAGCATAAGGATAACGAGGTACGATCCTGTCTGGTTGCACCAGAATAGTAGTTGTCAGCTTTGTATGAATAGGTAGAGGGGGTTTGAAATCTCTACAGCCAAAGGATCTGGAACAACTTTGATCAATTAGTTCAGCTTCAAGACACTGCATTCTGATAGCGATCCACTCATCGAGAGATAGATTTGTTGATCCTGTGAGAAATGATCCAAAGCTTTCCACTTATGGAAAGGAGTGATGACTCCATGTTTGATCTTCTCAAGAGCGTCTGAGAGACCACCTCCCCTGAGCTGAGCATCCTCCTTTTCTTGCTTCTGAGGAAGTTTCCAGCAAAAACCTCGATGGTGGTGAGACAGCAGTGGTGCAGCTTCCTTGAAGAATAGCATTCTTCATATAAGTTTGGGAACTTTGGTACTCTTGTTCGTACAGAAGTGAGTATATTGTAGTATCTGTGAGGCACTTCAGCAGCCCACTTCAAGTGTTCATTGCTGCGAATAGGTAAAGCTAATCATAGGTAGGTTGCCTTGACAAGTTCCTTCCTTTTTCTTTCAGCAGAATGCTAGCAGGAAGATTTCCACCAACCAGATGCAGTTTGGTTATACATGAATCAAGTTCAGAGTAGCCTGACAGAGAGGAAGAAGATGGTGAAGGTGGGAGTACTTCACTTGGTGTGCTGATAGCTTTAGGTGGAGGGGGGCTTCATCTTCTGAGGATGAGACATTTCCAAAAAGAACCCTAGGTCTCCTAATACGAGCCGTAGAGCCTTCAGTAGCTGGCTTCTTCTTCCTCAGTTCCTCTAACTTTTTCTTTCTTTGAGCTTCAGCAACCTTCTGAAACTCAACAACATCTTCTTGTGGATGCTTTTACTTCTAGTCAACCTCCGAGGAGCATCAGCAGCAGGAGACAACAGTCTTCTCCTTTGATTTCTTCTAGTTTTAGCACTGGCTTCTTCATTTGAGCCTGTTGGCTTGCTCGAGCCTTTCATCTTCAAGAACGGCTTGTTGAGCTGAAACAGCAAGAGCATAGTCTTGCTTTTCTTGCTCTTCCTTCTGCTTTCTTTCTCTTCTTCAATCTCTGCAACCACTTGTCTGATGTCAGCTTCATGCAGACTTGTAGCAAGAGGATGGCTTTGACAGGCTCAGTTGAATCATCTAATGCAACTGAGATTAGTGCAGACTCTAGACTATTGTTGTCCTCTACATGTCCTCCGAGGAGAGTAGGCTGAGTAGCAAAAGTAGGTTTAGTAACCTGACCCACAATCTCAGAAGTATGTGCAGATATACTCTGAGCAGGTTCAGTTTGTCTAAACCGAACTTCTCCTTCTGGTGATTCTTTCTTTTGAAGCAGCTTTGTTCTTTTCTTCTTCAGAACTTTAGTGGAGTCTGAGCAGACACAAACTGGTCTTTGTGAGTGTCACCTTGCAACTCCTCTTCCAGAATCTCTAAAGGACTTTTCCCCTTTCTGGTGAGGGCTTCTTCACAGAAATCCCCATCCTTTTGACATTAGTCAAGGAGAAGAGAGCAGGACCTTTGTGGTCATACACTTTCAATTGGAACATTGAACTTCAGGAGAATCTTTGTGATAAGAGTGGTATGAGTATAGCTTGAGGCAGAATCATTAACCTTTTTAGCATGTTGTAGAGGATGATCTTGGGTAGATTTAGAGGCTTTTTGTCCAAGAGATGGATTATGCAGAATCTTTCCAGCTCAGACACATGATTATTACTTCCACGTTTGGGCAAAATAGCATCCCAAGATGGCATGAAGAATCCTTGCCTTAGGATGCATGTAAGAGCTTCTTAGATCACCTGGGTCTTCAATCCCATACAACTTCTGGGTAAATCGCTTAACTCCACCATTCTTTACTTCCCATTCTGAAATGAACGTATCTCCAGTATTGGAAACACCAGTTACAGCAACAATGGTGTCAACATCCACAAAGATTTTTATACATCACCTTTGTTTCAAGACCTTGATACCTTCCATCCTGAGAAGAAATATCTCGAGCATTTTTCCAGAAGTCCACCACACTCTTTCATGCCATGCACAGTCAATGGCAGAGAAGAAATTAATTCAGCCACATGCTTCGAAGGTGTCAGTGAGATCAATGCCACCAACTTGGAGCATCTCCAGGTCTACAGTCCTGGAAGGAACAATCTGACCACCAGCCGATTTCTTGGAAGTCATTGTTATGAACTAACAAGGAGACGAAGAATACAGAGAGGCTTCAAGGAACTTAGGGCATAAGAAAGCAGTAGTTTGCACTTGGAGAGAGAGAGAGAGAGCAGTAGCCAGTAACAGTAGCAAGACGTCTCTTATATAGAGTCACACTTTAGTAATGATGACAATTAAGTTTCGAAGATCGTGCAAACATGCTTAGAGTAGTTACTCAGAGAAGAAGACCAAACGTTTCAGCTTGCCATGTCATCAGACTGAGTTGCTTTACACATACATGTTATTCAGACAATCATGAATGTTCAGATGCAACAACTTCAGATGCATATTTAGATGCAACAACTATTTTTCAGATAAAGCCAAGATATTCAGATTATTTCTTATGAACTTAAATCTATCTTCAGTCAGGGCTTTTGTGAATATATCTGCCCATTGATGCTCAGTATCAATGAACTTTATATTAAAAACTCCTTTCTGAACATAGTCTATAATAAAATGATGCTTGATTTCTATATGCTTGCCCTAGAATGTTGAATGGGATTCTTGGATGAATTAATTGCACTTGTGTTATCACACATTACAGGTATAGAAGATACATTAATGTTAAATTCTAACTGATATTTACCCATAGCAGTTGTGAACAACTGGCTGCAGCAATATATTCAGCTCTGCTGTGTGGAAAGAGCAATGGTGCTTTGCCTTTTGCTGGACCAGCTGATCATGTTGTTACCAATGAAATGACAACCTCCATTGGTTGATTTCCTTTCAATTCTCATCTCCAGCAAAATCAACATCACAAAATCCCACTAACCTGCAATCCTTACTTCTCTTATAGCAAAGACCAAGATTAGTAGTACCATTTAAATATCTGAAAATTTTTTTTACAGCTTTTAATGAGTAACTCTTGGATCAGATTGAAATCTGGCATAAAGACATACACTGAGCATAATATCAGGTCTGCTTGCTGTCAGATACAATAATGAACCAATCATTCCTCTATACAAAGTTTGATTTACTGGTTCTTCCCTTCATCTTTGTTCAAAACAACAGAAGGATGCATGGGAGTAGTCATGGACTTGCAATCACTCATATTGAATTTCTTAAGCATTCTTTTGTATATTTCTCTTGATGGATCCATATACAATCAGATTGCTGCTTAATCTGAAGTCCTAGGAAGAACTTAAGTTCCCCCATCATGCTCATCTCAATTCAGATTGCATAAGTTCAAAAAATTCCTTGCATAATGAAGAATCAGTAGAACCAAATATAATGTCATCCACATATCTGAACAAGAATGAAGTTTTGTTGGACATTTTTCTGAAAAAGTTGTATCTACTTTTCCTCTTTGAAAACCATTTTGATTAAAAAATTGCTCAATCTGTCATACCAAGCTCTTGGGGCTTGTTTCAGACCATAAGAGCCTTTTTCAGTTTGAAAACATGTTCTGGAAAAGTAGTGTCTTCAAAACCTGGTGGTTGTCTAACATAGACCTCTTCCTCAATAAACCCATTGACGAAGGCACTCTTAACATCCATCTGATATAAGGTGATGCCATTATTTACTACATAAGCTAGTAAAATTCTAATGGCTTCAAGCCTGCTACAGGAGCAAAAGTTTCAGTGAAGTCAATACCTTCTTGCTGATTATAGCCCTGAGGACAAGTTGCTTTGTTTCTGACTACTTTTCCTTCTTCTGATAACTTGTTTCTAAACACCCATTTGGTTCCTATTATAGTTTTCCCATGGGGTTTAGGTACAAGTGTCCAGACATCACTCCTAGCAAATTGATTCAGTTCTTCTTGCATGGCTAGGATCCAACCTTCATCATGCAGAGCCTCTTCAATGTTTTTAGGTTCAATCTCAGAGAGAAGTGCAAGATTATTCAAGCTTTTGAATATTGATCTTGTTTTTACTCCTTCCGAGGTGTCACCTATAATTTGCTCCCTTGGATGATGAGTTTGGTATCTCCAATCGCGATTGTGAGAGGGTACACACTCTTTGAGACTCAAAATGTTGGTCTGAGAGGGTTCAGCTTCAGATGCAGGTTCAGATTTTTGTTTAGAAGGTTCTTCAGATTTTAGTTCGGGATTCAGCTCATTCCTGCAAAATCCTCTTCAAGATTTGATAGTTCCCTATCAGTCTCTTTAAAATCGTTAAATCTTACATGGATAGATTCTTCTACTGTTAAGGTTATTGAGTTGTACACTCTGTAAGCCTTAGAAGATTCAGAATATCCAATAAAGAAACCTTTGTCAGACTTAGCATCAAATTTTCCTAAATCATCTTTTGTGTTGAGTATAAAACACTCACATCCAAAGATATGGAAGTAGGAAATGTTGGGTTTCTTCCTTTCCACAATTCATATGGGGTTCTTTTGAGAATTGGTCTTACCAAAATTCTGTTCTGAATGTAAACAGGCTGTGTGAACAGCTTCTGCCCAAAAGGATCTAGGTAGATTGCTTGAAAGACATGGTTCTTCCCATTCTTGTAAGCTTCTGTTCTTTCTCTCAACAACCCCATTTTGCTGAGGTGTTCTAGCCACAGAGAAATTGTGTGAGATCCCATTCTCATCAGAACAGTCTGAAGCTTGAGTTTTCAAACTCTCCACCATGATCACTTCTGATAGCGGATATACAGATTCCTTTTTCATTCTGCACCTTCTTACAGAATTTTGTGAAATTCTCAAAGGTTTCCTCTTTGCTTCTTAAATATAACCCATGTGAATCTTGTATAGTCATCAACAATGACCAATCCATATTTCTTTTTGCTAAGACTTTTCTTCTAGTGGGTCCGAACAAATCCATGTGAAGTAGTTCTAAAGGTCTGCTGGTGTTTGAAACAACATTTTTACTCTTAAAGAGTGTCTTGTTTGTTTCCCTTTAGACAATTTTCACATAAGATATCAGATTTGAATGAGAGCTTGGCAAACCTTTAACTAAGTTGTGTTTAGTTAGCTTTGAGATCAATCTCAGGCTAGCATGCCCAAGTTTCTGATACCAAATCTATTTTTTCATCTTCGATGGAAACAAAACACTTCACATTCTGATTTGCAAGTTCATCTAGATCAACTTTGTACACATTATTGTGTCTCTTAGCAGAGAAGAGGATATGATCTGAAGTATCCTTGACTATACATCCTTCTTTAGTGAAAGACACAACATATCCACTGTCACATAATTGGCTTATGCTTAGAAGATTGTGTTGTAGTCCCTCAACCAGAAGCACATTTTAATGAGGGATAGGGAGTCATACCTACAGTCCCAATACCCGTGATCTTCCCTTACTGATTCCACCAAAGGTGACCACTCCTACCTTGGTCTAAGGCTTTGGAACAAACACCTTTCTCCCGTCATGTGTCGTGAGCACCCACTGTCCAGGTACCATTTGTGGTTTCTTTTGTCATATTAAAACACTGCAACAGGAACAATCAAATTCTTAGGTACCCATACCTTCTTGGGTCCTTTTTTGTTAGCTTTGGGTCTTATTTTCCTTCTGTGTCTACACTAAGACTCAACATGTCCAGGCTTCCATAGTTAGAACCCATTACCTTTCTTAGGTCCTTTATCAGGGATATTAAATATAAAGGATTCAGATGAAGATGTATCTGAATAACCTAAGCCACTCTTGTCAAGAAGATGCCTCTGAGAGCCCAATAATTTATTCAGATTATTAGTTCCTTTGACAAACTTGGCTAGATCCAAAGTTAATTCTCTAACCTTGTTTTTGAGCTTTTTGTTCTCCTTGACAAGATTATCAGAACTACTTGGATCTTGCTGAAGTAGCTTTTCTTTGAGAGCAAGGTTTTCTTTTTGTAATTTTCATTTTTCTAAAGCAACTTCTGTAAAAGCTCTTGAAAGTTCCTTGAACTCATTGAATAACTCTACTACTTTCAACAAGGTCATCATACTGATCTTGTAAGGTTGAGGATTACCTCAGAGTCTGAACTATCTGAAGAAGGTAGACTTGCCATCAGACAGAGGTTAGCTTCTTCTGAAGTGTCCTCCTCTTCCTCTGAAGTGGAATCATCCAAGTCTTCCCATGTAGCCATCAATCCTTTCTTTTGTTGAAAAACTTCTTCTTCTGAAAGGTGGCTTCCTTAACTTGGGACATCCGTCTTCATGTGACCTGGCTGTTTGCACTCAAAGCAGGTAATTTTGTCAGTGATAGTAAATTCTTTGCCTGATTTACCTTGTTTGACATTGGAAGGTTGAGATCTTCTGTATCTTTCTTTTCTTTGCAACATTTCTTAATCTTCTTGCTGAGAAGAGCAAGATCATCATCTTCTGAATAGTCTCCAGACTCAGTATCATCCTCTGAAGTGTCCTCTGCTTGCATGGCTTTCACGCTATCATGCCTAGACTGTCTGACTTTGCAGTTCAATGCCAATGATTTCTTCTTGGTGTCATCCTCCCAAGTTCAAGCTCATGGACTTTGAGAGAGCCCATAGTTCCTCCATTCTAAGAGAGTTTAAATCCTTGGCTTCTTGAATGGCAGTAACCTTGGGTCTCCAGGACTTTGGTAAACTCATTAGAATCTTTCGAATGTTATCTCCAGATTCAAAGGTTCTTCCCAATGACCTGAGTCCATTGGTTATCGTCTGAAACCTACCAAACATTTGGTCTATAGTTTCAGATTCTTCCATTTTGAACATCTCATACTGATGTACAAGCATGCTGATCTTGGATTGCTTCACAGTCTCTGTCCCTTCATGAGCTGCTACAAGCGTATTCCCAGATCTCCTTGACAAATAAACACCATGAACCTTCTCATATTCTGATTTGTTCAAGGAACATATCAGATAGAGTTTGGCCTTGGCATTTAATTGAACTCGAGCCTTCTGCTCCAAGGTCCATTCAGCCTTAGGTATGGGCACTCCAACATGCATGGGCACGTAGTCTCCATCAGTAACTACATCCTAGACATCAATGTTGTTGCTTTCAATAAACAACTTCATACGATCCCTCCAATAGTGGTAATCCACTCCACTGAATATTGGGGGTCTCGTGATAGAGGCTCCTTCAGTGATATACTGTCTGTTGCTGGTAGAAGTTTCCATTGGATCTCTGTCCTCCGCACTGATTAGGTGCTAACCCGAGGATAAGCTCTGGTACCAACTGTAAGAAAAATAGGGAAACACTAGAAGGGGGGTTGAATAGTGTTTCAATGGAAACCTTTTGGTTTTAAAGAATACTTTAAAAATTTCTATAAAAACTTCAGATGATAAAGATCGTCTGACGTTAGTTACTACCTTATGAACCTTGGTTCAGACACAAAGATAGTTTTGATAAATAGTTTCGTTTGATGTTAAGGTTTTAGCTCTTGAAAACTTTTCTAAACCCCCTTTGTTAGTTCAGAAACTGAATTGAAAGAGTTAAGGGAAAAGAAAACTTAGCCAAGGATTTATCCTGGTTCACTCACTACCACTTGTGAGCTACGTCCAGTCCCAGGGCAAACCACCACTGGATTTCCACTAATCTTGCAAGATTACAAGTATTCTTTTCTATCAAGCCTCTTCAGGCTCTACACCAAGTATTAATTTTCTGTCAAGCCTCTTCAAGCTTACACCAAGTATTCTTTTCTGTCAAGCCTCTTAGGCTCTTACACCAAGTATTCTTTTCTGTCAAGCCTCTTCAGGCTCTACAACCAAGTAGTTCTTTTCTGTCAAGCCTCTTCAGGCTCTACAACAAGTATTCTTTTCTGTCAATCCTCTTCAGGCTCTACAACAAGTATTGTTTCTTCCCCCAAGCCTCTTCAGTCTCTCAGACACTTATCCAAGTGTAGCCCAAGTATTCTTTTAGACAATAAGCCTCCAGGCTTGTAGCCCAAACTGTTTTAAGATAAAACAGATAAAGTTCAATCAATTAACTTCATATGATAGATTGAACTTATCTGAAGTGTACAGGTAACTGAGATTTACTCAGGATAAGCAAATGTACAGAAAATATCAGAGTATTCTTGCAGCGTTTTCGCAAAGTTGGATTTCTTTGATAGCTTTTCTCTTGTTGTTGCTGCTTCAATCTGCATGGGCATATTTATAATCTTCGAGAGAAATGTTGCCCGTTGTCAAATAGCATTAAATCCTTCACGAGACGTTGAGACACACTCTGTCCAACATGTTCTGAGCAGTCTAAGGTGCAGCAGGTCTGCGCACACAATGCTTTGAGCAGGTACAACAACTCTACAGACTTTCCTTAAAAATGCTAAACATTTGAACGAGGAGAGAAAGAACTTTGATTCTTATGCTGAAAAGGGTTAGACCATTGGGATGACCGTTCTTCTTACATAGTAACGTCTTCATGGGTCAAACCTTAAACTTGATGCCTTCAGCCTTCAGATGCAAAGAGTGCTTCAAATGATCTTCAAGTCTTCAGATGATAAACACTCTTAAGATGATGTTGATCTTTCAGATGATCCTTTATACAGACAATATGATCTGAAATAGTGCAACATCCTGTGAGAGCATAGTATCATATAAATGCCTTTTATATTATATTTGTTGTTCATTAAAACTTAAGAGCGTGAGACTCAAAATATTTTTAATTTCATACATTTAATCCTTTGAGACTCAACACAGCGAAGGTGGGGGCGGCCAAGGGTGTATGGCTGATTGGTTTTATTTGTTTTTATTGTTTTCAATAAACATTGTAACTGTTACAAATTTTTCATCATGTGGCTAGTGGTTACAAACAAAGAATTGAAAGGAATTGAAGCTGCAACAGTTACAAGGATACAAGGCATTAATTGCAGGGAAGTTACTAATTGAAGCACTTGTTGGGAGTATTCTTTTAGGCTATCAAATGCGGCCAACCAATGAATCAATTGGCTGATTCCTTAACTGAATTTGGGCGCCAAACATGTGCAACAAAGGGCTGAATTATGATCATTAAAGGAAAGGCCAACATGTGATGAAATTGAAGAGTAAAGACCATTCATTGGGGGCGGCCAACATATGTTAATACTTGATCAATTTCATTCAATTTGTAACATATTTTTGGCTGAATTGTTTAGTCACATGGGGCGCAATCATAGGGGTTTAATTAGCTGAATTATAATTCCTTAATTAAGAGAATGATGAATAGCCACAGAGGAGTAAAAGGGGCGGCTACTAGGATCAGTTTTAGGCTATAGTTTTAATTATTTTTATTTTGTTATTTCATGAATTTCTAGAGTTACAAGCGGCGTTGTAATAGGTCATTGCATGGTACGCATGATATATTTAAGGGGCATGCAAGGCATGCAAGAGGGTTAGAATGTTTATGCTAATTTTATCAATCAAAGCGAGTGTTTCTCTTATTTTCTTGCTTGTCAAGAGTGAGGTTTATTAAGGGTTCTTCACCTTTGTGTGTGTAATCTCAAGGACTTATCTTTCATCCTTGAAAGTTGACGTCCACCTATCTTCTTCTTCAATTTCTTTCTTTCTAAACCATCAAAAGAATTCAATTTATGCTAAACAACTTGTTTGTATGCGCATATTACTTACCAAGTTAGAAAGCTGAATTTTGATTCTATTTTCAAAGTATAATACATATTCCAAAGTTTGAAGTTACGTACGTTGTTACAATTCAAGAGAAAAGTATTGAAAAGAAAAGAAAAGGTAAGAGAAAAATCAAGTGAAAAAGGAAAGTACAAGTTTTCAGCCTAATATTTCTAGAGGTCCCTTAATTCGAACCATAGAGTTCATATCATTTGGTTTCAGAGCCAGGTTATTAGAAATTCAAGGCTATTACTGTTCTTTCTACATTTGTTTCTTATTGTTATTCTTAGCTTTTCTTGTTTTATTTTCTTGACTGCACACAGGTTGGTGACCTTCTTGATTTTTCTCCTTTTGATTTGGTAAGAATTCAAGAGGAGTAGAGTGGAAAAGGCAAGAGAAGTTACATCATAGTAAAATCCAATTTGTTGAGTGCAAACACTAGAGTGTGGTGAGGTTTATTACACAGTTAAAATCTATTTTTTGATACGTTGTTTTCCTTCTTCTTATTCATGGCAAAAGGGTTGTGGAGAATTGTGACCTTCAAGCAAAATTGTAGCACTTTCTCAACGCTTGGAGAAAATGATAAAGGCACACGTATGATGAGTTACATAACAGGTTTGATGCATTGGAGACCAAACCTGTTGAGGAGGAGAGGGAAAGACCAAACATGAATGAAGGAAGGATAGAAGGAGTGAAGCTGACAATACCACCACTTTCAAAGGTCGTAGTGACCTAGAAACTTATTTGGAGTGGGAGCTCAAAACTTAAGCACATTTTTGCCTATAACAACTATACAGAGGCGCAAAAGGTATAAAGCTTTGCAGCTGCTGAATTTTCTGATTATGCTATTTTTTGGTGGAACATAGTTTCAGAAGGAGAGGCTCAGAAATGAAGAACCCATTGGTGGAGACATGGACCGAAAATGAAGAGAATCATGAGGAAATGGTATGTTCCATCTAGTTTCCAAAGAGACTTGAAGCTGAAATTACAAAAATTTACCTAAGGAAGCAAGGGGGTTGAGGGAGTTCTACAAAGAAATGGATGTGCTCATGAATGCAAGCCAAATTGAAGAGGATCCTGAGGTAACTATGTCACGTTTTCTTAGTGGTTTAAATCATGACGTTAGAGATATTGTAGAGCTGCAGGAATATGTGGAGATGGATGATTTGTTGCGGCAAAGCTCTTCAAATAGAGCAACAGCTAAAAGAAAAGGAGCAATACAGGAAGAGTCCTACCCACCCTTCCACAATTGGAAGGACAAAGTTAAGAAGGAAGAGTTGAGTCATCCAATCAGGAAGCATATTCTTCTCAAGGTAAAACACCTACAAAAATGATGAACAGGTTCCTAAGAAGGGAAGAGAGGTGAGATGCTTCAGATTGCCAAGGCTTGGGACATTATGCCTATGAGTGTCCTATACAGAAAAACCATTCTATTAAGGACCAATGGAGAGTATACAATGAATCAGAAGATGAAAGGCGAGCCTAGTGATGATGACACAGGTGCTGATGTTGGAGAAGTCTACATGATTAGGAGACTTCTTCGGAAGCCAAACCACGACCAAGGAAGAAAGCCAAAGAGAGAAACATTTTTCACACTAGATGTTCTATCAATGGTAAGATTTGTTTGGTAATAATTGATGGTGGTAGTTGTACTAACGTGGTTAGTTCCAGATTGGTGAACAAGATGAATTTGGACACAAAGCCACATCCTAGGCCATACAAGCTTCAATGGCTTAGTGAAAGTGATGAAGTGCACGTGAAGAGGCAAGTTGAAATTCCATTTTCTATTGGAAAATATCATGACATGGTGACTTGTGATGTGGTATCTATGGAGGCAAGACATATTCTCCTTGGGAGGCCGTGGGATTTCAACACTAAAGCTATCCATGATGGCTTTACAAATAAAATTTCTTTCATGTACCATGAAAAAAAATTGTTTGAAACCTTTGAGTCCAAAAGAGGTCAGTGAGGACCAAAATACAATTGAGAGAAAAGATGCTCAAGAGAGAAAGAGTGAAACACTTGAGAGGGAAAAGAGTCAAAAGAAAAGGAGTGAAACACTTGAGAGCAAACAATTGTGTTAGCAAAAAGAAAGAGAAGTGAGGAGAGTGTTAGCCACAAGACAACCTCTTTACTTATTGCTTGAACAAAGTTATCTTTTTAACTGCTAACCAATTTGATAAATTTGAGCTGCCTTCTGTTGTTAAAACTCTTTGCAGGAATATGAGGATGTGTTTCCAGAAAGTGTTCCTGATGGCTTACCACCCTTGAGAGGAATTGAGCATCACATAGACCTCATTCCTGGAGCTTCTTTGCCCATCGGCCAGCCTATAGAAGCAACCCTCAAGAGACCAAAGAATTGAGAGGAAAGTGAATGAGCTCATAAGAAAAGGATGGGTGAGAGGACAACATGATCCCATGCGCAGTAGTACCAATCATTTTGGTACCCAAAAGGATGGAACATGGAGGATGTGTTATTACTGTAGAGCAATCAACAACATCACCATTAAGTACCGTCATCCTATTCCCAGGTTAGATGTAACACCCCGTCGTTTTACCGTTTTTGCCGTTTTATTGGATTTTGAGTGATTAAAATTATTTTTAATCATCAAAATTTATATTTTTGGATTTAGAATTAAATTCCTATTTTTAGGGAATTTCTGGGAATTTTTGGGGTTGTTTTTCTGTGCAAAATGACCTTTTTGCCCTTCTTGTCTCTTGAACCGGGCCCGAATACTCTTGATCCGGGCCAGAAAAATTTGCACAACCCTTTCCTTTCCTCCTTCAGAAGCCGTGCATGTCTTGTGTGTGTGCATGAAGGACATTTGTCCACTTCACACTTTGTTTCTCTAGACAAGTGTCAAGCTTAGGGAAAAGTAAGACATTAAAAACACCAAAATTCATTACTCTTTCTTTTTCCACATGCAAAGCTTAGAAATTCTCTCATTTTCTCTCTTCCTCTTTCTCTCTTGGCCGTGAACTCTCCATCAACTTCTCTCAAAATTTTTCATCTCCCCTTAAACACATCAAGCCAAGGTTCCATCTTTGAACCAAAGCTTCCATTTCTAAGCTTCTAGCCTTGAAAAATCTTTGTTGGTGACTAAAGGAGGCATCTTTGGGGGCTGTTTTGGGACCAGAATTCTACACTCATTTTCTTGGAAATTTGAGGTAAAGGGGGGGAGAACTTGAACTCTAGTAGGATTGGTAACTAGAGTCAAGGATTTGCCCTTAAAAATCCTTGTTTTTTACTCTTGTTCTCCTTGAAAAAAATCACTTTTTGAGCTTTTCTTTGAGAAAATGTTTTTAGATTCTTGGAGCTGGGTTGTTTACATGTTTTTAAGTTTATTTTGATGCTTGGAATGTGCTTGGATTGTGATTGTTGGTGCATGCAAGCCAAGAAACAATTTTGGAAAAATTTTCCCCTTTTTCCTCTAATAGCTCTCGGCCTTGAGGGATTTTGGGGCTGCATGTGTTTCAAAATTTTTTGGTGCTTGGAATGTGTTTGTATGATGAATCTATGAACATGCATGAAGTTGGTTGAAGATATACAACTGTTTTGGATGATTGATCTTTGAAAAATAGTGTTTATGAGCTTGAAAAATGGAGTTATGAACTTTAATGTGTATGTGGATGATTTTGAGTGGATTAGTATGATATTTGGCATTTAGATTGTTTGTTGATGAATGTGTGAAGTTTTGGTGAAGATTGGATGTTGTGAAAAATTTGAAGTTTTGATGAACATTCAAGTTGTTCTTGATGTTCATGAGTTGTTCTTGATGAAACTCATCAAGAATACCTTTTTGATCTTAAAAAGGTCAAGGGTATGTTGAAAACATGTTTATGGGCTTTTGGTGGTCCAAAAGGACTAAGAAGCAATTTTACAAGTAAAGGACTAAAGTGCAATTAAGAATAAGTCTTTAAAAATAAAAAAAAACAAATTCGGATTTCCAATTCCAACCAAGTAAAAGTCAACTTAAAGGTCAATATTTTAGGTTGCCATGACTAAAAATAAGTTCCTAAGAGTTATAAAACCTTTAGGCTTTTAATTTAAGTTTAAAACCTTTAAGAAAAGGAGTAACAGACTCATTAAAAGTCAATCAAGATTAGATTATGAAATTAAAAGTTAGATTGGAGTTGGACTTCAACTCTAATCCAAGTTATTAAGAAATTAATACTTAGAAATTAATTAGTAGACTTAGCTATCTAATTACCTAAGTTAAATTAACATAATCTACTTAAGTTAATTAAGTAACGGATGATTAATTAAGGTTAAAGTTAATTAACCTTAATAAAAGTATTAAGTAATTAATTAGTAATGATGATTAAGAATTAACTAACTATGATTAACCTTAATCAAATGTAATTAAAAGCTTAGTCCAAAACTAAGGAAGAGATTAAGACTTAATTAAGGAGGATTAAGATTAATTATAGCCCAGTTAATGAAGATTGATTAAAAGTTAAATCTAATCTTAATTATTTATACAAGAAGAATTAGGATAAGTAATACCATCCATAAGACACAATCATAAGTCTTAGTAAATTATAGGACTTAAGTGGACATGATTATTAAGAACATTAGTACAAACTACTATAAAAGATTATAACCAACACCCTCTTTCTTCATAAAACTTGAGGAGCTTAGCGAGAGAGTGCGGTTCCAATCAAGAGAGAGTTGAGTCTTCTCTAATGGGAGGACTTTGAATCAGGTCGTCTCACTACGAAGTGAGGACGTAGAATGATTTGAAGGGGCCTTGCCCGTGTGAATGAAATGCTGGAAGTATCAATTGTGTGGTGTGCACCATAAAGCTAAATAATGATCAGGTTGAGAAGCCTCAGGACCTATATGACAATAACACTATGGTACAGTGTGAAACTGGTTGGGAAGGGTGCACTGGGTTTTGTAAGAACGCCAGCGGGTCCCGTAAAGGACGCCAGCCCTGAGGGATAGTCGAGTTCCAGGAAGGACATCAGGAGACGTAGAGGTAGCTCCCTACTGTCGAGTTCGAAGGGTGCATAGCTTAACTATCCTGTCACTCTCATGGTTTCCGGTCAGTTGAGATTGTCTGGAAGTCGAAAAATTTGTTTGGCCAAAATTGAGCAATGCTCTTTGTACCAATGCTAGTACAGACTCTAACTCCTGATATATTGTATATATGGTCGAGCAGCTGCTGTGTGCTCTGCTGATGGTGATGCTTCCTAGCAGTTGCTGTGTGCTCTGCTGTTGGTGATGTTTCCCCGGGCCCTCATGCATTAGCCATATGCATCATGATAACATAAACTGCATTCTTGTGATTGAGATTGTGTGAATATTCTATGAATGCTCTAGTTACTGTATTCTACTTGATATGAGTTCATGTGATGTTCTCACCCTTCCTTTTCTGCTTCTGTTATTTCCTGTCGTCGTACTTCTTCGCCACGTCGACAGTTGGTATTGGAGAGCTTCAGGATGTCCACTATGAGGATCACGTTGAGGTGGGAGCCACGGGGCCAGTGGCGGATTACAGACGTCCCTAGGCGATGTGTTTTCACGGGGGAGGTGCGCGTTACCATTTCTCATCCCAGCCTTCCCCTGGTACCGGAGATAGATTTCACAGTGCCGGTGATCCTTGAGTTGAGACTCCACCCAGACTCCGTCGCTACACTACTTTTCTCAATCGTCGTCATCGCCCCTCTCTATCGACATCGTCACAATCCTCACGGATGGCGACCATGGGCGAGCCAGATTCCCCTCGTTACTCTCCCGGTCCAGAGGTGTCACCTCCACAACCCGTATATTTTGATGCATTTGGCCGTTCCCGTCCGAGTAAGCCAAACATGATCGTGATTGATGAAACTACATCTGAGGAGGAGGACCCAGAGGAAGACCCGAAGGATGACTCTGAGGATGAGGAGCCGGAAGAGGATTCTTCCAGTGACGACCCCTCAGAAGACTTTGGGATGATCAACCTCGGGGGTACTAGAGGGAGGAGTTGTGGATGGATTCCTGCTGAGACGGATGATGACGAGTAGGATAGCGTAACTGGGGGTAGTTACGAGTCTAGTTAGTAGCGGCTCTGATTTAGTGGCCTTTTGTTTTGTTTCGTTTTGGCGGAGGTCTTATTTATTATAGTCTACTACTAGAACTCTTGTTTTGTATGGTGGTATTGTTTACTCCGGGATTACTTTGACACTATGGTTCTGTATATATGTTATGATGTTTCTTTCCATGATCCCCTTTATATCTGCGTGTATGTTGTGTATGTATGCGAAATGATTGAATAGTCTAGATGTTTTTAGAAAATGAATCTCAGACTTCAGGAAAGGACATTTTCATGAATACTTAAAATGGAATTAGAATGCGATTAGTTGATGATGATTAAACTCTTTTAAAAAAAAAATATTTTCGTATTTTCTAAGTTTTAAAACAGTAAATTCGACGGTTACGTTTTGCAATGTGATATTCTTAGCGGTATAACTAAGGGTGTCGCATTAGATGACTTACTTGATGAACTTCATGGTGCATGCATATTTTCTAAAATTGATCTTAAAAGTGGTTATAATCAAATTCATATAAGGGAGGGAGATGAATGGAAAACAACCTTTAAAACTAAATATGAGTTATATGAATGGATGGTTATGCCATTTGGGTTGACTAATGCTCCTAGTACCTTTATGAGATTAATGAACCATGTTTTAAGGGATTTTATTGGGAAATTTGTGGTTGTATATTTTGATGACATTCTTATCTATATCACTTGTTTGAACATGCATGTTGAACACTTAAAATCTGTAGTGGATGTGCTTAGAAAAGAACGTTTGTATGCCAACCTTGATAAATGCATTTTTTTGTACCAATCATGTTGTGTTCTTGGGATTTGTTGTGAGTTCTAAAGGGGTACAAGTTGATGAAGAAAAGGTTAAGGCTATTCAAGAATGGCCAACACCTAAAAATGTGAGTGAAGTAAGGAGTTTTCATGGATTAACAAGTTTCTATAGGAGATTTGTTAAAGATTTTAGTACCCTTGCTGCACCACTAAATGAAATTGTTAAAAAGATTGTGGGATTTCAATGGGGAGTGAAGCAAGAGGCGGCCTTTGCTGCCCTAAAAAATAGGCTCACTCATGCGCCTATTCTAGCCTTGCCTAACTTTGCAAAATCTTTTGAATTGGAATGTGATGCATCAAATGTAGGCATAGGGGCTGTTTTGTTACAAGATGGACATCCAATTTCTTATTTTAGTGAAAAATTAAGTGGAGCTACACTTAATTATTCTACTTATGATAAGGAGTTGTATGCTTTGGTTAGAGCTCTAAAAACATGGCAACATTATTTGCTACCCAAGCAGTTTGTTATACATAGTGACCATGAGTCTTTGAAATATTTGAAAAGACAAGGAAAACTAAATAAAAGGCATGCTAAATGGTTAGAGTATTTAGAGCAATTTCCATATGTGATTAAACATAAGAAAGGTAAAGGAAACATAGTAGCTGATGCGCTTTCTAGGAGGCATGCATTATTATCTAAGTTAGGAAACCAAGTTGTTTGGTCTTGAATCCTTGAAGAGCATGTATGAAAATGATGATGATTTTGCTAAAATTTTTGCTGCATGTGAAAAATATTCTGAAAATGGTTACTTTAGGCAAAATGGGTTTTTTTTAAAACCAATAAATTATGTGTGCCTAGAAGTTCCATTAGGGAATTGCTTTTGCGTGAATCACATGAGGGGGGATTAATGGGTCATTTTGGGATTCAAAAGACCATGGAAATTTTACAAGAGCATTTCTTTTGGCCCGACATGAAACGTGATGTGCAAAGATTTTGTGAAATTGCATTGTTTGTAAGAAAGCAAATTCTACAGTTAAGCCTCATCGATTGTATACTCCTTTCCTGTACCAGAATCTCCTTGGACTGATATTTCCATGGATTTTGTTTTAGGACTGCCTAAAACAAAGAATGGAAAAGATTCTGTTTTTGTGGTTGTTGACAGGTTTTCAAAGATGGCGCATTTTATACCTTGCAAGAAGGTGGATGATGGCTGTCATGTGGCTGATTTATTTTTCAAAGAAATAGTAAGGCTAAATGGATTACCGAGAAGCATAGTAAGTGACAGGGATGTGAAATTTCTTAGCCATTTTTGGAGAACTTTGTGGGGAAAGCTTGGAAACAAGCTGCTGTTTTCTACTACCTGCCATCCCCAAACTGATGGGTAAACAGAAGTGGTGAATAGGACATTGGGCGCTTTGCTTAGGACTATTTTGAATAAAAATATTAAGTCTTGGAAGGAATGTTTGCCTCATGTTGAATTTGCTTACAATAGGGCTATCCATAGTACTACAAATTGTTCTCCCTTTGAGATAGTTTATGGATTTAACCCTTTACACCTCCTCTTGATTTATTACCTTTGCCTAACATTTCTATGTTTAAGCATGATGAAGCACAGGCCAAGGCAGAGTATGTCAAGAAGATGCATGAAAGGTGAAGGCACAAATTGAAAAGAAAAATGAAAAGTTATGACAAGCAAGCCAACAAGGGAAGAAAGAAGGTTATCTTCAACCCTGGTGATTGGGTTTGGGTGCAAATGCGCAAGGAAAGGTTCCCTGAACAAAGGAAATCCAAGCTTCTACCTAGGGGAGATGGACCCTTTCAAGTTCTAGAAAGGATCAATGACAATGCCTACAAAATTGACCTTTCTGGTGAGTATCAGATTAGTGCCACTTTCAATGTTTCTAACTTATCCCTTTTTGATGCAGATGAAGGAACTAATGATTTGAGGATAAATCCTTTTCGGGGGGGGGGGGAGTGATGAGGACATGACCCAAGGAAAGGCACTTGAAGGACTTGGGGGACCCATGACAAGGGCAAGGGCAAGGAAGGCAAAGGAAGTTTTGCAGCTGATAGTGGCATCCCTACAAACCAACGGTGCAAACATTAAAAGAGCAATCCCCTAAAATTTTTCTTTGTCTTAAGCAAGGAGAAGATGGTAGCATGGAATTCAATGAAGTCCAGTTGCCATCAATGCCAAACTGTAATTGAAGCAAGCTTTGGGAGAGAAGGGGGCGGCCAAGGTGGGGGCGACCAAGGGGTGCATGGCTGATTGGTTTTATTTGTTTTTATTGCTTTCAATAAACATTGTAGCTGTTACAAATGTTTCATCATGTGGCTGGTGGTTACAAACAAAGAATTGAAAGGAATTAAAGCTGCAACGGTTACAAGGAGACAAGGCATTAATTGCAGGGAAGTTACAAATTGAAGCACTTGTTGGGAGATTCTTTTAGGCTATCAAATGCGGCCAACCAATGAATCAATTGAATGATTCCTTAACTGATTTTGGGCGGCCAAACATGTGCAACAAAGGGCTGAATTATGATCATAAAGGAAAGGCCAACATGTGATGAAATTGAAGATCAAAGACCATTCATTGGGGGTGGCCAACATATGTTAATGCTTGATCAATTTCATTCAATTTGTAACATATTTTTGGCTGAATTGTTTAGTCACATGGGCAGCCATCATAGGGGTTTATTAGCTGAATTATAATTCCTTAATTAAGAGAATGATGAATAGCCACAAAGGAATAAAAAGAGCGGCTACATAGGATAAGTTTTAGGCTATAGTTTTAATTATTTTTATTTTGTTATTTCATGAATTTCTAGGAGTTACAAGCTGGTTGTAATAGGTCATTGCATGGTACGCACGAATCTATTTAAGGGACACGCAAGTCATGCAAGAGGGTTAGAATGTTTATGCTAATTTTATCAATCAAAGAGAGTGTTTCTCTTATTTTCTTGCTTTGTCAAGAGTGAGGTTTATCAAGGGTTCTTCACCTTTGTGTGTGTAATCTCAAGGACTTATCTTTCATCCTTGAAAGTGTGACGTCCACCTATCTTCTTCTTCTTCTTCTTCTTCTTCTTCTTCTTCTTCTTCTTCTTCTTCTTCTTCTTCTTCTTCTTCTTCTTCTTCTTCTTCTTCTTCTTCTTCTTCTTCTTCTTTCTTTCTTTCTTTCTTTCTTTCTAAACCCTCAAAAGAATTCAATTTCTGCTAAACACTTGTTTGTATGCGCATATTACTTACCAAGTTAGAGGCTGAATTTTTATTCTATTTCAAAGTATAATACATATTCCAAAGTTTTGAAGTTACGTACGTTGTTATAATTCAAGAGAAAAATATTGAAAAGAAAGAAAAGTAAGAGAAAAATCAAGTGTAAAAGGAAAGTACAAGTTTTCAGCCTAATATTTCTAAAGGTCTTTTAATTCGAACCATAGGGTTCATATCACAGCCTCTCCAGGCTATACAAGTATTCTTTGGACCCAGCCTCTCCAGGCTAAACAAGTATTCTTTAGACACAGCCTCTCCAGGCTAAACAATTATTCTTTGGACACAACCTCTCCAGGTTAAACAAGTATTCTTTGGACACAGCCTCTCCAGGAGAAACTGAGTATTCTTTATTTCTCCAAGCCTCTCCAGGCTCTCAGACACTTATAAGTGTTTACAATAAAAGATAAGTTTAAGTTTCTGAGAAACTTAAACACAGGTTCTCTTGTACAAAGGAATGACTGAGTATAACTCAGGATACAAAGAATAAATCTAAGTACAAGGAAATGAAATATATCAAAGTGGTTGGCTTGGAATAGATCTTCTTTTGATTTGGCCGATTCACTCTTCTTCTTTTTTCTTTTCTGATCAGCTTCTTTTGCTTTTCATGTTTTCTTGATCTTGATCTTTTTTCTTTTCTTGAGTGTGTTTCTCTCTCTCCAGTAATTTTTTATCAGCAACTTCAGAGTATATCTTTTAAGAATATGGCCGACTCGTTAAAGTCTTGAATAAAGCTATTTATAGAGGCCAGAAATGTAACCGTTGAGAGGTTTCTTGGTTACCGTTGAGAAATGGCCTATAGCTTTTGACTTGAATAGAGTAGGTGTGCAGAGATAACACTGCTCTGACACACAGCAGGTACAGAGGTTCCTTTTTTGTGTACGATGTTCCATAAGATGCGGAAAGAACTCGATAAAAGCTTCTTTTTGTAGATGATGGCAGAAGACGTTTAGAGACCTTTAAGTCTTTGCGCAGTCTGATTTTGACAGATATTATGTTGCACGAATTCAGTAAGACTTCTCAGCATAAAGAATGGTACACGTCATCAGAGGGTTGAGAGAATCTCCAGCAGATTCAAGCACTTCAGAGAGTTCTTCATTTCAGTGAGCTCGAATTGCCACGTCATCGAGTGATAGTTCAGAGAGTATGTGTTCAGCAGGTAAAATTCAGTACGCACAAACTTTCAGCAGGTTGATCAATTCTTCAAATAGTTGCTTTGACTTGAACATTTTCTCATTTCAGAGTTGCTGCAATAACAAGGAAAAACTACATTTCTCAGTATAATCTGTTTATATATAACCAAATTTGTTAAACATTAAAACCAAGGGTAAAGAGTCATGAATTAAATTGAATACTTAATTTATATTGAGACTCAACAAGTCTCTAATAAAATGATGTTTTATTTCAATATGTTTTGCTCTTGAGTGTTGAATTGGATTTTTAGAAAGATTAATTGCACTGGTATTATCACATAAAAAAGGAATAGACTTAACAAAAATGTTAAAGTCTTCTAGTTGATACTTTACCCAGAGCGGCTGCGAACAACAACATGCAGCAACAATGTATTCAGCTTCAGCAGTTGAGAGGGATATTGTGCTTTGTCTTTTACTTGCCCAACTGATTAAGTTGTTTCCAATGAAGTGATAGCCTCCACTTATTGATTTTCTTTCAACTCTCTCCAGCAAAATCAGCATCATAGTAACCTACTAACCTGTATTCCTTGCTTTCTTATAGCACAGACCAAGATTAGTAGTACCTTTTAAATATCTAAAAATCCTTTTTACAACTTTGTAATGAGTTATTCTTGGATCAGATTGAAATCTTGCACACAGGCATACACTGAACATAATGTCAGGTCTACTTGTTGTAAGATACAATAGAGATCCAATCATGCCTATATACATAGTTGGATCAACACTTTCTTCTCCTTCATCTTTGCTTAAGATGGCAGAGGGATGCATTGGAGTTGCCATAGGCTTGCAATCATTCATATTGAACTTCTTAAGCATTTCTTTAGTATACTTCTCCTGATGGATCCATATACAGTTAGAAACTTACTTGATTTGAAGTCCCAAGAAAAATTTTAGTTCACCCATTAAACTCATTTCAAATTCAGATTACATTAGCTTAGAGAACTCAGTGCATAGAGAGGAATTTGTTGATCCAAAGATAATGTCATCAACATATATCTGAACTAGAATCAGGTCTTTGTTAGACATTTTTCTAAAAAGAGTTGTATCAACCTTTCCTCTTTCAAAACCATTTTTGAGTAGAAAATTGCTCAATCTGTCATACCAAGCCCTGGGAGCTTGTTTGAGACCATACAGAGCCTTTTTCAGTTTAAAAACATGATCAGGAAAAGTCAGATTTCCAAAACCAGGGGGTTGTCTAACAAATACCTCTTCCTTAATGAATCCATTTAGGAAGGCACTCTTTACATCCATTTGATATAGTTTGATGCCATTATTTGCTGTATAGGAAAGTAATATCCTAATGGCTTCAAGCCTTGCTACTAGAGAAAAAGTTTCAGTAAAGTCAATACCTTCTTGCTGATTATAGCATTGTGCAACCAATCTGGCCTTGTTTCTGATAACTTGACCATCTTCAGAGAGTTTGTTTCTAAACACCCATTTGGTTCCAATAATAGTTTTCCCATGGGGTTTAGGAACAAGAGTCCAGACATCACTCCTGGAAAATTGATTCAGCTCTTCCTGCATGGCTAGGATCCACCCTTCATCAAGCAGAGCTTCATCAATATTCTTTGGTTCAATTTCAGAGAGGAAGGCAAGATTATTGACTTCTCTAAGTCTTGATCTTGTTCTTACTCCTTCTGAAGTATCACCAATGATTTGCTCTCGAGGATGATGAGTTTTGTATCTCCACTCATGCTTTCGAGGGAATAAATGCTCATTCTAAGACTCAACATTATTAACTCTGTGAGGAGGATCAATTTCAGCAGGTTGATTTGAAGTCTGTTTAGCAGGTACATCAGAGGATCTTTTAGCAGGTGCTTCATTCTTGACCTCTGGAATCTCTAAAGTAGGATTCAGCTCCATACCTGCAAAATCATCCTCTAGATCTGATAGTTCCCTATCAGTCTCTTTAGCATCATTAAATCTAACATGAATAGATTCTTCTATTGTCAAGGTTCTAGAGTTATAGACTCTATAAGCCTTAGATGTTTCTGATTAACCAATGAAGAATCCTTGTCAGGTTTAGAATCAAACTTACCCATATTATCTTTGGTTTTGAGTATGAAACACTCACAACCAAAAATGTGAAAATAAGAAATGTTGGGTTTTCTTCCTCTCCACAGCTCACATAGAGTCTTTTTAAGAATAGGTCTTACCGAAATTCTGTTTTGGATATAGCATGCTGTGTGAGCAGCCTCTGCCCAGAATGACCTTGGAAGGTTGCTTGAAATGACCATGGTTCTTCCCATCTCCTGCAAGCTTCTGTTCTTTCTCTCAACAAACCCATTTTGTTAAGGTGTTCTAGCCACTGAGAAATTGTGAGAGATCCCATTCTCATCATAGAACATGCTGAAGCTTGAGTTTTCAAACTAACCTCCATGATCACTTCTGAAAGCAGAAATGCAAAATCCCTTTTCATTTTGCACCCTTTTACAGAATTTTGTGAAATTCTCAAAAGTTTCATCCTTGCTTCTGAAAAATATCACCCATGAAAATCTAGAATAGTCATCAACAATGACCAAACCATACATTTTACCAGCAAGACTTTCAGTTCTTCTTAGACCAAACAAATAAATGTGAAGTAGTTCTAAAGGTCTTGAGGTTGAAACAACATTCTTACTCTTGAAAGAGCTTCTTGTTTGTTTCCCTTTAAGATAATTTTCACACAAAAATGTCAGATTTGAAGGAAAGCTTGGGCAATCCTTTTACAAGATTGTGCTTTGTAACCTTGACCCTTGTTATTTTGAGGTCATATCTAGTATTCAGAGTTTGCCTCGATTTGGTACCGCTCTCGCGGCCCGCACCGAAACAGTGCTTTACCCCTAGATGTCCAGTCAATTGCTGCGCCTCAACGCATTTCGGGGAGAACCAGCTAGCTCTGGGTTCGAGTGGCATTTCACCCCTAACCACAACTCATCCGCTGATTGTAAGCTTTGAGATTAATCTCAACCTGGCATGCCCAAGTATCTGATGCCAAATATGTTTTTCATCTTTTACAAAAATAAGACAGATCACATTTTGATAAGCTAAGTCCTCAAGATCTATTTTATACACATTGTTGTGTCTCTTTGCAGTAAAAATGGTTTAATCAGAAGAGTATTTGACTATGCAGCCATCCTTTGTGAAGGATACAACAAAACCACTATCACACAATTGACTAATGCTCAACAGGTTGTGTTGAAGACCTTCAACAAAGAGAACATTATGAATCACAGAGAGAGGAGATATACCTACTGAACCAATACCTGTGATCCTTCCTTGTTGGTATCCTTCAAAGGTGACCACTCCACCATCCTTAGGTCTAAGGTTTTGGAAGAAAGACCTTTCTCCTATCATGTGTCGCGAGCAGCCACTATCCAGGTACCATTTGTCGCGTTTCCTTTGTCCTATTAAACACATAAGCAACAGGAAAGATTAAAGATTTAGGTACCCATATTCTTTTGGGTTCTTTCTTGTTAGAAGCAGGTTTACCTTTTCTTTTATGCTTACACTGAGACATATCATGTCCAAGCTTACCACAATAAAGGCATCCCCTACCTTTCTTAGCTTTTTCAGTAGGTTTAACTTCAACATCATGCAGTAAGTTACTATCTGAGTACCCAACACCACTTTTGTTCTTGGAGTTCATTTGAACACCCAACATTCTGTTGAGGTCCTTTGTTCCATTAACAAAAGCAGCAAGGTCTTTAGTGAGTTCAGCAATTTGTTTTCTAAGATTTTCATTTTCCTTGATTAAACCTTCTGAACTGAAGGGAATCAAGCATGTGGTCAGGGTGCAGCGGAATAAATGGATTCCCTCCCTTGTTATGATTGTTAATGCGAAAACACGAATTAAGGCATTAAAGCTATAAAACAAAAGGTCGTACCTTTTAAGGATTGCAAACGAGGCAATAGCAGCCACGTCTCTAGTGGTGTCCACGCCAACAGCCGGACTAGAAAACCCTCCTCAACTCTGCTAGTAGTGTTTAGAGAATAAGAACGACTGCTCATATTTTCATATATATGGGGTAATGTATCTCATGCTCTATTTATAGAGTGGTGGCTAGGGTTTTACCCCTCACTCACTTATCCCTAACACATATGGGCCTGGCCCATTAGGTTATAATTCTAATCAAATTAGAATTATTATCTTTTCCTAGTGGCATGTTGTATGCGTGTGACCCAATAGGCTTTTAATATTTGGTTATGATATTAAAATAAAAACTCTTTTATATTTAATATCATAAATAGTGAGCGGTATCTAGCAATACATCACTATCCAAATATTGATATTATCAACAACTTTGATAAATCCTATTTTATGATAATAATTTATATGATTTGTCCCTTTGTCCAAATATCTAATTGAACACAAGGGCATGGAATGTGTCAACCTTGTATAGTTCAATTTATGTTTTTCTTGATCCCAAAGTAGACTGTACAGAAAATAAACATCTCATGTTTATCCTCCTAAGCATGGCCATGCATTTTGCAGTCTCACTTTATCAAGAGGCCTACAGATATAACTCTTGTTACATAGGAGGGACAAATCCCATCTAGGTCACTCACATTCCTCCACAAAATTTATTATATGTCCAAATACCAACTTTATGATTACCCTGTTACAAGCAACGTTTGATGATAATTAAAACATATAATTCCTTATGTAGGAATCATAGTGATTTCAGGTCGAAGGACTTCATATAATATTTATTAATTTAAGAAACGTTCATGACACTTATGTAACAATCCATACAACGTTCTTAAGGTGGGTCTATACAGTACATCATTACTCTTGATGTGTACCTATGTGAGCACGTGATATCTCATATCCATGATCCGTGAGATGTGATCATCAATGAACTCACGTACTAGTCTAAATGCATCTTTGTCCTAAGATGATACTTGACTAGGGACTATTTTAAGAATAGTTCTTCATAAGATCTCACGACCAAGTCATCTTCTTGACTTCTTATGAAGTTTGAGCTTACTATTCTAAGGACATTAATTATATTCTTAAAAGAATGAATTGCCTTTATAAAATAATATGATACATGTGATGGATGTTTCAAAAACATATAAGTCTCTAGTGCATATACCTAACAATCTCCCACTTGCACTAGAGACAGTGACCTTAGATAGGCTTTGTGGTAGAATCAGTGACCTTAGATCGAGTGTGCCCTTCATGCTTCTGCTGCACAAGGGGTTTTGTGGTAGAATCAGTGACTGTTTGTTGCTTCGAACTTTTATAGCACACAACGCCACCATTTAAACAAAACATATAACCTGATTGCAATCTTTGAATCATCTTTATCGGTTTGGAAGGTTGCATTAGTGTAACCCTTTACAAGGAGCTCTTCCTCACCTCCATATATCAAGAATGAATCCTTAGTTCTTCTCAAGTACTTAAGGATGTTCTTGACTTCTGTCCAGTGACCTTCACCAGGATCAGACTGGTATCTGCTAGTCATGCTTAAAGCATATGATATGTCTGGTCGAGTACATAGCATGACATACATGATAGACCCTATAGCGGATGCATAAGGAATCTTACTCATGCGATCTCTCTCTTCTTTACTGGAAGGAGATTGAGCCTTAGATAGGCTTATACCATGTGTCATAGGCAAAATCCCTTCTTAGAATCTTGCATGTTAAACCGTTTTAACACTTTGTCTATGTATGTACTTTCACTTAGGCCAAGTAATCTTTGATATCTCATCTCTATAGATCCAGATATCTATCACATAGGTCGCTTCGCCCAAATCTTTCATAGAAAAATAATTTCCTAACCAAGTCTTTACAGACTGAAGGGCAGGAATGTCATTTCCTATGAGGAGTATGTGATCTACATACAAAACCAGAAAAACCACTATGTTGTCATTAACCATTTTGTAGACACAAGGTTCATCAAAATGAACACTCCAGCTTCTAGAAGCTCGCTTTAATCCATAAATGGATCATTGCAACTTATATACCTTTCCAACATTTTTAGGTATTACAAAACCTTCAGGTTGTGTCAAACACACCTCTTCAAGAAGGCTTCCGTTTAGGAAAGCTATCTTGACATCCATTTTCCAGATTTCATAATCATGGTAAGCTGCAATAGCAAGCAAGATCCGAACAAATTTAAGCATGGCAACTGGGAAAAGGTTTCATCATAGTATACATCATGAATTTGCTTGAAACCCTTAGCCACCAATCGTGCTTTAAAGGTACTCACATTACCATCCATGTCAGTTTTCTTTTTGAAAACCCACTTGCACCCTATGGGTTTTATCCCTTCGGGTGGCTCAATCAAGGTCCATACCTTGTTAGTGTACATGGAATCCATTTCAGATCTCATGGCATCAAGCCATTTCTTAGATTCTGGACTCAAAAGAGCCTCTTGGTAAGTCACTGGTTCACCTCGATCCATTAGTAATACATCCCCTTCCTGAGATACAAGGAAACCATATCTCTCAGGTTGGTGACGTACCCTATCTGACTTACGCAAGTCTTGCGCTACTTGAGTAGGTGGCTCCACAACACTTTGTGGTATCTGCTTTCATTCCATCATTGGCTCATTGTTACTCTGTGGTACTTGAATTTCTTCAAGTTCTACTTTCCTCCCACTGATTTTCTTAGAGACAAATTCCTTCTCTAAGAATACAACAGTCCTAGCGACAAACACTTTGCCTTTGCTAGGATTATAGAAGTAGTAGCCCTTAGTTTCCTTGGGTATTCCACAAATAACCATTTACCTGATTTGGGTCCTAGTTTCTATGAAACTTGGCGTTTCACATAAGATTCACAACCACAAATCTTCATAAAAGACATTCTAGGTCGTTTCCCAGTCCATATCTCATATGGTGTCTTTATAACAGCCTTAGATGGAACACGGTTTAGTGTGAAAGTTGTTGTTAACAAAGCATGACCTCAAAAGGAGTCAGGGATATCAGTGTGACTCATCATAGAATGAACCATATCTAATAGAGTTCGATTTCTCCTTTCTGAAACTCCATTCTATTGAGGTGTTCCGGGAGGAGTGAGTTGAGATGTTATCTCATACTCTCTTAGATAGTCATCAAATTGTTGGCTCAAATATTCTCCACCTCGATCTTATCGAAGTGTTTTAATAATCTTGCCAAGTTGGTTTTATACTTCATTCTTAAATTCCTTGAACTCTTCAAAGGACTCAGATTTGTGTTTCACCAGATACACAAATCCATATCTACTGAAATCATCAGTAAAAGTGATGAAGTATTGAAAACATCCTCTAGCCATCATGCCAATGGGCCCACATACATCACTATGTATGAGACCGAGAAGATCACCGGCCCTTTCACCTTTTCTGATGAACGGGTTTTTGGTCATCTTCCCAATAAACAAGATTCACATGTCTCAAATGATTCAAAATAAAATGAGTCCAAATAACCATCTTGGTGGAGTTTGGATATGTATTTCGCATTTATGTGGCCTAAGCAACAATGCCAAAGATAAGTCGGGTTCAAATCATTTGTTTGGACCCTCTTAGCACTTATGTTATAGACAGACACTTCATATTGTTCAACTTTGCACAACCATAAAATATATCACTCAAATAAATTGAACAACTATTGTTCTTTATTATGAATGAAAAACCACTCTTGTCTAAACAAGAAACGAAATTAATATTCCTACTAATGGCAGGCACAAATAACAATTATTTAGTTCAATAACTAGTCTAGTTTGCAAAGTTAGATAATAGGTTCCTACGGCTAAGGCAACAACTCTTGCTACATTTCCCACACGTAGGTCGACTTCTCCATTAGCCAATGACCTACTCCTTTTAGATCCTAAACATTCACACAAATGTGAGATCCACATCTGGTATCTAATACCCAAGATGCAGAAGTAGGTAAATTGACTTCTATAACATAGATACTTGAAGCGGAAGTCTCTCTTCCCTTCTTCTTGATCTCTTCTAGGTACTTTACACAGTTTCCCTTCCAATGTCCTGATTGGCCACAATGGAAACATGTTCCTTCCTTAGTTATCCTGCCCATGGGCTTCAAGAAATTCTTCTTGCCCTTGGCTTTTTCCAGGTTAGACCATCAATATGGCCTTCCCTTTACCTTTATTAATGCTTTGCTCAGCTGTTCTCAATATGCTTAGCAATTCTGGCAGTAGTTTGTCAAATTCATTCATGTTGTAGTTCATGACGAATTGACGATAGCTGTCCTGCAACGATTGCGGGACAAGATCAGTGGCCAACTCTTGGCCTAATGGGAATCCAAGCCTTTCTAGGTTTTCAATGTACCTAATCATCTTGAGTACATGAGCAACAACAGGCCTTCCCTCTGCTAGTCTACATTGATAAAGTGCCTTTGAGACTTCAAATCGTTCATGCCTAGCGTGGCCTTGATAAGGCCTCTTTAAATGTACGATCATATCGTACGCCTCCATGTTCTCATGTTGTTCAACATTCATAGTAGCAAGCATAAGGCAACCTACATCGAGAGAATCATCCAGATGTTGTGACACCCTTCTACCCCTAACTCATATATAATCAGCAAGTGGAAGACTTACAAAAAATTACGGACCACGATGGGTAAAAAGGTTCACATTCTCTCATTAAAACATCGTTCGATTTAAAGTCAACTCTATTAAAATAGAAATTAAGGTCAAAAAGGTTTCCAAAGTAATTAAAACATCACTACTTCAAAAGTAACATTAAGATATCACTTTTAGCCACATAAGGCACTTAAAACAGTTTACATAATCTCTCCTAAAATAGAAACATAAAAGAAAACCCCTAATATCAAGCCCTGATGTCACAAGTATCAGAGCGACACCCCTTTCTATCAATACTCGGCACCTGACGTGCCATCATCATCACCTGTAAAATTAACCACAGACAGATGGTGAGGAAAAGAATACCACTCATACATGCACGCAGAAGGCTACCCTATCCTCACCCACACATAGCACAACATCATTATTTATCGCACCACATACTCAATCCTCAAGTAATTCATCATATAATAATCATCAATAATTCATCATATAACAAATCATCAATATCCTCATCATAATATATATATAAATCACACATCATAATTCACCAAGAAAACACATTCTCTATTCTCAACACATAATACTCATTTCATCAATAATACTCATATCATCATAATATAATTCTATCTCATCATCAAATTCAATGCATGTTCATCTATATTCATTCACACAAAAACTCATCCACCTCATCCCAAGGATCATGACTTGGAACTCCGCACAATGGGTGCACCTCGTCAATCTCCTAGTTGTTACCAATGATGGTCCACCGGTGTCACCACACAAACCGGTAGGTTGCACCCCCTCGTTGGGCCCTCACAACGACATTCGACCCTAGGTTGCACCCCCTTGTTGGGCCCGTGCGATTCTATCATCACTAGGTTGTACCCCCTCGTTGGGTTCGTGCAGTTCACCTCCTGAGTTGTACCCCCTCGTTGGGCCTGAACAACTCAGGTATCACTTCATATGCTCAAGGCATCATCAGCATCGTAAGGTTATATACATCATCATCGACTCATCACACCTCATCAATCATCGTTATTATCATTATAAAATCATCATCAATCATCATAAGCCTCATCAAGCATCATCGTCATGGATCATCATAAGATTAATGCATCATTATGTTGAGTCTAAGAATTAGTCTGAGCATTCAAACTTAACTTAAGACTCAGTATCTTTAGGTTTTAATGATTAACAAATTAGACTAGATTAAAAGAAAATAGGTGCTACTAAGAAAAGGTATTGTTTTGTAGATTGTGTCTCAGGTTGAAGTACTCATCTAAAGTGTAGAAGAACAAATGCGAATCAGAAGATGAAGCGAAGCACTGAATCTGAAGAAAAGTAAAAACTTGATCATCTGAAGACAATCTGAAGACTTGAAGACGAACTAAAGATCTGAAGACAATCTGAAGACTTGAAGACGAACTGAAGATCTGAAGATAATTTGAAAACTTGAAGAAGCACTAAAGATCTAAAGACAATTTGAAGACCTGAAGAAGCCTTGATCATCTTAAGACAAGCTTGCATCAGAAGGATAACGGAGGAGAAGAAAAGAAGGCTAGACCATCTAAATCATATTCATCGTTTGAAGACTTGAAGACAATAGAAGAACTTGATTTCATTTGAAGAGTGACTATCATCTGAAGATTCAAAGATCATCTGAAGCACTTTGTGCATCTGAAGGCAGAAAGTATCAGATTCGAGGTTTGACCTTTTGAAGACGTTGCTAAGGATGAAGAATGATCTTTCAAATGGACTAACATTATCCAACTCAAGAATCAAAATCACTTTTCTACCTCGTTCAAATAATTTGCACAAATAAGGAAACTTTGCAACTGCTGCTACAACTGCAACAAAGGAGGTACTGTGCACGCAGACACATTGCACTTGCTGCTACTTAAAAGCAAATCAGAAGTCTGAACCAGAAAATGACGAAAAAGGTGTTTGAGCTAAAGATATTTAATTCAACATCTTTATCCATCTGTGTATCAGAAGAACCAGAAAAGTCAAAAGAAGAACAAAGCCTGAATTGTCTGAAGAAGAGTAGAAGCAACTTTTGCTAAGAGAAAGAGAAAGGAGAAAACAACAGAATGTCAGAAGCTAAGCAGAAAGGAAGCTAGCACAATTCAAGCTAAAAGACAAATCTAACGAATACCTCCTCACACTCATAGAGAAGAAAGAAAGAAAGAAATGAGGAAGCTCAAAGAGAAAGAAGATATCAACCTGCTAAAGGAAAATTTCTCAATGTAAAAGAGCCCATCTAAAGTGTGTCAGAGCTAACCTATCTGCACAACTATTCTGCCTAAGAAGAAGCAACCGTTTAAGAAGTTATTTCACAACGGCTATATGAGCCAAATCACTTCTTCTCAACGGTATTATCAACAACCTTCAACGACTATATTTCATCAGAACATATAAAAAGCCTCAAGAAAGACTTTGAAGGTGGCGATACAAAAGCCCAAGTGAGATCTGGCTGAAGCTCAATACTTTACTTAGCCAATTCCTTGAGGATGTTTTACCTCACTTAAAAGACGAGACTGTACCCAAATTCATACACTTGTATCTCAGTCTTACCCTTGTACTTAGAATTCATTTCATGTATCCTGAGTTGTACACAGTTAAACTGTAAGTATAGGATGAAATTAAGTTTATGTTTCTCAGAAACTTAAACATAGTTTATGTTGTAAACACTTTGTGTCTGAGAGCCTGGAGAGGCTTGGTGGAAGAAAGAATACTCGTGTGCCTGGAGAGGCCTTGTGTACTCGTTGTTCCTGGAGAGGTTTGTCTTTAAAATAATACTGCATATGTTGCCTAGAGAGGCAGTTGAAAACAAGAGAATACTTGTTGTTGAGCCTAGAGAGGCTATGGTAAAAGAATACTTGTTGTTGAGCCTGGAGAGGCTTGTCTGTAAAAGAATACAGCATGAGTTGCCTGGAGAGGTAGTTGAAAACAAAGGAATACTTGTGTTTACGCTTGAAGAGGCTGTGGCAAAAGAATACTTGTATCTGAGTTCAGATAGTGGAAAATCCAGTGGTGGTTTGCCCTGGGGTTGGATGTAGCTCACTGGGTTGGTGGGTAAACCAGGATAAATTCTTGACTAAGTTTTCTTTCCCTTCAACTCATTTATTTTCAGCTTTATATTTCCTAAGGGGATTGAAAAGTAATTTTCATATCGAACTCTAATTCAACAATTTCAATAAAATAGTTTTCAGAAGATAAACTAACATTTAATTTATCTCATATCATTTGAAGTATTGCAGAGAATGTACTTTGAAGAACCTCTGAAATAACTCTCTGAAATGAGTCTGAAAAGAACTCAGTTCAGAAGTTAGAAACAGACTTCAGACGATCATTAATCATCTGAAGTAGTTCAGAGACAGTTCTAAAAAGATTTTCTGAAATAATCATCAGAAGGTACCTTGAGATGTTTTTCAGATAACTCAATTTCTAAATAAGAAACTAAGTTAATTGAAAGATTAATAAAAATATTTCTGAAGTATTTTAGAAAGCTTAACAACTTTAGCATACTTACTAAAACCTTGAAAAACTTATTTTCTAAGCTTCTGCACAACACAAATAACTGAGTATTTATAAATCAAGTTTTCAATACAACTTGTCATGATTCATTTAATATTTATCAAAAGGTTTTCAAAATTGGTTTAAAGTTCTTAAACACTATTCAACCCCCCTTCTAGTGTTTCCTGTGGTTCTAACAATTGGTATCAGAGCTCACCTTCGGGTTGAGCATCTAACAAATGCAGAAGGAGTAGATCCTCAGAAGATGGAAACCTCACCAAGCTGAAGCAACTCTGAAGAACAAAGAAATGAGTATGTTCTCTTAAAGCTCATTATTCAAGCTACAAAAGCATCTCTCAGAAGAGCATGATGATGAAAGGAAAGTACACTCATCCCAAGTTACGTACTGGTAACATCTTTCCTATCTCAGTTTAGATGTAGTTATTAAACTGCTTTGAAAATTACTGATTGTTATTGAAATTGTTAATGCATGATTGTCTTAATATGTGTGAAAACCACTTTTTGTATCGTGCGATAAGTAGTTGAAGAGTCTTTAGTTTTTAAATCATTTTCTCAATAAATGTGATACGGCGCAACGTGAATCATTGAATCATCAACCGGTTTTGTCATAATTGGCACGATGCACAACTCTCTACACCGGTTCAGTGCATGTAACCGTCTCTCATCAATGCTTGAAGCACGCCTGGTTACCTATTTAAAAGGATTGAAAGATCAACATGGAAATTAACACTTCATTCAATCTTTTCTCTAAAAGGCCAGAGTTCCTCAAGCATCCTTATCTCTGAAAGATCAACAATTCTATCTCTCTCGATGGCAAACATGTCTACATCTTCAAGTAACTCAAATCCTTCCGTATTTGATGAAAGAATCATTCCTTGCAAACTGGTGAATCTCTTAGAATTTGATGAAGCTGACTACAAGATCTCTGAATTCCTTGACGCTGTTGGGTGGATCCCATTCTTCCACAACATCTCCTCCTCTTGGCATGAGGAAAGCGTGTTATAATTCTGGAAGAACGTCAAGATTGTATCTGAACCAGGAAGGACTGCCATTGAGACAAAGGTGATGGGGAGATCACTGTACGTGGACACCAAACTGATTGCTGAAGTAATTGGTGTGCCGGACAGAGGAGAAAGATACTGTCAAATATGGGAATCCATTCATGATGGAACCTTCATATTTGATCAACATCTCGTTGGAAGAAGACGGCTAGCCTCGTACAGGCCTTCTCAACTTCTGAGCACTCCCAAAGAACTTCTTGCTGTTCTAAATTGTTGTATTCTTCCCCGAGGAAACAACAAGTTAGTGATTAATCTGATGGAAAGGTTTGTGCTGGGACATCTACTGACAAAGAAGAAGATAAGTCTTCCCTGGGTGCTGTTATTTCAGATGACATTCAGAAATGAGATGGGAAATGAGAACTTCTACCCTCACAACACCTTGATCATGAAAATTCTCATGCACAAGGGCTTTCAAGTGGAAAGTCTCTTTGACCAACCATCTCCTGACTTCTTCACTCCGGGTACGTATGCTGAGTTGGACCGGACGCTAATTGAAAGAGAAGAAGCTCCTGAGAATCAGGTGGTGATTCCTCCTCTCTTTGCTCCACACAATGAAGAGGAAATGAATGCTACCCACCTGAAAACTCATAAAAGGAAAAGGATGATGTTGGGTGCATATTATCTGAAGAAGGTGAATGGTAGGGTTTCTCGGCTTGAAAAGAGGTTGAGAGCTGCTGAGAAGGAGCTACAAAAGCTCAAGGCTAAAAAGGAAAATACTGATGCTGATGAGGACCCATCTAATGATCAATGATCTGCCTTTGTCTTGTCATTAATCTTTAATGTTCATTGCTTGATAATTTTTCTTTTGATAATAAAATTTAAATTTCTTTTTGCTATGATTTTATTTATTAAGTGTTTAAGTTTCTTCTTAGCTATGTTAATGTGTTTCTATATTTTTTTTATCTGTGCTTGATTAATTAAATCTTTAATTTAATTATCAACAATTGGTTTCACTAACAAGATAAAAATAATTAATGTAACAAAATGGTAAAGTTAAAATAGTTACACTAAAAATATTCCTTTAACAATTAACAAATGCTGTAAAATAATCAGATGCTACTGAAAGGTATTTCTAGTTGTACTTGATGCAGATAATAGGAATCCTTCTTAAAGCTGATCTTCTGAAGAAAACATCATCTAATAGAGTAGTTGATATAACATCATCTTCACTTTCTCAACCTGTTCAGAAGGTTCTCAATGAAGTCACTGAAATTGTGGGTCGGAAATACTAAGGTGACTAATACTCAACACTCTAAGATTACCTCAAATCTTGAGAGACAAGTATGACAAGATATCATCCTCATTTGTTGAACCTGTTCAGAAAGCTCCAAGTGAACTTAATGAAATTGTGGGTCGGGAATGTTAAGATGGTTGATATTATAATCATAAAAGTCTATCTCAATTTTTTTGAGGATCAGACAATGATGATTGCTTCTTATGAAGAAGAAACGTCTAAATCAAGAAGATCAAAGAACAAAAACAAGCTATCTCAGAAGATGGAAAGGACATGATATAAAGATTATGCTGCTGATGTGCTACAGACAACTTCAGAAGATGGATAGGACAAAACTATCTTTGAAGACAAGATTGAGTCTCAGCAGATATACCTCTAAGCAGATAAGTTCTTCAACTTAAGTTTTTTTTTTATTTGGCTTAGGCTTATGATTCCGTAAAAATAAATGTCTCGGTTTGATATTTTGTATACATGAATTTCTTAGCATCGAATTTTTTTATATACCCTCATGTTTGCAAATAATTCTTCTTTAAAATGGACAATTATTATAATAACCGGTGCTTTGAAAAGACACAATTATAAAAAGTTTTTTGAAAATCGTAAACACTGTTGACATAGATATTTAAAGAAAATGACCTCTCACCTGTCTGCTACATAACACACGTTCTCCCAAGTCGGCGCTTCAACTGCTATCTTTAAGGGCTATCTGAGCCTATTTATACAAGGCAAGAGAAGTAGTTTAAACCTCATCACTCATCTCATTTCCTCTGCAACTTCTCTTCTATCTCTTTCAAGCTCCTGACTCGTTTCAAAATCTCCAAAAAGGATTTATCTCTCTTACCTCCCTTATGGCATCCTCTACTCTCATCTTCCAAACTCAAGTGTTAGACTTCAAAAGCCTTGCCGAAGAAGGGTATTCTCTTGCTGATACTTTTGAAAGCGTTGGGTGGTTACCCTTCTTTGAAGCTGTGGACTGCAAATGGCATGAAGAAAGTATTAGAAACTTCTGGAGCACCATGAAAGTAATAGATGAAGATAGAAGAATCTCTGCAAAGACCCAAGTGATGGGTCGTGAGATTTTGGTAAACACTGACATCATTGGAAAGGCTCTTGGAATTAAGAGCGAAGGAGAAAAATTCTCTTCGATCTGGGAAGCTCATAATGGCAGTGCAGGACGGCTAAACTTGTTGATCCATGGGATGGAAAACACTTCCAATGTCCTGTTCAAAATCATAAAATACTGCGTGTTTCCAAGAAGAGGAGATAACCATCTCTCTAATGTAGAGAGGTTCTGTGTCATCAACCTTCTGGAAAGAAGGAAGATAAACCTACCTTGGATCATTTTGTATGGAATGATTAGAAGAGAACAGGAGAATGCTGATATCCTTCCCTTCAACACCATTATCATGAAACTTCTCCAATTTCACGGGGTTCACATCGAACACCTCTGTGACCACAGGCGTCCAAACATCTTCAGGGTAAATAGTCAAACTACAGTTGCACATGATGCACTGGAAAGAAGACCAGCTGTGGAAGATCCTGAAGTCAAGAGGCTAAAGATGGAGAACACCTTGCTATGCCAGAAGCTAGAGAAGACTCAGGGGCGTCTACTGAAGTTGAGAGAAGAAATAGGGATTGAAGAAGAAGATGAAGCCAGTGGAAGCCAGTTTTCCAATTAATTCTTGTCAAAATCGTTCTAAATTTTCTTTCTCTCATAATGTTCTTAATATTTTAATTAATATAAAGATCATTCTTTTGTCAATGCATTAATTTTGGTATCAAGAATCTGAGAAATAATAATAAGGGAGAAATAATAATTTTTAATTAATGACAAAAGGTGGAGAAATATATATAACTGTTCAAAATGTAATAAGTTCAGAAATTCAGAAGATAACAATTGGTAATAATAATTGGTTCTTAAGAGAAAGAAAAATATAAGAAACTCAGAAGATAACAAGCATTCAAAAATAGTAACTTATTAAGAAAACATAACATTGGTAAAAATAGTTAAATCCTAACAAGTGGTATCTGTGAAACATTAAAATTTTTTTTGGTATCTAAAATAGTTAAGAAGTAACAATTGGTGAAACTAAAATAGTTAACAAGTGGTACCTAAGAAGCATTAAACACCTGGTGTAATTAAATAACAATTGGTATCTGTGATAAGTTAACTAACAAGTGGTATCTAACAATTTTGGTATCTAAAAGATTAACAACTGGTATCTGAGAAGCTAACACTTGGCATCTAAAGAATTAATGTTTTTCTCAGGGGGAGTGCCTTTGCTTAATCTGTTTCTTTTTAATAATGATAAAAGGGGGAGAAATATAACTAAACAAAATTCCTTAAAAGTAAAAGAGGGAGAAATATAACCAAACAAAATTCCTGAAAGTAAAAATGTTTTCAGAAATATAAGATGATAAAAGATATCCAGTTTAGGGGGAGTTTTCACAATTAACAAAGACTCATCTGAAACATAACATAATCATTCTATGACTTGAATCTTTTATGATATTTGTTAGTCATATCTAATTTGTCATCATTAAAAAGGGGGAGATTGTTGAGTCTAAGAATTAGTCTGAGCATTCAAACTTAACTTAAGACTTAGTATCCTTAGGTTTTAATGATTAACAAATTAGACTAGATTAAAAGAAAATAGGTGCTACTAAGAAAGGTATTGTTTTGTAGATTGTGTCTCAAGTTGAAGTACTCATCTGAAGTGTAGAAGAACAAATGCGAATCAGAAGATGAAGCAAAGCACTGTATCTGAAGAAAAGTAAAAACTTTATCATCTGAAGACTTGAAGACGAACTAAAGATCTGAAGACAATCTAAAGACTTGAAGACGAACTGAAGATCTAAAGTTAATTTGAAAAATTGAAGAAGCACTGAAGATCTGAAGACAATTTGAAGGCTTGAAGAAGTCTTGATCATCTGAAGACAAGCTTGCATCAGAAGGATAACAGTGGAGAAGAAAAGAAGACTAGACCATCTAAATCATATTCATCGTATAAAGACTTGAAGACAATAGAAGAACTTGATTTCGTCTGAAGAGTGACCATCATATGAAGATTCGAAGATCATCTGAAGCACTCTGTGCATCTGAAGGCGGAAAGTATCATATTCGAGGTTTGACCTTTTGAAGACGTTGCTAAGGATGAAGAACGATCTTTCAAATGGACTAACCTTATCCAGCTCAAGAATCAAAATCACTTTTCTACCTCGTTCAAATAATTTGCACAAATAAGGAAACTCTGCAACTGCTGTTGCACCTGCAACAAAGGAGGTACTGTGCACGCAGACACACTGCACCTGCTGCTACCTAAAAGCAAATCAGAAGTCTGAACCAGAAAATGACGAAAAAGGTGTTTGAGATAAAGATATTTAATTCAACATCTTTATCCATCTGTGTATCAGAAGAACCAGAAAAGTCAAAAGAAGAACAAAGCCTGAATCGTCTGAAGAAGAGCAGAAGCAACTTTTGCTAAGAGAAAGAAACTTGCTGAACGTGTTCTCAATCTGAAGAACTAAAACAAGCTTGAAGCAATCATCTGAAAGAAGTATTTGTTGAATCTGCTAATATCAAGCTGAGTCAAAGCAATCATCTGAAAGCTCAGGAATCATCTGAAAGTATGTGAAGATTAAAGAATTCAATCTTCTGAACGCACATACTCTCTGAACAAATTAATGGGATATTTCAATCTATCTTAAGACATGAAGACTCTCAATTCTGACAATATGAACAAAGCTCAAATACGAGAAGTCTCAACAAAAGCAGAGACCACGTGATCAACAACTGGAAGATTTGCTCAAATATTTAAGAAACTCTACTCTAGAAAGAGAAAGGAGAAAACAACAAAATGTCAGAAGCTAAGCAGAAAGGAAGCTAGCACAATTCAAGCTAAAAGACAAATCTAATGGATACCTCCTCACACTCACAAAGAAGAAAGAAGAAAGAAATGAGGAAGCAGAAAGAGAAAGAAGATACCAACCTGCTAAAGGAAAATTTCTCAATGTAAAAGAGCCCATCTAAAGTGTGTCAGAGCTAACCTATCTGCACACCTATTCTGCTTAAGAAGAAGCAACCGTTTAAGAAGTTATTTCACAACGGCTATATGAGCCAAATCACATCTTCTCAACGGTATTATCAACAACCTTCAACGACTATATTTCATCAGAACATATAAATAGCCTCAAGAAAGACTTTGAAGGTGGCGATACAAAAGCCCAAGTGAGATCTGGCTGAAGCTCAATACTTTACTTAGCCAATTCCTTGAGGATGTTTTACCTCACTTAGAAGACGAGATTGTACCCAAATTCATACACTTGTATCTCAGTCTTACCCTTGTACTTAGAATTCATTTCATTTATCTTGAGTTATACTCAGTTAAACTGTAAGTATAGGATGAAATTAAGTTTATGTTTCTCAGAAACTTAAACATAGTTTATGTTGTAAACACTTTATGTGTCTGAGAGCCTGGAGAGGCTTGGTAGAAGAAAGAATACTCGTGGAGAGGCCTTGTGTACTCATTGATCCTGGAGAGGCTTGTCTGTAAAATAATACTGCATATGTTGCCTGGAGAGGCAGTTGAAAACAAAAGAATTCTTGTTGTTGAGCCTGGAGAGGCTATGGTAAAAGAATACTTGTTGTTGAGCCTGGAGAGGCTTGTCTGTAAAAGAATACTGCATGAGTTGCCTGGAGAGGCAGTTGAAAACAAAGGAATACTTGTGTTTACGCCTGAAGAGGCTGTGGAAAAAGAATACTTGTATCTGAGTTCAGATAGTGGAAAATCCAGTGGTGGTTTGCCCTGGGACTGGATGTAGCTCACTGGGTTGATGGGGGGACTAGGATAAATTCTTGACTAAGTTTTCTTTCCCTTCAACTCATTTATTTTCAGCTTTATATTTCCTAAAGGGATTGAAAAGTAATTTTCATATCGAACTCTAATTCAACAATTTCAATAAAACAATTTTCAGAAGATAAACTAACTTTTAATTTATCTCATATCAGTTGAAGTATTGCAGAGAATGTACTTTGAAGAACCTCTGAAATAACTCTCTGAAATGAGTCTGAAAAGAACTCAGTTCAGAAGTTAGAAACAGACTTCAGAAGATCATTAATCATCTGAAGTAGTTCAGAGACAGTGCTAAAAAGATTTTCTGAAATAATCTTTAGAAGGTACCTTGAGATGTTTTTCAGATAACTCAATTTCTAAATAAGAAACTAAGTTAATTGAAAGATTAATAAAAATATTTCTGAAGCATTTTAGAAACCTTAACAACTTCAGCATACTTTCTAAAACCTTGAAAAACTTATTTTCTAAGCTTCCGCACAACACAAATAACTCTGGAGTATTTATAAATCAAGTTTTTCAATACAACTTGTCATGATTCATTTAATATTTACCAAAAGGTTTTCAAAATTGGTTTAAAGTTCTTAAACACTATTCAACCCCCCTTCTAGTGTTTCCTGTGGTTTTAACACGTTATATAATCATCATTCATCTCATTCCTCATATACGCATTTCATCAATATATTATCATCACCAATCACATACCTCATACAGCTAATACGTCAATACATCATCATACATCACAGTATTATAACTATCTATCATCCAAGGAGATAATCATATCCTCATACTCATCCCACAATCAATGATCTATCCACTTAAATCTCTTAAATTCATAAACGATGTGGACAAACACATCAAACAGACAAAAGAATCATCAAATACAATCTGGTAATCGATTACAAGGCTCCTATAATCGATTACCATCAAAACACCTCTCTGGTAATCGATTACAGGACCTCTGTAATCGATTACCTGCAAGCAAAACATCTGGTAATCGATTACCAACCCTTTGTAATCGATTACCAGCAAGCAAACTCTCTGGTAATCGATTACAGACCCCTGTAATCGATTACCAGCAAGCCAGAATCACTCCCTGGTTGCCCAGAACACTATGTAATCGATTACAAACCTCTGTAATCAATTACCCGCGACGCGAGATGACAGTTCTTGCGATTTTTACCCCTTTTAAACCCTTGTATTCATCCTCTAATCATTCCTCATCATCAATACATCCATCTTACACGATTATACCGCATAAAATCAATCAAAAACACAATCTTTGCAACAATTTCACAGTTATTCATCATAAACCCCAAATCATCAAACCCTCATTAACCCCTTTTCACTATTCTCATTACTCTCATTCAATTCAATCAAGATTCATTAAGATTAACACACATAAGCATCAAATCACATATTTTCGTCTCAAAACAGCACATATTCGCATATTGATTTCAATCATTAAACTTAAGAGGTTATTCTCACTACCCATTCACCCCTACATTCACATACAAGCAGCACCCTTACCCCCACCGTACCTTAAGTGGAGATCGAACGACAATAATTCTTGGTTCTTGATGATCACTCTGCAGCAACCTCCTCTTGAGATGTGGTTTCTCCCCTCCTTAGCGTTTCGCTCTCTGACGATTTGAAAAATAAGGTTTAGGGTGAACTGGTAACCTCTCCTTACTAAAATGCCTAATTGGGCTGGGCCCACTCTCAACCCCCTTATCCTCCTTTTAAATTTGAAATAGCTTTATGGATAACACTACTAATAATATTAATACTATTATTTAATTATCTCTCTACTTTATTAATTTTATTTTAATTAAATTTTACTTAATAAAATTTAGGATGTTACAACTCTCCCCTCCTAAAAGAAAATTCGTCCTCGAATTTTACCTGAAGCGAATAACTCTGGATAGGACTCCTTCATCTTTTCTTCAAGTTCCCAAGTAGCACTCTCAGGTGTAGCTCCTCCCCAGATTACCTTAAATAAAGGAATTTCTTTACCTCGAAGTTGTTTCACCCTCCGATCCTCAACTCTCACCGGCATGGTTTCCACCGTCAGGTTTTCCTTAATCTCAAGGTGATCCGACTCAATCACATGTGAAGGATCATGAATGTATTTCCGGAGTTGAGAAACATGGAAAACATTATGAAGGTTTGACAAGTCTGGAGGTAAAGCAATCTGGTAGGCAACATTGCCGACTCTTTTGAGAATTTGGTAAGGACCAATGAATCGAGGTGTAAGCTTTCTAGACTTTAATGCCCTACCAACCCCAGTTCACGGAGTGACTTTCAGGAATACATGGTCCCCTTCTTTGAATTCCAATTCCTTCCTCCTCTTATCAGCATAGCTCTTCTGCCTACTCTGAGCTGTCCCCATCCTCTCCTTAATTATCCTAACCTTATCAGTGGTTTGCTGCATTACCTCTGGTCCTAGCACAAGACTCTCTCCCGGCTCACACCAACACAAGGGTGTTCTACACCTCCTACCATACAATGTCTCATAAGGCGCCATACCTATGCTAGAGTGAAAACTATTATTTCAAGTAAACTCTATCAAAGGTAAGAGACTATCCCAACTACCCCCCTTGGTCTAACACGCAAGCTCTAAGCAAATCCTCTAAGGATTGAATGGTTCTCTCGGTCTGACCATCGGTTTGAGGGTGATAAGCTGAACTAAGCCTAAGTTGGGTCCCCAAGGCCTGTTGCAAACTCTCCCAAAATCTGGATGTAAACCTGGGATCTCTATCTGAAACTATACTAGATGGTATGCCATGCAACCTCACAATCTCACTGATGTAAATCTGAGCTAGTTTCTCTAAGGAGTACTTAATATTAATAGGAAGAAAATGAGCACTCTTAGTTAACCTATCCACAATGACCCAAATAGAGTCATGCCCCCTTATAGTCTTAGGCAAAGCAACTACAAAGTCCATAGAAATGTTATCCCACTTCCACTCAGGTATACTTAAAGGTTGAAGCAATCCTGAAGGCTTTTGATGTTCTACCTTAGACTTCTGGCAAACTAACCAAGCACTCACAAAATCCTCTATGTCCCTCTTCATCCTAGGCCACCAAAACACTTTCTTCAAGTCTTGATACATCTTAGTCGATCCTGGGTGAAAACTAAGCTTACTCCTATGCTCCTCTTCAAGTACTAGACGTTTAATAGTAAGTTCACGAGGCACACACATCGGTACCTAGAATAAACTCTTCATCACTACCCCTTCTATAGCCTCTCGCCTAGTCACCAAAAATGGATCCTCTAATTGGGCTTTGCTAATGTCCTTCAACAAATCATTACTTACTCTAATCATCCCTAGCCTCACACTATCAGGAGTCACCTCACAAGCTAAACTCAAATCTTTAAACTGAGTTAAGAGATCCATTTCCTTAATCATCAGGGAACTAACATGAATAGATTTTCTGCTTAAGGCATCAACTACTACATTAGCCTTACCAGGGTGGTAACTCAACTCAAAATCATAGTCCTTTAGAAACTCTAACCACCTCTTTTGCCTCATGTTCAGCTCTTTCTGGTCAAACAAGTATCTAAGGCTCTTATGGACACTAAAAACCTCAAATCTGGAACCATACAAGTAATGCCTCCACATCTTCAACACAAACACTACAGCCGCTAACTCTAGGTCATGGGTAGGGTAGTTTCTCTCATGAATTTTCAATTTCCTAGAGGCATATGCTACTACTTTACCCTCTTGCATTAACACCCCACCTAAAACCATCTTAGAGGCATCGCAGTACACTATAAAGGATTTACTAAGATCAGGCAACACTAACACTGGTGAACTAGTCAACTTTTCCTTAAGGGTTTGGAAGCTAGACTCGCACTTAATATTCCACACAAAGGCAACTCCCTTCCTAGTTAACTCAGTCAAAGGTAAAGCTAACTTAGAAAACCCCTCTATAAACTCCTATAGTACCCAACCAACCCAAGGAAACTTCTAATCTCGCTCACTGACTTAGGAGCCTCCCACTTAAGCACGACCTCTACCTTAGAAGGATCAACACCTATACCCCCTTTAGAAATCACATGACCTAAGAAACTCACTTCTTCTAACCAGAACTCATATTTGGACATCTTAGCATATAGCTGTTTATCCTTAAGAATTTGAAGCACTACCTTTAAATGTTCCTCATGCTCCTCCTTAGTTTTGGAATAAATTAGTATATCATCTATGAAGACAACTACGAATTTATCCAAGTAAGGGTGAAAAATCCTATTCATGTAATCCATAAAAATTGCAGGAGCATTAGTCACACCAAAAGGCATTACCAGATACTTATAGTGCCCATACCTAGTTCTAAAAGTAGTCTTAGGTATATCCTCTTCCTTAACTCTAATCTGATGATAGCCCGACCTAAGATCGATCTTGCTAAACACACTCGTCCCTACTAAGTAATCCATTAGATCATCTATCCTAGGCAAAGGATACCTATTCTTAATGGTTACCTTGTTCAATTGGCGGTAATCTGTACACAACCTCATACTACCATCCTTCTTCTTTACTAACAAAACAGGCGCTCCCCAGGGTGATACACTAGGCCTCACAAACTTCTTCTCTAACAATTCTTCTAGTTGTTTCTTAAGCTCTGCTAATTCTATGGGTGACATCCTATATGGTGCAGTTGAAATCGGTCTGGTACCTGGTACTAAATCTATAGAAAACTCTATCTCTCTCTCGGGTGGTAGACTAGACACATTATCAACAAACACCTCAGGATACTCACACACTACAGGTATCTCACTAACAATAGCACTATTCTCAGATTTCAAAGAAGCTAGTAACATGTAAACCTGGGCATCTTCCCTTAGAGACGCCTTTACTTGATTAGTAGTCAACAAGTCCTTATTCCTACTTTCAACAGGGTGACCAAACACAACGAATTTATCAGCACAAGTTAAAAGGACATGATTGGAAGATAACCAGTCCATACCAAGAATAATATCTAGTTGACTTAGAGGCAAACAGATCAAATCAACTAGGAATTCTCTACCATTAACATGAATAGAACAGTTTAGGCACACATCAGAAGTAGAAACTGACCCACTAGCTGGCGTTTCCACACTCAATACAAAAGGCAAGGAAGAAACAGGTAATTTTAATTTAGACACACAAGCATGTGATATGAAAGAGTGAGTCGCACCAGAATCGAATAAAACAACTAAAGGATTACCCGCAATGAAACCAGTACCTTGGATCAAGTCCTCGGATTGAGCAGCTTCAGTACCACTCAAGGCAAAGACTCTCCCAGTAGCTTTAGGTTTACTGGCGCTCCTACTGGCACCTCCACTCGCCGCTACCGTACCTTGTGTCTTTTGAGGACAATTGCGAGAAATATGTCCCTTCCCTTGACAATTGTAGCAGGTGATCTCTTTATCTACACATTGATTTGCTCAGTGTCCCTCCTTCCCGCATTTGAAGCAAGTATTAGCAGTGGTAGAACCAACACTTCCACCCTTGGATGCTTGACTAGCCGCCGAAGCGTAATTCTTCTTCTGCACTGTACCCTCACTGCCACCTCCAAACTTGGAGCTTCCCGTTGCGCGAGAATACGGTTTGCCCTTGTTAGTTGTTTGGAACTTGTTTTGAATTCTCACAAGCCCTTCACTCTTGTAATGCCCTGCTCTAGCCCTGCTGTCTTCATCATAAATTCTGCATTTGTTCACCAATTCGTGAAAATGTGTCATCCCTTGCTAGTTGAACACTTGCTTGATCTCTGGACGAAGACCGCTGAGAAACTTTACACACTTTGACTCTTCATTAGCAGTTCCCTCATATGTAGGACAGAATCGGACTAACGCTTCAAACTTGGATACGTAGTCTGCCACTGTGCCATCCCCTTTCTTTAACTCAAGAAACTCTATTTGTTTCTTGTTACGAACATCATGAGGGAAGTACTTCTCAAAGAACAACCTCTTGAAGTTATCCCAGCTCAACGTGGTGCCCTCATCGATCATCCTCTGATAGGTTCTCTGCCACTAGAATCCGGCATCCTCTGATAACATGAATGCGGCTAATGTCACCTTTTGTACCATTGGGCAGTCCATCGCTCTAAAGATCTTCTCGATCTCGAATATCCAGTTAGCAGTACCGTCAGGGTCATAACCCCCACGAAAAGTAGGTGGATGGTTCCTCTGGAACCGTGCAAGCCAATCCACCTCGTGATGTTGGTTTTAGTTGCCAACAGCCTACGCCATAGCCATTAAGGCTTCGACCATTGCTCGATCATTCCTACCCCCAGCCATTACTCTTCTGATTCATAGAAAAGTAAATAAGTCACACAAATAATTCAATCAAAACAAACAGCACAATTCACTCAATCACATAACACTTTAGCACCACAGAAGCACAGAAAACTCATAACTCAAGGCCGGTGAAATGACCTGCTCTGATACCACTTAATGTGACACCCTTCTACCCCCAACTCATATATAATCAGCAAGCGGAAGACTTACAAAAAATTATGGACCACGAAGGGTAAAAAGGTTCACATTCTCTCATTAAAACATCGTTCGATTTAAAGTCAACTCTATTAAAATAGAAATTAAGGTAAAAAGGTTTCCAAAGTAATTAAAACATCACTACTTGAAAAGTAACATTAAGATATCACTCTTAGCCACATAAGGCACTTAAAACAGTTTACATAATCTCTCCTAAAATAGAAACATAAAAGAAAACCCCTAATATCAAGCCCTGATGTCACAAGTATCAGAGCGACACCCCTTTCTATCAATACTCGGCACCTGACGTGCCATCATCATCACCTGTAAAATTAACCATAGACAGACGGTGAGGAAAAGAATACCACTCATACATGCACGCAGAAGGCTACCCTATCCTCAGCCACACATAGCACAACATCATTATTTATCGCACCACATACTCAATCCTCAAGTAATTCATCATATAATAATCATCAATAATTCATCATATAACAAATCATCAATATCCTCATCATAATATATATATAAATCACACATCATAATTCACCAAGAAAACACATTCTCTATTCTCAACACATAATACTCATATCATCATAATATAATTCTATCTAATCATCAAATGCATTGCATGTTCATCTATATTCATGCACACCAAAACTCATCCACCTCATCCCAAGGATCATGACTTGGAACTCCGCACAATGTGTGCACCTTGTCAATCTCCTAGTTGTTACCAATGATGGTCCATCGGTGTCACCACACAAACCGGTAGGTTGCACCCCCTCGTTGGGCCCGTGCGATTCTATCATCCCTAGGTTGCACCCCCTCGTTGGGTCCGTGCAGTTCACCTCCTGAGTTGTACCCCCTCGTTGGGCCCGCACAACTCAGGTATCACTTCATATGCTCAAGGCATCATCAGCATCATAAGGTTATATACATCATCATCATCGACTCATCACACCTCATCAATCATCGTTATTATCATTATAAAATCATCATCAATCATCATAAGCCTCATCAAGCATCATCGTCATGGATCATCATAAGATCAACGCATCATTATATAATCATCATTCATCTCATTCCTCATATACACATTTCATCAATATATTATCATCACCCATCACATACCTCATACACTCAATACGTCAATACATCATCATACATCACAGTATTATAACTATCTATCATCCAATGAGATAATCATATCCTCATACTCATACCACAATCAATGATCTATCCACTTAAATCTCTTAAATTTAAAAACAATGTGTATAAACACATCAAACAGACAAAAGAATCATCAAATACACTCTGTTAATCGATTACAAGGCTCCTGTAATCGATTACCAACAAAACACCTCTCTGGTAATCGATTACCTGCAATCAAAACATTTGGTAATCGATTACCAACCCTCTGTAATCGATTACCAGCAAACAAACTCTCTGGTAATCGATTACCAACAAGCCAGAATCACTCCCTGGTTGCCCAGAACACTCTGTAATCGATTACAAACCTCTGTAATCAATTACCAGCGACGCGAGATGACAGTTCTTGTGATTTTTACCCCTTTTAAACCCTTGTATTCATCCTCTAATCATTCCTCATCATCAATACATCCATCTTACACGATTATACCGCATAAAATCAATCAAAAGCACAATCTTTGCAACAATTTCACAGTTATTCATCATAAACCCCAAATCATCAAACCCTCATTAACCCCTTTTCACTATTCTCATTACTCTCATTCAATTCAATCAAGATTCATCAAGATTAACACACATAAGCATCAAATCACAGATTTTCGTCTCAAAACAGCACATATTCGTATATTGATTTCAATTTTTAAACTTAAGAGGTTATTCTCACTACCCATTCACCCCTACATACACATACAAGCAGCACCCTTACCCCCACCGTACCTTAAGTGGAGATCGAACGACAACAATTCTTGGTTCTTGATGATCACTCTGCAGCAACCTCCTCTTGAGACGTGGTTTCTCCCCTCCTTAGAGTTTCGCTCTCTGACGATTTGAAAAATAAGGATTAGGGTGAACTGGTAATCCCTCCTTACTAGAATGCCTAATGGGGCTGGGCCCACTCTCAATCCCCTTATCCTCCTTTTAAATTTGAAATAGCTTTATGGATAACACTACTAATAATATTAATACTATTATTTATTTATCTCTCTACTTTATTAATTTTATTTTAATTAAATTTTACTTAATAAAATTTAGGATATTACAGATGCTTTCTAAAAGCATCCTTGTCAGCTTTCGAAGCATTTGCAGCGGGTGTTTCAGGAACAGGCTTGTCTAGGACATACAGCCTTTCCTAAGGATAATCCTTAGGTCTTATACCAGCCTAGAAAATTAATTCCAGACAGTTTGTCCTTCTCTAGGACAGATCACAATAAAAGTTAATTGTTGTGTTTGTTGCCAAGGTAATAATGCACGTAAGTATCATATAACAAACATATTTAATAAGGTCTTTAAATAAATATGCCTCCCACTATTTTGATTCAAAACAGATACCCTCAATATAAAGAATCAGAAAATCCCATCATTAGATTTTGTAGTGGGCCAAGATCCATATTTCACCTTATTTTAAGTCAGCTTTGGCCGATCGCTTAAGAAAAGGTTATTTAGGTAGGAACACGCTTTCCAATTGCATCTCATAAAACTCTTGGATAGTTAGGTGAATAACTCTTATTCTAATTCATCTTATGAATTAATGCCTAACTCACTGCCTCTAGGTTCTTGAATCCTATTGAATATACCTAGTTAAGTCAAAACCCAACGATTGGAAATTGGATATTACTTTTATCCCATCGCGTCTCACTAGAATAGATAAATGCACCCTGCTTTGGCAGACCCACACTTAATCGATTCTAGCTTCGACGAGTGCCATACATTGGAAGGCAAAACATAACTTAATATTAGTGCCTTTGGGTTTTTCAATCCTATTGAATATACCCAATCAAAGACCAACGATTGACAATCGAATATTACTTTTATCCTATCATCTCTCACTAGAATAGATAAATGTACCCTGCTTTGGCAGACCCACACTTAATCGATTCTAGTCTTGACGAGTGTCATTCATTGGAAGGCACACGAGGATTGAGGGATTTGATCGCTTTAATTTTATTCGTTGTTAAACCATTTAACATACAAGCATGCATCTCATTCAAATACATGATATGGTTATGGCCTCCTAAAAACAAATACAAAATTACATCAACTATATAATATTGTATATAATCTTGAGCTCTCCAAATCTCCCACTGAATCCATGCTCCATGCCCTCCCAGTTACATTACATAACAAGAAGAAACCTCGTTTAACATACGAGGGGATAGAGATTAGAAGAGAATTACAAGAGGAATGTTAAGAGGTAAGGCACGACACGCAGGTCATATTTAAATTAAAACAACTAAGGCTCTAACCAGTGATCATGCAAACTCAACATCCATTGATTGTAAAATGATTGATATAATAAGATGTATATATCAAGTGAGGTATGATTACCCGAATACGAAATAACACACTACGCAGTGTAGCACGGGTAAGTGTCTCGCAATAAGTGTAAACAGGTAAGTCCCTCGTATCATTCGAATACGCTCTTGTCAGCAAATTGGTAAGTGGCATGTTTATCGCAGCCAACATTTGAGTCGAGACAAGGTTTCAACAATTGAACCCTTTGACGCCCAAGACATGAACTTTTCATGTTCCATGGGACCCTCCAACACCAGAACATATAAAATATATACATCGCACATAAAATAATCAAGAATGGAATCAAAACAAATTGAAACGCGCACTTGCGCTTCACCTACGCCCAGCGTAGGTGAAGCCTAGGTTCCAGTTTTAGATTCTGAAAGTTGCGCTTCACCTGCGCTCAGCGTGAGTGAAGCGCAGATATTAGAATCAAAACCCTGTATGAGTGCAGGTGAAGCGCAGATAACAGCGAACAACAACGTTTCTGCGTTTCTAAACAGAAAAACCATAATATCACTATATTCAAATGATTAAAAGCCTAAAAGGTGTTTATCGCAAACCAACACTCTGATACCAATTGAAGGGAATCAAGCATGTGGTCAGGGTGCAGCGGAATAAATGCATTCCCTCCCTTGTTATGATCGTTAATGCGAAAACACGAATTAAGGCATTAAAGCTATAAAACAAAAGGTCGTACCTTTTAAGGATTGCAAACGAGGCAACAGCAGCCACGTCTCTAGTGGTGTCCACGCCAACAGCTGGACTAGGAAACCCTCCTCAACTCTGCTAGTAGTGTTTAGAGAGTAAGAGCGATTGTTCATATTTTCATATATATGGGGTAATGCATCTCATGCTCTATTTATAGAGTGGTGGGTAGGGTTTTACCCCTCACTCACTTATCCCTAACACATATGGGCCTGGCCCATTAGGATATAATTCTAATCAAATTAGAATTATTATCTTTTCCTAGTGGCATGTTGTATGCGTGTGACCCAATAGGCTTTTAATATTTGGTTGTGATATTAAAATAAAAACACTTTTATATTTAATATCATAAATAGTGAGTGGTATCTAGCAATACATCACTATCCAAATATTGAGATTATCAACAACTTTGATAAATCCTATTTTATGATAATAATTTATATGATCTGTCCCTTTGTCCAAATATGTAATTGAACACAAGGGCATGGAATGTGTAACATCCCAAATAATTGGACCTAAGCTACGTGTAGGACCGTAGAGCAAGGATTATGAGGTGTAACAGTATGTCTTAGGCCTAGGGATGGGATGGAAAGGAGAGGAAGAGTGAAAATTGAGTATTTAGGCATCAGACCTCTCGCTCAAGCGAGGCAGGCTCGCTTGAGCGAGTTATGTAGAAAAATCTGGTATAAGTTTTTACTGTCATACTCGCTAAAGCGAGCAGGGCTCGCTTAAGCGAGATTTGTCCAGAGAGCATGCATTTCAGGGCACGACAGGCTCACTTAAGCGAGAAGGCACTTATAGAAATAAAAACCGTCGTAGGGCTTAGTTTTCCCTCATTCTTTCTTTTCCTTTTCTTCTGTTAGAGAGAGAGAGTGTGCGTCCTAGAGAGAGAAGTATTAAGGAGCAAGGAGACTACCCATCAAGCCAAGGAATTGTTCACCCAACCTTTCTCAACCCTTATTCTCTTCTCTGTGGTGATTTCTGAGGTGAGTGAACCTCACACACTTTCACTTTCATCAGGTATTGATTTCTCTCATGACCCCGATCCTCCTATTCCCTTTCCCTTTGACTTGTGGATGTTGTTTCACTATTGGAATTAAATGATTTGCATGATTGAGTGGATTATGATATTGTATGTGAACCCTAGGGTAGAGAATTTGGGGATTTTGGGGATATATGTGGAATTGATGGTTGTTTGGTGATCATGATAATTATGTTTCCCTAACTGATAGGTTTGGGGGTTTTCTGTTAATGTTATATGAATGTAATTCTTAGAGTATGAAAAGGCAGTGTAGTTGAGTGATGTTTTATGTAATGCTTTGCCTATGTATTGAGGGCGTGTGCGCCGAGATCAGATGTGGGCGTATGCGCCGAGTCACAGTTCAGATGAGGGCGTATGCACCGAGTTCAGATGAGGGCATATGCGCCGAGTTCAGATGTGGGCGTATGTGCCGAGTCACAGTTCAGATGAGTGCGTATGCGCCGAGTTCAGATGAGGGCGTATGCGCCGAGTTCAGATGAGGGCTCATGTGCCATCACCCGTCGGCTGGGTTATGCCAATCATGTGTTTTCATGTTTTAGTTCTTATCATGACAAGTTACTAAGTGTGGAGCTAGATTTATATGATATGACAATTGGGTTTAACTTGAGGTGATGATGTAAAGTGATTAGAATAGTTATGTATGACTTGTTGAATTATGCTGAGTGTTGCATTGCATATGCCTGTCTTCCCCGCACTGGATGTTGCATGCTTTGCTCACTAAGACCCCTAGTCTCACCACACATTTCGTGATTACATTTTAGATGCACAGGTTCCTCCCGAGGTGGATCATTGAGCTGAGGAGGCCCGAAAGATCTTATACCTTGCCTTATGTTATATTGCTAGAATGAAGTCTATCTATTAGGTTGTCATGAACATATACTTAGGATGTAATTATGTATTTGATGACTACATTGTATTCATGAAAAGCTTTGATGTATGTATTAAGTTGGAGTTTCATATAATGATTAAGTAGCGTTGGGATGCTTATGTGTTATATGAAGTGTGTGCATTGATATTCAAAATGGCGTGAAATAATTTGAGTAATTCGGGGATTTTGCCTCCAACGGGCACTATTCTTGCGTTAAGAAATTAGGACGTTACAGAATGTGTCAACGTTGTATAGTTCAATTTATGTTTTTCTTGATCCCAAAGTGGACTGTACAGAAAATAAACATCTCATGTTTATCCTCCTAAGCATGGCCATGCATTTTGGAGTCTCACTTTATCAAGAGGCTTACAGATATAACTCCTGTTACATAGGAGGGACAAATCCCATCTAGGTCACTCACATTCCTCCACATAATTTACTATATGTCCAAATACCAACTTTATGATTACCCTATTACAGGCAACATTTGATGATAATTAAAACATATAATTCCTTATGTAGGAATCGTAGTGATTTCAGGTCGAAGGACTTCATATAATATTTATTAATTTAAGAAACGTTCATGACACTTATGTAACAATCCATGCAACATTCTTAAGGTTGGTCTGTCTAGTACACCATTACTCTTAATGTGTACCTATGTGAGCACATGATATCCCATATCCATGATCCGTGAGATGTGATCATCAATGAACTCACGTACTAGTATAAATGCATCTTTGTCCTAAGATGATACTTGACTAGGGACTATTTTAAAAATAGTTCTTCATAAGATCTCACGACCAAGTCATCTACTTGACTTCTTATGAAGTTTGAGCTTACTATTCTAAGGACATTAATTATATTCTTAAAAGAATGAATTGCCTTTATAAAATAATATGATACATGTGATGGATGTTTTAAAAACATATAAGTCTCTAGTGCATATACATATCAATTGAAGGGAATCAAACATGTGGTCAGGATGCAGCGGAATAAATGGATTCCTTCCCTTGTTATGATCGTTAATGCGAAAACACGAATTAAGGAATTAAAGTTATAAAACAAAAGGTCATACCTTTTAAGGATTGCAAGTGAGGCAATAGTAGCCACGTCTCTAGTGGTGTCCACGCGAACAGCCAAACTAGGAAACCCTCCTCAACTCTGCTAGTAGTGTTTAGAGAGTAAGAGCGGCTGCTCATATTTTTATGTGTATGGGGTAATGCATCTCATGCTCTATATATAGAGTGGTGGCTAGGGTTTTACCCCTCACTCACTTATCCTTAACACATATGGGCCTGGCCCATTAGGTTATAATTCTAATCAAATTAGAATTATTATCTTTTCCTAGTGGCATGTTGTATGCGTGTGACCCAATAGGCTTTTAATATTTGGTTATGATAATAAAATAAAAACTCTTTTATATTTAATATCATAAATAGTGAGCGGTATCTAGCAATACATCATTGTCCAAATATTGAGATTATCAACAACTTTGATAAATCCTATTTTATGATACCAATTGAAAGGAGTTTTTCTTTATGATAAATCCTATACTAGACTTAGAACTCAGGAGTTTTTCTTTGAGCATAAGATTTTCAGTCTCAAGAGCTTCATTTTTGTTTGCAACTTCTGTATAGGCTCTAGATAAATCTTTATACTCTTGGAAAAGCTCCTTAGAGTTTTCAAGCAAGTCATCATACATATCTTGTAGGGTTTGAGGGATTACCTCAGACTCAGAACTATCTGAAGAAGGTAGACTGACCATCAAGCATAGGTTGGCCTCTTCAGCAGATTCATCTTCCTCCTCTAAGGTTGAGTCATCCAGGTCTTCCAAGTAGCCATCAGGATTTTCTTTTTCTTCAGGAACTTCTTCTTTTTGTATGACGGCTTCTTTATCTTTGGACAATCAGCTTTTATGTGGCCTGGTTGCCTGCACTCATAACAGATTATCTTGTCAGTAGAAAATGAATCTTTACCTGACTTAATTATTTTATTGTTAGATGAGGACTGCTTTCTGAGCTTCCCCTTTTTCTGGAGTATCCTCTTGATCTATCTACTTAACAAAGCTAGATCATTATCTTCATCAGAGTTGTCCTCTGAATCTTCAGAACCTTCTGAAGACTCCTCAACTTTCATGGCCTTTTGTAGTCCAGACTTCAGCAGTTTGGACTTGGCATTCAGGGCAAGTGACTTTTTTTAGGATCATCTTTTCTAAGTTCCAACTCATGAACCTTGAGGGATCCCAAAAGTTCCTCCATTCTTAAAGTATTGAGGTCTTTTGCCTCTTGAATGGCAGTATCTTTGGGCCTCCAAATCTATGGTAAACTCCAAAGAATCTTGCGATTATTATCACCAGAGTCATAGGATCTGCCTAAAGATTTGAGTCCATTAGTTATTGTCTGAAACCTACCAAACATTTGGTCTATGTTTTCTGACTCATGCATCTTGAACATCTCATACTGATGAACAAGCATGCTATTCTTACATTGTTTGACATTATCAATCCCTTTATGGGTTGATGGCAAAGTATCCCATATCTCCTTGGTTGAAGTGCATCCATGCACCTTCTCATATTTAGATTTACTCAAAGAGCAAACTAAATAGAGTTTTACTTTTGATTTAAGTTGTACTCATTCCTTCTGTTCACTAGTCCATTCTGCCTTGGGAATGGGCACACCATTATTGGTGGGAATATAATCACCATCTGTGACTACATCCCAGAGATCTATGTTGCTGCTCTTAATGAACAACTTCATACGGTCTCTCCAGTAATGGTAATCTCTACCACTGAAAGTTGGGGGCCTTGAGACTGAGGCTCCTTTTACAATGTAGTGAGGGTTGCTTGTTGAGGTTTACATTTGGATCTTCTTACTCAGCACTTGTTAGATACTCAACCCGAGGTTGAGCTCTAATACCAACTGTAGAAACCACAGGAAACACTAGAAGGTGGGTTGAATAGTGTTTTAAAAGATCAAACAGATTTTTCAGAAACCTTTTAATAAGCAAAGCTTTTCACAAATAATTTTGGCAACTTGCTGAAACTGGAGTTATGGTACTTTCTGAAATTATTTCAGCAGGTTCAACAAGGTTGAGTAAAACTGTTTTCCTGAAAGTGTATTTTGTTATAAAGATGTTTCAACAGTTTAAATCACTATATTCTGAAACCTTCTTGTTAGTTAAATAACAGATATTGAGAGATAAGGGTAGAGAAGACTTAGCCAAAGGATTTATTCTGGTTCACTCACATCCACCGTGAGCTACGTCCAGTCCCAATGCCAACTTGTTAATATATGCACTAGAGACTTATATGTTTTTGAAACATCCATCACTTGTATCATATTATTTTATAAAGGCAATTCATTCTTTTAAGAATACAATTAATGTCCTTAGAATAGTAAGCTCAAACTTCATAAGAAATCAAGTAGATGACTTGATCGTGAGATCTTATAAAGAACTATTTTTAAATAGTCCCTAGTCAAGTATCATCTTAGGACAAAGATGCATTTAGACTAGTATGTGAGTTCATTGATGATCACATCTCACAGATCATGGATATGAGATATCGTGTGCTCATATAGGTACATATTAAGAGTAATAGTGTACTGGACAGACCCACCTTAAGAACGTTGCATGGATTGTTACATAAGTGTCATGAACGTTTCTTAAATTGATAAATGTTATATGAAGTCCTTTGACCTGAAATCACTACGATTCCTACATAAGGAATTATATGTTTTAAATATCATCAAATGTTTCCTGTAACAAGGTGATCATAAAGTTGGTATTTGGACATATAATAAATTATGTGGTGGGATGTGAGTGACCTAGATGAGATTTGTCCCTCCTATGTAACGGGAGTTATATCTGTAGGCCTCTTGATAAAGTGAGACTGCAAAATGCATGGCCATGCTTAGGAGGATAAACATGAGATGTTTATTTTCTGTACAGTCTGCTTGGGGATCAAGAAAACATAAATTGAACTATACAAGGTTGACACATTCCATGCCCTTGTGTTCAATTAGATATTTGGACAAAGGGATAGATCATATAAATTATCATAAAATAGGATTCGTCAAAGTTGTTGATAATCTCAATATTTAGGTATTGCTAGATACCGCTCACTATGATATTAAATATAAAAGGGTTTTATTTTAATATCATAACCAAATACTAAAAGCCTATTGGGTCACATGCATACAACAAGCTGCTAAGAAAAGATAATAATTCTAATTTGATTAGAATTATAACATAATGGGCCAGGCCCATATGTGTTAGGGATAAGTGAGTGAGGGGTAAAACGCTAGCCACCACTCTATAAATAGAGCATGAGATGCATTACCCTAGACACATGAGCAGTTGCTCTTGCTTTCTAAACACTACTACCAGAGTTGAGGAGGGTTTCCTAGTCCGGCTGTTGGCGTGGACACCACTAGAGACGTGGTTGCTATTGCCTTGTTCACAATCCTTAAAAGGTATGACCTTTTGTTTTATGCCTTTTATGCCTTAATTCGTGTTTTTGCATTAACGATCATAACAAGGGAGGGAATCCATTTATTCCGTTGCAGCTTGACCACATGCTTGATTCCTGATATGAACCTTAAGGTTCTAATTTGCAAGGACCTTAGAAAAATTCTGAATAAATATCACCTTTCTTGACAAGCACCTTATCTATTATTGCAATATTTTCTTTTCTTTTCTTTTTGCTATTTTCTTTTCTTTTTCTCTTTTCTTTGGAATTCAAACACTATTTTTAAAATAAAATAGAAGGATGACAAAAACTAATATTCAACCTTTGATTACTTGAAAAATAAATCGCATATATTTCAAGTAGTATGTATAGGAAAAATAGGTTTTTGAACAAACTAGAAGAAGTATGAAAATTAGAAATGATAGAAGATGGACGTCACACTTTCAAGACTTGAAAGATAAGTCCTTGAAGATATACACACAAAGGTGAAGAACCTTTGATAATCTTCAACTCTTGACTAGCAAGAAATTTAGAGAAAATCACTTTCACTAAAGAGAAAATCACTTTCACTTATATTGATAAACTTGGCATAAAACATCTAACTTTTCTTGCATGCATGTAGCATGTATTTATAGAGTTTACAAGGTGAATTAGGGCCATGCAATCAGCTGCACCTTCACGCCCAAAATACTCCCAAAAATACCCCTTACACACTTCCCATGCAACCCTAATTACATTACTAAAATTAAATAAATTATAGGAACAAAAAATAGCTTTTAAAACTTAACCTAGGCAAGCTTAAGTGGCCGCAACTTCAACCAGAATTTTGTGGCACATGTGGCTGCATTATTACATGAAATGTAACCATAAATCATGGATTAAAATGCTCATTGAATCAGCCATTGAAGTGGCCGCCCAAAACAGCCACAATCCATCAAGAATGCCTTCATTGTGTAACCTCCATTTCATGAATGTGGCCGCCACTTTGATGGCAATTGAACCAGCCATTTACAACCTTCTTAAACTCCTTATTTTAGCCATGTGATGCATGTGTTGGCCGCCCAAGTAATGGCATATAACTCAGCCAATTTACTCACTTGTTGGCCCATGCTTGATGACACTTAACTCATCCAATTATGCATATGTTGGCTGCCCCACTTTATGGCATATTACTCAGCCATTTAATCACATGTTGGCCGCCCCATTTTGCTAGGTGGAAGGTCTCCATGTGGCTTGAAATAAGTCCAGGTTCATGCACCAGAAACACACACTTTCTAACGGCTAGTAGACATGATTTTAATGCATTTATCACCTTGTCTTGTAACCACCAGAAAATTAATCTCCTTTTGTGTAACCACTAGCATCTTATTGAAAGTAAATAAAACATCATAAATCAGCAAATTGGTGGTTGAATTGGCCGTCCACCATGGCCCCATCTCATGCTAATGAAAGTTCTTCAACTAGTAGTTGCATTAAATGCAACTGTAGCTTCATCAATGCTTCCTCCTTCTTCAACCTCCTTTGCCTTTCTTGTTTGCGCCCCTGTCATGATTCCCCCTAGTCTTTTGACTACTTTGATGTCCTCATCAATTCCCTTCACAACTAGCAATGGATTTTAACTAACTAATCACAGTTACAAGTATTCTTTGAACACCCAACCTCTCCAAGCTAAAACCCAAGTATTATTTGGACACACAACCTCTCCAGGCTAAAAACCCAAGTATTGTTTAAACAACAAGCCTCTTTAGGCTCAAACACAACCAGTGTATAAAAAGAAAATGCTTAAGCTTTTAAACTACACAAGTTTAAAGCTCAAACTGGGTAAGATATACAGATAACTAAGTATAACTCAGGGTATAAAAGATTTGTGTACAAATGAGGTGAAATGAAATGAATATCAGAGAATTCTTTGAGCAGCATTTCAGTAAGTTTTTTCACGTAGTCTCTCTCTTTTCTTCATTGCATGAATCTCATATATATAGAGAAGGAGTCTGTAGACCGGTTAAGGATCCTCAAAATCCCGTTGTCTAATAGTTTTATTTCCGTTGAGAGATACAACAGAGGTAACTTATAGCAATAGGTACAGCAGAGGTAGGTAGCATGGCAGCGCTGACTTTACTTTTTCTGATAAAGTGTACTTTCTGTAGAGATAACTTCCTTTTTAGTGAACATGATTTGAAATACGCACAAAAGCTTCTGTCTGTCTTTCCAGAATGAGGATTGTGCAGATAGTATAGCAGAAAGATGTACGAGACTTGAGTCTTAAAAGGAATTAAAGAAACTTAATTTTATGTTGAAATAAGACATTGTTTCTTGATATCAGAGGGTTTGAAGACTTCAGCAAGTCTTGATCCTTCAGCAAGTTCTTCCTCTTCAGAAGGTTGCTTGATTTCAGAGAGTTGAGGCTTCAGAGGGTTGACAAGCTTCAGTAGGTTCAGATTTGTCAGCATGTTTAGCTTTTTTTACAGAATTTCTGGAACACAAAAAAATATCTCTAAGCAGTATCTTTCTAATTGATACAAATTTGTTGCTCATTAAAACTCAAGTTATAGAGACTTAAAACATTATTAATCACTTAATAATATTTTGAGACTCAACAACAAATTTGGTTAAAATATTCTGAAAGGTAGTGCAAATTCTGTTAAAGGTAATTTTTGTGTTTCAGCAACCCTCTGAAAGAGCAACTCTCGAAAGTAACGCAACCCTCTGAAGTGGTGCAACCTTCCGAAGGAGAGTAACTCTCTAAAGAAGTCAGGACCTACTGAAGCAAGAGAACCATCTGAAGTCTGGAGACGTCGTACTTCTCGTTGTGTTTGAGAAACAAATCATCTTTGGAGTGAGACTCTAAAGATCCTTTGAAGACTCAAGTCTTTTCAACGTTTCCTACCAGCTGTCTACATCTCTCTCTTTCCGGTAAGGCATAACAAAACCTTTTTTGCCTATTTCAAATTTTGTTCACCAAAAAGGAAGCCTCTGCTACGAAAGTACACTGTGTTCAGAAAAAGTAGAGTCAGCGTTGTTGTACACCTACTTCTGCTTTGTATACTGCAGAAAGCTATCAGAAGCTCATCTCAATGGGAGAAAAGCTATCTCACAATGGGATTAAAAGGAGTCTAATGGATCTCAAAATTTGTCTCTCTTTATACATATCGGAGTGCATGCAGAGAAGAAGTAAAACCGAGAACGAGAACGTCAACTTGCTGAAGTGCTGCAAAAATTCTTTGAGAAACTTACACTTTATTTCATCTGTACAAAACTTTCATATCCTGAGTTTAACTCAGAAGATTGTACATTTTTACCAAGTTTAGGCTTCAAACTTGTGTAGTTCCAAGCTTAGGCTATTTTCTTCATAAACAGTTTGCTTAGAGCTTGGAGAGGCTTGGTAGATAAAGAATACTTGTTGTAGTAGAGCCTGAAGATGCTTGACAGAAAAGAATACTTATATTATCTGATCAGATAATGGAAAATCCTTACCTGGTTGGCTTTGGGACTGGACGTAGCTCACAGTGGGGGTGGGTGAATCAGTATAAATCTTTGGCTAAGTTCTCTCATCCCTAAACGTCATTTAAATTCAGTTTATTGTAACGTGGAGAGCTCTAAAATTATTGTTTTATAACACTGAGCTGTAAAACAAGTTTTCTGAACTGTTTTATTGAACCTGCTGAAGCTGTTTCAGCAAGTACGAAAATCCCAATTTCAGCAAGTTATCAAAGTATTTCTTTTAAACACTGCTACTTGTGAAGGAGTTTCCATAAACTGCTTAAGTTTTATAAAACACTATTCAACCCCCCTTCTAGTGTTTCCTGTGTGTTCTACAGTTGGTATCAGAGCTCAACCTTGGGTTGAGCATCTAACAGTGCTGAGGAAGATGATCCTAGATGGAAACCTCTACAAGCAACCCGCATTACATCGCAAAAGATGCATTTGTGTCAAGGCCTCCAACATTTAATGGTATTGATTATCATTATTGGAGAGATCATATGAAACTGTTCATTGAGAGTAGCAACATCGATCTATGGGATGTAGTCACAGATGGTGATTATATTACCACACATGGTGGTGTGCCCATACCAAAAGCAGAATGGACTGGTGAGTAAAAGGCTCATGTTCAACTCAATGCTAAAGCAAAACTCTACTTAGTTTGCTCCTTGAGTAAATTTGAGTATGAGAAGGTGCATGGATGCTCCCCAGCCAAGGAAATCTAGGATACATTGGCATCAGCCCATGAAGGGACTGACAATGTCAAGCAATCCAAGATTAGGATGCTTGTTTATCAATATGAGATGTTCAAGATGCAAGAGTTTGAAACCATTGACCAGATGTTTGGTAGGTTCCAGACAATTACTAATGGACTCAAGTCTTTAGGCAAAACCTTTGATTCTGGTGATAACAATCGCAAGATTCTAAGGAGTTTACCAAAGGCTTGGAGACCCAAGGTTATAGCCATTCAAGAGGCTAAAGACCTCAATTCCTTAAGAATGGAGGAACTTTTGGGATCTCTTAAAGTCCATGAGTTAATTAGAACTTGGTGAGGATGCACCCAAGAAAAAGTCTTTAGCCTTGAATGCCAGATCCTAGCAGCTGAGGCATGGGTCACATAAAGCCATGCGTGCTGAGGAGACTTCAGAAGGCGGTGAAGGTTTTGAAGCCAGTTCGGAGGATGATGATGATTTGGCTCTTCTTAGAAGAAAAATCAAAAGGATGCTCCAGAAGAAGGGAAAATTCAGAAATCATTCACCATCTGAATCAAAACCAGGTAAGTCAGGTAAGGATGCATTTCCTACTAACAAAATTATTTTCTTTGAATGTAAGCAAGCGGGTCATATAAAGGCTGACTGCCCCAAACTAAAGAGATCCTCTGTTAAAAAGAAAAAGTTCTTGAAGAGGAAGAAGGGGCTAATGTCTACTTGGGAAGACCTTGATGATTCAACTTCAGAAGAAGAAGAAGAATCTTTTGAAGAAGCCAACTTGTGTCTGATGGCAAGTCTACTCTCCTCAGACAGCTCTGAATCAGAGGTAATTCCTCAAACTTTGCAAGATATGTATGATGATTTACTGGAAAGTTCTAAGGAGCTTTTCCAAGAGTACAAGGATCTGTCTCGAGCTTATACTGAAGTTGCTAATAAAAATGAAGCTCTTGAGACTGAAAATCTTCTACTCAAGGAAAAACTCTTGAACACTGAAGCCTGTAGTTCAAAAGACTTGACTGAAGAAAATAAGAAACTTCAAAAACAAGTTGCTGAACTTACAAAGGACCTCACCAACTTTGTAAATGGAACTGAGAACCTCAAAAAAATGTTAGATATTCAGAAAAATTCCAAGAACAAAAGTGGCCTGGGACATTCAGACGGTGAATCATCACATGATTCTAAGTTTAAACCTGCTAATAAGGCTAAGAAAGGTAGTGGATGCTCACAATGTGGGAAGCTTGGACATCATGTGTCTACGTACAAACACAAGAAAAAGGGCAGACCTATTGCTAACAAAAGAGCACTCAAAAAGACATGGGTACCAAAATCTCTGATTATTCTTGTTGCAGACATGTTTAATGGGACAAAGGAGACACCACAAATGTTATTTGGACAGTGGATGCTCGCGTCACATGATGGGAGAAAAGTCTTTGTTCCAAAGCATTAGACCCAAAGATGGTGGTGTGGTAACTTTTGAAGGAAATCAGAAAGGGAAGATCACATGTATAGGATTTGTAGGTATTTCCCCTCTCTCTCTTATTCAGAATATTCTTCTTGTGGAAGGACTTCAACACAACCTGCTGAGCATAAGTCAATTATGTGGCAATGGATATGTTGTGTCCTTCACCAAGGATGGTTGTGTAGTCAAAGACTCTTCAAATCAAATCATTTTTTCTGCCAAGAGACACATAAATGTGTATAAAATAGATCTTGAGGAACTTGCATATCAAAATGTGACATGTCTTCTTTTTGTAAAAGATGAAAAACAAATTTGGAATCAGAAACTTGGGCATGCCAGCTTGAGATTAATCTCAAAGTTAACAAAACATAACCTTGTAAAAGGACTGCCCATGCTCTCTTTCAAGTCTGATATTTTATGTGAAAACTGTCTTAAGGGTAAACAGACAAAAAGATCTTTTAAGAGTAAAGATGTTGTGTCTACCTCATGACCTTTAGAACTACTTCACATTGATTTGTTTGATCCTACAAGAACTGAAAGTCTTGGTGGTAAAAAATATGGTTTGGTCATTGTGGATGACTACTCTAGATTTACATGGGTGTTATTCCTCAAAATCAAGGATGAGTCTTGTGAGAATTTCACAAAATTCTGTAAGAAGGTGCAAAATGAAAAGGGATTTTGCATATCATCTATTAGAAGTGACCATGGTGGTGAGTTTGAAAACTCAAGCTTCAGAATGTTCTGTGATGAGAAAAGGATCTCTCACAATTTCTTTGTGGCAAGAACACTTCAGCAAAATGGGCTTGTTGAGAGAAAGAACAGAAGCTTGCAAGAGATGGGTAGAACCATGCTCATCTCAAGTAACCTACCAAGATCATTCTGGGCAGAGGCTGTTCATACAGCTTGCTACATTCAAAACAGAATTTTGGTAAGACCAATTCTTAAAAGAACTCCCTATGAGTTGTGGAGAGGAAGGAAACCCAACATTTTTTACTTCCATAATTTTGGCTATGAGTTTTTCATACTTAACACCAAAGATGATATTGGAAAGTTTGATCCTAAATTTGACAAAGGATTTTTCATTGGATATTCAGAAACTTCAAAGGCTTATATGTTTTATAACTCTAGAACCTTGACAGTAGAAGAATCTATCCATGTTAAATTTAATGATGCTAAAGAGACTGATAGGGAACTATCAGATCTGGAAGATGATTTTGCAGGGATGGAGCTTAATCCAACTTCAAAGAAGACATAGGTAAAAAATGAGGAACCTGCTGAAGAACCCTCTGAAGTACCTGCTGAACAACTTTCTGAACAACATGTTGAAGATGTTCCTCTTCAAAGAGTTAATGTTGAGATCAGATTGAGCATGTATTTCCTCATAGAAATGAGTGGATATACAAGTATCATCATCCTCGAGAGCAAATCATTGGTGAAACTTCAGAAGGTGTAAGAACAAGATCAAGACATAGAGAAGTCAATAATCTTGCCCTCTTATCTGGAATTGAGCCAAAGAATATTGATGAAGCTTTGCATGATGAAGGGTGGATCCTAGCCATGTAGGAAAAGCTGATTCAATTTGCTAGAAGTGATGTCTGGACTCTTGTTCCTAAACCCCATGGGAAAAAAATTATTGGAACCAAATGGGTGTTCAAAAACAAGCTCTCTGAAGATGGAAAAGTGATAAAAAACAAAGCCAGGTTGGTTGCTCAGGGCTACAGTAAGCAAGAAGGTATTAATTTCACATAAACCTTTGCACCTGTAGCAAGGCTGGAAGCCATTAGGATTTTGCTTTCTTATGCAGCAAATAATGACATCAAACTATATCAGATGGATGTAAAGAGTGCCTTCCTTAATGGGTTCATTGAGGAAGAGGTATTTGTTAGACAACCCTTGACTTTGAAAATTCAATTTTTCCTAATCATGTTTTTAAATTGAAAATGGCTCTATATGGTCTTAAGCAAGCTCCCAGAGCTTGGTATGATAGATTGAGCAATTTTCTTCTCCGAAATGGTTTTGAACGAGGAAAGGTTGATACAACCCTTTTTAGAAAAATGTCTAACAAAGATCCAATTCTTGTTCAGATATATGTTGATGACATTATATTTGGATCAACAAATTCTTCATTATGCACAGAGTTTTCAAGGCTAATGCAATCTAAGTTTGAAATGAGTTTAATGGGTGAATTCAAGTTTTTCTTAGGAATTCAGATTAAGCAAGAGTCTGATTGTATATGGATCCATTAGGATAAATATACAAAAGAAATGCTTAAGAAGTTCAACATGCATGATTGCAAACCTATGTCAACTCCTATGCATCCTTCTGCCATCTTAAGTAAAGATGAAAGAGAAGAACGTGTTGACCCAACAATGTATAGAGGTATGATTGGATCTCTATTGTATCTTACAACAAGCAGACCTAACATCATGTTCAGTGTTTTTCTGTGTGCAAAATTTCAATCTGATCCAAGAATAACTCATTACAAGGCTGTAAAAAGAATTTTCAGATATCTCAATGGGACTACTAATCTTGGTCTATGCTATAAGAAGAGTAAGGACTGCTTGTTATTAGGATATTGTGATGCTGACTTTGCTGGAGATAGAATTGAGAGAAAATCAACAAGTGGAGGATGCCACTTCATTGGAGAAAATATGATAAGCTAGGCTAGCAACAGGAAAAGCACCATAGCTCTTTCAACTGCTGAAGTTGAGTATATTGCTGCTGCAAGCTGTTGTTCACAACTGCTATGGGTAAAATATCAGCTTGAGGATTTTAATATTGCAGTTGATTCTATTCTTGTGTTATGTGATAATACAAATGCAATAAATCTTTCTAAAAATCCCATTCAGCATTATAGGGCAAAGCATATAGAGATCAAGCATCATTTCATTAGAGACTATGTTCCGAAAGGAGTTTTTGATATTAAGTGCAATAAATCTTGCTTCATTTTCTTTTACTCTAATACATGCTCTGTCAGCAACATAAATTATCTAGAACATGTGTTTTCTCTATATATGCATCTATAGCTTCTGAAAGCTCTGAATACCCTTTTGATTGATGACAAAAGGGGGAGTATTATAAACTAACAAAATCTGAAGTTCAAGTCTTTTCAGACAAGGAAGCTTCAGTTCGGGGGGAGCAAGAACTTTACCTAAGTATATGTCTAAGGGGGAGAACTCTTTAAAACTTAATTCTATATCATTTCCCTTCAGATATTTGTAAGTTTAAGCAAATTTGTCATCATTATAAAGGGGGAGAATGTTGAGTCTCAAAAATATTATTAAGTAATTAATAATGATTTAAGTCTCAATATCCTAAGTTTTAATGAGTAACAAATTCGTTAAAATATTCTGAAAGATAGTGCAAATTCTCTTAAAGGTATTTTTTTGTGTTTCAGCAACCCTCTGAAAGAGCAACTCTCTAAAGTAACGCAAACCTCTGAAGTGGTGCAACCTTCCAAAGGAGAGTAACTCTCTGAAGAAGTCAGGACCTGCTGAAGCAAGAGAACTCTCTGAAGTCTGGAGACGTCGTACTTCTAGTTGTGTCTGAGAAGCAAATCATCTTTGGAGTGAGACTCTCTAAAGATCCTTTGAAGACTCAAGTCTTTTCAACGTTTCCTGCCAGCTGTCTGCATCTCTCTCTTTCTGGCAAGGCATAATAGAACCTTTTGACATATTTCAAATCCTATTCACCAAGAAGGAAGCCTTTACTATGGAAGTACACTGTGTTCAGAAAAAGTAGAGTCAGCGTTGCTGCACACCTACTTCTGCTTTGTCTGCTGCAGAAAGCTATCAGAAGCTTGTATCTCAACGGGAGAAAAGTTATCTCACAACGGGATTAAAGGGAGTCTAACAGATCTCAAAGTCTGTCTCTCTTTATATATACCAGAGTGCATGCAAAGAAGAAGTGGAACCGAGAACGAGAACGTCAACTTGCTAAAGTGCTGCAAAAATTCTTCGAGAAACTTACACTTTGTTTCATCTGTACAAAACATTCATATCCCGAGTTTAACTCGGAAGATTGTACATTTTTACCCAGTTTAGGCTTCAAACTTGTGTAGTTTCAAGCTTAGGCTATTTTTCTTCATAAACAGTTTGCTTAGAGCCTAGAGAGGCTTGGTAGATAAAGAATACTTGTTGTAGTAGAGCTTGAAGAGGCTTGATAGAAAAGAATACTTGTATTATTTGATCAAATAGTGGAAAATCCTTAGCTGGTTGGGTTTGGTACTGGACGTAGCTCACAGTGGTGGTGGGTGAACCAGTATAAATCTTTGGCTAAGTTCTCTCATCCCTAAACTTCATTTAAATTTAATTTGTTCTAACATGGAGGGCTCTGAAATTACTGTTTTATAACACTGAGCTGTAAAACATGTTTTCTGAACTGTTTTATTGAACCTGCTGAAGCTGTTTTAGTAAGTACGAAAATCCTAGTTTCAGCAAGTTATCAAATTACTTCTTTTAAATGTTGTTGCTTGTGAAAGAGTTTCCATAAACTGCTTAAGTTTTATAAAACACTATTCAACCCCCCTTCTAGTGTTTATTGTGTGTTCTACACATCCCTCCGGGCGAGCTTGCTGCACAGGCAGCTCGCTTATGTCAAGATCATAGGACCAACCTCCCTCTCCCTGAGCAGCTGCCAAAGCAGCCTTCTTCTTTGGCCCCTGTACCGTACGTGGTGCCCACCCCCTACAGAGGTTGCCCAAGCTGTTGCATCAGCTGGAGCCTTTCATGGAGCAGATGAGGTTCATCCCTACTCCGGGATATCAGGAGGTTCCCCCTGAGGTAGGTCATCAGCTGCCAGAGGATGACCTACCACATATTTCTGATTCGGAGGGTGAAGGCGACCCCCAGCCTGACATTGACGCGGAGGGCGGAGGCTGACGTCGGGCTTGATGTACAGCCGCTAGCCTTCGCACCGGGGTGCTAGCTCCAGTGTCGATCATGAGCAGGACCCTCACGGTAGGGTTATCATCCATCCTTATAGTAAAGGGTGAGTTTCTTCAATATTTTTATTTCTTTAATATTTTGAATTTGAGTAAATTACTCCAGCCTCCTCTCTATTTTACATTTCCAACACAAAACCCCCTCTATTTTAAAAACTTACACAAAACCCCAACTAATATAATTTTTTATAATTCATTAAATAATATCTTTTAAAAAACCCAACATTACCCTCAAGACACCCCTTCCTTTCTAATTAAATTATCATATTTGATAAAAGCAATAAAACCCTAACGTGAAAATCTATGTTTTTCTCGCGTAAAATTCATTCTTCTCGTTCTCCTTCATTCTCGCTACCCTAACGTTGATTATTTTACATATTAAGTATTTTGATAATTTATGAAGCTTTTTTTATTAAGATCCATCTTAGTAAATTTATTTTTTTAATTGATTAATACTTCATAAATTAATCTTAATAAATTATTTTCATTCACTTTATTAGTTTCTGAGTTTTCATTAAATTTTCATTATGAAAAAATTTAAAATAAATTTATTTATTTTGCTTGTATGAAACTATGATTTTTGTTATTCAAAATAATATATTTGAAAAACAATTATATGATGTTATTTTTTTTTTTGCATTTTCTTTTATTCACTGACACAAGAAAAAGAATAATATATTTATAAAATATAAGGAGTTTGTGTAAGGCTTAAAAATTGAGGGATTTTTATATAGTAAAGAAAAATCCATAGTTAGTAAGGGTATTTTGATCAATTTAATATAAAAGATAATTGTTGACTGTTGACTAAAATTTCTATTAAATGTATTATAAAAATTGGATTTATGTGTAATGTACTTTTAAAATTGGAGGGGTTTTGTGTAGGTTTTCAAAATAGAGGGGGTTTTGTGTTGGAAGTGCAAAATAAAGGGGAGGTTAGAGTAATTTACTCTTTGAATTTTTATAAGATGTTATGTTAACATTTAATTTATTTATTTTGCAATTGGGTGCCTAACAACTCCCCCATCACAGCCATTGGTCATGTGATCTGCTCATAATTCTGGGGTCCTTACTATTTTTGGGAGGTCACCCCGAAGGATGTGAGGGACAAGTGGTGGGAGGAATTTACGGTAAAATGTTTTCGTTTTACATTATTTTTTTAACTTGTTATGACATTTTCAAATAACTTAACTTAAAAAAAAATTCTTTTACAGAGTAGAGTTACTTGGGCTCCTAAGGACAAGGTCTAGATTAAGAAGGTGTACGAGCAGAGGATTGCTCGATGCCTTCGGGATGTCTGCTCGTCAAAAGAGCAATCAGGCTTCTCGTCGAGGCAGGGCAGTCCACACCACGGGTCACAAGGCCCACATTGAGGTCGCGTTGGATATGGTATGTAAAAACCTACTCTTCTATATTATTTTGTATTTGTAATTAAAATAATTAATTAGTGTAATTTTTCTGTGTAGCAACGGCAGCTTGGCCGGGATGTAGATCCCAATGAGTTTTTTGTGGCCACCCACACAAAAAAGGGTGGTGGTTGGGTAGACAACCAAGTGCGATCCATATATGTAAGTCGAATTACCAGTGTTTTTTATATAATTTGATATATTTGCAATAGAATAACTAACTAATTATAAGTTTATCTCTACTCAACAGACAAATTACCAAGACCGCCTGAGGGAGGTGGAGTCACAGATGGGGGACAACTCCATCACTGATGGGTCCACCAAGCTACAGATCTGGAAGGATGTTGCTGGTGGCAAGATTCGAGGCCGCTATTATGGCAACGGGGACTTGTCAACTAACATTCGTCCAAGTGTGACCAGCCTCACTAAGGAGTCTCAGGCTAATACGAGACGGGTCACGACATTCATCTGATGAGGCACTATGCCAGGAAGTCATCGAAGCAAAGTTGCAGGCTAGCCGAGCTGAAGAGAGGGTTGATCACTGTCAGGCCCAATACACACGGTTGGAGGAGGACTTCGCACGACTCCGAAAATAGTTGCAGTTGTTGGATTCCCACATTACAGGTGGTTCTACCAGCTATAGTTAGGCTTAGCCGCACTCGCACTACGATGGCGACTTGGATGACCAACCTGTTAGAACCACAGGAAACAGTAGAAGGGGGTTTGAATAGTGTTTTATAATTCTTTACAGATTTTTGAAAACCTTTTAAAACAGGCAAACACTTTACGAAAATATTTAATCAACCTTCCGAAACTGGAAGTTCAGTAACTTGCTGATTCAACTCAGCAGGTTGAATAAAATCCTTTTAAAAAGATTTTGAAGTGTTTTTAGCGTGAAGAAGAGATTGATTTTTGCGTGAATTTATAAATGCACTTTTTCATAACCCTCCTTGGTTAGTTAAAAACTGCAAGTAAATAGATAAGGGTTGAGAAAACTTAGCCAGAGAATTTATCCTGGTTCACCCACTAACACAGTGAGCTACGTCCAGTCCCACGGCAAACACACCACTGGATTTTCCACTATCTAATCTGATACAAATATTATTTGGACCCAGCTTCTTCAGGCTAAACACCAAGTATTCTTTGGACACAGCCTCTCCAGGCTAAACACCAAGTATTCTTTGGACACAACCTCTCCAGGCTAAACAGCAAGTATTCTTTGTTCTTCCAAGCCTCTTTAGGCTCTAAGACACTTTACAGTTTTTACAGTGAATGTTTGTTTAAGCTTCTGAGAAACTTAAACTCAAATGAACTTGTACAAAGGATAACTGAGTATAACTCAGGATACAAATGAGAAAATCTAAGTATAAGGAAATTCAGAGTAATTTCAGCAGAGTGTTGGCTTGACAGATTTTCTTGAAGAACATGACCATTCTCTCTTGGGCTTCGTCACCTTCAAAGTCTTTTGAGAAGCTATATATAGAGTCCAGAAATGAGTCCATTGAAGAGTGCTTCATCTACCGTTGAGAGATAACATTAAATGCTCTTTGAGACGTTGTGAAACAATCTTCTGATAGCTTTTAACTTGAGTAGAGTAGCTTTTAACTTGAAATGCGCCAGAAAGCCTCTGTTTTTCCTTGTAACACGTTCAGTTAACCAGAAAGCTTTGCAGAGACTTGAGTCTTCAAATACGTCTTCAGGTTGATTTACTAAGTCTTCGAAGAGCAACATGACAGCTCAGACTTCAGAAGGTTCTCTTTGTTTTAGCAGGTTCTGATCTTTCAGAGAATCTAACCCCTTCAGAAGGATGACATGCTTCAGTAGGTTGCATGTCTTCAGAAAGTTGAACTTCTTCAGTAGGTTCAGCTTTGTTAGCATGCTTTCTTTATAGACTTGCTAAAACATAGAAAAGTATACTTATAAGCAGAATCTGTCTAATTAATACAAATTTGTTGCTCATTAAAACTCAGGTTGTAGAGACTTAAAACATTATTAATCTCTTAATAATATTTTGAGACTCAACACAACCCGTGGATGAGGATGAGGATTAGGGTCCACCACAGCAGCGTCGTCGCCATCAACTGTGATATTTTTATTGTATTATATTTTTATACACTTTGTATATGTATTGTTTATATATATATATGTGTGTGTGTGTGTGTGTGTGTGTGTGTGAGTGTTTTTATATAGTATTTATTATTTTTATTTATATTTTAGATCGTTAAAAAATATAATATAACCTTATAAAATAAATAAAATATTGAATTTCTATAATAATTCAACTGTAAATCTGTAAATTAAAATAAAATTACATATAAAACCCTAAATTCAATTAAAAAAATTAATATAATCATTAGCGACAACCATGACCGTCACTAGTTATAATTTTGTTTAAAAAATAATATAAATGCTAGCGACGGCCTAGGTTGTCGCTATGATATGACGACTTAGCGACGACCTTTGATCATTTCTGCTAGCGACGACCTTCAGCATAGCGACAACTTTAGCGATGACTGTTTTTGCTCATCGCTACGGTATAACGATGAGCATTTTAACGACGTCCCTGTGGCCGTCACTAATTGCATTGTAGCGATGGCCAATAACTGAATTTCTTGTAGTGTTAAAATCATAATCAAACATACCCAAGTTATAGGCTTACCGAAATATTGCATCAATTTTTTATTATTTTGATTTTGTACTTGTGATTTATTTAAAAAGAAAAATTGAGATGGTGTTCATATTTTTTACAACGCTTCCGAATGTAAAAGCACATTCACACCTTCAATATAATGGACTTCCAAACCTGCAAAGTTTTTTCCATAAAAAAAGTGACGTATGAATAATGTAAATGGCTACTTCTTTTATTAGGTAATGGGTAGGGGTGGGCAACAAACCGAAGCCCGACCCGCAACCGAATAAACCGCAAAAATAAAATTGGTTGCGAGCGGGTCGGTTCGGGTTTCGGGTAAAAGAATGAAAAAAACAAATTTAAAACGAGTAGAACGGTCGGGCTCGGGTGAACATATTTTATTTCGTCGGTACCCAATACCGACCGGAGCTTATAAGCCCATTTCGAACAAAAAAAAAAGCTTATAATCGCATCATATAAATTTCAAAAGTTCAGTATTCCCTTTCATTTTGTAAACCCTAGCCGCAGTCAGGAACCATTTCTCTCCTCCTCTCAACTCTCATCCTCTCACATTCACTCTCTCTTTTTTATATCTGAAATGCTGGCCACTCTTCCTCCTCCTTCGCTCCAGATTTCATGCGACACGGTGACAGCGCCACAGAGAGAAACTTGTCAAAAGAAGAGGAACAACACGCGAACAAGGGAAGGACAGAAGGGGAGACGAAGACGCACGAGGGGGACCAATGGATGGTGGACGACCGCTCCACCACCGAGGGTGCCTCTCCCTTCCTCCCTGTCCCACTGCATGCGTCGTGTCCCTTTCTCATTTCTTTCAAGTTTGTTGTTAGGACGGAGGAACGAGGGAGAGACGAGGGCGACGGTGACCAAGGCAATGGCGGTGTGCATGTCGCAAGCAAGGCCATGGTTGATCGATGAAGCAGCCACGACGGCCTTCCAGGTGAGCGTCGAAGTCGTGACGGTGGCTCCTGTTGTTTGGAGGTGGTTTCTCTCTTTCTTTCTCTTCCTCCTCCCACTCTTCCTTTTTCGCTTTTCCGGTTCTCTATTTTACTTTTTCTACTCTTTTGTTTGGATCATATTCTTACTTTTTCACTTCGATCTGGACCTTTGTTTTGTTTTTCTTCTCTTTGGTTTGGATCTTAAAATTTCGTATTTTTGTTACAGGAAAAGGCTAGATTTGGATGAGACTCATGGTTCTGGGTGATGTCTTGAAAGGCCATGATTGTTGCTCTGTAGTACTCAACAGAGTGGTGCGGTTAAGGCTTGGTGGTGGTCCGACAACAAGAAGATGGGGACTGAGGCTTGACAGTGCGGCGACACTGAATAGAGGGTGTGGCTGTTGTGATTGTTTTTCTAGATAGGGTTGATTAGGTTTTTTTTCATAGATTAGGGTTCAAAGTATGGTTTGTTTTGTGCAAATTTTTGTTACAGATTGTAATTGTTTTTGTTATTTTGGGTCAAGAATGTATTTAGGCCCAAATGGCTATATTATGATTAATTTGGGTTTCAATATAATAAAAGACAATCCACTATTTTTTTTTAGCTAAAAAAAATTCTAGAGGAAAAAAGGCCTCAAAATTGACGCGGCCCAATTTCTTGCCCAATCCCGCATTAACCCACCCGTCAAACCCGAAACGTGTAAAGCCCGAAACCCGAGTTACCCGAGGCCCAAATTGGTCGCTATTGGGCCATATTATTGGACAGGAGGTTTTGATCGGATTGGACTTTTTGGGCTCGAATCTAACTGTACCCGACCACTGCCTAACCCTAGTAATGGGCCCTAGTAATGGGGGAAGGGAAATGCCTAATTAAAGTCCACACCTCCTTATTTGAGATTTCATGAATTGATCAGATGTACTCACTCTTTTGTGGATTCTTGAATTGAAAAGTTGTTCATCAAGTGAATAAGAACATATTTTGCTGGTCAGGAGATGATTCATGTTACTCATGTTACCATTAATATAAAAATGCTAGATGGTACGAAGGTTTTTTTCGTGAAATTAATGACTTGTATGAGTAAAAAAGTAAACAAAATTTATTGTAATTTGTTAGAATAGAACTTTAGCGACAAAGCATTCCTAGAAGCAAATTGTGTGAACCACCAAGAACCAAACACTCATCAATTTATAAATATGCAACCATCACATTTAAATTGTAAAAATGAATTTTACACGAAAAATTTATTTAATCATTTACAATTTATTTATTTTAAAATAAGAAAATTCAAGAGAGAACATGATTAAATATATATTTTATTATTTTATTATTGAAAAATAAATTTTATAAAAATTATATATATTTTGGCTAAATTATGTTTTTGGTCCCCAAAATATCCCAATATTTTTATTTAGAAAAAGTATTTTTAAAGGATTAATTTAAAAAATAATAAAAATGAAAACCAAATAAAAAAATGATGATATTTTGGATGTAACTACTCTTTTGACTACGTTAAATTTTATAGTGTAAACCCTCATTTTGGTCCTTGAAAGATTTGGTATCGATCAAATTAGTCCTTGAAAGAATAAAATTACATTTTCCGTCCCTAAAAGATGAAAAGTTATTCAATTTAGTCCCTAAAAGATAAAATATCATTCACTTTAGTCCTTGAAAGATTTTTTAAAATATCAATTTAATCCCTAAAATGATTAAATTAAATGACTTTTTCATTTTTCAGGGACAAAAACGTAATTTTCATCTTTCAGGGACTAATGTGACTGACCTCGAATCTTTCAGGACCAAATTGACGGTTTACTATTAAATTTTATATACAAGTCCAGAGTTTCTTTGACCTTTCCAAGTTTTAGTTTGACATGTCCCTACTTATCTGGTTATCATGACTCAAATTTCATAATGATTAAAAACTAGGATCATGTGCACTGTACAAGTTTTCTTCCTTCATTAATACAATAAGTTATATACATTGTTATTCTTTTTTTTAAAACACAACATTATACCTTATAATTATTTTTTATATATAGATATCATTATTAAAATGAAAAGTTATCTTTTAATTTTAAAATTTAAAATTAATATCAAATATATAATAAGATTCGCTTAATTAATAATATTTATCCGAAAAGCACATGCATGAGTTAGTTATTGAAGGGCAAAAACAAGAATCTAAAGATAAATGCAAGTTATCTGCTTAAATTTTTATAACTATGCAAATTAATAACTCCTACATATTTCGCAATAATGCAATTTATCTTTTATAAAACTTCCGATATTATTTATATTTCCTTACTATTAAGATTTGATCATCTTATTCCACATGTGTTTCAAGTCCTCTTTTTTATAGATAAAAATTTTTAATGCGTGTTTAATTTCAAATTTGAAAATCCCGTATTATAATTTTGGGAAATTTTGTGTTTATAACTTTTATATAATTTGATAATTCTGAAAACAAAACGCTATTTGAAGGAAGATAGATATTAAATTAACTCATATAATATATTTTTCTTTTCTATCTCTTTCTATCACATCACTGATCACATCTCACATTTCTCTTTTTTCTTTCTCTTTTCTCTCTTCATGTTGCATGTTGTATTATTGTACAAACTAGGGGTGGGCAATAATTCCTGCCCGTCCGATAACCGACCTACCCGTAACCAAATTAATATTTGTCGAATGGTTTAGGCGAGTATCAGGTAAAAATGGGTTTAAAAAAGAGTTAAGCTCGGTTGGGAACGGTCGGGCTCAGGTGAAAAAGATTTGATCCGTCAGCACTCGGCCCGACTGCATACTTTTAGCCCATTGTATAAATTTAGGAGTTTACAATCCCTTCCTAACCCTAGCGTCGCACCAAGGCAGCAACCTCACTTCTCAATTCTCACAATCCTTTCACTTCCCTCTCTCAACCTCTCTTCCAGAATCTCCGCCTCCCCCTCCTCCTTCCTCCTCCTTCTAGATCTGTTCTCCTCTCGACCCATCACCAACTCAAAATTTTCCCTTTCTTCCCCCCCCCCCACCGTTGTGGAGCGGCATCGCAACGACGTTTCGTACCTATCACCCTTTCTCCTCTCTTGTAAGCAGAGCGGCGATGATGGCGACATACAGAGTAGTCGAGCGGCCAACCAGTGGTGGCACACGATGTGCGAAGCGGCACAGCGGCCATGTATTGCGACTGTTGGCCGCGACGGCGTAGCGGCCGTTCCAAGCTGCGGTGGTTTTTTTCGTTTTTTTTCATTCCCCAGTTCTATTTTTCTCTCTTTTACTCCCATTCTTTGATCTTCATTCTAGTGTGGATTTTTTCCTATATTCTTTACTTGTTTTATTTTAAAAAAAACTATCTTCTCTTTTATTGATTTGGTAGTTGTTCTGTACGTGTTTTCAAGAAAATGTTTTTAAAGTTTAGGATTTAGGGTTTAGGGTTTAGTGCATGGTTGTGAAAAAGAAGTCTCAAGATTGAACATCAAGCATGAATGGGTTCACGGTGTAGTGGTGTACAAGGGTTCAAGATTGACTTTTTTTTTTGGCAATTTTGTTCTTATAACTCTTTTTTTTGGAAGATTGAAAGTTATAACTTGTAACCAAGATGAATATTATCAATTTTAATTTTCCCATTTTTAATAAATATATTCTTTTTCTTTAAAATTTAATATTTATTAGTTGAAATGATTTCTAGAGTAAACAAATTTAGAATTTCAAATGGCCCAATGTTTGAAACAAGCCAATATTTAACTTAAAATAAATTGGTTGAAATGAGGGTTAAAAAATTTGTTTAGGCCCTATAAAAGTTATCCAGCCCAATATTGGCCCAACCCACAACTATCCACCCGAGAATACCCGCAAACCGACTAACACATAAACTAATAAATCTGAAGCGGCCAAGCAGCGGTAGCACACGATGTGTGAAGCGGTAGAGTGACAATGTATTGTGACTTTTGGTCGCGACGGCGTAGCATCATTCCAAGCTGCGGTGGTTTCCTTAATATTTTTCTTCTTCGTTCTATTTGTCTATTTTTTCCGTTTTTTTCATTTCTCGATTCTGTTTTTCTCTCTTACTCCTATTCTTTGATCTTCATTCTGAAGTTGATTTTTTCCTATATTCTTTACTTGAGTTATTCTTAAAAAAATTGCCTTCTCTTTTATTCATTTGGTAGTTGTTTTGTGTTTTCAAGAAGATGTTTTTAGGGTTTAGGGTTTTGTGCATGGTTGTGAAAAAGAAGTCTTAAGATTGAAGTATCAAGCATGAATGGTTTCACAATGTAGTGGTGTACAAGGGTTCAAGACTGACTTTTTTGGCAATTTTGTTCTTATTATTCTTTTTTCTGGAAGATTGTAAGTTGTAACTTGTAAGTTGTAATCTAGATGAATATTATCAATTTTAATTTTCCCATTTTAATCAAGATATTTTTTTTAAATTTAATATTTATTAGTTGAAATGATTTCTAAACTAAACAAATTTAGAATTTCAAATGGCCCAATGTTTGAAATAAGCCTATATTTAACTTTAAAAAATTGGCTAAAAAGAGGGTTTAAAAATTGTTTAGGCCTTTAAAAGCTTATCTGGCCCAATATTGGCCCAACTAGCAACTATCCATCCGAGAAACCCGCAAACCGACTAACACGTAAATCGATAAATCTGAAGCGACCAAGCGGCTTTGGCACACGACGTGTGAAGCGGCAGAGCGACAATGTATTGTGACTGTTGGCCGCGACGACGTAGCATCATTCCATGCTGCGGTGGTTTCCTTAATATTTTTCTTCTTCGTTCTGTTTGTCTAGTTTTTCCATTTTTTTCATTTCTCGGTTCTGTTTTTCTCTCTTACTCCCATTCTTTGATCTTCATTTTGAAGATGATTTTTTCCTATATTCTTTACTTGAGTTTTTTTTTTAAAAATTGCCTTCTCTTTTATTGATTTGGTAGTTGTTCTATGTTTTTAAGAAGATGTTTTTAGGATTTAGGGTTTTGTGCATGGTTGTGAAAAAGAAGTCTTAAGATTAAGCATAAAGAATTAATGGGTTCACAGTGTAGTGGTGTACAAGGGTTCAATATTGACTTTTTTTTGGCAATTTTGTTCTTCTTATTCTTTTTTCTGGAAGATTGTAAGTTGTAACTTGTAAGTTGTAACCCAGATGAATATTATCAATTTTAATTTTCCCATTTTTAATCAAGATATTATTTTTCTTTAAAATTTAATATTTATTAGTTGAAATGATTTCTAGACTAAACAAATTTAGAATTTCAAATGGCCCAATGTTTGAATCAAGCCTATATTTAACATTAAAAAATTGGCTAAAAAGAGGGTGTAAAAATTGTTTAGGCCTTTAAAAACTTATCCGGCACAATATTGGCCCAACTAGCAACTATCCATCCGAGAATACCCGCAAACCGACTAACACGTAAACCGATAAATCTGAAGCGGCCAAGCGGCGTGGCACATGACGTGCGAAGCGGAAGAGCGACAATGTATTGCGACTATTGGCCGCGATGGCGTAGCTGCCATTCCAAGCTGTGGTGGTTTCCCTTATCTTTTTCTTCTTCATTCTGTTTGTTTGGTTTTTCTGTTTTTTTTTTCATTTCTCGGTTCTGTTTTTCCCTCTTACTCCCCTGGTTCTGTTTTTCTCTCTTACTCCCATTCTTTGATCTTCATTCTGGTGTTGATTTTTTCCTATATTATTTACTTGAAATTTTTTACAAAAATGTCTTCTCATTTATTTATTTGGTGGTTGTTCTTTGTTTTTAAGAAGATGTTTTTAATTTCTTATGATGATTAATGGCTATTGCAGGGACTAGTGCACGGTTGTGAAAAAAAAGTCTCAAGATTGAAACATCAAGCATGAATGGGTTCACGGTTGTAGTGGTGTACAAGGGTTCAAGACTGACTGTTTTTTGGGCTGTTTTGTTCCTTTTTTTTCTGGAAGATTGTAAGTTGCAATCCAGATGAATATTATTAATTTTAATTTGCCTATTTTTAATCAAGATATTATTTTGCTTTAAAATTTAATATTTATTAGTTGAAATGATTTCTAGACTAAACAAATTTAGAATTTCAAATGGCCCAATAGCCCAATGTTTAATACAAGCTTATAAAAAAAAGAGTTAAAAAAATTGTTTAGGCTCTTAAAATCTTATCCGGCTAAATATTGGCCCGACTCACAACTATCCACCTAAAAATGCCTGGAAATCGACTAACCTATAAATCGAATAATCCGAAACCCAAATTAATTAAAATTGGGCCAGATATTATTATAGTTAATTTTGCTCGGATTGGATTTTTTAAGAACCGACCGATACACAATCCTAATACAACACAACAATACTCTGAAAAGAATGCTCATCCTTACGTAAGGTCAGAGATGACCCGCAACCTTATAGAGAATTTATAATATACTTTTTATCATATTCATATATCACCTTGTATTCAAATCAAACCCAACTTTTGCATTTAAGAGCAAACGGTCAACTAAGTGCAAAGAACAACTGAACAAGAAACTTTCATCGTTTAGATGTGAGAGAAATTCTCGTATAAATTTAGTGTAATTAACTTGTCTATGTTTGTAAATTATAAACACAGTATTAATTTGCCAGTAAACATAATATTTGTTACCATTAAAAATTAATGGTATACTAATATTTTATTGTTTTAATTACGGACTGGGGGTAAAATTAGTGGTATACCAATATATGTAAAATTAGCTTGAACCCAAAACTAAATACATAACATAATTTTTAAGCATTAAGTTTAACAATTTTAATTTAAACCTCATTTTCATTTAATAGTAATAATAATTATTTAAACAATTTCAATATTTACTTTATGTATAAGAACATTTATATTCAATATTAATAATTTTATTCACAATTAATAATGGAAAAAAAGCACGGCATCACAAAATTAAATATGACGATTAGACAAATAAAGTCATTTTTATTTTGATTTAAATATTAATAAGATAAAATAGCAAGAACAACATAAGCTGAAAAAATGCTTAACATACATTATGACAAAAAGATCTTATCATATAAAAATATCATTTTTTCAATTTTATTGAATAAAGATGATGATAATTTATTTTTGTTAATAACATATTACATTAAAGAGCTTATATTATGATGATGATGATGATTGGAGGAGGAGGAGGAGGAGGAGGAGGAGGAGGAGGAGGGTTATTTCATATTCATAAGTGTTACTTAATGCATATCATATACTACCTATTACAATTAAGACCTATACTTGTGCAATGTAAGTGTACATAATAATAATAATAATAATAGTAATAATAATAATAATAATAATAATTGTTTAAGTAATTTTAATATTTAAATTTTATGTATAAGAACATTTATATTCAATATTAATAACTTTATTCACAATGACAAAAGACACTGTAGAAACCACAGGAAACACTAGAAGGGGGGTTGAATAATGTTTTATAAATTTTAAACTGATTTTGGAAAACCTTTTACAAGCAGCACATTTTCAAAGAGATTTTTATAACTTGCTAAAACTGGAAGTTTTGTACTTGCTGAAGCAACTTCAGCAGGTTTAACAAAACAGTTTAGAAAACTTTGTTTTTCAGCTCAGTGTTATAAACAAAAATTTCAGAACCCTCCTTGTTTGTATAAACTGAATTTAAAGGAGTTAAGGGAAGAGAGAACTTAGCCAAATATTTATACTGGTTCACCCACCACCACTGTGAGCTACGTCTAGTCCCAAAGCCAACCAACTAAGGATTTCCACTATCTGATCTGATATACAAGTATTCTTTTCTATAAAGCCTCTTCAGGCTCTACAACAACAAGTATTATTTCCTACCAAGCCTCTCCAGGCTCTACAGCAAGTATTGTTTCAACAACAAGCCTCTCTAGGCTCAACAGAAAAACTGTTATAGAAGAAAGATTTGATAGAGATGTTAAAATCCCCAAGCTGATTCTTTACCCAAAGCAGCTGTGAGCAACAGCATGCAACAACAATATACTCAACTTCAACAGTTGAGAGAGCTATGGTGCTTTGCCTCTTGCTAGCCCAGCTTATCATATTTTCTCCAATGAAGTGTCATCCTCCATTTGTTGATTTTCTTTTAACTCTATCTCCAGCAAAGTCAGCATCACAATATCCTAATAACCTGCAGTCCTTACTCTTCTTATAGCATAGACCAAGATTAGTAGTACCATTGAGAGATCTGAAAATTCTTTTTACAACCCTGTAATGAGTTATTCTTGGATCTGATTGAAATCTTGCACATAGAAAAACACTGAACATGATATCAGGTCTGCTTGCTGAAAGATACAATAGAGATCCAATCATGCCTCTATACATATTTGGGTCAACAAATTCTTCTCCTTCATCTTTACTTAAGATTGCAGAAGGATGTATAGGAGTTGACATAGGTTTGCAATCATGCATGTTGAACTTCTTAAGCATTTCTTTTGTATATTTCTCCTGATGGATCCATATACATTCAGAATCTTGCTTAATCTGAAGCCCAATGAAAAACTTGAGTTCATGATAGCCGGATAGGTGTAGGATCTAGAATTGAGCAAAAACCACCGATTAGAATTGAAAAACAAGCATTAAAAGGCGCAAAATAGGTGCAGGGCAGCAGCTATTTTGGGTGAGAAAATGCAAGAAAATGAGAGAAAATGAAAGAAAAAGTGGAGAGGAAGAAATGGGAAGGACGCCACTGAAGCAAGAGTCCACTTGCAGCAGATAAGTCCAATGCCAGACGCCACTAATTCAGGAGAATTAGATAAGTCTCAGTATGGTTTGAGCAACAACCACCAAGCCTCACTCAACTCACAAAGGGAGGAGAAATTTGGGCATAATGCCTTTACTTCAAAATTCAATGTGTTAGTACAAGAGGAGAAGACTCCTTTATATAGGAGTTGAAGAGGGGAGGGGCGGCTTCATGAAGGAATAAAAGGGGAAAAATAAAATGATGGGTGTAATCCCATCCTAAGTGGGATTTGAACCCAAGCCCCTAAAGGTGTATGGCTAAGCTAAGCCTTAAGCCAATAAACCTCCCAATTATGCGCCCATTTACATAGGAAAATACAAGATGAGTGAATTTCCTATCCTAGGTGGGATTAGAACCCATGACCCTCTACATCTCCTAGTAAGGTATCCTACTAACCACTAAACCCGTAGGTAAGTGGCGCCCCTAATTAAGGAAAATGACAAACATGTCCTAATTACAACACAAATTCTAATTACATCATAAATCCTAATTATATTGATTCCTAATTAAGTTGAGCCTTGCATGTTGACTTTGGCTTCTTGGTCAATGGTCAAGGGTTGACCCTCATGAAGGAAGACTCATGCTTGGTTCAGCTCCAAACATTTCAAGCAGCTCCAATGTTGACCCTAGCCATCAGTTGTCAGTTTAGAGGTCCACTGACTGGTTGTCATCATCCCCTCCCCCTTGAAAAGCATTTGTCCTCAAATCTGAAAAATGAGAAGAATATAAGGGGTAGAAGAGGAATAAAAGAATGGATGACAAAGAGGATAAGGTGGCGGCTTCCCTTTAGGATTAGTGAATCCTTGCTAGGTCTTCAACAATGGACATCCTTGTGCACCTAGTCAACATAGAAAAGAAGACTCATTATTCCCAAGTATGTATCCTCTAGTGCTCATAACAATAGTACTTGGGAATCATGTAGGGAGTTTTGGTGAAAGAAAGAGTGGTGGAAGAAAGAAGGGAAGTGGAAGAAGAAGAAGAAACAGGAGATAAGGTTAGAGGAAACTCCCTTGTAGTGTTGCTACGCCCTCCTTCCTTAATCAGCAGCTCCCTTTCTTGATCTCCTTCAAAACAATTAAGATCAGCAGTTTTGAATTGATGACGTAATAACATGACTTCCCTTTTATTTTTTTGTCTTTCTTTGGTTTTCACCTTTTCTATCATTACTCTCGATGTTTCTTCTTTCTTTTTCTTTCTATCCTCATCTCCTATCTTAAGTCGCTTAATTTTCTCAAGTTCTATCTCTCTCTTCATGTGAGCTTGATCCTCACATATTTCTTGGATTGACATTGGCATCAAAGTAATTTTAGCTCCATCATGTTTAAAAGATATTTGATTAGAGTATCCATCATGGATGGCTCTCTTATCAAACTGCCAAGGCCTACCCAACAAGATATGTGTGGCATCCATAGGTACAACATCACAAAGAACATTATCATCATAATCACCTATGGAAATAAAGATGAGAGTTTGCTTATTTACTTCCCTTTCCCCATCATCACATATCCAAGATAACTTGTATGGTCTGGGGTGGGGAGTGGTAGATAAACCAAGTTTTTCCACCATTCTTGCACTTGCAATGTTAGTGCAACTTCCGCTATCAACAATTAGGGAGCAAATCCGTCCCTCTACCATGCATCTAGTGTGGAAGACAGTTTGCCTTTGTTCATCTTCTCTTATTATTTGATTTCCTAGGGACCTTCTCACCATGCAAAGTTTACCCTCGGTCCTATATACTTCTTTCTTAATTTCATTCTCTTCTTCACTAGTCTCTTTTTCCTCATCCTCACTTTGTTCATTCTCACTTGCACTAGTGTACTCTCCATTCTCTTTAACCAACATTGCCCTTCTATTTGGGCATTGGGAAGCTATGTGTCCCTTGCCATCACACTTGAAACATTTGATGTTTCTTGTGGAGGTAGAGGGCTCTTCCTTTTTAGTAGAAGGAGTGGGGTTAGAAGTAACCCTAGGAACCTTAGGTTCATCCTTCTCTAGGCTCTTTCCCTTATCTTCTTTTAGGGTTTCCTTGTTCCTAGTTGTAAAACTAGTGTTTCCTCTTTTATAGCTACCCTTTCTTTTTAGTTGAGTTTCAATTTTAATGGCTTGGTGTACCAAGTCCTCCATTTCTACATAAGGGTGCAATTCCACTATGTCCCTTATGTCGAAATTAAGTCCATTGATAAACCTAGCCATAGTTGCTTCACTATCCTCAACTATGTTGGCCCTAATTAAAGCAAGTTCCATTTCCTTAAAGTACTCATCTACACTCTTAGATCCTTGCTTAAGAGTTTGGAGTTTGATGTGCAACTCCCTAGTGTAATGTTGAGGTATGGACCTCTTTCTCATGATGGACTTCATTTCCTCCCAAGAGGAAACCAAAGGAGCATTGCACCTTCTTCTTTCAGCCTGAAGCTGATGCCACCAAACTAAGGCGTAGTTCTTGAATTCTAGAGAGGCAATTTTAACCTTTTCCTCTTCCCTATACCTATGGCAACTAAAAATTTGTTCAATTTTAAGTTCCCATTCTAGGTATTGTTCTACATCATTTCTACCATTAAAGGTTGGGACTTCTATTTTTACCCCTCTAAAACCTTGTTCCATTCTAGGCTCTTCTTCTCTCCTATGCTCTCTCCTATGCCTCCTAGGATTTTCTTTATAATACTCCTCTCTTTCTCTCCTAGGGATTTCCTCATAGTAGTCTTCTCTAAACCCTCTAGGTTCCTCACGCCTCCTAGGCCTTCTATGCTCTCTTTCCCTTTCCCTTCTCCTATAGGTATGGCTAGAGTGTCTCTCTCCCTCACTACTCTCAGCATGGTACCTATCTTCACTCCTAACCACACTATACCTATCCTCACTTCCTCCTTCTCGAGAAGAATGCCTTCTCTCCCTCCTATTCCCACTTAGTTCTTTCCTAAGTTCACTCATCTCATGCCTCATCATTCTGGCCATGTCTTGAATTGCATGTTGCAACTCGGCCCTATACCTTAAAGTTCTAGGTGAAGGAGGTGGTGAGTTCCTACTACCCATTGTTAAAATTTTTGATTTTCAAGAATTTGGACCTTTCCACTCACTAAGTGTTTACACTCGATGGAATGTTAACACTCGTATATGTCACTCTTTTTTAGGCTTTTTCTATAATGATACTCTCTTGCCTCTTCTACTCGGTTGGAGGTTGATTAGAAGTTGCAAAGACCAACGTGAGTCTAAGTCTTAACCCTTACCCAAATAGAAGCGCACTAACAAAGAAAAATACCTACTGGAAGAAGATTGGAAAAATCCTAAGACAAAACAAAAGAATTGATATGACAAACAAGAAAAGCTGGCACTCAAACAAGCTTATACACAAGAGCAGACAACAAACAAGACAAGACGGAAGAAATTGCAAAGAGAATTGTTTTTGGTGATTTTTGAAAAAGAGTTGCCAAAATTGTCGTTTTTAAGAAAAACAGCAAATACAACTCAATTACGGTATACAGAGAAATGAAAACAGAAAATTACTGTAAAACTGTTACTGTATTGTTGGGATACTTCCTTGTTTTTGTTTTTCTATTTTTTGAATTTTTTTGAATATTTTTTTTTTTTACTTTTTGGGTGTCTTTTGACTTTTTCTTCCTTTTTGTTGACTTTTGCACCCTTTTTTTTTGCTTTTTACACCTCTTTTTCTATTTTTGGCACGTACGTACCTTTTGTATTTTTCTTGCCTTTTCTTTCTTTTTTTTGTCTTTTCCTCAACAGAAAATTACAGAAATTTGTACACAATGAAAAGAAAATTAACTGTACCTACTGTAATATTTTTGGAATTTTTTGACAGTAAACTGGTCCAAGTGGCCCAGAAAAGCAAAAATAATGAATAAACTGATTTTCTAAAAACTGTGAAAACGTAATGGCAACTTGATTTCAAAAATGGCCAAAAAAATTGCTTAGCACTTCCTTGTTGATTATACAAAACCGGTATGGTCACAAAAACGCGCTTGGTTCAATTTTAAGATTGGAATTAAAATTTGAAGGAAAATCAACAATTAGAATTTGTTGATCTTCTTCCAATACTATGAACCAAAAAAGATCCTATAGGTGAGCGTTTTGCACAATCAAACAGGGAAAGTCCAAGGTAGAGATAGCAATCAATCCAAATTTGCAATCAGAATGCCAATCAAACAGACATAACAAGAGTAGGAAATTGAACAACACAAGAGCCCAAAAATGCGCATAAAATGGCAAAAATAAGAAGGAAAAATTGCGCAAAAATAAATGGCAAGAAATTAAAGGGGGAAACTGAAATTAAAAGGATGGGGAGGACAGAAATGTAAATGGCAGAAAGTAGAAGGGGATGGCAGAAAGTAAAAGGATGGGGAGAGCAGAAATGTAAAGGGGAAGCGGAAATTAAAAGGATGGGGAGGACTGAAAATAAATGACTGAAAGTAAAGGGGGAAGCGGAAATTAAAAGGATGGGGAGAGCAGAAATGTAAATGGCAGAATGTAAAGGGGAGAGCAGAAATTAAAAGGATGGGGAGAAGCGGAAATTAAATGGCGGAAAATTAAAAGCGGAAAGTAAAGAGATGAATATGGGGGATGAACAATTAATGGTGAAGGGGAGAAATGTAGGTGAACGATCTTTGGAAAAATGAAGACAACAATGCCTCCTCTTACCACACTTCACCACAAACAAGCAGTTATATCAATTAATTTGCAAGAATCACTCAAGAACAAGTATGAGCAATTAAGGAGGCATTTAAACAAACACCTAGGGGGTGGGAATTAGCGGCCCAAAACAGCCCCCAACTAGCAAGAATTCAAGCAAATCAATCAAGACAGACAAGTGCTGATAGCAGCAGAAAGGCACCTCGGGCCCGGGAAACAGTCCAAGTCCAAATTACAATTGAAAAGAGGGATGGAATTACACTAAAATGATGAAAATTCTGCACAAAATAGGTGCAGTTTTGCGCGCCCAAACAGCCCCAATTTGCTCCAAATTTGCTCAAATTCAACAAGCTCTGATACCAATTGATAGCCGGATAGGTGTAGGATCTAGAATTGAGCAAAAATCACCGATTAGAATTGAAAAACAAGCATTAAAAGGCGCAAAATAGGTGCAGGGCAGCAGCTATTTTGGGCGAGAAAATGCAAGAAAATGAGAGAAAATGAAAGAAAAAGTGGAGAGGAAGAAATGGGAAGGACGCCACTGAAGCAAGAGTCCACTTGCAGCAGATAAGTCCAATGCCAGACGCCACTAATTCAGGAGAATTAGATAAGTCTCAGTATGGTTTGAGCAACAACCACCAAGCCTCACTCAACTCACAAAGGGAGGAGAAATTTGGGCATAATGCCTTTACTTCAAAATTCAATGTGTTAGTACAAGAGGAGAAGACTCCTTTATATAGGAGTTGAAGAGGGGAGGGGCGGCTTCATGAAGGAATAAAAGGGGAAAAATAAAATGATGGGTGTAATCCCATCCTAAGTGGGATTTGAACCCAAGCCCCTAAAGGTGTATGGCTAAGCTAAGCCTTAAGCCAATAAACCTCCCAATTATGCGCCCATTTACATAGGAAAATACAAGATGAGTGAATTTCCTATCCTAGGTGGGATTAGAACCCATGACCCTCTACATCTCCTAGTAAGGTATCCTACTAACCACTAAACCCGTAGGTAAGTGGCGCCCCTAATTAAGGAAAATGACAAACATGTCCTAATTACAACACAAATTCTAATTACATCATAAATCCTAATTATATTGATTCCTAATTAAGTTGAGCCTTGCATGTTGACTTTGGATTCTTGGTCAATGGTCAAGGGTTGACCCTCATGAAGGAAGACTCATGCTTGGTTCAGCTCCAAACATTTCAAGCAGCTCCAATGTTGACCCTAGCCATCAGCTGTCAGTTTAGAGGTCCACTGACTGGTTGTCATTAGTTCACCCATTAAACTTATTCCAATGTCAGATTGCATTAACCTTGAAAACTCTATGCATAATGAAGAATTTGTTAATCCAAATATAATGTCATCAACATATATCTGAAAAAGAATTAGATCTTTGTTAGACATTTTTCTAAACAGGGTTGTATCAACCTTTCCTCTTTCAAAACCATTTTTGAGAAGAAAATTTCTCAATCTGTCATACCAAGTTCTGGGAGCTTGTTTAAGACCATATAGAGCCTTTTTCAATTTAAAAACATGTTTTGGAAAAGTTGAGTTTTCAAAACCAGGGGGTTGTCTAACAAACACCTCTTTCTCAATGAATCCATTCAGGAAGGCACTTTTTACATCCATCTGATATAGTTTGATGCCATTACTGGCTGCATAGGAAAGTAAAATCCTAATGGCTTCAAGCCTAGCTACAGGTGCAAAGGTTTCTGTGAAATCAATACCTTCTTGCTGGTTGTAGCCTTGAGCAACCAATCTAGCTTTGTTTTTGATCACTTGTCCATCTTCAGAAAGCTTGTTTCTGAACACCCATTTGGTTCCAATAATTGTTTTTCCATGGGGTTTAGGAACAAGAGTCCTAAAATCACTCCTGGAAAATTGATTCAGCTCTTCCTGCATGGATAGGATCCACCCTTCATCATGCAGAGCTTCATCAATATTCTTTGGCTCAATCTCAGAAAGGAAGGCAAGATTACTGACTTCTCTAAGTCTTGATCTTGTTCTTACACCTTCTGAAGTTTCACCAATTATTTGCTCTCGAGGATGATGAGACTTGTATCTCCATTCATTTCAGCGAGGAAATACATGCTCAATCTAAGACTCAACATTAGCTTTATGAAGAGGAGCATCTTCAGCAGGTTGACTAGAAAGTTGTTCAGCAGGTACTTCAGAGGGTCCTTCAGCAGGTTCTTCATTTTTTACCTCTGTCTTCTCTGAGGTTGGATTCAACCCCATTCCTGCAAAATCATCTTCTAGATCTAATAGTTCCCTATCAGTCTCTTTAGCATCATTAAATCTAACATGGATTGATTCTTCTACTGTCAAGGTTCTAAAGTTATAAACCCTATAAGCCTTGGAAGTTTCTGAATAACCAATGAAGAATCCTTTGTCAGATTTAAATTCAAATTTTCCAAGATCATCTTTGGTGTTGAGTATGAAACACTCACAGCCAAAAATGTGAAAATAGGAAATGTTGAGTTTCCTTCCTCTCCACAATTCATAGGGAATTCTTTTGAGAATTAGTCTTACCAAAATTCTGTTCTGAATGTAGCATACACTGTGAACAACCTCTGCCCAGAATGAACTTGGTAGGTTTCTTGAAATGAGCATGGTTCTACCCATCTCCTGTAAGCTTCTGTTCTTTCTCTCAACAACTCCATTTTTCTGAGGTGTTCTTGCTACAGAGAAATTGTAAGAGATCCCATTCTTATCACAAAACATTCTGAAGCTTGAGTTTTCAAACTCACCACCATGGTCACTTCTGATAGCAGATATGCAAAATCCCTTTTAATTTTGCACCTTCTTACAGAATTTTGTGAAATTCTCAAAAGTCTCATCCTTGCTTTTGAGGAATATCACCCATGTAAATCTAGAGTAGTCATCCACAATGACCAAACCATATTTTTTACCAGCAAGACTTTTAGTTCTTGTAGGACCAAACAGATCAATGTGAAGTAGTTCTAAAGGTTTTGAGGTAGACACAACATTTTTACTGTTAAAAGAGCTTCTTGTTTGTTTACCTTTAAGACAATTTTCACATAAAATATCAGATTTGAGAGAGAGCTTGGGCAGTCCTTTTACAAGGTTGTGTTTTGTAAACTTTGAGATTAATCTCAAGATGGCATGCCCAAGTTTCTGATGCAAAATCTGTTTTTCATCTTTAAAAGAAAGAAGACAAGTCACATTTTGATATGCAAGTTCCTAAAGATCTATTTTGTACACATTGTTGTGTCTCTTGGTACTAAAAATGATTTAATTTGAAGCATCTTTAACTACACATCCATCCATGGTAAAGGACACAACATATCCACTGTCACATAATTGACTTATGCTTAGCAGGTTGTGTTGAATTTCTTCCACAAGGAGAACATTCTGAATAACAGAGAGAGGGGAGATACCTACAGATCATATACCTGTGATCTTTCCTTTTTGATTCCCTCCAAAGGTGACCACACCACCATCTTTAAGTCTAAGGTTTTGGAACAAAGACCTTTCTCCCCTCATGTGTCGTGAGCAGCCACTGTCCAAATACCATTTGTGGTGTCTCCTTTGTCTTATTAAATTGATCTGCAATAGGAACAATCAGAAATTTAGGTACCCATATCTTTTTGGGTCCTATTTTGTTAACAATAGGTTTGCCCTTCTTCTTGTGCTTGCGCTGAGACACATGATGTCCAAGCTTCCCACAATGTGAGATTTATGAGCACAGTGTACTTTCAAAGTAGAGACTACCTTTTTGGTGAACAGGAATTTGAAATATCCCAAAAAGTTTTTGATTTGACTTGCCAGAAAGAGTGAGGTGCAGACACTGGCAGAAAGCTATGAAAAGACTTGAGTCTTCAAAGGGATCTTTAGAGAGACACACTCCCAAGACCCAAGATGATACGATTCTCAGTACTACGTCTCTCGACTTCATAGAGTTCTCTGGCTTCAGCAAGTTATGACTCTTTAGAGGGTTCAACTCTTTCAGAGGGTTGCACCACTTCAGAGGGTTGCATAACTTCGGAGAGTTGATCTTTCAGAGGGTTGCTGAAACACAAAAAATATCTTCAAAAGAATCTGTACTATCTTTCAGGATACTTTAACCAAATTTGTTATACATTAAAACTCAGGATTATGAGACTTAAAACATTATTAATTACTTAATAATATTTTTGAGACTCAACAGACACTGCATAACAAAATTAAATGTGACGATTAGACAATTAAAACCATTTTTATTTTACTTTATATATTGAATAGACAATATAGCAAGAACAACATAAGATGAAGATGTGTTTAACATTATAACAGAAAGATTCTCATCATACCAAAAATATCCTTTTTTAATTTGATGGAATAAAGATTATAGTAATTTATTTTTTTAATAACATATACATTGATGATGATGATGAGGAGGAGGAGGAGGAGGAGGAGGAGGAAGAGGAGGAGGAGAAGAAGAAGAAGAAGGAGGAGGAGGAGGAGGTGGTGGTGGTGGAGGAGGGTTATTTTCTTTCATGTTCATAAGACCTATATTCATGCAATATGTAAGTTTGTGTGTGTGTGTGTGTATAACCGCATATGTATACATAATTACAATTATTTCATATATTGGATGACTAATTAATATGTTATGATACCTATTAATCTATGCTCATTGTTTAAAATATTTATTAGATAACACAAACAATAAAAAATAATTTAGCATATTTAAATGTTATTATTAACCTACTAAAACAAACATGGTCACCTACAACATTTCACCTTCCATCATGTCCTTTCACTTCCTTATACTCCGTTTATATATCAAGAACACTCATACTCAAACTTTTATACTAAGGGGAAAAAATAGTCCGACAAAATCATGTATCATAAAAATTACTTTTATAAACTTACATATTACTACCTCCGGTCCTATATATAAGAAACAAAAATGAAAATTTTTTTGATCCTATATATAAGAAACAGTACTATTTTTAGTTGCATTAATTGTTAAATACCTTATATGCCTTTAATTTATTTGAGTGGTTAAAGAGGTACCCACTTATTTACTCATTTAATACTAAGGGTATTTTTGAGAAAAAAATTAAATTCATGGCACTATTAATTACCACTAACAGATTCCAATGCATTTCCTTGGTCTTGATGATTTTAGTCAAATGTTTCTTATATATAGGACCAGTGGTAGTACTGATATTTTTTAGGAGGATGTCCATTAATGATGATGAATCTTTTACAAGATATGATTGGAAAATGAAAACACAAATTTCCCAAATATAGGACACTCAACATACGACAGAGAAAATAATTAATTAATACATTATATATATATATGTGTGTGTGTGTATTTAAAATTTACTCATATAACATTATAATTATAAACTCGTGCAACACACGGGTGATATTTATAGTACATTTCAAGTTTTACATTTAGTGGTAGTTTAAATTTCCACTAAGTGCGTCTGAAGTAGCTTTCTGTGGATGCATTTGGTGTAGGGATTGTCTCCCGCCTCTGCAGCAGACATTAGCTACCGAATAGCTACGTATTAGCTACAAATTTTAATTGCGTAGTTATTCCGTAGCTGTTCTATAGCTGATTTCTGCTACAGAGGCGGGAGAGGCGGGAGACGATCCGAATCCTGCATTTAGTCGGGATTTAAACCGCTACTATTTATTTGCATTTACCTGCGGTTACACTACAGTTGTAACCGAAGGAAGGACTTTTTGTTGTTCTTGATTTCATTAGCGTTTGTCAACTGTTGGTAAGTTTCTTTTTGTGTTACCTGCGGTTTTAAACTGCAAGAAAGTATTATTTTTCTATATCAAGAAGTATGATTGTTTATTAATTAAATATTTTTAAATTAAAATATTAAAAAATGTAAAAAATGGGTGATGTAATGGTTAAATCCATTTAAGATTTGTGAATAGTAAAAAGTAAGGTATTGGGTTGGAGATGAGAGGTGCTTAAAAATAACTTGGTGATGCGTAATGGTGGGACCCATTTAATTAAGATCTGTGAATAGTGAAAAAATAAGATGCAGGGTTAGAGATAACCTTAGGCCAACTCCAATGGTGGTGCTTATTAAGCAAAATGATTAATAAGCATCATTCTTATTAAAATTTGTGTGTTGGAGCAATTTTCGGAAGAGGTTCTTAACTAGAACCAATGCTTATTTGAGCACCAATGTTTAGGGGTGTAATTGGGTTGGATCAAGATTAGGTACTTTTAGAATCATAACTAATTAAATAACACCAGATTGGGTTGGGCCGGGTTGTTTTATTTTTTACCATGCAACTTGAACCGATCCAACCCGATCATTAACGGGTTAGATCTGATCGTGATTAAAATAATAATTTTTATGTAAAAAGATGAAAAGGAAAAAAATTGAAAAACAAAACCTAGATTACAAAATTTCTAACCCAGACACCATCAGATTCCAAATTGATCTTTCATTTCCATTTTAGTTTGTAAAAAGGCTACTTGGGGTCCCAGCAACCATTAAAGATCTTTTATTTCCATTACATTAAACTCATTCATTCATACCATTTAAACTCTTTCAGTAACAAAAAATCACCCTGGGCCTCCTCCGTTTCACTAAGATTGTGAGTTTGAGAGATCAGAGAGCAAGAGATTGAGAGAGACCAAAACACAGAACAAAAGATCAAGATGGAACTTTGATTCGGTCGATCGAGTCTGGGAGATTGTCGTCCGAGTCCTTGTTGCAACTATAACACCCTCATTTTTCTCGCTCTGACTTATCGTTCATAGCGGTAAAGATTAGGATATTAGGGGGTGTGATTCCTAAGGATTTAAAGTCAAAGAAGTTGATATTATTTATTATATAATTTTTGGGATTTATTAGGATTTTTTTTGGATTTTTCTAAGCCCGTTAAGAAAAATGACCAAAATGCCCCTAGCGAGTGTTCTGCAAGATAGACTGTGTTTTTTACTGCATGAAAGGAGTAATAATGAGTGAAGAAGTAATTTAGGATGGAAAACATGTTAGGATAATAAAATAAATTTTTGGAAATTTTTATAATATTTTAATAATATCTAATAAGTGAAATTCCTAGAATGCCCTTTGTAACGTCTTAATTTCTAAATTCAAGAATAATGTCCGTTGGAAACACTATTCCCGAATTTCTGAAATTATTTCGCTGCATTTTCGATATCGGCACACGTAATACAAAGATGTCTGAGCAATCCAACGTTTGTTTAGACTACCACACAAATCATATATCACATTTTAAACACAAAATTCTAAACTAAAGCATGGGGCAACCACACCCTCAATTATGAGAGTTTATAAACTCCTACCGGAAATCCGGCAGAGTTTCCCCTGTAAACTGGATATTTTCCAATTTCCGGAATCACCTGAAAATCAGCAAAATACCAGTGCAGTTCATAATAGCAAAATCACTAATCCAATTCAATAATAATAGGCCTCCATGGCCAAACTATAGACTACTACATCATACATCAACGAGATAGTCACTACAAACGAATCTCCAATAACATCTGGATATAATTACAAATAATTCTCAACCGAAGACTTTCCTTTGGTTACTGGGAGTGTGTGACCCACCCCCAAAAGCTCCCTCTCCATTGAGCATACTCTGGAATAACCTGCATGAACTAACATATATCCCCGTAACGTGGGGTGAGACTAATGTCCCAGCAAGCATAACCATGCAATCATACAGTGTAGGGAGGCAAACATATGAGATGCAACACATAACTCAACATATCATGCATAACCATATCAATCACCATATTACAACTACACTTAGCAATACAGAATGTGTAATGCAAAACTGGAACATAGAAATGCTATGCATGACCTGCATTACCCGGTAGACGGGGTCTTTTCGCTATCTGGGGCTAGATCCGAGCTCAGACTACAAGGAACGTCTTCCTTGGGCATAACACCGCCAATTAACTGGGGGCCGAAACCCGTGTTTTAACTGGGGACCGAAGTCCAATCTTGCTTAATTAGGGTGAACTGGGGCATAAACCAAAACTGGGGCCGAAGCCCAATTCATTTTTGACTGGGAGCCGAAGCTCAAATTCATTTTCTAATTAACTGTGCCAAAGGCCTGAATGCAATGCACAAGCATCACAAATAACACATGTTTCATAACGGATCTAAACATTCTCATAGCCATGATGGAACCCCATTATGTTAATCTCACAACCTAACCCCCTAATCAACCATAGCATATTTCTCAAGCATAAATCATAAACTACAAGACAATATTGAAAGGGGATGTGTGAAACCCTAACATACAAACCCTAACCCATGTCTCTAACCACAACATTCATACAAGACTAACCATAGAACTCCAACAATCATTCATGGACATACATGACTAGAGGAAGGGGAAAGGAGGGATTAGGGATCATTCAAGGGAATCAAGCAAGAATGAGAGTGGTTGTGTGAGTTATACTCAGTTCCAATCTCGTGAACCATAGCAAGTTGTCCCTCCATTCCTCAGCCACCACCATGGCGCCACCATGGTGCTACCACCCTTAGAATACCCCTCAGCCCAAAAGTCTCCTTATTCATCCAAATCCAGGGATAAAAGTAATTAGAAATGTAACGAATAGGAAAATCAAAGCATGAGAAAAAGAAAGAAAGAAAATCCCTCACCACTTCCTAGCTGCGGCCAAGATGTCCGTCGTCTGCACCACGAGGGCCGCCGAGTGCGCAGCCGTGCACCTCCGCGGTTCACTGCCCAGTTGCCGCCGCGGGAAGCCCATCCAGCCACTGTCTCCACCGCCTCGCGTCTTCTCCGTCACATGAGGCTTCCATGGCTCCTCCGTCCTCCGAGAATCTCCCACCGCAGCCGCGTCCGCCGCGAATGGTCACCAACAACCTCGTTCGAACGGTCGCGTGCCACCACTCACCTCTTTCCCTGAACCGCCATTACCAGACCCTCAATGATGCAGCCGCTGTACCGCCGCACCACCGCCGGAGAGACGTCCTCTTTCACCACTGTGCAGATCATCACCGTCGCAACCTCCAGCAGCACCGTCCAGCCACCGCAGAGCCAGCAGTACCTTCATCTCGTAGGGTAGCTCCGCCGCGCCTCCACTGTTAGTTTCGTTGTGCGCGGAAGGCACAACCCGCCGCCGTGAAGCAAAATATTCTTCTTTCTTCCTCACCTCGCCACCGTCGTCTGTCCCTGAGCTCCACCCCTCTCCCTCTCTTCTTTCTTCTTTTCTTTCCCTTAAAACCCTAATTTGGCTTGTAAAAGTAAGAGAGAATAAAATTGTGTGTGTATGAGAGAGTGAAAGGGGCGTGAAGGTTTCCTTTGATACCCGATCCCTTTCTTCATTTTTTTTTGGTAACCTATATCTATAAATATAGTCAAAATAAGGTTAAACTACATATATAAAATATATAAGTATCTATTTTGTTTGTTTTGTTTTTCTTTTATACAACGAATTATATTGCTATGAAAGAATGGAAATTAATTTGACTCTAATAAAATTTAGGTTTAAATACTCCATCTTTATAAATATTATCTTACCTTATAGCTCATTTATTTAACATATTTTCTAACCTATTGTTATTATTATTACAGTTATACTAACCTTATTATTATCTTATTAATTACTTGCATTAAAATAAATTATAAGTACTTTAATTATAATTCTAGATTCTTAAATTTTGGGATGTTACACCCTTGTTTTGTGTGCTATAGTCTGTATGAACTTTTAATTATAAAAAAAATGATAAAAATTTTGGAAATAAATTTTTGGGATGAAAAATGTGTTAGGATATTAAAAATAATTTTTCTTGAATTTTTCTTTTTTTATATACTTTAATATGTGGAATTACTAAAATACTCTTGTAATAATATTTTCACAATGACCAAACTACCCTTAACCCTCCCACACACTAAAATTCGACCAACATGGGCAATCAATTGGTGTCAAAACCTCAACCATTGGATCAAGACTTGCTGGAGAAGTCATTTCTTTTTTCCTATTTCTTCCCTTGGCCAAATTTTCTTATCCCATATGCTTCTCCACTTCTCTCATTTTCTCTTTTCACTTTCTTACTAAGTTAAAGAAGAAACATTACTCTTCCTTAAGCACCAACACTTAGTCTAGGTTTTCTCTTCAAAATTCATGATCAAGAGCTTATCCTCATCATCTTTTGTTCCTCTCTAAACCATGAGCATCATCTTCTTGTTCAGCATCTTCTTTTTTGTTTCTCGACCTTCCTCTTGGAGGATTCATAGAGTTATATTTGTTGATCCTTAAGCTTTGGTTGTTTTTGTGAAGGGTTTGGTGGTCTTGATAGCCTAGCCTTATGGTAACCACAAACGAAGCTCATTCCTTCCATCATTCCCATAACCCAATTCGAATTTTAGGTAAGGGGAGAGAAGAGACTCTTGACTCTTAGTGAAAAAATAAAAAGAAACTAAGGGTGGAGATTCCATGACTTCTAGTTTTTGGTTATTGGTTATTGAAAAAAATGATATGGTGATATTATTTTCTCTTGATGTTGGTTCGGCCATAACCACTTGAACATGTGGTCATGGTTAAAAATTTTATTTCTTTATGGATTTAAATTACTACATTCATGATTATACCTTAGTGAAAATTTGGTTGTGATCTTTGATGTTTTGGTGATGTTTTAGCCATATATTTCGGCAAAAATGAAATAAATATGAGTATGGACTTGTTAATTTTATTTTCATGTTGGAATGATGAAAACAAGGATAATAAACCCTCGAAATAATGTTTGATAATTAGCATGAATGGTATTGTATGAATGATTAGTTATTGACTTAAAAACTTGAGAAATGGACACTTCATGTTGTATATAAAATTCTGTGTTAAAGGTTTAATAAGAGTAGGACTTTGATTAATTTCACTTGCATGAAGGAATGATAAATATAAGTAGGATAGACTTTAGAAATAATACCTTAAAAAAATTTTAGTATGCTTAATAGCATGTGCAACATGTTATAGTTGCTTTTGAAGCTTTGAAATGGACACTTGGGAATATAGATATATACATGGTTCAGTTGTGTTGAATTAAAATTCAGTATGATGTTATGAAAAAAATTATTTTCATGATGGATTGATGAATATAAATATAGTAGACCTTAGAAATAATGTTTTAGGAATTTGGTATGCTTGATAACACATGAACCTTGATGTACTTACTTTAAAGTTTTGAAATGGATGTGTAATACTTGAGTATATGGTTCGGCCACATAATTATAAAGATAGGAATTGATTTAATTTACTTACATGTAATAAAAGACTTAAGGTAAGAAAAAGGACCTAAAAAGTAGTGCTATAGAAAGGTAAGACTTATTACAAGTGTACTTGGATTGGAAATTGAAAAGTATCACCTTCTTTTATATATATATATATATATATATATATATATATATATATATATATGCCACGGCCTTAGTAAGGAAAGGTAAGGATGATGTGTGATTAAATTACTAATTGATTGTTGTGATTGCTTGAGATAAAGTATGCTACTTTATGAACTTGAATGATTAAAATAAATTGTCTTCTATGGTGTGATATAGATTCGGTTTTCTAAGAATTTTAAGTCTTGGAAGTTTGTTTGTTATACAATGATTGTATTGTGATTGTTTGATAGAAGAGGATATGATGCATTAGAAAATTGTGTACGGTATCTATAGCAACTCGACCCTTGGAAAAAACTTCATTTCGTTTATTTTCTTTTGCTTAAAAAAATAGAGAATAAGGAGTCACCATTAATTTTATTAAGGGAAAATTAGATAAAACCTGAGTGATATGGTCTGCGTAAACCAAACTAAATTCGAGAGTCGATTATGCACAAAGTAGGGTGAAAACTTAATCCCACAGCACCCTTGATACATCCACTTATAAAAGCGGTTACCTTAGTTTTAATTGTACAAATCATTTATGAGCTTTAAATACTTATTTACCCCAAAAACCAATTAATAGAAAAGGAAATTAACATGCCAAATTATTTACAAGGATCAATCAAGGGATTATTTACAAAAATCTTAACATGAATTATTTACAAAAATTAAATTAACCATTTATTTGAGTTGACAATTGATTTTATTCCCTAGAAAGTAGAATTTACAACGCGTAGGGTGAAAGAAAGCAAACTGAGCAATACATTCGCCCTTACAATATTTTTAATAACTGAAAACCTCATAAGCGATATTTCAGTAATCATGAAAAATCTTTTTTTAACTATTTTATTTTATTACAACGCTTATGGTAAAAGAAAGCAGACTGAGCAATACGTTTACCCTTTACGATACTTTTAATAACTGAAGACCTCGTAAGCGATACTTCAGTAATCATAAAACTCTTTTTTTAATCAAATATTTGCAACAACATTCATAAGGGATGAAAAATATATCTAGTAGAAATATTAAAATAGAACACAATTTTAACTAACCATTCAAGAAATTACATGATAAATAAAAATAAAGAAATAATAGAAAAATTAATAAACCTTTTTTATGTTTTTATTTACCCCTTTTTATTTTTATTTTTCAGGATCTAATCATTCAATACTTCAATCTCACCCAATATACAAAAAAACAAGACACTTTTGAACCGAATATCCAATTCAAACATAATGGTTCATTTCCAAAAGGAACAAACCAAAATAGCAACAGCCAAGCTAACAAGAAATATCCCAACAATACAGTGACAGTTTTATTATAATTTTCTTTTTTTTTTCCTGTATACCGTAATTGAGTTGTATTTGCTGTTTTTCTAAAACGACAAATTTTGGCAACTCTTTTCAAAAATCACCAAAAACAATTCTCTTTGCAATTTCTTCCGTCTTGTCTTGTTTGCTTTCTACTCTTGTGTATAAGCGTTTTTGAGTGCTTGCTTTTCTTGTTTGTCATATCAATTCCTTGTTTTGTCTTAGGATTTTCCAATCTTCCTTTAGTAGGTATTTTCTTTGTTAGTGCGCTTCTATTTGGGAAGGGTTAAGACTTAGTCTCGCCGTTGGTCTTTGCAAGATCTAACCAACCTTCAACCGAGTAGAAAAGGCAAGAGAGTCTCATTATAGAAAAAAGCCTAAAAAGAGTGACAAACACGAGTGTTAACATTCCATTGAGTGTAAATACTTAGTTGAGAGGAAAGGTCCATAAAAATCTTAAGACCAAAATGAATTTAGGAGAATGGAAGGAAGGAGGCAAGGGGAAAGGGAAACCATGTTGTTTAGAAAAGCCTTAGAAACACCCTTGGGTGAAGAAGAGAGCCAAAGAGAGAACCTATTCCACACTAGGTGTCACATTGAAGATAAGGTATGTTTAGTGATAATAGATGGAGGAATTAGTAGCGACTTAGCTAGCCTTAGGTTAGTTAACAAGCTAAACTTACCTACTACCCCACATCTAGAACCTTATACACTTCAATGGGTGAGTGATGAGGAAGAATTTATGGTGGATAGGCAAGTGAGCTTAAGGTTCAAAATTGGGGATTACCAAGATAAAATGACCTTTGATGTTATACCCTTAGAAGCCTCTCACATGCTTTTAGGAAGACCATGGCAATATGAGAGAGGGGTAAAATATGATGGGTTTGCCAATACCTATAGGTTCTGCCACTAAGGAATAAAACTTAAGCTCATGCGTATGACCTCAAGTGAAGTTAGGGAAGATCAAATAACACTTAAGAGGTTAATAGAACAAGAGAAAAGAGAATAAATAGAAAAGGAAAAAGAAGAAAAGCTTAAGAGAGAAAAAGAAGAGGAGATAAAAAGAGTTCAAATGGAAGAAAAGAAAGACAAAGAAAACTTAGGGAAGCAACCAATTCTATTGAATCAACAAGTAAATGCTAACCCTTTGTGTGAAGACATGAATAGGTTGATGGCAAGTACTTCAAGTGTTGCAAAGAGGACAACTCAAGTGGTTGAAAGGGAGTTTCCTGGACTAACTTTCTTTATGCATGACATGTTAGAACCACAGGAAACACTAGAAGGGGGGGTTGAATAGTGTTTTAAGCTTTTTGATTGTTTTTGGAAATCTTTAATTTAAATCATGAGGATGAGCAACGTTCAAAACAAGTCTTAAGATTAGAGATAGTTAAAACGTGCGGAAGATAAGAAAATTAGAGTTTCTTCTAAAGCTTAAGATTGTTTTAAACAGAGGCTTCTCAAAGTATCTTCTGAAGATTATTACAAAGAGTATTTTCAGAATGGTTTCTGGAATACTTCAGACGACTAGAGGTTGTCTGAAGTCTGTTCCCGATTTCTGAACTGATCTCTTTCCAGACTCACTTCAGAGAATTTATTTCAGAAGTTCTTCAAGGAACATTCTTTGTATTGCTTCAAATGATATAAGAGACATCTCATGTGTTGTTCATATGAAAGATCATTTTATTGAAATAGTTGTGTTAAGTTTATTATGAAAAATACTTTTCAATCCCCATCATAAATATGAAAACTGGAAATAAAGAGATTAAGGGAAAGAGAACTTAGGCACAGAATTTATCCTGGTTCACCCACAAACCCGTGAGCTACATCCAGTCCCAGAGGCAAATTACCACTGGATTTTCCACTATCTGAATCCACAGATACAAGTTTTATTCACAGCCTCTTCAGGCCAACCCAAGTATTACTTTGTTTTCAACTGCCTCTCCAGGCAACTCAATGAGTATTCTTTGCTTATCAACTGCCTCTCCAGGAAACTCAATGAGTACAGTCTCTCCAGACACAACGAGTACAGTCTCTCCAGACATCAAGAGTACAGTCTCTCTAGACATCATGAGTACAACCTCTCCAGACATCACGAGTACAATCTCTACAGACATCACGAGTACAGTCTCTCCAGACACCACGAGTACAGCCTCTCCAGAAACAACGAGTACAGCCTCTCCAGACACAAGTATTCTTTCTTCCACCAAGCCTCTCCAGGCTCTCAGACACATAAAGTGTTGAGTAGTTTCACTACTCAATCCAAGTTAGATGTTCACCAAAACCTCTAAACTTAGATTCTACTTGTACATAGAGATTACTGAGTACACACTCAGGATACAGACATTACAAACTAAGTACAAGGATAGACAGTGATACAAGTGTTTGAATTAAGTACAATCCCTGTCTTTCTATGAGGAATACATCCTCTGAGAGTAGGCTAACTAAGATGTGAAATGATGCTCCAGCCTTGTTCTCAAACCATTAGTTTCCATGGGCTACATTCTCACCCATATCATAGGAACACCAAGGTATATCAAAGCTTCAAACTGTACCCAGTTTGATAGTCATTTGTTCAGCATGATTGCCTTTCGAACAATCAACTCACTTGATCAAACAGACCAACTGAACAACCTAACTAACTGACCAGCTAGTCAGTAGCCTGATTGAGAACCAACTCTCTGATCAAACTTCGTTGACATCTTCATGATCCACTTAAGCTCAAGTCAACTCTTGTTAACCATAAGGCATTCAGCCTGATTAACTAGTTTGATTCTGTTGATCAACAATTTTGTCTGACTGACCAATAGGTCGGCAGCATCTTCAAATTCAATCTTGAGGCTATTTATATGTTTTGATGAAATATAGTCGTTTGAAGATGATTCATAATACCGTTGAGATGTTAATGATGTGGCTCATATAGCCGTTGTGTAATAGCTTCTCAAACGGTTGCTTCTCCTTAAACGAATGAGTGTTCAGACGATCCCGTTCTGACACTTGATATTTTCTTCTTCATGAGAGATGTTTCTTGATATAATACTGCGAATACTCTCTCTTGAATCTGCTTCTTTCTGCTTTCATCTGTTTTCTTTTAGGAGTGTCTCTTTAGGAGATATCCGTTGAATTTGTCCTTTTGCCGATTCTGTATATACTCCTTGTTTTCATTTGCTCCTGACATCATATCTTCTTTGGGTGTGATGTCTTATTCAATGGCTGTTGCTTGCAGATGATAAAATATGTTTGAATTAAAATATTTCATTCAAACATTTTTCTTTGTTGCTTCTGCTTAGTCTCCTGAGCTTTTCTTCTGCTTTCTTTCGGATTGGTGATGATGATATTTCCATTGTGATACCACCGTTTAGAGATAGCATTGAATGCTATTCAATCTGTTATGAGACACGCTTCTGGGTGTTCTGACAATTCTGACAAAGTACAACGTTGGTGCTGCTATAAAGCTGCCATCGTTGTTGCTGTAATTTCTGCGTTGCAGAGATTTCCTCAGTGGTGTATGAATTTCAAAGGTACCAAGAAAGGTCTCTGTGACTTTGCCAATTTAAGCTTTGAAAGTGTTGCGTGTTTGTAGAGAACGACTTTTCTTCAGCATACTTCAGAGAGCAAAAGTCTTCGTTGTCTTCAGTAAGTGTGCCACGTCGGATCTCAGACGACTTCAATATTGACACTTCAGATAGCTTCTAGTCTTTCAGACAGCTCCGTTGCTTCAGACAGCTTCTTTGCTTCAGACAGCTTCTTTTCTTCAGACAGCTTCTTTGCTTCAGACAACTTCTTTGCTTCAGACAGCTTCTTTGCTTCAAACAGCTTCTTTGCTTTAGACAGCTTCTTTTGCTTTCGCCAAGATGAAACTTCAGAGTACTTCTTTCTTCTGATAAGAAGATTGTAGTTTCATTCTTCTTAGTATTTCTTCTTCTTTCTTCTTCATCTTCTTCTTCTATCATGTAGATAAAGATGTTGAATTGTATGTACTTTATTCAATCATCTTTCTTGCTTGCTTTTGTTCGGTCTTCTATCATTTTCTGATTGCAGCAGGTGTGGATGTAGTAGGTCTGCTTATACAAATCCTTTTGTTGCAGGCATTGTGGAAAGTCTTTGCAATATTTCCTTATTTATGCAAGACTTTAATCGAGGTAGAAAAGCATGTCTAGCTTTATCTACTGAGTGAGTGATCTTCATGTGCTTTACACTTTGCAATGTCTTCAAGAAGTCATTTCTTGATTCTGATATGTTCACTCTTCAGACTGCTTCATGTTGTCTTCATTTCTTCAGATGATGGCTGCACTTCAGACAGGTGTATCTTTGAGTCTTCACTTCTTCGAGTTTTTAAGTAGTCTTCTATTCTTCAACTCTTTTCAGACAGCCTTCGAGTCTTCAACTTGGTTGTGGATTACTCTTCTTCGGATTCTGCACTTTGTTCTTTTGATTCTGATCTCCTGATTCAGATTCTTCTTTTGATGTGTTCTTCTACTCTTCTTATTCAGATAGTGAATATTCCATCCTGAAACATAATCAACAAACCAATACCTTTCTCAGTAGAACCTGTTAATATAATATAATCTTATTTGTTAATCATTAATATAATCTTATAATCTTATTTGTTAATCATTAAAACTTAAGGATGCTAAGTCTTATAATCATGTTTAAATACTTAAACCGATTTATAGACTTCACATGACATGCCTCTTTCTATGCACAATTATATGCCACAAAGCAATACATGTCCAAAAGAATTTAACAATTTTGATGATGCTTTGAAACCTATTGCATGCTTAGAAAAGCCAACTCAGTTTGAGAGTACCATGAAACCTTTTGAAAATGCATGTTTACCCAATCCATTTAGACATGTTGACTTGCATGCCTTGCATGATAGATTGGATATGCAAAAACAATTGGTTTGTATACATGACCTGCATACACATTCTATATTAATCTTATCTCATGAAGATGTGTATAATACTCTTAAACTAGTTATGGGAAAAGATGAAATTTTGATTAGGGATATCACATGTAAAAACACTTGTATGACAAACACATCACATGTTGATATGCCTTACATGCTTACTCATTATGAATCCGTAATTGTTTCACCTTGCATGAAGAAAGTAGATAAATATGATATGGGTAAGGTGTTATCATCTTTCTTTTTGAGTAAGTACATTCATATTGATATGCCTCTTGAAATAACTTGTAAAAATGATTCATGGCATAATCATGTGCGATATGCTCCTAAACAAGATGCATGTGGTAGAGTCGTAGGGCATGTTGGGATGTTATTGACAAATATTAAGACATTTATGCCACATAGTTTCACATGTGCATTTATTTGGGAACATAGTGTAAACTATTTTGATGAATATCGCACTTTGAAACATATTTTGTACTTGTGTGGAATTTATTTCCTAAGCCTTCTCCATGACCACTTACTTATCTTACTTGCAAGGGAGGGCTTCAAAAGATTAGTCTTTGATCAAGGAACTAAATCCACAGAGTACATGGACAAGATGAATCAATCTTCTTTGAGGGAGTCTTCTAACCCTTATCTTAAATACCTCTTGTTCATATCCTATGTTTTTCTTTTGCTAATCTTTATGATCCCCAAGTATTTTTGTTATGAGATTTCACTTTGCTTGCTTTGGAATAATACTTATGGGTCTTTTTTTTTTTGTTGTCTAGGCTTAAGGAAGATGTTCAACTTGAGGATGTCCAGTTGTACTCCCCAAAGGCTAAGGGAAGTATCTTCTTACTTGCTACTTTAGTCATCCATATCCTTCTTTCTACCCCACGTTCCTCTTCTTCTTATGGCTTCTTTCTGATCTTTCAGATTTGAGGTCAAATCCTTTCTAAGGGAGAGGGAATGATGGCAACTGCCAGTGGAACTTCTAAGCTGACAGCTGGGAGCTATGGAGCATGGAGAAATCTTGGACCAGTTTGGGGTTGCTTGGAGCTGAACCAAGCCTTGGTCAACCTTTTGTTGGTCAAGCTATGGTCAACCTTTGACCTTTGACCAATGACCCAAGTCAACATGAAGACTCTACTAAATTAGGATTAATAATATTTAGGAATTATGATGTAATTAGGATTTATGATGTAATTAGGACTTGCTTGTAATTTTCCTATTTCTTCCTAGTTTGGGGCGCTAATTTGTGGCTTTATTGGCTTAAGCATTAGCTTAGCTAAATAGCCTTGGGGACATGGGTTCAAGACCCACTAGGATAGCTTTTTCACTCATCTTTATTTTTCCTCATTTTACTCCCACTTGGCCGCCCCCTCCCACTCCTATATATAGGAGGCTCCTCTCTTGTATTTCACAACACTTACATGAATATAGTAAAGGCATTATGCCCAAATTTCTCGTCCCTTGGTGGTTGTTGCTCAAACCAAACTGAGACTTATCTAATTCTCCTGAATTAGTGACGTCTGGCATTGGACTTATCTGCTGTGGGTGGATTCCTGCTTCAGTGGCATCCTCACCATCTCTTCCTCTCCACTTTTTCCTTCACTTTCCCTTATTTTCTTTCATTTTCTCGCCCAAATTAGCTGCTTCCCTGCACCTATTTTGCGCCTTTACTTGCTTGTTTTTCAATTCTAATCGGTGGTTTTTGCTTAATTCTAGATCCTACACCCATCCTGCTATCAATTGGTTGTTCTACTTTTCCGTGAATCAGAAAAGTGATGTTTGGAGGAGGTAGAAACGATCGCGCTATTGCTGAAGTTCCTACCTCTGATGTATGCTTGAATTGTCCTATTCTTATCAATGGTAAAGATTTTCTAGTTGATTTGATTTGTTTGCCTCTGAGTCGGTTAGATATTATTCTTGGTATGGACTGGTTATCTTCCAACCATGTCCTACTGAATTGTGCTGATAAAGCAGTTGTCTTTAGTCAACCTGTGGTGAGGAGTCTTTTCCGAAGTTGTTTATCTCAGGAATATTCGAGGACAAATTTTCTTTTAGGAGGGGAGAATTGTAACATCCTAAAATTTCTAGAATAGGTAAAATAAAATAAAAGGGAGGAATAATAGTATTATTATTATCTTTATTACGGATAATAATATTTAATTAAAAAAAGGGGATGGGTGGGTTAGTGTAGGCCCAACCCAATTAGATGGTTAAAAGAGAGGGGTCATCTATTTCACCCTGATCCTTTTAAAAAACGTTAGGTAACCAACCCCTAGGGAGGAGAGAAGCGACTCCACAAGGAGAAGGTATTGCAGAGTAGATCATCAAGGGAGTTCTGCCAACCATTCTGGATCGTCATTCCAAAGGTACGGGGGGAAGGGGTGTTGCTATATGTGTATGCTGGACTGCTTGGGTAGTGAGGGCAACCATAAGTCCCTCTAGGATTCTTAAATTTTAAATTATGAATCATGAATTATCTGTAATATGATGAAATTCGTGATTGTTGTGATAATTACTATCATGTTCTTGTTGGAATTGAGAGTAGGAAGCGAGATTGTCGAAAGGGGTCAAATTAGGATTTGGGAGAGAGATTTCATAAATTGATTCGATTGTGGATATAACTGTAATCTATTGATATAATTGATGAAATGATTGATTTTAATCGGTAGAAACGAGTCTAATCAAGTTAGGGACTTGAAGATTTGAGTAGGGATTGAAGAAGAGGGTTAAAAAGGGGTAAAAACGCAAGTGCAGTCGCGTCTCGCGACGCTGGTAATCGATTACGGTAGTATGTAATCGATTACAAGGTCTTTCTGGGCAAAAATGTGAAAACAAGTCTCTGGTAATCGATTACAGCCTTGTTGTAATCGATTACCATGTCAAAAACTGGAGTAAATGCTTCTGGTAATCGATTACAGCCTTATGGTAATCGATTACCAGGCTAAAAAAATGGAACAGAGGCTTCTGGTAATGGATTACAACCTTCTGGTAATGGATTACCAAGCCACCTGATGCTTCTGGTAATTGATTACAGCCTTCTGGTAATCAATTACCAGGTCCAAACTTGATATTTGAGTGTTGTCTTTATGTAATGTGATGATCATTTCTTATATGGTGGATGTTTATTCAATATATGAATTATTTCGTGGAAATCATGAGATTAAATTGGATGTATAAAGTGCATTAATTGTGTTATGAAGTATTATTATGTGAGTATCTTATATTGATGTTCTATGTGTATTTCATTCAAGATGTGATGTGGAATGAATTGAGTAGATGATGTTGTATGACGAATTTATAAAATGATGTTGATAAATTGAGCATGAGCATATGAGGTGTGATACATGAGATGCATGCCCTAAGAAAGGGTGGAGACCATGATGGGGGACATTCGATGCATGACTCCAAGAGGGGGTGTTTTACTATGCGACTCACCAACCCATAAGAGGTGAATGGGTAATGGTGGGAGGGGGCGAGTGTCTTTGCGCGAGCCCATAGAGGGGGTGCAACCTATCGGCCAAGAGGGCATTTAACGGTAGGGCCATCATTGGTAACAACTAAGGGGATTGATGAGGTGAGCCCATTGTGCGGAGTTCCAAATCATGACTCTTAGGAAGAGGCATTGTGCATGAGCATAGAGTGAGCATACTTGTCATTTTATGATTGTTTGAGAAGTGTGAATTATATATTTGTGTGAAATTAATGTGCTGAATGTAAAGAGTGTGGATTGAGATGAATGATGATAGGTATGGTGATGGGTGGGAATAAGGGTAGCCTTCTGTATTGCATGTATATGTATGTATTGTTTTCCTCACCGTACTGTTCTGTGGTTTTTATAGGTGATGAAGATGGCACTCAATGTGCCGAATTTTAAAGGGACATGGTCTCGCTCTGATATGTGTGACATCGGGGCTTAGTGTTTAGGAGTTTATTTCCTTTCCTTTTAATACGTAGAGATTTAGAAAGATTATTTTTAATGGTCTTACATGGCCAAGACATATTTTTATTATGTTGATAATTTAGTTTTAAAAACCTTGATTTTACCTTTTATGGAAATTTAGTTTGATTTGGATTAAGTATTCGTTTAAATGAGGATATTGTACCTTTTTACCTTGATGATGACTATAAACCTCTCTTATATTTCAATTCGATGATTGTTTTAGTATTTGGGGTAGAAGGGTGTCTCATTTAGTGGTATCAGAGCAGGTCGGTTCACCGGCCTTGAGTTATGTGTTTGTTGTGTTTCCGTGGTGCTAACTTGTGATGTTTATTGAGTGAATTATATTGTTTGATCTAACTATTTTATTTTGGTTGTTCTACTTTTCTGTGATTCAGAAAAGTGATGTTTGGAGGAGGTAGAAACGATCGCGCTATTGGTGAAGTCCCCACCTCTGATGTATGCTTGAATTGTCTTATTCTTATCAATGGTAAAGGTTTTTTGGTTGATTTGATTTGTTTGCGTCTGAGTCAGTTAGATATTATTCTTGGTATGGACCGGTTATCCTCCAACCATGTCCTACTGAATTGTGCTGATAAAGCGGTTGTCTTTGGTCAACCTGTGGTGATGAGTCTTTTCCGAAGTTGTTTTTCTCAGGAATATTCGGGGACGAATTTTCTTTTAGGAGGAGAAAATTGTAACATCCTAAAATTTCTAGAACAGATAAAATAAAATAAAAGGGAGGAATAATAGTATCATTATTATTATTTGTATTACGAATAATAATATTTAATTAAAAAAGGGGGATGGGTGGGTTGGTGTAGGCCCAACCCAATTAGATGGTTAAAAGAGAGGGGTCATCTATTTCACCCTGATCCTTTTCAAAAACGTTAGATAACCAAACCCTAGGGAGGAGAGAAGCGACTCCACAAGGAGAAGGTGCCGCAGAGTAGATCGTCAAGGGAGTTCTGCCAACCATTCTTGATCATCATTCCTAAGGTATGGATGGAAGGGGTGCTGCTATATATGTATGCTAGAGTGATTGGGTAGTGAGGGCAACCATAAGTCCCTCTAGGATTCTTAAATTTTAAATTATGAATCATGAGTTGTCTGTAATATGATTAAATTCGTGATTGTTGTGATGATTACTGTCATGTTCTTATTGGAATTGAGACTAGGAAGCGAGATTGCCGAAAGGGGTCAAATTAGGATTTGGGAGAGAGATTTCATAAATTGATTCGATTGTGGATTTAACTATAATCTATTGATATAATTGATGAATTGATTGATTTTAATCGGTAAAAACGAGTCTAATCAAGTTAGGGACTTGAAGATTTGAGTACGGATTGAAGAAGAGGGTGAAAAAGGGGTAAAAACGCAGGTGCAATCGCGTCTCGCGACGCTTGTAATCGATTACAGTAGTATGTAATGGATTACTAGGTCTTTCTGGGCAAAAACGAGAAAACAAGTCTCTGGTAATCGATTACAGCCTTGTTGTAATCGATTACCAGGCCAAAAACTTGTTTAAAAAAAATGGAACAGATGCTTCTAGTAATAGATTACAGCCTTCTGGTAATGGATTACCAGGCCACCTGATGCTTCTCGTAATTGATTACAGCCTTCTGGTAATCAATTACCAGGTCCAAACTTGATATTTGAGTGTTGTCTTTATGTAATGTGATGATCATTACTTATGTGGTGGACGTATATTTACTATATGAATTATTTCGTGGAAATGATGAGATTAAATTGGATGTATAAAGTGCATTAACTGTGTTATGAAGTATTATTATGTGAGTCTCTTATATTGATGTTCTATGTGTATTTCATTCAAGATGTGATTTGGAATGAATTGAGTAGATGATGTTGTATGAAGAATTTATAAAATGATGTTGATGCATTGAGCATGAGCATATGAGGTGTGATACATGAGATGCATGCCCTAAGAAAGGGTGGAGACCATGATGGGGGACATTCGATGCATGACTCCAAGAGGGGGTGTTTTACTTTGCGACTCACCAGCCCATAAGAGGTGAATGGGTAACGGTGGGAGGGGGCGAGTGTCTTTGCGCGGGCCCATAGAGGGGGTGCAACCTATCGGCCAAGAGGGCATTTAACGGTAGGGCCATCATTGGTAACATCTAAGGGGATTGATGAGGTGCGCCCATTGTGCGGAGTTCCAAATCATGAGTCTTAGGAAGAGGCATTGTGCATGAGCATAGAGTGAGCATACTTGTCATTTTAAGATTGTTTGAGAAGTGTGAGTTATATATTTGTGTGAAATTAATGTGCTGAATGTAAAGAGTGTGGATGGAGATGAATGATGATATGTATGGTGATGGGTTAATGTGCTGAATATAAAGAGTGTGGATTGAGATGAATGATGATATGTATGGTGATGGGTGGGAATAAGGGTAGCCTTCTGTATTGCATGTATATGCATGTATTCTTTTCCTCACCGTACCCTTCTGTGGTTTTTATAGGTGATGAAGATGGCACTCAATGTGCCGAATTTTAAAGGGACATGGTCTCGCTCTGATATGTGTGACATCGGGGCTTAGTGTTTAGGAGTTTATTTCCTTTCATTTTAATACGTAGAGATTTAGGAAGATTATTTTTAAGGGTCTTACATGGCCAAGACATATTTTTATTATGTTGATAATTTAGTTTTGAAAACCTTGATTTTACCTTTTATGGAAATTTAGTTTGATTTTGATTAAGTATTTGTTTAAATCAGGATATTGAAACTTTTTACATCGATGATGACTATAAACCTTTCTTATATTTCAATTCGATGATTGTTTTAGTATTTGGGGTAGAAGGGTGTCACATTAAGTGGTATGAGAGCAGGTCGGTTCACCGGCCTTGAGTTATGTGTTTGCTGTGTTTCCGTGGTGCTAACTTGTGATGTTCATTGAGTGAATTATATTGTTTGATCTAACTATTTTGTTTTGGTTGTTTTACTTTTCTGTGAATCACAAAAGTGATGTTTGGAGGAGGTAGAAACGATCGGGCTATTGCTGAAGTCCCTACCTCTGATGTATGCTTGAATTGTCCTATTCTTATCAATGGTAAAGATTTTCTAGTTGATTTGATTTGTTTGCCTCTGAGTTGGTTAGATATTATTCTTGGTGTGGACTGGTTATCTTACAACCATGTGCTATGGAATTGTGCTGATAAAGTAGTTGTCTTTGGTCAACCTGTGGTGAGGAGTCTTTTCCGAAGTTGTTTATCTCAGGAATATTCGAGGACGAATTTTCTTTTAGGAGGGGAAAATTGTAACATCCTAAAATTTCTGGAACAGATAAAATAAAATAAAAGGGAGGAATAATAGTATTATTATTATTATCTTTATTACGGATAATAATATTTAATTAAAAAAAGGGATGGGTGGGTTGGAGTAGGCCGAACCAAATTAGATGGTTAAAAGAGAGGGGTCATCTATTTCACCCTGATCCTTTTCAAAAACGTTAGATAAACAAACCCTAGGGAGGAGAGAAGCGACTCGACAAGGAGAAGGTGTCGCAGAGTAGATCATCAAGGGAGTTCTGCCAACCATTCTTGATCGTCATTCCTAAGGTACGAGGGGAAGGGGTGCTGCTATATGTGTATGCTGGAGTGCTTGGGTAGTGAGGGCAACCATAAGTCCCTCTAGGATTCTTAAATTTTAATCATGAATCATGAATTGTCTGTAATATGATGAAATTCGTGATTGTTGTGATGATTACTGTCATGTTCTTGTTGGAATTGAGAGTAGGAAGCGAGATTGTCGAAAGGGGTCAAATAAGGATTTGGGAGAGAGATTTCATAAATTGATTCGATTGTGGATTTAACCGTAATCTATTGATATAATTGATGAATTGATTGATTTTAATCGGTAAAAACGAGTCTAATGAAGTTAGGGACTTGAAGACTTGAGTAGGGATTGTAGAAGAGGGTTAAAAAGGGGTAAAAATGCAGGTGCAGTCGCGTCTCGCGACGCTGGTAATCGATTACAGTAGTATGTAATCGATTACTAGGTCTTTCTGGGCAAAAACGTGAAAACAAGTCTCTGGTAATCGATTACAGCCTTGTTCTAATCGATTACCAGGCCAAAAACTGGAGTTAATGCTTCTGGTAATCGATTACCAGGCTAAAAAATGGAACATATTCTTCTGGTAATGGATTACAACCTTCTGCTAATGGATTACCAGGCCACATGATCCTTCTGGTAATTGATTAAAACCTTCTGGTAATCAATTACCAGGTCCAAACTTCATATTTGAGTGTTGTCTTTATGTAATGTGATGATCATTACTTATATGGTGGATGTTTATTTAATATATGAATTATTTCGTGGAAATCATGAGATTAAATTGGATGTATAAAGTGCATTAACTGTGTTATGAAGTATTATTATGTGAGTATCTTATATTGATGTTCAATGCGTATTTCATTCAAGATGTGATGTGGAATGAATTGAGTAGATGATGTGGTATGACGAATTTATAAACTGATGTTGATGCATTGAGCATGAGCATATGAGGTGTGATACATGAGATGCATGCCCTAAGAAATTTAGGAGACCATGATGGGGGACATTCGATGCATGACTCCAAGAGGGGGTGTTTTACTATGCGACTCATCAGCCCATAAGAGGTGAATGGGTAACGGTGGGAGGGGGCGAGTGTCTTTGCGCGGGCCCATAGAGGGGGTGCAACCTATCGGCCAAGAGGGCATTTAACGGTAGGGCCATCATTGGTAACAACTAAGGGGATTGATGAGGTTAGCCCATTGTGCGGAGTTCCAAATCATGACTCTTAGGAAGAGGCATTGTGCATGAGCATAGAGTGAGCATACTTGTCATTTTATGATTGTTTGAGAAGTGTGAATTATATATTTGTGTGAAATTAATGTGCTGAATGTAAAGAGTGTGGATGGAGTTGAATGATGATATGTATGGTGATGGGTTAATGTGCTTAATATAAAGAGTGTGGATTGAGATGAATGATGATAGGTATGGTGATGGGTGGGAATAAGGGTAGCCTTCTGTATTGCATGTATATGTATGTATTGTTTTCCTCACCGTACTGTTCTGTGGTTTTTATAGGTGATGAAGATGGCACTCAATGTGCCGAATTTTAAAGGGACATGGTCTCGCTCTGATATGTGTGACATCGGGGCTTAGTGTTTAGGAGTTTATTTCCTTTCATTTTAATACGTAGAGATTTAGGAAGATTATTTTTAAGGGTCTTACATGGCCAAGACATATTTTTATTATGTTGATAATTTAGTTTTGAAAACCTTGATTTTACCTTTTATGGAAATTTAGTTTGATTTGGATTAACTATTTGTTTAAATGAGGATTGTGAACCTTTTTACCACGATGATGACTATAAATCTTTCTTATATTTCAATTGGATGATTGTTTTAGTATTTGGGGTAGAAGGGTGTCACATTTAGTGGTATCAGAGCAGGTCGGTTCACCGGCCTTGAGTTATGTGTTTGTTGTGTTTCCCTGGTGCTAACTTGTGATGTTGATTGAGTGAATTATATTGTTTGATCTAACTATTTTGTTTGGTTGTTCTACTTTTTTGTGAATCATAAAAGTGATGTTTGGAGGAGGTAAAAATGATCCCGCTATTGCTGAAGTTCCGAGCTCTGATGTATGCTTGAATTGTCCTATTCTTATCAATGGTAAAGGTTATCTAGTTGATTTGATTTGTTTGCCTCTGAGTCGGTTAAATATTATTCTTGGTATGGACTGGTTATCTTCCAACCATGTCCTATTGAATTGTGCTGATAAATCAGTTGTCTTTGGTTAACCTGTGGTGAGGAGTCTTTTCCGAAGTTATTTATCTCAGGAAAATTCGAGGACGAATTTTCTTTTAGGAGGGGAGAATTGTAACATCCTAAAATTTCTAGAACAGATAAAATAAAATAAAAGGGAGGAATAATAGTATTATTATTATTATCATTATTACGAATAAAAATATTTAATTAAAAAAAGGGGATGGGTGGGTTGGTGTAGGCCCAGCCCAATTAGATGGTTAAAAGAGAGGGGTCATCTATTTCACCCTGATCCTTTTCAAAAATGTCAGATAACCAAACCCTAGGGAGGATAGAAGCGACTCCACAAGGAGAAGGTGCCGCAAAGTAGATCATCAAGGGAGTTCTGCTAACCATTCTTGGTCGTCATTCCTAACGTACGGGGGGAAGGGGTGTTGCTATATGTGTATGCTGGAGTTCTTGGGTAGTGAGGGAAACCATAAGTCCCTCTAGGATTCTTAAATTTTAAATTATGAATCATGAATTGTCTGTAATATGATGAAATTCGTGATTGTTGTGATGATTACTGTCATGTTCTTGTTGGAATTGAGAGTAGGAAGTGAGATTGTCGAATGGGGTCAAATAAGGATTTGGGAGAGAGATTTCATAAATTGATTCGATTATGGATTTAACCGTAATCTATTGATATAATTGATGAATTGATTGATTTTAATCGGTAAAAACGAGTCTAATCAAGTTAGGGACTTGAAGACTTGAATAGGGATTGAAGAAGAGGGTTAAAAAGGGGTAAAAATGCAGGTGCAGTCGCGTCTCGCGACGCTGGTAATCGATTACAGTAGTATGTAATCGATTACTAGGTCTTTCTGGGCAAAAACGTGAAAACAAGTCTCTGGTAATCGATTACAACCTTGTTGTAATCGATTACCAGGCCAAAAACGGGAGTTAATGCTTCTGGTAATCGATTACCAGGCTAAAAAATGGAACATATTCTTCTGGTAATGGATTACAACCTTCTGCTAATGGATTACCAGGCCACATGATGCTTCTGGTAATTGATTACAGCCTTCTGGTAATCAATTACCAGGTCCAAACTTCATATTTGAGTGTTGTCTTTATGTAATGTGATGATCATTACTTATATGGTGGATGTTTATTTAATATATGAATTATTTCGTGGAAATCATGAGATTAAATTGGATGTATAAAGTGCATTAACTGTGTTATGAAGTATTATTATGTGAGTATCTTATATTGATGTTCAATGCGTATTTCATTCAAGATGTGATGTGGAATGAATTGAGTAGATGATGTGGTATGACGAATTTATAAACTGATGTTGATGCATTGAGCATGAGCATATGAGGTGTGATACATGAGATGCATGCCCTAAGAAATTTAGGAGACCATGATGGGGGACATTCGATGCATGACTCCAAGAGGGGGTGTTTTTACTATGCGACTCATCAGCCCATAAGAGGTGAATGGGTAACGGTGGGAGGGGGCGAGTGTCTTTGCGCGGGCCCATAGAGGGGGTGCAACCTATCGGCCAAGAGGGCATTTAACGGTAGGGCCATCATTGGTAACAACTAAGGGGATTGATGAGGTTAGCCCATTGTGCGGAGTTCCAAATCATGACTCTTAGGAAGAGGCATTGTGCATGAGCATAGAGTGAGCATACTTGTCATTTTATGATTGTTTGAGAAGTGTGAATTATATATTTGTGTGAAATTAATGTGCTGAATGTAAAGAGTGTGGATGGAGTTGAATGATGATATGTATGGTGATGGGTTAATGTGCTTAATATAAAGAGTGTGGATTGAGATGAATGATGATAGGTATGGTGATGGGTGGGAATAAGGGTAGCCTTCTGTATTGCATGTATATGTATGTATTGTTTTCCTCACCGTACTGTTCTGTGGTTTTTATAGGTGATGAAGATGGCACTCAATGTGCCGAATTTTAAAGGGACATGGTCTCGCTCTGATATGTGTGACATCGGGGCTTAGTGTTTAGGAGTTTATTTCCTTTCATTTTAATACGTAGAGATTTAGGAAGATTATTTTTAAGGGTCTTACATGGCCAAGACATATTTTTATTATGTTGATAATTTAGTTTTGAAAACCTTGATTTTACCTTTTATGGAAATTTAGTTTGATTTGGATTAACTATTTGTTTAAATGAGGATTGTGAACATTTTTACCTCGATGATGACTATAAATCTTTCTTATATTTCAATTGGATGATTGTTTTAGTATTTGGGGTAGAAGGGTGTCACATTTAGTGGTATGAGAGCAGGTCGGTTCACCGGCCTTGAGTTATGTGTTTGTTGTGTTTCCCTGGTGCTAACTTGTGATGTTGATTGAGTGAATTATATTGTTTGATCTAACTATTTTGTTTTGGTTGTTCTACTTTTTTGTGAATCATAAAAGTGATGTTTGGAGGAGGTAAAAACGATCCCGCTATTGCTGAAGTTCCGAGCTCTGATGTATGCTTGAATTGTCCTATTCTTATCAATGGTAAAGGTTATCTAGTTGATTTGATTTGTTTGCCTCTGAGTCGGTTAAATATTATTCTTGGTATGGACTGGTTATCTTCCAACCATGTCCTATTGAATTGTGCTGATAAATCAGTTGTCTTTGGTTAACCTGTGGTGAGGAGTCTTTTCCGAAGTTATTTATCTCAAGAAAATTCGAGGACGAATTTTCTTTTAGGAGGGGAGAATTGTAACATCCTAAAATTTCTAGAACAGATAAAATAAAATAAAAGGGAGGAATAATAGTATTATTATTATCTTTATTACGAATAAAAATATTTAATTAAAAAAAGGGGATGGGTGGGTTGGTGTAGGCCCAGCCCAATTAGATGGTTAAAAGAGAGGGGTCATCTATTTCACCCTGATCCTTTTCAAAAATGTCAGATAACCAAACCCTAGGGAGGATAGAAGCGACTACACAAGGAGAAGGTGCCGCAAAGTAGATCATCAAGGGAGTTCTGCTAACCATTCTTGGTCGTCATTCCTAAGGTACGGGGGGAAGGGGTGTTGCTATATGTGTATGCTGGAGTTCTTGGGTAGTGCGGGGAACCATAAGTCCCTCTAGGATTCTTAAATTTTAAATTATGAATCATGAATTGTCTGTAATATGATGAAATTCGTGATTGTTGTGATGATTACTGTCATGTTCTTGTTGGAATTGAGAGTAGGAAGTGAGATTGTCGAAAGGGGTCAAATAAGGATTTGGGAGAGAGATTTCATAAATTGATTCGATTGTGGATTTAACTGTAATCTATTGATATAATTGATGAATTGATTGATTTTAATCGGTAAAAATGAGTCTAATCAAGTTAGGGACTTGAAGATTTGAGTAGGGATTGAAGAAGAGTGTTAAAAAGGGGTAAAAACGCAAGTGTAGTAGCGTCTCGCGACGCTGGTAATCGATTACAGTAGTATGTAATCGATTACTAGGTCTTTCTGGGCAAAAACGTGAACACACGTCTCTGGTAATCAATTACAGCCTTGTTGTAATCGATTACCAGGCCAAAAACTGGAGTTAATGCTTCTGGTAATCGATTACAGCCTTCTGGTAATCGATTACCAGGCTAAAAAAAGGGAATAGATGCTTCTGGTAATGGATTACAGCCTTCTAGTAATGGATTACTAGGGCACCTGATGCTTCTGTTAATTGATTACAGCCTTCTGGTAATCAATTACCAGGTCCAAACTTCATATTTGAGTGTTGTCTTTATGTAATGTGATGATCATTACTTATACGGTGGATGTTTATTTAATATATGAATTATTTTGTGGCAATCATGAGATTAAATTGGATGTGTAAAGTGCATTAACTGTGTTATGAAGTATTATTATGTGAGTATCTTATATTGATGTTCTATGTGTATTTCATTCAAGATGTGATGTGGAATGAATTGAGTAGATGATATTGTATGACGAATTTATAAAATGATGTTGATGCATTGAGCATGAGCAAATGAGGTTTGATACATGAGATGCATGCCCTAAGAAAGTGTGTAGACCATGATGGGGGACATTCGATGCATGACTCCAAGAGAGGGTGTTTTACTATGCGACTTACCAGCCCATAAGAGGTGAATGGGTAACGGTGGGAGGGGGCGAGTGTCTTTGCACGGGCCCATAGAGGGGGTGCAACCTATCGGCCAAGAGGGCATTTAACGGTAGGGCCATCATTGGTAACAACTAAGGGGATTGATGAGGTGCGCCCATTGTGCGGAGTTCCAAATCATGACTCTTAGGAAGAGGCATTGTGCATGAGCATAGAGTGAGCTTACTTGTCATTTTATGATTGTTTGAGAAGTGTGAATTATATATTTGTGTGAAATTAATGTGCTGAATGTAAAGAGTGTGGATGAAGATGAATGATGATATGTATGGTGATGGGTTAATATGCTGAATATAAAGAGTGTGGATTGAGATGATTGATGATATTTATGGTGATGGGTGGGAATAAGGGTAGTCTTCTGTATTGCATGTATATGTATGTATTCTTTTTCTCACCGTACTCTTCTGTGGTTTTTATAGGTGATGAAGATGGCACTCAATGTGCCGAATTTTAAAGGGACATGGTCTCGCTCTGATATGTGTGACATCGGGGCTTAGTGTTTAGGAGTTTATTTCCTTTCATTTTAATACGTAGAGATTTAGGAAGATTATTTTTAAGGGTCTTACCTGGCCAAGACATATTTTTATTATGTTGATAAGTTAGTTTTGAAAACCTTGATTTTACCTTTTTATGGAAATTTAGTTTGATTTGGATTAAGTATTTGTTTAAATGAGGATTGTGAACCTTTTTACCTCGATGATGACTATAAACCTTTCTTATATTTCAATTGGATGATTGTTTTAGTATTTGGGGTAGAAGGGTATCACACTCTGGGTTTTGGATTGAGGAAACTTAAATTGAAGCTTGAAGAGGGGAATTTGGAGTAAGGAAATCATCAAGTGAACCACCACTATTTGTTCTTCTTCTTAAATCTTCAAGTATTGGTGAGTACAACTCACTTCCTTTGTGTTTTTCTCTATTGTTTCTATGATCATGCCCCCAAATCCTTACCTTCCCTTTCTCTATTAGAAATTATGGTAAGAAACTGTAATTGTAACTAAATTGGTGTTGTACTATATAAATTAAGACTTAGAATTGGAATAGGGATTTTGTGGTACAAGTTAGGTTCGAAAGAAACTGTAATTGTAACTAAATTGGTGTTGTACTATATAAATTAAGACTTAGAATTGGAATAGGGATTTTGTGGTACAAGTTAGGTTCGAAACTATCGAAAATACTTCTGTTGAATGTGTATGAACTCTGACTTGCTATTATATCATGAATTGTTGATGAATTATCATGTTTACGTTAATTGAAACATTTTAAGCCGGTTTCGACCGTGAGTAATTCAAGCCGGCCTTTGCGCTGTGAGTTAAAAAATTAAGTAATTATGTTTAAAACACGACTTTAGTCCAGTTTGGATAGGATTCGTCCCCGGGAAAGATATTTCCTATAGTCTGAGCTCAGTTCTAACTCCAAAAAGAGATAAGAACATACCTGCTGGGCACAGCAGTGAGTGCATCATACTTGCATATCAGTTTAATTGATTATTATTTATGAATTATGTATGATTTGTTGATTAACATTGATATCTGCTCCCTGCATTCATGCATGTGATTTGTATTCACTGAGATTTTTATCTCACCACGCGATATGTGGATTATTTAGTTGAGCAGGTACCACCTCTTCCAGACCCTCAGATCAGGAAATGAAGTGCATTCGGGATGGACTTTCGTTCCCTTTTGTTTGTCTTGAGTTGTTTTACCTTGTATATATGAACATATGATAGTAGGATCCTAGTATACTCAGATGGCGTTTCGTATTTATTAATGACTGGATGTACAGGATATGTTAATGTTCATGTATATATTGGTTTTAGTTTCTTGGGATGTGTTTATCGTTTAGAATTGTTCGCTGAATTGCTGAATTATCGTTGGATTATTTACAATTTTTGGAAAATGTTGATATCCGAATTGTCACGTTATAAATTCTGATTTAGAAATTTAGGGCGTTACATTTCCTACGCTCTACCTACGCTCAGCGCAGGTGAAGCGTAGGAAACAGTAACTGAACAGGCATTCCTGCGCTCTGCCTGCGCTGAGCGTAGGTGAAGCGCAGGAAACAGTAGTTGACTCCTCTGAATTGTCATTCTTCGAAACTTGTTCTACACTGTTCTTGTCCTTGCTCACTGTTCTCTTGATGCTTTATTTGTACCTTAGCTTTTCTCCTGTAAAAATCAACAGATTCTTCATTAAAACAACATCAAGTTCAGATTTAACTTCAATAAATACAAGAGCCACAATTTAAGCTAAAAAGGGTGAAATTGTGTTATAAATTCAACAATTCATCATCAATAAGTGCTATAATTTACCTGGAAATTTACTTAATTCTAACACTTATCAAACTCCCCCCAACTTAGCTTCTTGCTTGCCCTCAACCAAGAAAATCAAATACAGACAGTTATTTAAAATGACTAACTATGACTCTGACTGACAGGGAAAACAATTTCAACATCTCTTGCTAGACAACTTTCACTTTCCAAATTTCAGATTTAAAAATTAGAACCAAATGGTGACTCCAATAATCAATCATAATAAGATAAATTTGCATTAAATCTCTCAAGAATAGCAATTGCAACAACAAATGATAAAATCAAGGAAATTCTCTCAATTCTCACAGGTAAGTGTTTCCCTCAATTTTTCCACTGCAATTGAACAATTAAAATTGCTAGTTGTTTTCAGTTAACATACAACACATAATCAGCATGGATCATAAGGTCTTTCTTGGGTTGTAATGAGGCTTGGCTATCAAGAAATAATGATTTTTCAGGATATATTAATAAACACAACTTCAGAGAAAAGAAAGCATAACTACAAATTAAACAATTATCTCAATTGACTCTCAATTCACCATCTTTTTCTTGAATTCAAACATTTCAGCCAATGTTTTTGCCTCTTTTGGTAATTCACTCCTTTTTAAATTATACAGTTTTTTTATATTAAGAAGAAGTGAATTCCATTACTCACTGTGCCCTTTTTTCAATATCCATCAACCAACCAATACCATTCTTATTGAATAAGATGCACCTATGCTCTCTATCCCTAAGTGTGTAAGGGGCAAGGATTATAATGAGTAACAAGGCTGGGGTGCAAAACCCAAGAAAATTTCAAGCTCAAATGGGCTATCAAAAACAGGAAATATTATTCACAGGTTGGCTATTTAGCACTGAGTAATTTACATATTTAACAAATTGCCTTAGTCACTTCCATGCTTTTCATATGTTGTAATAAAATTAAAAACTCAAACAATAGCAATTGACAAGCAACAGGGAAAACTCTCAAAGTGTTTGGTCACACAAACTCATAGGCTAATGGCTATTTTTCCTTGATTAAATTACCTGTTGCACAATTAGCTATCTTAATTAACTTTCCTGCACAAAATCCTAATCCTAATTGATTATGGGATCATCCACTTAATTCCTTTTTCACCTCTTTAATTCGATTAGTTTGGCTAGCTAGCTTTGAGATATTGAATTGAATTCCTAATTCCTAATTCCTAAATCCTAAGTGAAATAAGTAAAATAATCCTAACGAGAATTAAAATAAATAACAGAAATCCTAAGTAAACTAACATAATGAAATCCTAACATTCGTACTGCATAGAACTGGTCAATAACGTGTCAATAACAGTACCAATGTATCAAATGAAAGAAAAGAAAAGAAAAGAGAATAAAATAAAATAAAAGAAAAGAAAAATGAAAAAAAGAAAGAAAAACACTGTGAAAAGGAAAAAAATCAATTGTCCTCCTCTTCATCCTGTAGGTCCTCATCCTGTGCTCTAGCTGCTGCTGCTCCACCACTTGGAACAACAGGCCTGTCCCTAGGCCACTATAAATACTCCCGGAACTGTTTCGGTGGCATGACGGGGAAGGGGCCTTGCAAGTTGTGATACAGGATCTGTTGGATGTGCACCACCCCTCTGTTAACAACTATGTTATGGCGACATAGGTGCTCCATGAAAAGGTGGGGTGGAATGTCAGTTGGTGGTGGCTGTTGTGGTGGCTGCTAGGGTGGTGGAGCGTGAGGATCATCCTGGGGCTCTGGAGGTGGGACCAACTCCTCCTCTGGTATGCAATAAATCTCAATGTACCTCCTGGTGATAGGCCCCTTGATAGGAGCGGTAGGGCGTACAACAATCCCCTGAGATCGGCATAAAGCAGTGATGAGTGAGGGGAATCCCAGACTGATCTTGGAGCGCTCACTGTGACATTACACAGTAGTCCCCATGAGGTATATCTTCTCAGAAATAACTCTGGTGATGTCGACATCCCGCCCAGTCAAAATGCAATATATAAAATGTGTTGTCTCAATGGTGATGTCCGACACATGGTTGGTTGGCTTAATGTTAGCCAACACTAGAACCATCCATATCTGAGATATGCTCCGCAGGTCCTTCCTAAAAATCCTGGCTGCCTCCCCATAAGTGTTGACATCATAAGTATGCCCAGGCAGACATAACTACTGGGCTGTCCTGGTATCAAGCTCCTCATGCCCATAAATGCCAATATCCCGCAACAGCTGTAACATCCTAATAATTTCTAAAATAAATGAATAAATAAAATAAAATAAAATAAAATTTATGTAGAAATAATAATATTATTATTATCTTTATTATTATGTGTCAGAAACAATATTTTTAATTAAAAAGGGAGACGAGTGGGTCGGAGTAGGCCCAACCCAGTTAGATATTTAAACAGAGAGGGGTCATCTATTTCACCCTAGCTTCTTTCATACGTCAGATAACCAAACTCTAGGGAGGAGAGAAGCGACTCTACAAGGAGGAAGTGTCGAAGTGTAGATCATCGGAAGAGTTCTACCATTCATCCTTGATCGTCATTCCTAAGGCACGGGGGGAAAGGGCTGCAACTATATGTGTATGTTGGAGCGCTTGGGTAGTGAGGGCTGCGACACCCCTAGTTTTACTACTAAGAATATCACATATGTTACACGTGACCAACGAAATTACTATTTTTAGAAACGTTAAAAATGTGGAATTATTTTATTTATTTTTTTTAAAGGATTTAGTCGTTATCAACCTACTACATCTTTAATTTTATTTTAAGTATTTATGAAATATCCTTTCCTTATTTTTGAAACTTGTTTTCCAAAACGTTTAGACGGTTATCACCTCGTGCACATACACAACATACACGCATTTATAGAATCAGCATAAGGAAACAAAAACATCATGATATATATATATACATACATGCATAAAAGTAGTGTACCTCTCGAGTCACCTGAATATCTACACCAAAATATGAGTTCTAGTAGTAAGCCAAAATAAACAAGACCTCAGATAAATACAAAAGAAGAGGTCGCCAAATCAGAGTTGCTACTACCTAGACTCAAACCATACTAATCCTACTCGCCCCTGGAAGAATCCTCCTCCGGGTCCTCCTCTAGCTCCTCCTCCGGGTCCTCCTCTGGCTCCTCCTCCGGATCCTCCTCCTCCGACGTATCATAAATAACAATCAGCTCTAACTCACTCGAGAGAGAGCGGCCTTGCGCGTCAGGATGCATAGGCTGAGAATCCGATGCCTCGGAAGAGGGTGAGTATCTGGGGGAGTTTGGTCCAACCATATCCGCCATCCGCGATGACCATGATGACGACGTGAAGGATGGTAAGTGGTATAGCGCACCAAGTTAGGTGGCGTCGGAAACTCGAGGGTCACTGGTAATATAAAATCTATCTCTGGTACGAGCGGGAGGCCGGGATGGGTGATGATGATGCAAACCTCCCCAGTAAACTCACATCTACGAGGAATGTCCGTCACCCTCCAGGTTCCTCTGGGCATCCACCACAGCTGCACTCTCATTGATGTCATAGTGAAAGTCTCCAATGCCGGCTATCGACGTAACGAGAAGCACACAACAACCAAAGACAGAAAGGAAGGATGAGAACACATCGCATGAACTCACAACACATAGGATATAGTGAACTAGAGCACACACATAGAATTTCCACACAATTCAATAAACAAATGAATACAATTTATATCATCATGATGCATACAGACTAATGCATGAGGGCCCGGGGAAAATCACCATCCACAGTGCACACAGCAACTGCCCGACCATATATGCACAACGTATCGGGAGTTAGAGTTTGTACTAGCGCTGGTACAAAAAGCATTGCTCAATTTTGGCCAAATCATTTATCCGACATCCAAACAATCTTATCTGACCCCAAAAATCATGAGAGCGACAGGAATAGCTAAGCTGGGTTCAACGATCTTGACAGTAGGGAGCCAACCTACGTCACCTGAGATCTTCTAGGAGCTAGGCTATCCTCAGGGCTGGCGTCCCTTTTGAGGACCCACTGGCGTTCTTTGCAAAACCCAGTTGCACCCTTCCCAACCGATTTCACACTGTACCAAGTGGCACTGCCAAATAGGTCGTAAGGTTTTCAACATCGAATATCATCAATGCTTTATGATGCATGTCACTCAATAATGCTTCGTAGCATACACATCCTTACAGGCAAAGCCCATAGAATCATTCTACGTCACCACTTACCCGTGGTACGACCCGATTCAATGTCTTCCCTTTAAGGAAAACCAAACCCCATCTCGAGTTGGAACCACACTCTCTCACTAAGCTTCTCAAATTTTATGCAAGAAGAGCGTGTTGGTTATAATCTTTTAAGGTAGTTTGTACCAATGTTCTTCTTGAATCAATAATCATTTCCACTTAAGTCCTATAATTTACTAAGACTTATGATTGTGTCGTATGGATAGTCTTACCTATCCTAATCTGTCTTGTATGTCTAATTAAGACTGGGTTTAACCCTTAACTATTATTAGTTTTCATTAACTAAATTATAATTAATCTTAATTCTTACTTAAGATTCTAATTAAACCCTAATTATCCCTTAATCTCTTCCTTAATCTTGGATTAAGCTTTTTATTATATTTGATTAAGGTTAATCATAATTAATTAGTTCTTAATCGTCATTAAGGCTTAATTACCTAATTAATACCTCATTAGTGATTAGTGATTAAGATTAAGATTAATCTTCATTAAGGTTATTTAACTTTAGCCTTAATTAATTATTCTTCACTTAATTAACTTAAGTGGATTGAATTAATAATTTTAGACAAATTGAATTGGCTAATCCCACTAATTAATTTCTATGTTTTAGTCTTGATAGGTTGGATTAGAGTTGAAGTCCAAAACTCTAATCTAAGCACAAATCCATGAAATGTTTTTGGTTGACTTTTGATGAGTCCTTTGACTCCTTTTTGAAGGTTTTGGGCCTGAACCAAGGGCCCAAAGGTTAGATGACTCTTAGGAGTCCATACTTACACAATACTACTCAAAATTTTGACTTTTATGGTGACTTTTGTTTGGGGTTAAGCTTGGGATCCGAATTTAGCCCTCTTGGTATTTTTAAAGATTTATTCCTATTGAAATTTAAACCTTTTTAGTTAATTTAGTTTATTGGCCTTTTGGACCACTAAGGCCCAAAAACACCTTTATCCAACTTCTCTTGATCATTTCAAGATCAAAACAAATTCTTGGTGAGTTTCCTTATGAACAACTCAAGAACAAAGATGAACACTTTGAATGTTCATCAAAACACCACAATTCCAACAACTTCCAAATTTCACCAAAATTTAACACAATCATCAACAAGCATTCTAATCAACCAATATCATACTAATTCACCCAAATTCATTTATAAACATTTTCAAGTTCACACCTTTATTCATAAACTCATAAACACCATTTTTTTCAAGAATCAAGCACCCAATCAATTCTATAATTCCAAACAACCACATGCATGCTCTTAGATCAATCATCCAAGCTCATTACAACCATAAAAAATTTTTTAAACACATGCAGCCCCTATTAAAGAAAATAGTCGAACAATTGTGAGGAAAAAGGGAAAATTTTTTTCAATCAAAATCATGGTTTGCATGTATTCCAAAACATCATCCAAGCACATTTTAACCAACAACAACATTTTAAATCAACCACACAATATCACCACCAAATAGCCGAACCAAATCTCTCAAGAGATAGGTTCCAACAACTCATTTTTTTAAGAGAAAAGAGGATCAAAGACAAGGATCAAGGGTAATCCTTGACTCTAGTCACCAATCCTACTAGAGTTCAAGTTCTCCCCCCTTTACCTAAAGAAATCCCTCAAAGATTAGGTGCAGCAACAGCTCCCAAAACAGCCCCAAAAATCCCTCCTTTGATCACCAAACAAGAGTTCACAATGCTTGAAGGCTAGGTGCTTAAGCTTTGGTTCAAAAATTGAACCTTGGCTTGAAAGTGTTTGATGGAAATTGAAAGATTTTTGGGAGAAAGAGAGAGAGATTCACGGCTTGCTCTTGGAGAGAAAGGAAGAAATGAGAGAAAAATCTCAAGGCTTGCATGTGAGGAAGAAAAGAAAGAATAAGTGTTTTGGTGTTTTAATGCCATAATGGCCTAAGCTTGACACATGTCTTGGAAGAAAGAAAGAAAGAGACAAGTGTCTTCCATGCAACATACTCCCACATGCACGGCTTGCATGAGAAGGAAGGGAAGGGTTGTGCAATTTTTCTGGCCCGGATCAAGAGTATTCGGGCCCGGTTCAAGAGACAGTAGGGGCCAAAAGGTAATTTTTCACAGAAAAATTCCAAAAATCCCCACAAATTCTAGAAAAATAGGAAATTCATTCCTAAACTAATAAAAATTAATTTTGATCATTAAAAATAATTTTAATCACTCAAAATTCAATAAATCACACAATACGACAAAATGGTAAAAACGCGGGTGTTACATCTCTCCCCTCCTAAAAAAGAAATTTCGTCCTCGAAATTTGTGCGTACCTTCTTGAAATAAATGAGGATGGGATTTCTTCATTTGCTCCTCCAACTCCCAGGTTGCATTCCCTTCATCAGATGCACTCCAAACAACTTTAACCAACAGAATCTCTTTTCCTCTCAACTGCTTAATCCTTCGGTCTCCGATTCGCACAGGTAATACCTCATAAGTTAAATTTTCTTTTAATTGTATTACGTCGGGTTCTATGACGTGCGAAGGGTCAGGAATATATTTTTGGAGTTATGACACGTGGAATACGTTATGAAGATTAGAAAGAAATGGTGGTAAAGCAATTTGGTAAGCAACAAGACCGATTCTTTTTAAAATTTGGTAGGGACCAATAAATTTAGGTGTAAGCTTTCGAGATCGCATTGCCCTACCAATCCCAGTCATTGGTGTAACTCTCAAAAAGACATGGTCTCCTTCTCTGAATTCAACGGGTTTCCTCCTCCGATCATAGTAACTTTTCTTCCTGCTCTGTGATATTCTCATCCTTTCCTGAATCATCTTGATATTCTCCGTGGTTTGCTGAATCATCTCAGGCCCCAATACTAGGCCATCGCCAGATTCAAACCAACACAAGGGTGTCCTACACTCCCTACCATACAAGGCTTCGTACGGTGCCATTCCAATACTAGAATGGAAACTATTGTTCTAGGTGAACTCGATCAGTGCCAACAATTGATCCCAACTTCCCTTATGTTCTAACACACACACTCTCAGCAAATCTTCTAGAGATTGGATAGTCCGCTCAGACTGACCATCTGTCTGAGGGTGATAGGATGAACTAAGTCTTAACTTGGTTCCTAAAGCTTGTTGCAGACTACCCCCAAAATCTGGATGTAAATCTAGGGTCTCTATCTGACACTATGTTGGACGGAACCCCATGTAACCTTATTACTTCCTTAATGTACAACTGGGTTAATTTTTCTAAGGAAAACTTAATGTTGATGGGTAGGAAATGAGCAGATTTTGTTAACCTATCAACGATTACCCATATAGCATCAAAACCTGCAGGAGTTCTAGGTAGACCTACCACGAAATCCATCGATATGCTATCCCACTTCCACTCAGGGACATCTAAAGGTTGTAACTCTCCCGATGGTCTCTGATGTTCAATCTTAGCTTTCTGACAAACTAAACAAGAAGCTACATACTCAGCTACTTCCATTTTCATTCCAGACCACCAAAACATCTTCTTTAGATCTTGATACATCTTACTTGCTCCAGGGTGAATACTCAATCCACTCTTATGAGCCTCTTCTAGGATCAGTCTCCTTATTTACTTATCACTAGGTACACATATCCTACCCTTGAATCTAATAATTCCATCAGTGCCCTTACAAAATTCAGATTCTTCTTTCTTAGGGACTAGATCCTTCAAAACTTGGAAAGGTTGATCTACTTCCTGTGCTAAACGAACTTGTTCCAAGAAATCATTCAAAATCTTCAAAGTTCCCAATCTTACACTCTTAGGACCAAATTTAACATCTAGGTTCAGGTCTCTAAACTTTTCTATCAATTCTAGCTCCTTAACCATCATTGCTGACACATGCAAAGATTTCCTACTCAACGCATCAGCCACAACATTGGCTTTCCCTTGGTGGTACTGCAGACTAAAATCATAATCCTTCAAAAATTCCATCCATCGCCTCTGCCTCATATTCAACTCCTTCTAATCAAATAGATACTTCAAGCTCTTATGGTCACTAAAGACTTCAAACCTAGCGCCATACAGATGGTGCCTCCAAATCTTCAGAGAAAAAACTATGGCAGCCAACTCTAGATCATGAGTAGGGTAATTCACTTCGTGTGTTCGCAGTTGCCTAGAGGCATAAGCCACTACTTTTCCTTTTTGCATCAACACACAGCCTAATCCTTGTTTCGAAGCATCATAATACACTTCAAAACTCTCTTGCGGGTCAGGTAAAACTAAAACAGGCGCAGAAGTTAACCTCCTCTTCAATTCCTGAAAATTATCCTCACACTTCTAGCTCCACACAAAAGGTTGGTCCTTCCTAATCAGACGGGTCAATGAGGTTGCTATCCTAGAAAAATTCTCAATAAACTTGCGATAGTAACCGGCTAACCCTAAAAAGCTTCTTACTTCCGTCACAGTCTTAGGTGTTTCCCACTGTAACACAGTTTCTACCTTAGCTGGGTCTACACTCACCCCTCCACTAGAGATCACGTGACCTAGGAAGTTCACTTCCTTCAACCAGAATTCACATTTAGATAGCTTAGCATACAACTTTCTATCCCTCAGGGTCTGTAAGGCTATTCTAAGATGCTTTGCATGCTCTTCCTCACTCTTGGAATATATGAGGATGTCGTCTATGAAGACCACAACGAATTTGTCGAAGTGAGGATGGAAAACTCAGTTCATATAATCCATGAAAACTGCGGGCGCATTGGTTACACCAAACGACATCACTAAATACCCATAATGCCCATAGCTTGTTCTGAAAGCCGTCTTCGGAATATCCTCAGACATAACACGTATCTGGTGATAACCTGACTTAAGATCAATTTTTGAGAATACAGTCGCTCCTCTTAATTGATCCATCAAGTCATCTATCCTAGGCAAGGGATACTTATTCTTTATCATCACCTTATTAAGCTGACGATAATCTACACAGAGCCTCATGCTACCATCTTTTTTCTTAACCAACAATACTGGTGCTCCCCAAGGGGACACACTAGGCCTAACAAACTGTTTCTCTAAAAACTCTTCTAGTTGCTTCTTCAACTCAGCTAATTCTAATGGGGACATCCTATACGGAGCTATAGAAATAGGTCCGGTTCCAGGTACTAATTCTATGTTAAACTCTATTTCTCGCTCTGGCGGCAAACCAGGAATATCTTCAGGAAATACTTCAGGAAATTCTCTCACCATAGGCAGTTTACTGATGTCAGATTCCCGCTCTTCCTCCAAAGAAGAAAGTATCATGTAGATTTGAGCTCATTCTCTCAAAGAAGCATTCACTTGGTTGGAGGACAAGAATCTCGAACTTACAGAATCAGGAGTAGAGGGACAAGAAGAATTAAACACAACAGATTTATTATGACAGTCAAGTTGGACTCGATTGGAAGATAACCAGTCCATTCCCATAACAATATCAAGTTGAAAAAGAGGCAAACAAATCAAATCAGCAGAGAAGGCTTTATCACCAATGGTGATTGGACTGTTCAAACAGGCTAATGAAGTGATCACAGGTTTAGCAGTAGGGGTGGAAACAACAAGATCATAGGGTAATTTAGCAACAGGCAGTTTCAATCGTTTCACACACTCCAGAGAAATAAAAGAATGTGTCGCACCCGAATCATATAATACAATTAAAGGAATTCCACTTATGACACACTTACCTTGGATCAGATCCTCGGATTCTGTAGCTTCAGCACTGCTCATGGTGAACACTCTACCTCTGGTTCTGGGCCTTCCAGCTTGCGCATTCAGATTCGACACAGGTGCACTTGCAACACCGCTACCACTTCCTCTCAAAGCAGGGCAATCCCTCTTGATATGGCCACCTTGTTTGCAATGATAGCAGATGGGTCCGCCGGATGGGTTTGCAGTCTGGCTCTTGACTGGACAGTCCCTCAAGGGATGATTCTTCTTACAACGTGGACAATTGGCATAGTTGTTGTCGGTACTGCTTGCAGGACTTCCTCCACTAGCAACCATTGATTGCGGTCTTGCGGCGCTCCCAGATGATGAGCCAAAGTTGTTTCCTGGAATAAAATAGGGCTTCCTTCTTTCTTGTGCAACCTTGGGTTTGTTCCTTTGCGGGCCCGAATTCTTCCACTGAGCTTGTCTCGCTTTGGTGTCATCCTCAAAGATGCGGCACATGTTAACCATCTTAGAAAACTCGGTGATCTGCTGATAGCCAATGGCTTGCTTGATCTCTGGCCTCAACCCACTTTCGAACTTAGAGCACTTGGATCCCTCATCTATAGTGTTCTGGAAGTATGGACAGAACTTGGATAACTCCTCAAACTTTGCGGCATACTCCCCAACCGTCATGCTCCCTTGCTCTAACTTTAGAAACTCTACTTCCTTGCGCTTCCTCAGATCAATTGGAAAATATTTATGGAGAAAAGTCTCCTTGAACAGATTCCAGGTAATCAGTCTCCCAGTAGTTTCTATTTGACGCCTGACATACTCCCACCAGTGCTGAGCTTCCCTAACCATCATGAACACAACCAGTGTTACCTTATGCTCGTCAGGACAACCCATAGCCAAGAAAATTTTCTCCAATTCTTCTAACCAAAGCTGGGATCCATCAGGGTCATGACCTCCTTTGAATTGTGGTGGATTGTTCTTCTTGAAGGTAGACAGCCCACGGTAAGCGTTAGGGATGTTTTTATTCTGATTACGAGCTTGGTTGATCTTGTCCAACGTTTGCTGTTGGTTCTCTAGAACGTTTACGATCCTTCCAAGGAGATCGTTCATCACAGGGTTATCTCTTCCTGCCATGGAATCCTGCATTCACAGAGTAAGTCAGCCTCTCCCGTTTCACGCAGAACCATTCAAGCAAGAATAAGTAACGCTACACAGATTCTCATATTACTACCTTTATACTGCTAGTAATATAAGAGCAATCAATTCACACAAGGCGAACAACTCTCACAAACAAACAATCAACACAGAGTAAACATAGAGAGAAGGGTATTATAGACTATACCTGAGGCCAAAAGAAAGAACAGCTCTGATACCACCTAAATGTGACACCCCTAGTTTTACTACTAAGAATATCACATATGTTACACATGACCAACGAAAATTACTGTTTTTAGAAACGTTAAAAATGTTGAATTATTTTATTTTATTTTTTTTGAAAAGGATTTAGTCGTTATCAACCTACTACATATCTAATTTTATTTTAAGTATTTATGAAATATCCTTTCCTTATTTTTTAAACTTGTTTTCCAAAACATCTAGACGGTTATCACCTCGCGCACATACACAACATACACGCATTTATAGAATCAGCATAAGGAAACAGAAACATCATGATATATATACATACTTGCATAAAAGTAGTGTACCTCTCGAGTCACCTGAATATCTACACCAAAATATGAGTTCTAGTAGTAAGCCAAAATAAACAAGACCTCAGATAAATACAAAAGAAGAGGTCGCCAAATCAGAGTTGCTACTACCTAGACTCAAACCATACTAATCCTACTCGTCGCTGGAAGAATCCTCCTTCGGGTCCTCCTCCGGGTCTTCCTCTGGCTCCTCCTTCGGATCCTCCTCCTCCTCCGACGTATCATCAATAACAATCAGCTCTAACACACTCGAAAGAGAGCGGCCTTGCGCGTCAGGATGCATAGGCTGAGAATCTGATGCCTCAGAAGAGGGTGAGTATCTGGGGGAGTTTGGTCCAACCATATCCGCCATCGGCGATGACCACGATGACGATGAAGAAGCAGGATGACGATGTGAAGGACGGTAAGTGGTATAGCGCACCAAGTTAGGTGGCGTCGGAAACTCGAGGGTCACTGGTACAATAATATCTATCTCTGGTACGAGCGGGAGGCCGGGATGAGTGATGATGACGTGAACCTCCCCAGTAAACTCACATCTACGAGGAATGTCCGTCACCCTCCATGTTCCTCTGGGCATCCACCGCAGCTGCACTCTCATTGATGTCATAGTGAAGGTCTCCAATGCCGGCTATCGACGTAACGAGAAGAACACAGCAACCAAAGACAGAAAGGAAGGGTGAGAACACATCGCATGAACTCACAACACATAGGATATAGTGAACTAGAGCACACACATAGAATTTTCACACAATTCAACAAACAAATGAATACAATTTATATCATCATGATGCATACAAACTAATGCATGAGGGCCCAGGGAAAATCACCATCCACAGTGCACACAGCAACTGCTCGACCATATATGCACAACATATCAGGAGTTAGAATCTGTACGAGCGCTGGTACAAAGAGCATTGCTCAATTTTAGCCAAATCATTTATCCGACTTCCAGACAATCTCAACTGACCCCGAAAATCATGAGAGCGACAGGAATAGCTAAGCTGGGTTCCACGATCTCGACAGTAGGGAGCTAACCTACATCACCTGAGATCTTCTAGGAGCTAGGCTATCCTCAGGGCTGGCGTCCCTTTGGAGGACCCACTGGCGTTCTTTGCAAAACCCAGTTGCACCCTTCCCAACCGATTTCACATTGTACCAAGTGGCACTGCCAAATAGGTCGTAAGGTTTTCAACCTCGAGTATCATCAATGCTTTGTGATGCATGTCACTCAATAATGCTTCGCAGCATACACATTCTTACAGGCAAAGCCCGTTGAATCATTCTACGTCACCACTTACCCGTGGTACGGCCCGATTCAATGTCTTCCCTTCAAGGAAAACCAAACCCCATCTTGGGTTGGAACCGCACTCTCTCACTAAGCTTCTCAAATTTTATGCAAGAAGAGCATGTTGGTTATAATCTTTTAAGGTAGTTTGTACTAATGTTCTTCTTGAATCAATAATCATTTCCACTTAAGTCCTATAATTTACTAAACTTATGATTGTGTCTTATGGATAGTGTTATCTACCCTAATCCGTCTTGTATGTCTAATTAAGACTGGGTTTAACCCTTAACTATGATTAGTTTTCATTAACTAAATTATAATTAATCTTAATTCTTACTTAAGATTCTAATTAATTCCTAATTATCCCTTAATCTCTTCCTTAATCTTGGATTAAGCTTTTAATTATATTTGATTAAGGTTAATCATAATTAATTAGTTCTTAATCGTTATTAAGGCTTAATTACCTAATTAATACCTCATTAGTGATTAGTGATTAAGATTAAGATTAATCTTCATTAAGGTTATTTAACTTTAGCCTTAATTAGATAATCCCACTAATTAATTTCTAATTTTTGTCTTGATAGGTTGGATTAGAGTTGAAGTCTAACTCTAATCTAAGCCCAAATCCATGAAACGTTTTTAGTTGACTTTTGATGAGTCCTTTGACTCCTTTTTTAAGGTTTTGGGCCAGAACCAAGGGCCCAAAGATTAGATGACTCTTAGGAGTCCATTCTAACACAATACCACTCAAAATTTTGACTTTTATGGTGACTTTTGTTTGGGTTTAAGCTTGGGATCCGAATTTAGCCCTCTTGGTATTTTTAAAGATTTATTCCTATTGAAATTTAAACCTTTTTAGTTAATTTAGTTTATTGGCCTTTTGGACCACTAAGGCCCAAAAATACCTTTTTCCAACTTCTCTTGATCATTTCAAGATCAAAACAAGTTCTTGGTGAGTTTCCTCATGAACAACTCAAGAACAAAGATGAACACTTTGAATGTTCATCAAAACACCAAAATTCCAACAACTTCCAAACTTCACCAAAATTTAACACAATCATCAAAAAGCATTCTAATCAACCAATATCATACAAATTCACCCAAATTCATTCATAAACATTTTCAAGTTCACACCTTTATTCATAAACTCATAAACACCATTTTTTTCAAGAATCAAGCACCCAATCAATTCTATAATTCCAAACAACCACATGCATGCTCTTAGATCAATCATCCAAGCTCATTACAACCATAAAAATTTTTTTAAACACATGCAGCCCCTATTAAAGAAAATAGTCGAACCATTGTGAGGAAAAAGGAAAAAAAGTTTCAATCAAAATCATGGTTTGCATGTATTCCAAAACATCATCCAAGCACATTTTAACCAACAACAACATTTTAAATCAACCACACAATATCACCACCAAATAGCCGAACCAAATCTCTCAAGAGATAGGTTCCAACAACTCATTTTTTAAGAGAAAAGAGGATCAAAGACAAGGATCAAGGGTAATCCTTGACTCTAGTCACCAATCCTACTAGAGTTCAAGTTCTCCCCCCCTTTACCTAAAGAAATACCTCAAAGATTAGGTGCAGCAACAGCTCCCAAAACAGCCCCAAAAATCCCTCCTTTGATCACCAAACAAGAGTTCACAATGCTTGAAGGCTAGGTGCTTAAGCTTTGGTTCAAAAATGGAACCTTGGCTTGAAAGTGTTTGATGGAAATTGAAAGATTTTTAGGAGAAAGAGATAGAGAGATTCACGGCTTGCTCTTGGAGAGAAAGGAAGAAATGAGAGAAAAATCTCAAGGCTTGCATGTGAGGAAGAAAAGAAAGAATAAGTGTTTTGGTGTTTTAATGCCATAATGGCCTAAGCTTGACACATGTCTTGGAAGAAAGAAAGAAAGAGACAAGTATCTTCCATGCAACATACTCCCACATGCACGGCTTGCATGAGAAGGAAGGGAAGGGTTGTGCAATTTTTCTGGCCCGGTTCAAGAGATAGTAGGGGCAAAAAGGTCATTTTTCACAGAAAAATTCCAAAAATCCCCAAAAATTCTAAAAAAAATAGGAAATTCATTCCTAAACTCATAAAATTAATTTTGATGATTAGAAATAATTTTAATCACTCAAAATTCAATAAATCACACAATACGACAAAACGGTAAAAACGCGAGTGTTACAAGGGCAACCATAAGTCCCTCTAGGATTTCTAAATTTTGAAATTTGAATGGTGAATCATATGTTTTATGCTTCGAAATTTTTTCTGTTGGATGCATAATGTTAGGTTCTTGATGAATTGAAAGTTGAGAGCGAGATTGTCGAAAGGGAGTCGAATTAGGATTTAGCGGTGAGAATTCATAATCGATTAGATGTTAATTTTATAGTAATCTATAGGAATAATTGATGATTTCACTGATTTTGGTCAGTGAAAACGAGTCTAAACAAGTTATGAGCATAAAGATTTGAGTGAGGATTGAAGAAGGGGTTTAAAAGGGGCGAAAAAACGCAGGTGCAGTCGCATTTGGGTCGCTGGTAATCGATCACAGTAGTATGTAATCGATTACAGGACCTTCTGGGAAAAGTTGTGGAAAACGAGCTCCTGGTAATCGATTACAAGAGGTTGGTAATCGATTACCAGAGCAATTTTGGGTACCAGAGGCTTCTGGTAATCAATTACAGCCTCCTGGTAATCGATTACCAGGCCCAAAATTAGAGTAATTGCTTCTGGTAATCGATTACCAGGCCAAAACTGAGATTTGGGTGTTATGTTTCTGTGATGTTGTGATCATCTACTTATATGATGGATGTTTATCTAAAATATGAATGGTTTTGTGGAATTGATTAGATTGAATTGGATGTACAATGTGTATTAATTGTGGCATGAAGTATTCCTAGGTGATTATCCTATGTGATTGTGAGATATCGTGTGTGATTTGGATATGATGAGATAAATGTGAATGTGAATGTTCTATGTGTATAATATTCGTGATGTGATGTGGAATGATTAGAGTAGAGGAGATTGTATTAGAGATGTGTGAAGTGATGATGATGAATTAAGCATGAGCATATGATGTATGAGACACATGAGATGCATGAGAAGCCAGACGTGGCTAAAAATATCATGGCCCTAAGAGGGGGCGACGAACAGGGTGGACCATGATGGGAGACATTCGATGCATGGCCCCAAGTGGGGGTGTTTTACTATGCGACTCACCAGCCCATAAGAGGTGGGTGACAGTGGGAGGGAGCAAGTGTCTTTGCACGGGCCCAAGAGGGGTGTATAACTGTGCAACCTACCGCCCAAGAGGGCGTTTAATGGTAGGGCCATTAATGGTAACAACTAAGGGAATTGATGAGGCGCGCCCATTGTGCAGAGTTCCAAATCATGACTTTTAGGAGAGGTGTTGTGCATGTGCATGGTATGAGCATACATATTGTATTGTGATTGTATGAGAAGTGCGAAATTATAATTGTGTGAATCTATTATGTGGAAGGTATAGTGTGTGGATTGAGATAAATGTTGTTGTGTATGGTGATGGGTGGGAACAAGGGTAGCCTTCTGTATTACATGTATATGTTTGTATTCCATTCCTCACCGTACTCTCTCTTGTGGTTTTATTAGGTAACGAAGAGGGCACTCAAAGTGCTGAATTTTGAAGGGACAGGGTCTCGCTCTGATATATGTGACATCGGGGCTTAGTGTCTAGGAGCTTATATTTCTTATTTTGTTATGTAAAAATTTAGAAAAATTATTCCTAAGGGTCTTATATGGTCAAGTTATGTCTTTATCATGTTGGTAATTTAGTTCCTTGAAAAACTTAGTTTTATTCTATTGTGGAGACAACATTGGATTTGGAATAAGTATTTATTTAAAAGAGGATTTGTGAACCTTTTTACCTCGGTGTTACTGTAGTTTTCATTATAATTTAACTTGGTAATTATTTTATTATTTGGGGTAGAAGGGTGTCACAGCAGCTGGTGGTACTGGCAAGGCATGTCCTCAGCATCATCAGGACCTGGGCGGCCTAGAAAGTCATTGATCGCATCGCGATCGTAGGCCACCCACCTACCTCTCACATATGACCTCCTCTCAGCTCCACCACCTGATTCGCCCGTAGCATTGGTGTAAAACTCTCGAACCAGCTCCGAATCAAATAGCCTCTCAGGCTCTCAGCCACCCTCCTCCATCTTCGTCGGGTGATCTCCAAGTTGAAATCATCGAACTCCCCAGGATGGAGTTCCACTGGTCTCTCTAAGATAAAGTTACAGTTCTGGAGGGAACTGTATTTCTCTGCAACTTGGGCATCCTTGAATCTCCCAGCATCATAGGGAGGTTCATTGCGTGCCCTCTTTCCTCCTTTGTCGCTCCTAGAAGTGGAGGCGCCAGCGGCGTTGGTGACCTTGGTGCGAACCATATGCAAAAGCATGAACAATAACCAATTATTAGTACACAGAATCAGTTTTCAAGGTCACAATCCAATTCAGCAGTGTATGAACCATAACCAATAAACTCATTAAAATTCAGTTGGGCACCGGGTAATATCAATAACCAATTTGTAATGCATGAGTAATTAATTAAAGCATGTTCCTCAATGGAACCAACAAGACTCAAAACAGAGCATTCAATTGGCAAATGGTATCAGGTTCAGTTAAACAAAATTATTTAGGAATTCAGCAAGAATCAATTCAAAATTTTCATAGAATGGTCTGTGTAAAATTTTGAAACAAAAACAGAGCATCAACGCTTTTAACCATAACAACTTGCAAAAATCACTAAGCATACCAACAGTCATCAGTTTACAAATGCAACCACAGCCAACAAATCATCCAAAGGCTACATTGACAAATAATTCTAGAAACATGTAACTCTACGAGCCTAAGTTTGCTAGCCTAAGGTTCAATCCACCAAAATAGAGAAACAGAGGATTTCAATTGGTAAAACTAACTTAAAAACATACCTTGAAAAGCAAAGGAAGCAAGAAAAGAAGAAGTTTGTGAGTGAGAAAGTGAAGGAAAAGGGTTGGGGAAGTAGAGGATTGGCACACGAAATTGAGAGAAAAACAGGGGAGAAGGAACAAATGACCTTTCCCCTGTTTTTCATTCAAATTTATGCTGCAGCGCTTCACCTGCGCTCAGCGCAAGTGGAGTGCAGGTGTCAGTTATTGAAATCCCGTGCCGCTGACCGTAGGTGAAGCGCAGAAAACAGTGTTGAAATTGGTATTTTTGCGCTTTACCTGCACTTAGCGCAGGTGAAGCGCAGAAAACAAAATTAAATTTTTCAACACTCAGTCAAATTTTCTGCTACTTCCTAATTCAAGGTGTCTGTATCTCTCTCCCACACACTTACTCAACCAGTTCCTATTCGTAAACCCAACAAACACAGAGACCTAACTAACACACAATATATACAGATCAAAACAAAAATCAAAATGAAAACGGTAAAGAATTAAAAAGTAAAACACTGGGTTGCCTCCTAGGAAGCGCTTGTTTAACGTCACATAGCTTGATGCCTGTTTCTTTAAGGTTCCTGAAGATAGAGTTTTGTGGTGAACCTTAGTGATGCACCACTGACTTCCTTTAACAAACCTTCCCCCAATCCTTTTGTTTCACCAACATCTCTATCAGCGGTTGCTTCTAGTTCTTGTTTCCTTCTTTTGAAATTGGGTTCCACCAGTGATTTCTGTAGCTGCTTTCTTCTTTTTGTTAACTTCTTATTAAGAAGTTTATGAATCTTTTTCTTCCGCAGCTTGTGAGTACTTTGCCAATCAATTCTCTCTCTATCTCTTGATCCCTTGCAATTTTGGCTCAGTGTTAGTGTGTGAAACTCCCTCAGTAGAGTCTACCCTCAAGCAATCTGGTTGTTCCTTCTGTTGTGGAGCTGCCTTGAACACATTGAAGGTCACCTCATCATCCTGCGTGTTGACCGTGAGTTTACCTCTATCAACATCAACTACCACCTTTGCCGTCTTCATGAACGATAGACCCAAAATCAATGGAACATCACCATCCTCTTCCATGTCCATGATGATGAAATCCACAGGAAACACATACTTGTCCACCCTTACTAGAACATCTTCAGCTATCCCATATGGTTGTGTGATGGACCTGTCTGCCAGCTGCAGACTCATTCTCGTAGGTTTCACCTTCAAATCACCAATCCTCTTTAGCATGGATAAAGGCATTAGATTTATGGTAGCTCCAAGATCTAGCATTGCCTTTCTCATTGTTAAGTTGCCAATGGTGACAAGAATTGTGAAATTGCCAGGGTCTTGTGTCTTTTGTGGTAGAGGCTTCTGAATGATAGTGTTGCATCCAGCCTCTAACTGCATTGTCTCTTCATAAGATATTTTCCTCTTCTTAGTCAGTTGATCCTTCATAAACCTTGCATAATTGGGTATGTGCTCCAATTCCTCAAGAACAGGAATACTAATTTGTAATCCCTTGAACGATCTCATGAACTGATAAAACATCTTGTCCTTGTCTTTCTTGGATGGGGCAGGTGGATAGGGCAACTTCATTTCTGAATACACCTTCTTTTCTAAGCTTTCTGCTTTCTTATCACTCTCTTGTTGTTCTTTACCCTTCTCTTCTTCTGGCAGCACTTGCTTCTCAACTGTTAAGTTGTCCCCCATACCAATTCCCACTAGTGTACCACTCCTTGTGGTGATTGCATTGCACTGCTCCTTGGGATTGGTTTGGGTGTTAGCAATGAAACTTCCCTTTTGGTGTTCTGCTATGTCCTTTGCTAACTGGCCAACTTGTGTCTCAAAATTTTTTATGGCTGCTTCTGTATTTTTCTGATAGGTAGCGAAAGACTGCATGAAATTATCCAGTTTTGATAATCTATCATGTACTGGAAGGTATCCTTGTTGCTGCTGTTGAAAAGGAGGTGGCCTATTAGAAGGCCCTGCATCTTGTCTTCAACCAGAATTATTGTTCTGGTTATTTCTCCAACCTTGTGAGTAGTTGTTTGGAAACTAGTTGTTGTTGGAGAAATTGGCTGGTCTCCCTTGATTTCCCATGTAGTTAACTTGCTCTTCTTGAGTGCCTTGGTAAGATCAGTGACCATTGGGATGGTCACCTCCACAAAAGTCACAAGTTAATTGTGGGGACTGTCCAGGATAAGACTGCACTGCATGCAACTGCTGAGGAAGTTTGGACATCTGTTTGGTGAGTGCTTCTATTTGTTGAGTAAGGATCTTATTCTGAGCTAAGATCGCATTAGTAGTGCTCAGCTTAACACTCCCTTCCTCTGAACTGGTTGTCTTCCATTCTAAGCTTGCTGATCAATTAATGCTAAGGCATCAATAATTCTAGTAGCTTGCTCTGCATCCACTGTCATCATTGTTCCCCCTGCTGCAACATCTAGGATCATCTTGGTGTTAGGCCTGAGTCCATTGCAGAATATATTCAATTGAGCAATGTCCTCAAAACCGTGGTTAGGACACCTTCTCAGCAAAGACTTGAATCTCTCCCAGGCTTCACAAAATGGTTCCTCTAGTCCTTGCCTGAATGTGGAGATGTCTGACTTGACCTTAATATAGCGGGATGGTGGGAAGAATCTGTTCAAGAACTTCTCTTCCACATTGCTCCAACTAGTCAGACTCTGATTGGGGTGAGACTTCAGCCATTCCTTAGCTTTACCTATCAAAGAGAAAGGAAATAAATGTAAGTTAACTGATTCCAAATCACCTTCCTTAAAACCCATTGTAGAAATCAATTCATAAAAGGTAGAGAGATGAGTGTATGGATCCTCGTGATCCATTCCCGTGAATTGATGAGCACTAATGAGACTCAAGAATGTTGGCTTCATCTCCAGAGATTTAGCAGTAGCAGGTATGGCTATGCTTGAGAAATAGCGTGGTCCTTGTTGCATGGCATACTCTCCCAATGTTCTTCTTGGTGGAGGAGGATTTACTTGCTCCTCAGCCATGTCTCAAGCTTTCACTTCACTTCACTTGTCTTTTCTTTTTATTTTTGCTCTGGTTCCTTCTAGATGTCCTTTCGATCTCAGGATCAAATTCCAGTTGGTTTTGAGACACTTGACCTCGCAAGAGCATAAATCAAGAAGCTAAAATAAGGGTTAGCTCAGAAGAGAGGAACAAAAATAAAATAAATGGAATAAAAATAAAAATAAACTATTTTCATGTAGCGTAGGCTGGCCTCCGCTAATAAAAATGTAAAATAAATTAATAAATTATTAGCGGGGGCCAGACAGACGCTAAGTAATTGCAGTATTTTTTAAAAAACAAATGGTGAACTAGCGTCCGTTTAGCCAAGGCTGGCCTACGCTAACAGAAAAACTTTAGCCAAGGCCTCGTGGCCTACGCTAATTTTTGCATCTAAATGAGCTTTTTCTTGTGGTGAGGGTCTCGCTCGAGCGAGCATATCAGTAAAAGGTTGGGTAAAATGTTTCTGGTTTGCTCGCTAAAGCGAGGACCCCTCGCTTGAGCACAATTCAGGAGAAATTCCTGGGATGCTCTCTGGAGTTGTTTCGCTCAAGTGAAACTCGTCTCGCTTGAGCGCAATTCCTGGAGTTGCTCTCTGGAATTGTCTCACTCAAGCGAGCATCCTCTCGCTTGAGCGAGAAACAGTGTATTCCAGGATTTTGTTTTCCCTCGCTCAAGCGAGGCAGTGTGCGTATCTATTTTTTGTTTAAAACCTAATTTTAGGGCATGGCCCTCATTTATTATAACTTGCCCCACTTCTAGAGAGAGAGAGGGTTTCTAGAGAGAGGAAGAGCCTTGAAGCCAAAAGGAAGAAGAGGAAGTCAAGGATTGCGCACCCCCAACCCCTCAACTCCATTCCCCTTTCACATTTAAGATCTCTTGAGGTGAGTATAACTCACACGCCCACTCTCCATCTTGCTTGAATCTCTTGAATGAGCCATAATCTGTCTTCTCCCTTTCTAGTCTTGCATGTTATGGTGTAATGGTTGTTGTTCTATTTTTAGCTTTGAATCAACATTGTAAAATGAGGAATGAGCTAGGGCTTGAATGTTAGGGTTTGTCTAATTGGTTTCATGATTGAGCATTCATGGTGTACTTGTATATTATTGGTATGGTTGGTGTTACACATTGGAGGCTTGGAAAAAATGAATTTGGCCTATGGCCACCAAACCCTGAGTAATTAAGCTTGACTTCGGTCCTGAATAAGACTAAAATGAGTTTGGCTTCGGCCCATATCACTCGGCTTCGGCCCAGACATTCATGTATTAAAAAACTAGACTTCAGTCTAGAATACTGACTTCAGTCCAGAATAATTAGCGATAATAGTACCCAAGAAAGACTTTCCTTATAGTCTGAGCTCAGGTTTAACCTTAGAATTAGTGAAAAGTCCCCGTCTGCCTGGTAAAGCAGGTTATGAGTATTGTAGTCACATGAGTTGAGAATGATTGTGTTGTTGAATGTTTATTTGTGTAACTGTTGCATAGCATATGCTTGCCTGTCCTACACTGCACGCACATGGTTATATTCACTGAGACCTCTATCTCACCACACGTTTTGTGGATTACATTTTATATGCACAGGTTCCTCCTCACATCGGCCGGTGATTGATGGAGCTCGGGAGATTTATTGGCTTCTTTTGTTATTTCCCTTATGGATTGATGTACTTAGCTATGGATTTATATCTATATATGTATGATGTGATACCAGTTATTCTTTTGTAGGATATGACTGTACATGTGCAGCCTCTGGGCCCTCTCTATTTTGTTTAGGGCACATGCATGGGGGTATCCCAAATGATGTATGTACTGATTATTCTTTTGAGCCTTAATGTCTTTTATGTATTCTATTTATGGTTTCATATAAAGTTTAAGCAATCGTTGGGCAATTAAGTGATATATGAACATAAGGATGCAACGATATCTAAAATGGCGCGAAATAATTTCAAAAATTCTAGAATTTGTCTTCCAAGGGGCTAAATTCTTGAATTTAGAAATTAGCTAGGATGTTACAGGCAACACGAGCAGAGCGCGGTGGCTAGGGAGAAGGTTGTAGGAGATAGAATGCAAGACAGAGACGGTGGTGAAGCAGTGGTTAATAGTGGGATGGAGGTCTAATTTTTGTAGGGAATGAAGAGGAAAAGGTAACTGAGCAAGGTTGAGAGATACTTTTTTTTCAAATTGGTCAAATTTTTCCATATTTTCAATTTTTTAATTTGAAATTTTAAATAAAATGTTATTTTATTGTTGACCCGATGACCCGACCCGATCCAACCCATTAATGGATGGCTTGGTTCAGTTTGGGTTAAATGGGGAAAATTTAAAAAACCAACCCAACCCGACCTGACCCGAATCGATTACACCCTACTCTCGGTACCAAACAAGTGGTAATAGAGTTGTGGTTCTGACCAAGGAAGAAAGAGAAAGAGATGTAGTGTAGTGCGCCATTCCTTTGGAGAGAGGTGGGTTATGAAACTATTTTTTAGATACAATCTATGACTACGTTGAAGTGAGATGTTCCTTTGTTTGATGGGAGGATGGACTTCTTATATGGCAATGTATAATTCAAGAATATTTAATCCAATGGGGTCTTGATTGTGCCTTAGAAGGAGAAAAACCAAGTGAGATGTAAGATTCAGAGTGGAGTTTAATCGAGAAAATACAGTGAGAATAATTCAATTGGCACTAGCTCCACAAGTTAAAGTGATTGTGTTGAAGGAGACTTCTCTAAGGAAGTTGTGGGATTTGTTAGAAAGTAAGTTTGCGTCGACTACAATAACCAATTGATTGATGACAAAAATGGACACGTACTTGCTGAAGATGGAAGACGAAGGTAATGTGTTTGATCAATAGATTAAGTTTAATGAGCTTATATATAGGCTAATGAAGTAGGGAAACTATCAAAGATGAAGAGCGTTGATGAGATTCTGGCAAGCGTACCAAAATTTCAGCAGTATAATAGTAAGTATGAGTTATCGTATACACAGGGAATGGTTCACTTCGTATTTATTAGTGATCAGGCTATCAAGTGAGAAACGGTATTCGATGATTGTTGTGTGGAAAGTAAATTGCATAAAGTAAAAGGGATAGTAAAGATAGAGTAAGATAACGTTACTTGGATCAGGATTGAACTTCGTATCATCGCACCCCTTACATATGTGAACCTCAATGTTAATTAAGAATATATTTCTATGATATCCTAGCCAAACTATATTGTTTTACCCCGAGTTACCAGATAGTAAAATACTCGAAGATAATCCATGCGGGTTCTCCCAGGCGACAAATTACCCCGGCTTGATTGTTCTAATTTTCCGTTCGTTAACACTATCAACTCACCGTATATTCCTATAGGGACTACTATGAAGAGGCTGTCACATTCCAATTCTTCAATCATCGATTCCCCCTATATTCCTATAGCGATTACTATGAGTACTTTTACCAATCAGAATTTAAGTTTCCTAAGTATCGGCACCCCCAAACTCGCTGTTAATCTTATAGAACCATCTGTCACACATGCATCCTATAAAACTAACCTATAACTCCGGCACAAAGGCGAAAGCTACGCATTAAGTGAAGAATAAAAGTAATGATATCATAGAATAGCGATTCATAATTAATAAAGCGAATTCACATACATGTGGGGATTGAATCAACTACATTCAACCCTATTGGAGAGTTTAGCTACGCATGGTAGCCATACAGACCAATGAAGAAATTGTCACGCTTTTCTTCAATCCTAGCGCTGCTATCTCGACAGCCCTTCGAGGTCTCCTCTGGAACTTGAGCCCTAAACTCTAACTCTGCTCTCCCAAAAACTTCCGAAAAAGCTCTACAAAAGGTCTTATTTATAGACCAAGGAAAGCTATCTTAAATCTGGAAGGAATCTATTTTGAAAACAAATCAAAAAAGCAAATCCGCGCAGCTGCGCTCAGCGCAAGTGAAGCGCAGGTTACAGAATGATGTGCTTCAATCTGCGCTTAGCGCAGATGGAGTGTGGAGCGCGTAACAGATTATTTTGTTTCCTCTTTTAACAGCTTCATTTCTTCCTGATCTTATCCTTATCTGCTTGGCTTTCCTTGTTTCCCTCTTTCTTGATTGATTTTGTGTTTATCTTGACTTTGAATTTAAATTGGAGAAGTTATCCGCAGAATCCTTGTTTAAATGGCAATTGATCTTATCTTTATTTGCTCTAATTTAAACTTCAAATATGCAGATCCTTTCCTCAATTAATGCTATCTTCTTTGCTCATTCAAATCTCTCCCATAAGTCTGCAATATTAACAGATTTTATATTAAAATAGTATCAAATTCAAATTCAAATTAAATAAACACAATTATTACAATTATTTATAAAAAGGGATTATTTTGGGGCATAAATTATTATTTTACCCTTGATAAATGCAGTAAAAATACAAGAATATATCATATAATTGGAATTTATCAAATACCCCCTAACTTAACTTCTTGCTTGTCCTCAAGCAAGAGACCTCTTTCAAGTTGGATGAATGTCTCTAGAAGGGGGGTTGAATAGAGACTCTTTAAAAAATTTGTTCCTGAAGTTTGCACACTGAAATTGAAAGTTGAGACGTGATCTCAAGTCTGCTGACTTGGAGTCTCAGTTAAGACAGGTTATAAACAGTTTCAATTTCAGTTGATTTAATTATGTTCTAGTGGTCTTGAAATCTCAAATCAGATTCAGTTATATTTCAAAGCAATTACTTAGTTGTTTGCAGATTTGAGATGAGATATGTATAAAGCAAGATGAATAGATAAGGAAGAGAGATGGCACAGGGATCTTATCCTGGTTCACCCACACCTTGGGCTACGTCCAGTCCTCACAACACGTAACATTTCCACTATTGACAACCTATCAATTACAAGTATTCTTACAGCCTCTTCAGGACGTCTCTCACACCAAGCATAGGCACTCCCTATCTTGGCTGAGCCACAAGTATTCTTACAGCCTCTTCAGGACGCTCACAACTCACTATAAGACTAGGCACGCTCCTATCTTAGATGAGACAGGTTACAAGAATATGTAGTTGTGATGAATCTAGCTTACAAACATACAGTGTATGGATAGGTAGTAGGCTTAGCTAGAAATACTCTCTTCTAAAAGAAATGACAATATTACAATCAGAGAAGAGAGATGGATAAAGACTAATAGGAATCTCAAGTTGAGATTAGGTCTGAGTATAAACAGGTTGAGACGTGCACTTGAGATGTTACTTGAGATGTGATGAGATGCAGTTGGTGTTCAATAATCAGCGTGGTCTCTCATGCAGTTCTCTATTTGATGAGGTCTCTTTATATTTCTGATAGAAACTAGCCGTTATGTGAGCGTTTCTAGCTGTTGAGACACATAGCTGACATACAGGCTTTTCTGTTGAGACTCAGCAGCTTTTCACTTTTCTGACATAAGATCAGTGCTTTTCTGATGTTGTCTCTGCTGTGACAGTGTACTTGCGTTGACTTGCTTTTACTGATGAGACTCTATTTGAGCTGAGTCTCATGACTGCATCTGATCTCTGCGTCTCAAGTCTGAGTCTCATGATTGCATCTGATCTCTGAGTCTCATCTCACGTTGAGTCTGCATCTCAACATGAGTTGGCATCTGAACTTGAGTCTTTATCTGAACTTGAGACTGCATCTGTTCTTGAGTCTGCGTCTGAACTTGAGACTGCATCTGATCATGAGCCAGCATCTCAAGTTGAGTCTGCATCTCAAGCTGACTTTGAATCTCATCTTTGCTTAGTAGATTTTGCTCAAGTCTTTTTATCTTGGCTCTTTAATTTTGACTTCTTATGCTTTATATTCTCAAAGATAATCTTTGAGCTTCATTTACTGATCAATATATGCAAAAATAAAATCTAGGATTTTTGCCACAACTTGAGCACATAGTTAGTAAATAATAAGATGCATCTCAGATGAGTCTAAGTCTCAATTGTATCATATTTTAGTCTCAGTTTTCTTGAGTCTTGAATATTAGTTCATTGTTGAGCTCAGCTTGACTTAGCTTGATGATTGGTGTCTCTAGTAGAGACCCATTCTGATGTGCACCTCTCTCAACTTAGGCTATCTTTAGATTCATCCATTCTAAGCTTCTGAAAACTTTCTGATAAAGGATATGTATTGAGGCCTTCTTCTGAAATTACCTTCAGCATATGGAATATTCTAAGCTTTGCCCATTCTCCAAAGACAATTCTGAAGTATGATGTTTCTTATCATTAGGATTCTGATTTTTCTGAATCTCAGGAAAGACTTGCATTGATTACTCAATCTCAGGCTGATCTTTTATCTTCATCTTAAGTCTGAGGATTACTTCCAATCTGTGGATGCCTCTCAATCTCAGTCTGAGCTTAGTCGTGGTTGATCTTTCTAAGTTCTTCATGAGAATCCTGTCTTTCTAAGATCTCACATACAAAAACATCAGTAACTTCAAGAACAGAAAACCTTAAGTTTGGTCAAAAGGTTTGTTGTCATTAAAACCAAATCTCAGAGGGTTTTTGCGCTAACAATCTCTCCCTTTCTGATGATGACAAACCTCTTTGAACAAAATTAAGTTTTCATGTATAACAACATGTAAGAGATGATGGGAGTCTATAAATCTTTCATAGTATGCTTCATTCAAATGAACTCCCCCTGAATTCATGCGTATAACAATGAAAATTTCAATCAATAACATAGCATGATTCAGAAATTATATGATGAGCATGAAAAATATATGATGAGCATGAAAATTTTGTTCTTTCCTATTTCTCCCCCTTTTGGCATCAACAAAAAGATGGAAGGAGAAATATATCAAATACATAACATCAGAGAAATCTGTCAAATAACCATTTCATATTGATTTTCAATTATACTAATGGCATCAAGGGCATGATTTTCACTTATCAAACATATGCTTAATCTTAACAGGGGGTTTTGAGCAAGAGATATATGCAATAATATTCTCAATATCCAACTGTTTTAACAACAATCCCAAGAGTAATATGATAAAGCAATAGATCACACATGTGGTTATAACCATGATCCCAAGAAATTTAGATGAAGCAATATGATATAGAAAGGGATGAATTCTCCAATAAGAATAGAAGAATCAAAGAATCAGAGACTGAGTTAAGAAGAAGAGCTTTTAGAGTCTAGATTCCAGAATTTAGTAACTTGATATCCATATTTTTCAGAATCTTTCTCTCTAAGTTCATAAACTTCTTAAACTTCTTTGTAAATCATTAGCTTACAATTTCTTCTTTGATCTTCTTTCTCAATTTAAACTTCAAAAGAAAGCTATTTTCCCATTCTCTTTTCTTTAACATTTTCCTCTCCAAAAGAATAAAGAGTGGTTTCTAGAGTTGTAGAGGAAAGAGGTATATGCATTCATCAAAATCCATAAATAATCACACCCCAATTGAGTCAACATACATGGTAAACACATTAGCAAACAATTTGGCTGACTCCCCCTCAAAATGAGATGGTTCTGCTGATATTTTCAATGTTGCTGGTTTAGAAACTTTTTAATGGCTTATGAATAAAATTTTTATCTTTCAGAAAAATCATTTGAATAGGGAATGCAGTTAGGATAGAATACAGAACTCAATCTTAAACCAGAACAATGATTTATTCTGTTTGCATACTTGATTTAAATGATAGGAATTTCATTTGATGCATAATCAAGTAGAAGGAATACATTAAGTGTAACGCCCGCGTTTTACCGTTTTTGCCGTTTTTGCTGTTTTGAGTGTTTTATTGGATTTTGAGTGATTAAAATTATTTTTAATCATCAAAATTCATATTTTTGGATTCAGAATTTAATTTCCTATTTTTAGGAATTTTTTTGGAATTTTTGGGTTTTTTTGTGAAAAATAACCTTTTTGCCCCTCCTGTCCCTTGACCCGGGCCCGAATACTCTTGATCCGGGCCAGAAAAATTGCACAAGCCTTCCTTTCTCTCCTTAAAGACCGTGCAACCAGCCTTGATGCATGGGAGACACTTGTCTTCCCATCTCTTCCATTCCACCAATAGCTTGAAAAGGTGAGTATGTCATATAAAAAGCTTTTTTCTCCTTTTTCATTCATTTTTGTTGCATGCAAACAAGGAGAACTTTCCTTTTCTCTCATCTTCTCTCTTCCTTGGTCGCGGCTTCCTCACCCTTTCTCTCCCAAAATCTTCATTCTCTCCATAAACACCAACCAAGTTTAGGTTCCATTTTTGAACCTAAGCTTAAAAATACTTACTTTCTAGCCTTAAAACACTTGTTGGAGACCAAAAGGAGGACCTTTGAGGGGTTGTCTTTGGCTGTTCTTGGAGCTGTTTTTCTGCACTTTTTCTTTGAGAAATTCTTAGGTAAAGGGGGGGGGGAGAACTTGAATTCTAGTAGGCCTTGTAACTAGAGTCAAGGATTTACCCTTAAATCCTTGTCTTTCCTCTTGTTTTTCCTTGAAAAGAATCAATTTTTTTCACTTATTTTGAGATTGGATTTTCGGAACTTTGAGCTGGGTTGTTATTGATGGTTGCATGTTTATTTTAGTGCTTGAAACATGTTTGTTTGATGGATTTAGATGCATGCAAGTCAAGAAAATTTTTGCTGAAAAATCTCTCTCTTTTCCTCTTATTACTCTCGGCCTTGAGAGGAAAAAGGGGCTGCATGTGTTCTAAATTCACTTTGATGAATGTAATGTGTTTGTATGTTAAATCTATGCACATGCATGAGATTGGGTGAATTTACACAATTGTTTGATGATTGATTTTGTGAAAAATTGGCGTTTTGAGCTTGAAATTGGAGACTATGAACTCAAAATGCATGTGGATGATCTTGGGTGATTTATTTGTGATATTTGTTGTTTTGGAATGTGGGTCATGATTGTATGAGAGTTTGGTAAAATTTGGATGTGGGAGAAAGTTGAAGTTTTGGATGAACATTCAAGGTTGTTCTTGATGTTCATGAGTGTTCTTGATGAAACTCATCAAGAATGTCCTTTTGATCCTAAAAAGATCAAATGGATGTTTAAAACATGTTTTTGGGCTAAATTGGCCCAAAAGGACTAAAGAATAAATTTGTAACAAAAAGGACTAAATTGCAAATAAGATAAGTTTTTAAATTAAGTAATTAAATTCGGATTTTTATTTTAACTAAAATAAAAATCTATTTAAAAGTCACATTTTTTATTTATTATGAATAAAAATGGGCTCTCATGGGTCCAATAACCTTTAGGCTTTTGTTTAGTCCCAAAGCCTTCAAAAAGAAAGTCAAAACTCAATTTAAAAGACAACTAAAAATAATTCATGGGCTTAGGCTTAGATTAGGGTTGAACTTCAACACTAATCTAAGTTGTGAAAATTAAACTTAGGATTAATTAGTAGACTTAACTAATTTAATCACCTAAGTTGATTAGCCTAAATTACTTAAGTTAATTAATAATTAATTAAGTCTAAAGATAATTAATATTAATATAAGTGTTAATTAAGTAATTAATCTCTAACGACGGTCAAAAACTAATTAATTATAATTTAACCTTAATCAAGCATAATTAAAAACCCTAATCCAAGATTAAGGAAGAGATTAAGGGATAATTAGAAATTAATTAGGATCTTAAGTAAGGATTAAGACTTAATTAAAGAAGGAAAGATTAATTGAAATTCGATTAATGAAGACTAGTTATGATTAAAGGTTAAGCCTAATCTTAATTAGTCATACAAATAAAATTAGAATTAGTAATGCCTTTCATAAGACATATCCATAAGCCTTAGTAAATTGTAGTACTTAAGTGAATATGATTATCAATAAAGCTAGCACAAGCTACCTTAAAAGATTATAACCAATACCTTCTCTCTACATAAAACTTGAGAAGCTTGGCAAGAGAGCGTGAATTGGTTTCCTTAAAAGAAAGACCTTGAATCTACGAGGTTGCACCACGGTAAAGTGGTTACGTAAAAAGACTCAATGGGCTTGTCTGTAAGAATGTAATATTGTAAGTGTTGCGGTGTGACATACATCATGTGCATCAATAATGATTAAGGTTTAAAAGCCTTACGACCTATATGGCAATACCACTCTAGTACAGTGTGAAACTGGATGGGACGGGTGCACTGGGTTTTGCAAAGAACACCAGCGGTCCGGTAAAGGAGACCAGCCCTGAGGATAAGTCGGGTCCCGAAATGGCACAAGTGACGTAGGCTCGCCCCCTACTGTCGTGTAAGCGGGGTACAGGCTTGACTATCCTGTCGCTCTCAAGTTTTCATAATCAGTGAGTTTGTCTGGAAGTCGGAAAATCGTCTTGGCCAGAGATTGAGCAATGCTCTTCGTGCTATTTGCTAGTACAGACTATACTCCTGATATATTGTACATATATGGTCGAGCAGTTGCTGTGTGCTCTGCTTTTGGTGATGTTTTCCCGGGCCCTCATGCATTAGTCATATGCATCATGATAATATAAACTGCATTCTTGTGATTGAGGTTGTGTGAATGTTCTATGAATGCTCTAGTTACTGTATTCTACTTGATATGAGTTCATGTGATGTTCTCACCCTTCCTTTTCTGCTTCTGTTATTTCCTGTCGTCGTACTTCTTCGCCACGTCGACAGTTGGTATTGGAGAGATTCAGGATGTCCACTATGAGGATCACGTTGAGGTGGGAGCCACGAGGCCAGTGGCGGATTACAGACGTCCCTAGGCAATGTGTTTTCACGGGGGAGGTGCGCGTTACCATTTCTCATCCCAGCCTTCCCCTGGTACCGGAGATAGATTTCACAGTGCCGGTGATCCTTGAGTTTGAGACTCCACCCAGACTCCGTCGCTACACTACTTTTCTCAACCGTCGTCATCGCCCCTCCCCATCAGCATCGTCACAGTCCTCACGCATGGCGACCATGGGCGAGCCAGATTCCCCTCGTTACTCTCCCGGTCCAGAGGTGTCACCTCCACAGCCCGTATATCCTGACGCATTTGGTCGTTCCCGTCCGAGTGAGCCAGACATGATCGTGATCGATGACACTACATCTGAGGAGGAGGACCCAGAGGAAGACCCGAAGGATGACTCTGAGGATGAGGAGCCGGAAGAGGATTCTTCCAGTGACGACCCCTCAGAAGACTTTGGGATGATCAACCTCGGAGGTACTGGAGGGAGGAGTTGTGGGTGGATTCCTGCTGAGACGGATGATGACGAGTAGGATAGCGTAACTGAGGGTAGTCACGAGTCTAGTTAGTAGCAACTCTGATTTAGTGGCCTTTTGTTTTGTTTCGTTTTGGCTGAGGTTTTATTTATTATAGTCTACTACTAGAACTCTTGTTTTGTATGGTGGTATTGTTTACTCCGGGATTACTTTGACACTATGGTTCTGTATATATCTTATGATGTTTCCTTCCCATGATCCCCTTTATATCTGCGTGTATGTTGTGTATGTATGCGGAGTGATTGAATCGTCTAGATGTTTTTAGAAAATGAATTTCAGACTTAAGGAAAGGACATTTTCATGAATACTTAAAATGGAATTAGAATGCGATTAGTTGATGATGATCAATCTCCTTTTCAAAAAAAAAATATTTTCATATTTTCTAAGTTTTAAAACAGTAAATTCGACGGTTACGTTTTGCAATGTGATATTCTTAGCGGTATAACTAAGGGTGTCGCATTAAGCACAAAGATTGGTTCAGTTACTCCCCCTAAGTATATTACTCACCTTGATTTTTATGCCCATAGTGAGTTAAATTTGTAGAACATGGATAGAGGCATAAAAGGTCAAGATTATAGATTTAGACAGCAGGGGAACACAAAACAGAAATTTATCAATATGATTTGCAGATAAGATCATAATCATTGCATATTTTTCAGCAAACAAAATCTGTTCTGATAACATTTCAATGATTGAGATATTCCATGTTAAGTTCCTTTCATACTCATTGATTCACCCAATATTCCAAATCATGATATACACATCAATTTGATACAGCAATTCACTTTTGATATGTCAAAGTTTATCACAGATTTGGGAATGAAGGGGACATTGTCAAAGGTGTCACTTTCAAGAGATCAAGTTTCACTACTTTTCTATCATGTATCCTTAATCTTTGAACAAGTACTGCTCCCATCATAGATTGATCTATAAATTTATATTCTATCACAATAAACCACATCATGACAACTTTCCAATGCCACAAAAATCAGCTCATTTGGATTGGTACAATTAAAGATATTTTATCTTGAAGTTTCAGCACCAAATCAGAAAACATCCATTGACTTAGCTACTTTAATCTGAACTTGTGAGTTATTTCCAGTTCATAAAAATATGAGATTTCAACACAATAAACTAGACATTACAAACTTTCTAATGGTATAAAAGTCATTTCATTTGGAGTCTTCTATCATAAGATATGAGTGATTAAAGTTGGCAGTTCTATAATAGAGTGCTTACTGTGACAGGTCTGGTTTTTCATTCACTGAGATCAATCTATGCATCCAAAAATAGTGAAAATTAATACTGTTAAACCATTGAACAACATCTTTCAAATCCAACTGGTTTCATTTGAAAAGGATTTTCGTAGCTCCATATATAAGCATTCAAAACAGATGTGTTCAGATTTGATCAGACGAGAGATCAGTCCACTTGAAGTGTTTTTTGGGAATTATGAAGATGATGAAAAAAGTCTGAAACTTTCCAGCCAAATACTTATATGAGTTAGCTTTCACACAAAATTGGTTTCACTCAAAAATCATTTCTGTAGCTCTAGTTATGATCCGTTTAAGTGAACAGGTTTATATCAGACTTTGTATGAGTGAGACTGTGTTCACGGATTTACTGGCACTTTTGTGGTTGATATAAAATCTTCAAAATTTCCAGTTTGATACTTATATAAATTATCTTTCATGAAAAATTTGTTTCACTGAAAAAGAATTTCTATAACTTCAGTTATGATCTTTTTAAGTGAACATGTTTATATTGAAGCTTGTAACACTGCAACTGTGTTCACATATTTACTGGTACTTTTGTGGTTAATATGAAAATCTCAAATTTTCCAGTTTGATTTTATTTTGAATTATCTTTCCAATAAAATTGGTTTCACAAAAAAATAATATCTACAGCTCCAGTTATGATGATTTTAACTAAACAGGTTTCTATGAGCATTTGTAGAACTGCAGCTGTGTTAACAAATTTTCTGGCACTTCTGTGCTTAGTGTAACAGCTTCAAACTTTCCAGTTATGCACTCTTATGACTTAGCTTTCCAACAAAATTGGTTTTACTCAAAAATCAATTTTGTAGCTCAAGTTATGATCATTTTAGTCAGGCTATATCAGAAACATTTCTGCATATAGTGCAATAACCTCTTTGCCTTCAACTTTCACTTATTTCAAAATCCTCTTATGAGTCTTCAATCTCATAATTTCCTTTTTATATCAATTACTTAGAAGATTTACTTGATTACAGAAATGGAGAGCATATAGGCTTGGCTTGTAGAGATGTTTCTCCTAAACAATTCAATCTTTCCAAGTTTACTCTTTTCTCTTTTATCATGAAATTGACTCAAGGATATCTTTTCATATGATCAGCTCATGTTTCATCATACATAGATTTCAAACTCAAATTCTCACATGATGCAAGATCACAACTTAAGCATATGTTGCATTACAGCATACTCACAATAGTTGAGATTCAAAACTGTATTTAAGGTTAAGACAAAACATCATTCAGAATTCTAATTATCCAAGCAACATAGAATCAGTCAAAAAGGCACAACACATGAATCCTAAATTCTGCATTCAACATTGATCTGTAGAGTGACAATATCTCATATGCATCATCATGCAGATTAGAGTTTCAGAGTACCTCATGAAGTAATCCTCAAGTTGTCATTTGATCCACAAGATTTAAGAATTTGCAGCTTGATATATTGTAGAGATGAGCTCAGCATCTACATTTTCTTTTCAAACTTAATCATTTCTTTGTGCTTTCATCTTGTAGAGGCTTCTTTTCTCTTTCTCATCTTGTGGGAGATCACTTGCCCTCTTGTGAAGTAACCATTATATAAGCTAACTGTGATTCATGGATTTCCTTTTTGTGCTGTCAGAAACATAGCTGCAGTAGGAGTCTCACTTGGCTGTTCTTTCTCATATATTTCCATCTAAGTCTCAGTCTAGTCTCAACCTGAGACTCAGATGTGTCTTCCCCAAGTGCAGCCACAAATTCTGACTTCTTCTTTTATCTTTTTCATTTCTGAACATCCTTTAGACTTGGATATGCTCTTTTTGAAGATTTTCCTATATATTTCTTGTTGAGATCCAAGTATTCCATTTATCAACAAATCTGCAAGCTTTCTCATCTCAAGTGTAGGATTAGTTTTAAAAAAATAATATCATGCATACTTTCTTTCACATATTGAGTAATGAGAATATTGTAGACTCTGTAGTTTCTTTGGATGTTATAACATGTTTAGAAAATTTTTCAAATTTCAAATTGGAAACTCATTTCAAAGATATGAATATATTAAGCACTTTTCAACTAGAAGATATCTATCACTTGATACTCCAAACTCTAAGTAAGCATATGAGACACCCAAAAATATAATTTCTCTGCTGCTTGAAATTTCAAATAAGAACTGTGATGATCAACCAGATTTTCATGCTTTTTGCAAACATGGTCTCTACAAGTCTATCATGCTTATATATATTGAAATACTTACAACCATGATGCCATTAAAACAAGTAGAGACATATAACAGAATTTATCAATGATTTGATCAAGTATGTTTTAGTTCAAATGCAAGGAGTGATAAGAGAGATTGATATTACCAAAGGGCGTTCCATGTATGTGTATAAGCAATTTCAACCTCCAATCTTAATGGCAGTAATGACTTTAATAAAGTGATCAATCCTAAGGATTGCAAGATCTTCAAATCACTAATCAGGAGGCACCAGCTGATTCGTACTTGAATCATTTATGACATTTCATTTTGGGCTAGAAACTTTTTGGTGGTCTTCTTCTAGGTCCTTTGTTATTTCAAGGCACTTAGCAGCACATCTTAGCCCAGGGATATTTCCTACTGTTAAATTAATAGTAATTCCATAGTAGCATTTGCTGCAAGCTCAAAAGCCTTAGGTCCACTAGGAAGATCATCCATAACTGGCTTATTCAAATATGATTCATTGATTCTGTTCAGCTTCCTGAGTTGAGATTCTCAATTCTCCCATCATCTCCTCAATTTCCTCATCCACCTTTTTCTATTTTACCTATGCCCTTGATCTGGGCTTTGCTGTTGTCTCCAAATGAGACAACCCCTGCAGCTTTCTCTTCAAGTGACAGGAACTTGCTTTTGTCTCCTGTCATGTGCCTTGAACATCCACTGTCCAACGCCCACATCCTTTTTGATCTTGCTACTGCCAGGCACATCTGTTACATCAAGAGATTTAATTTTTGGTACCCACTTATATTTGGGTCCTTCATGGTTAGTTACCTTTCTCTTTGATGCTACCTGTTTCAAGTAGCATTCTGTGGACTTGTGGCCAAATTTGCTACAGCAAGAACATCTTTCCTTCTTCCTTTTTCTTACAGGAATAAAGAAATCTTTATACCAGACCTCACCAGAAGATTTTTCATAGCCTAATCCAGCTTTGTCAAAAATTCCTTTTTGAGACACAATGAGTCTCTCAAGGTTTTTTGTACCTTTTACAAATTTTGCTAGATCATCTATGAGAATTATGTTTTGCCTTTTGAGCTTCTGGTTTTCTTCAGAGAGATTTTTTAGTTCTTGCTCATCATGAACTTGAGTCTTTGCTTTAACAAGTTCAGACAGTCTCATGTGAGACAGCATGAGACTACTATTTTTATGATTCAAACATTCATTCTCTTTTTCAAAAAATTTTACCTTTTCAAGAGTTGTGTCTAATTCTGATTTTAATAAGGAGCTCTTTGAGACAAGAAGGTTTGAATCATATAGAAGATTTTCAAAAACAGACTTAAGTTCACTGAATGAAAGTTCAGAGTCAGACTCATATACCTCTTCATCAGATGAGTCTCCATTGGCCATGAGACACAGATTAGTTGATTGATCATCTTGGCTATCATCTCCTTCTGTGTCATCGCAAGTGGCCATCATTGCTTTCTTCTTTGGACTTTTCTTTACTTCTTTTCTGAGAAGTGGGCATTTAGACTTGATGTGTCCAGGTTTTCTACATTCAAAGCATATGAATTGGCCTTTTCTGTCAGATTTGATTTCTCCTCTTCTTGATGGAAAGCTTCTTCTTCCACTCCCCCTAGCTCTCCACATACGTCTGATCTTTCTTGAGATGTAGGCTAGCTCATCATCCATCTCACTTTCATCATCGCCTTCATCTTCCTCAGTTTCTGTGTCATGAGATGAGTTTAGTGAAGTCTGTTGAGATGAGCTTACCTTTTTACCTTTGGAGCTGTTGGATGATGCCTTCAAGGCTATTGTCTTGGGACGTCTGATGAGGTCTTCTTCCATCAACTCCTGCTCATGAACCTTCAAAGATCCAAGGAGTTCATCCAATCTGAGAGTGTTCAGATCCTTGGCTTCTTGGATAGTTGTAACTTTAGGTCTCCAGGGTTTAGGCAGGCTCCTCAAGATTTTTCTTACCATGTCCTGGTTTGAGTAGGTTCTTCCTAAGGACTTGAGATCATTTGTAATAATAGTGAACCGTCTCACCATGTCCTCAATGCCTTCATCCTCATTCATCTTGAAGAGCTCATACTGTCTGACCAGTATGTTGATTTTGGCTTCTTTTACTTGATTTGTTCCTTCATGCTCTATCTCAAGAGCATCCCATATTTCTTTAGCTGTAGCACATCCAGCCACCTTGTCATATTCACTTCTGCTTAAGGCACAGGTGAGTAGGTATTTTGCTCTTGAATTCAGTACATATCTTGCTTTCTCAGCATCTGTCCATGTTTCGCTAGGCTTAGTTGCCCTGAGCCCAAGCTCATATGTGATGTAGGGCATATAAGGTCCCATCTCAATGGTTTCCCACAGATCACCATGTTGAGATTCAATGAACAGTCTCATCCTGTCCTTCCAATAGTAGTAGTCAGTTCCATCAAAGGCAGGTGGTCTGTTGGTAGATGCTCCTTCAGGAATGAACAAGCTTGCACTTGGTCCAGCCATGGATCTTTTCCTCTTCACACGTAGGTGTGATCAACCCCAAAGAGGCCGAGCTCTGATACCAACTGAAGTTGGTTGAATGTCTCTAGAAGGGGGGGTTGAATAGAGACTCTTTAAAAAATTTGTTCCTGAAGTTTGCACACTGAAATTGAAAGTTGAGACGTGATCTCAAGTCTGCTGACTTGGAGTCTCAGTTAAGACAGGTTATAAACAGTTTCAATTTTAGTTGATTTAATTATGTTCTAGTGGTCTTGAAATCTCAAATCAGATTCAGTTATATTTCAAAGCAATTACTTAGTTGTTTGCAGATTTGAGATGAGATATGTATAAAGCAAGATGAAGAGATAAGGAAGAGAGATGGCACAGGGATCTTATCCTGGTTCACCCACACCTTGGGCTACGTCCAGTCCTCACAACACGTGAGATTTCCACTATTGACAACCCGTCAATTACAAGTATTCTTACAGCCTCTTCAGGACGTCTCTCACACCAAGCCTAGGCACTCCCTATCTTGGTTGAGCCACAAGTATTCTTACAGCCTCTTCAGGACGCTCACAACTCACTCTAAGACTAGGCACACTCCTATCTTAGATGAGACAGGTTACAAGAATATGTAGTTGTGATGAATCTAGCTTACAAACATACAGTGTATGGATAGGCAGTAGGCTTAGCTAGAAATACTCTCTTCTAAAAGAAATGACAATATTACAATCAGAGAAGAGAGATGGATAGAGACTAATAGGAATCTCAAGTTGAGATTAGGTCTGAGTATAAACAGGTTGAGACGTGCACTTGAGATGTTACTTGAGATGTGATGAGATGCAGTTGATGTTCAATAATCAGCGTGGTCTCTCATGCAGTTCTCTGTTTGATGAGGTCTCTTTATATTTCTGATAGAAACTAGCCGTTATGTGACCGTTCTAGCTGTTGAGACACATAGCTGACATACAGGCTTTTTCTGTTGAGACTCAGCAGCTTTTCACTTTTCTGACACAAGATCAGTGCTTTTCTGATGCTGTCTCTGCTGTGATAGTGCACTTGCGTTGACTTGCTTTTACTGATGAGACTCTGTCTGAGCTGAGTCTCATGACTGCATCTGATCTCTGCGTCTCAAGTCTGAGTCTCATGACTGCATCTGATCTCTACGTCTCAAGTCTGAGTCTCATGACTGCATCTGAGCTCTGCGTCTCAAGTTTGAGTCTCATGATTGCATCTGATCTCTGCGTCTCATCTCACGTTGAGTCTGCATCTCAACATGAGTTGGCATCTGAACTTGAGTCTTCATCTGAACTTGAGACTGCATCTGTTCTTGAGTCTGCGTCTGAACTTGAGACTGCATCTGATCATGAGCCAGCATCTCAAGTTGAGTCTGCATCTCAAGCTTACTTTGAATCTCATCTTTGCTTAGTAGATTTTGCTCAAGTCTTTTTATCTTGGCTCTTTAATTCTGACTTCTTATGCTTTATATTCTCAAAGATAATCTTTGAGCTTCATTTACTTATCAATATCTGCAAAAATAAAATCTAGGATTTTTGCCACAACTTGAGCACATAGTTAGTAAATAATAAGATGCATCTCAGATGAGTCTAAGTCTCAATTGTATCATATTTTAGTCTCAGTTTTCTTGAGTCTTGAATATTAGTTCATTGTTGAGCTCAGCTTGACTTAGCTTGATGATTGGTGTCTCTAGTAGAGACCCATTCTGATGTGCACCTCTCTCAACTTAGGCTATCCTTAGATTCATCCATTCTAAGCTTCTAAAAACTTTCTGATAAAGGATATGTATTGAGGCCTTCTTCTGAAATTACCTTCAGCATATGGAATATTCTAAGCTTTGCCCATTCTCCAAAGACAATTCTGAAGTATGATGTTTCTTATCATTAGGATTCTGATTTTTCTGAATCTCAGGAAAGACTTGCATTGATTACTCAATCTCAGGCTGATCTTTTATCTTCATCTTAAGTCTGAGGATTACTACCAATCTGTGGATGCCTCTCAATCTCAGTCTGAGCTTGGTCGTGGTTGATCTTTCTAAGTTCTTCATGAGAATCCTGTCTTTCTAAGATCTCACATACAAAAACATCAGTAACTTCAAGAACATAAAACCTTAAGTTTGGTCAAAAGGTTTGTTGTCATTAAAACCAAATCTCAAAGGGTTTATGCGCTAACACTCTTTGCAATAAAAAATCGGATTCAATCCCCCTGTTGCAATTCTCAGAAATAAGGACAAATTTCCATCATCTCTTTATTAGGTAGAAGTCACTTTCCAAATATCAGAAAAAAAAAATCAGAATTAAGAGATGTTACCAAAACTCAATCAGAACAGGATGCAATCAAATCAGTTAAACTTTCTCAGAAATAGCAATTAAAGCAATAATTGGTAAACCAAGGAATTCTCTCATGCTCACGGGTAAGTGTTTCCCTCAATTTTTCCACCACAGTTGAACAACTAGAATTGATAGTCGTTTCTAGTTTCTAAACATGCACATGGTCAATATGGATCAAAAGGTCTTTTCTTGGTTGTAATGAGGCTGGGCTATCAAGAAATCTTGGTTTTTCTGGATAAGCAAAAAACACTTAGAATAGAGAGCATCTTTTGATTTTTCTTGATTTGTCTTTCTTGTGTTGGCCTCTTTCTTTATTTGAAGATGCACTCCCCCCAACTTATTCATTTGATTCACTTTTTTCTTTATCATTTTTGAGGGAGTGATCTTCTTTTGCTTTCTTGTGCCTGCTTTTTGTATTTCTTTTACCTTTCAAGTAACCAACCATTTCTCCCATTCTTTCAAGTTGCACCTTGCTCTCTATCCCAAGTGTGTAAGGGACAGGATATAACAATTATTTGGGTTGGGGTGCATAAGAAGAAACATTCAAGCTCAAATGGGTTACCAAAAAAATTTGGAAAATTTTTCAAGGGTTGGCTCTTTGACACTGAGCAAATAATTTAAAAACAAGAATTTGCCTTTGTCACTTCCATATTTTCCATGAGCAGAATAAAATCCAAAAACTCAATCAATAAAAATTGACAAACAGCAGTGAAAAACTCTCAATTCAGTGTTTGGACTCTCAACTCACCGGCTTTTGGCTAAATTTCCTTGTTAAAGCACTTACTATTTTTAATTAACTATCCTGATAGGTTCTCCTGAGAAATATTCTAATCCTAACTGATTATGGAATTAATCACAAAACCCTTTCTTCTTTCCTAATATGGTTAGTTAAACTGCCTAGTTTCAGAAAATTTGAAAAATTTACCCTTAAATCCCTAATTTCCTAATTCCTAAAAATTTTAAAAATCCTATAAATTAAAAGATAAAGAAAAAAATGCTGAAAATGCACTGCATCAAAATGTAACGTATCAGTGGGGCATATATACAGTCCATATCCAGAATAAAAGAAAAATAAAAAGAAAAGGAAAAAGAAAAGAAAAGCACCAAATCAAAAATATCAGTCTGCTCCATCTCCAGCAGTTGCTCCTCCCTCTCCTGGAAAAACTGGCATGTCCCCAGGCCACTACATGTGTGCATGAAACTCCTCCGAAGTTATGCCAAAATCTGGATCATGCCTGGAGCGGTACTGAAACTCCTGGATATGGGATAAATCTCTGGCAATGGATGCATTCTGGGTAAAAATGTGTTGTGCCCAGAATGGGATAGATGTTTCTGCTGCTGGTGGTGCTGGTGGTGGTGGCTGCTACTGCTGCTCATCCTCATCATCCTCCTCCTCCGGAACGCAGTTGGCTTCTATATACCCTCTGGTCATGGGGTTCAAGATGCGAACCGAAGGGAACACCTCAACACCCCTAGAACTGCAGAGGGCTGTGATAAGTAAAGGAAAACCCAAGCTAATCCTGGAAGTGGCACTGCGGCCCCTACAAAAGATACAAAATATGCTATCTTCTGTGCGATGATACTGGCAATATCTATGTCTGCGCCAGTAATGATGTTGTAGAGGAGGTGGGCTACTGGCATGGTGATATCTGACACGTGACCTGTGGGGTGGATGTTGGCCAACACCAACACTGTCCACATCCGCGCTATATCCCTCATATCGCATCTGAGAATGCGGGCAGCTTGACTGTAGACATTCCTCTCAAAGGAATGTCCCCGCAGGCATAGGCACTTTGTGGTCTGAATATCCAGGGGATCATTCCCATTGATCCCTACTGCCCTCATCCTCTCGCAGTACTGGAACACCATGCGTCTTCTGTCCTCAGGCCCTGGGTGTTGTAAAAGAGCATTAATCGCATTGCGATCATAAGAAATCACCTGCCCTCGAACATAGGACTCCCGCCTCACGTTAATGCCCTGTTCTCCAATGGCATTGGCATAGAACTCCCTAACGATGTCAGGGTCAAAATGTGAGTCTGGGCAGCTGAGGCGAACCCAGTTTCTTCTGACTATCTCTGCTCTGAAGTCCCCATACCCATCAGGCTCCAAAGCCACAGACCTCTCCTTAATGAAATTACAGTTCATCAATGAACTGTAAGCTTCAAAGGACTTGGCGTCCTTGAAGCGGAAAGCATCAAACTCAGGGTCCTCTTGGGGTGCCTCTCTAGCCCTCTTAAAACCCCCATTGCCTCTGCTGGAAATGCCAGTTCCCTTAACTACCTTAGTACGGGCCATCTGCAAGCCAAAATCAAACCAAGATTATTTATATGCTAAAAATAGAATGACTCATAATTAATGAAATAAGTGGCCAATTTAATCCAGAAATCAGAGCAATCAATTAATCAAGCACTTGTGCATAAAATCTTGATTTTTAAGTTACCCCACACCAATTAAATAATCTATTAAGATCATGCTAAAGTGATCAATTAAAGCAAGTCCTAATCAATCTTTAAACAGGGCAAAAATTGGTAACAAATAGTAAGCTCAAAAATCATGTTATCAGCAACATGCAATAAAGGCACAATCATTCATGCATGGTCATGCAAAAATATGGAACAAACTGGTCATATATGCACCAAACAGAACAACTTGCAAAAATTCATTGAGCACTTCAAAAACTACCACCAAAACATATTAAAATATACTAAAAAGCATACCACATTAGCACACACACTAAATAAAGACTCTATTGACAAATTTTCCTAATTTTAAAGGGTCCTAAGAGCCTAAGTTTTCTATCCTAAGGTTTTGCTCAAATAAATGAAAAACTGAAAATTTTGATCGGTGCAAAACTATTAAAACTATAAAAACATACATGGTGTAGCTTTAAAAATTTGAAAGGAAGAGGATTTGGAAGTGAAAAAGTCGAAGGAAAGGATGGATTCTCAGAGAAAATGGAAGTTAGAAGTGGAGGGAAGGTTGAAATGACCTTCCCTCGCTCCAAAATTTCAAATAAATTCTGAAGTACGCGTTTGCGCTTCACTTTCGCTCAGCGAAAGTGCAGCGCGTGCTTCCTGGAATCTGAAGCGACGCGTAGGTGAAGCGCATAAAACAGAGAAAAAATTTGATAATTCTACGCTTCATCTACGCTTAGCGCAAGTGAAGCGCAGAAAATAGAGGAAAATTATCAAATCTGCGCTTCACCTGCGCTTAGCGCAAGTGAAGCGCAAAAAACAGAATTGAAATTCTATTTTCTGTTTTCTGCTGCTTCCTAACTTTAACTGTTTCTCATTCTTCCCTTATTAAAATAAATCAAATTCCTTTTAATTTCTTATTCTACACAGGCATTTACTCTAAATAAAAATTAAAAACAAAACAAAAATCAAAGAAAAATTAAAACAAACAAAAAATTGTTGGGTTGCCTCCTAGGAAGCGCTTGTTTAACGTCTGATAGCTCGACGCCTAGTTACTTAGAAACTTATGGTGGCCTCAATTGTAGGATGATGGTTGACTTTGTTCCTGTCCTTCCTTTTATTTCCCATCCTCAATGCCAATTTCTTAATTTCTCATCATCAATGTCTTCACTCATTTCTTCCTCTGATGCTACTCTTTTTTTCTTTTTAAATCTGAACTCCATGATTGACTCTGGCTGCTTTACTCTTATTCTTGGTTTCCTCAGAAATCCAGAAACCTTTTTGTTCTTTTGCCCCACAATATCTGGAGAAGCTGCTTTCTTTCTTACCTTGGCAGCTGAGATTTAGATTTAAATTGATAGATCCCATCAGTAGGATCCGTTTTTAATTTTTCCGAAGTTTTTTGCACCTTAGGGATTCCTCTATCAATATGGAACACAATGCTCTCATCCTTAGAGCTTAACTGGTATTTTCCCCTATCAACATCCACTATTACCTTGGCAGCTTTCATGAAGGGTATTCCTAAAATTAGGGGACATCAGTATCCTCCTCTTCCATCTCTGCAATGTAGAAGTCGACAGCATATACAAACTTATCCACTTTGATTGGTAGATCTTCAATTATCCCATAAGGACTGTGAGTGGATTTGTTTGCAACTAATAACTTCACTTTAGCAGGCTTGACCTTCAAAATTCACAGCTTATTAAAATATGATAGCGGCATCAAATTGATGCTCGCCCCAAGATCCAATAAAGCATGTGTAGCTGGTTGATTACCACTAGAAAGTGGTACAGTGAACTTACCTGGGTCAAGTGACTTGCCTGTGGTGTAGACCTCTTTTGGTTCTTCTTCATCTCTTTGTAAGACTGCTTCTGGCTTTTCCTCTTGTTGAACACTCTTCTGTGCAACCTCTTCAGTGGGCACTTGCTCTTCAAATGTGATATTTTATTCTATATCACTTTCCTCTGACCTGTTGCCATCAGTAACAATCAAGTTGCAGTGCTCCTTTGGGTTGGTCTGAGTGTTTGCTGTAAAATGGCCATTCTTGTGTTCTACCATCTTTTTTGCTAATTGGCCCACTTGGCTTTCTAATGATTTGATTAATGCTTTTGTGTTCTTCCTGAATCTATCAAATCCTTGTAAGAATGCATCAATCTTCTCTTCTAACTTGTTCAATCTGTCATACGTTGATGGTTGATGTTGTCGGTATGGTGTCTGTCTGTTCCCTCCATTCTGCCCCCATCCAGAGTTGTTTTGGTTATTCCTCCATCCTTGTGAGTACTGATTGTTATTGTTGGAGAAATTTCCTTGCCTCCCCTGATTACCCATGAAGTTGACTTGTTCAGCTTGAGTTTCTTGCTAAGAGCACTGACCATTGGGATGGTCGCCTCCGCAAAAGTCACAGATCAAAGGTTGGGCTTGAATAGGTTGGGATTGGACAACTTTAACTGTTGAGGGAGTGCTTTCATATTCTCTGTGAGTGCCTCTATCTGTCTTTTGATAAGCTTGTTCTCAGCTAGAATAACATCACTACTATTAAGTTCCAACACTCCTCTCTTTTGTAATTGAGTTGGTTGTCGTCCACACTAAGCTTGCTGATCATTCTGAGTGAAGTTGTCAATAATTGCAATTGCTCGCTCTGCATCCACTGATAAGATAGTTCCTCCTGCTGCAGCATCTATTAAAGATTTGGAATCATACTTGAGTCCATTGCAGAAAATGTTGAGTTGAGCAATATCATCATAGCCATGATTAGGACATTTGCGCAACAAAGATTTTTATCTCTCCCATGCTTCGCATAATGGTTCATCTCTTCCTTGCCTGAATGTGGATATGTCTGTCTTGGCTTGCATGTGTTTTCCTGGTGGGAAAAATCTTTTTAAGAACTTGTCTTCAACCACTCCCCAGTTGTTTAAACTTTGGTTTGGATGAGACTTTAGCCACTCCTTAGCTTTACCTATCAATGAAAAAGGAAATAAGCGTAAGTAAACAGACTCTAAATCACCTTCCTCAAAACCCATTGTGCCAATTAATTCATAAAAGTTTGAGAGATGTGTATTTGGATCCTCATGATCTAATCCTGCGAATTGATGGGCACTGATAAGATTGAGGTGAGCAGCCTTCAACTCCAAGGACTTCGCTGTTACAGGTAAGACAATGCTTGAATAATGGCGAGGGTCCTTGATGCATGACATATTCTCCCAAGGTTATTCTTCTTGGTTGTTGTTCTTCTGCCATATTTTTGGGTTCTTCCTACAATATCCTTCTTCTCCTTCTCCTGTTTCAACTTTTGTTCCTCCTTGATGTCCTTTCTATTTCTGGATCAAATTGTAACTGATTTGGGGACACCTGGCCTCTCAAAAGCATAAACAACAAAACTTGAAAAGGGTAAGTGTGGAAGAGAATTTTAATAAAAAGGATAAAAATAAAACAAAAAGAAAAATTCCTAAAAAAAATAAAAATCTAAAATCCTAAGATAGAGTATATACAACTTGATAGTTAGACCTCCCAAGTCTATACGAAATGATACACCATTCCCCGGCAACGGCGCCAAAAATACTTGATGAGATTCTGGCAAGCGTACCAAAATTTCAGCAGTATAATAGTAAGTATGAGTTATCGTATCCACAGGGAACGGTTCACTTCGTATTTATTAGTGATCAGACTATCAAGTGAGAAACGGTATTTGATGATTGTTGTGCAGAAAGTAAATTGAATAAAGTAAAAGGGATAGAAGAGATAGAGTAAGATAGCGTTACTTGGATCAGGATTGAACTTCGTATCATCGCACCCCTTACATATGTGAACCTCAATGTTAATTAAGAATATATTTCTATTTTATCCTAGCCAAACTATATTATTTTACCCTGAGTTACCAAATAGTAAAATATTCGAAGATAATCCATGTGGGTTCTCCCAGGCGACAAATTACCCTGTAACATCCCACTTGTAGGCTATCTTAAATTAGTAAGTTAAGGGGGTGATCTATAATTGTTAAATTTAGAAACTGATAGTGATAAGTAAAATATAGGTCAAATTTCTATTTCAAACAAGTATATATTTTTAACTTAAGTGAAATTGAAGTAATTTTGAGTTCTCGTAATCGATTACAAGGAGTCAGTAATCGATTACGCGAGAGCTAGTTTTTAGGTAATAGATTACTCACAAGGTGTAATCGATTACCTGAGAGCTGAGTTTTTGGTAATCGATTACAAGGTGTCTATAATTGATTACCCGAGAGCTGTATTTTACGTAATCGATTACTCACAGGGTGGTAATCGATTACCTGAGGACTGAGTTTTTGGTAATCGATTACCAATGGTTGTAATCGATTACCAGTTTTCCCAGAAACGCTTTCCAGTGTAAATTCTACCTCTGGTAATCGATTACAGCACTACTGTAATCGATTACCAGCTGTCCAGTATAAAAGCCCGGACATGCAAAAATCGGAACTCACCATTTTCTTTTCACTCTTCTTCAACCCTAGAGAGAGAAAGTGAGAATTCTAGAGAGAGGAAGTCAATTTCGGAGCATTGAAGGGAGATTGAAGCTTGAATCACCAATTGAATCACTTCAAGTCCTCATTTTCCCTCTTGGTTTCATAAGATTGGTGAGTATAACTCACTTGTAGAGTAGAAACTATTGGTCTCAATGCATGTTCCCACCCCTTTCTCTTCCCCTTTCTTGATGCTGGATATTTGAAGTTTGAATTGGTAATTTCTTGTTGTTTGGATTGATTATTGATAGATTGAGCATATGAGTATAGAATCGAGCGTTGAAATCTTTAGTTTCGAAGTTTTCGAAACTAACGAACTATCGAAACTATCGATTTCCCTCGATTGTAACTCATATGAAAATCCGAATTGGTTATAGTTCTTTGTTAAATGTTAGTTTATGGATTGAAACGGATAGATTAGAATTCAAATTGGAAAATTGAGACTTACGTTCGTAGGATTGAAACTTTCGAAATAGTCGAAAATTGCGATATTCATTTGCAATTGTTATGTATAGAGTAATGCATTGATACACTATCATGATTATGTATAATTGAAGTGAATTCAAGCCGGCTTTGTGCCGTGAGTAAAAATAAAAGATTAATGGTATTGAAAACATGGCTTCGGCTCAGTTTGGGTGGGATTTGTTCCCGGGAAAGCCGGTTCCCGTAGTCTGAGCTCAGGTCTAACTCTAGAAAGTGATAAGAACATGCCTGCTGGGCACAGCAGTGAGTGCATCATGTTGCATAATACATATGTGATGATTGTATTGAATTCTTATAGAACATGAATTGGCATAACTATCTATTCTTTGCATTTTTACGTATGAGTTATATTCACTGACATTTTTTATCTCACCGCCTGTTATGTGGATTTTGTTTAGCTGAGCAGGTACCTCCGTCATCGGATTCTCAATCCGGGAAGTGAAGGGCTTGGGGAAATAGATATTTGTTCCTTTTGTTTGTTCTGAATGAATCGGCATGTGTAAATTGTATATGTATATGTGAATTAGTAGGATTGAGGTTGTTTAGTAAGTTTATTTTGTAACTCTTGTGGGACATGAGGAGTTTCCTTATGTAAATGGTGTATATAGTTTGGACTCTTACGTTATCGTTAGTATGTTCATTGAATTGTTGGATGTTTGTTGGATTTCTTACAATTTCTTGAATGAGTTGGTACTTAAATCGTTACGCTTCCGAATTCTAAGTTAAGAACTTGGTCTCCAACGGACTAGGTTCTTAACTAGAAATTTAAGGTGTTACATTTTGGTATCAGAGCAGTTCAATCCATTTGGACTGTGAAATTAGGATATTCTATGGTTTGTTAATGATTCTATATATATTATTTTGTGAATTGAGAGACTGATGACCTCAAAATTTGTTTGATGATATGTAGGGAATTATGACAGGCGGCAGGAGAGGTCGTCCAAGGGTCAATCAACCTTCATCATCATCATCATCATCATCTTCTCAGGATCCTGTGGTGGCAGCCCTTCAAGCCCTGACTCAAATTATGGGAGAACAAATGAATGTGAATCGAGTTCAAGCGGAAGCGGCACGGGAGCAAGCTGCCACCAATGTAGCCATGCTTCAAGAATTGGCTAGGAGGCACACAGAGCCACCACCACCACCTCCTGTTGTGGATTCTTTTGCTTCGGGAGTATCAGAATTTAGAAAGCACACTCCTCCGCAGTTCAACGGAGTTTACAACCCTGACGTTGCTGCTAATTGGTTACGGGACTTGAATTGAATCTTCGAAGTGATAAAGTGCACTGATGAGGCTAAGGTGGGCTTTGCAGTCTATATGTTAAGGGGAGAGGCCGAAGACTGGTGGAAAACTGCTAAGGTTCGGGCTGCTGAGGTAGAGGCTCCCATGACTTGGGAGGTGTTTCAGAATTTGTTTTTGGGGAAATATTTTCCAGCTACCATCAAGAGGCAAAAGGAGACCGAATTTCTACAACTCAGGCAAGGAGACATGTCAGTGGGTCAGTATGTGGCAAAGTTTGAGGAGCTAGCCAAGTATTCTCGTTACCTTCAAGTTGTGACTGATGAGGAGTGGAGGTGTGCTCAATTTGAGGGAGGACTAAGACCTGAACTGGTAGACCGGATTGGAACATTAGAAATTAGAGACTTTTCATTGTTAGTGAGCAAGTTCTACATTGCTGAGAAGAATTTCAAGGGAACTACTTCATCATCTACACCAGTGGAGAATAAGGGAAAGAGGAAGTTTGAGGTGCCCCTTCCGGACAAAGGCTCCAAGCCTAAGTGGCAAGGCAAACCAGTCTTGCCCACTCAACAAGCCCAACGCCAAGGAGGACTTAAGTGCAACAAGTGTGGAAAGGAGCATGCTGGGGAGTGTATGATGGGGAAGAACTTGTGCTACTTCTATAAGCAACCGGGTCACATAAAGAGAGATTGTCCAAAATGAAGAATTCCCAGAAACCTCAATCAACTGGAAGAGTTTTTACCCTCAGTGGGCAAGTAGCAGCTTTTGCAGACAATCTTCTGAGAGGTATATGCACCCTAGGAGAGAAGACCTTAATTGTATTGTTTGATTCTGGGGCAACCCATTCTTTCATTTCTTCTAAATGTGTTGAACGGTTAAAATTGTCTGTTGATTCTTTACCTTATATTCTTGATGTAATTACTCCAACTAAAGAGTCTATTTCCACTTCTCTTGTGTGTCCTAAATGTTCTATTGTTATTCAGGGTAGGGTTTCTGTAATTGATTTAATTTGTCTACCTTTGAGGAGTATGGATATTATTTTGGGGATGAACTGGTTATCTTCCAATCAGGTTACATTAGACTGTTTCAATAAAAAGGTTATATTTCCCCCTTTTCCTCCTCCTCCGAGGGAGAGACCCCCTATGCTTTTATCCAGTGTCACCCAGGTTAACCAATGCCTCAGTGATGGGAGTGAATGTTTTATTTTTCTACTTTCCTCAACTTTAGAATCTAAGGTAGATTTAAGCAGTGTAGCTACGGTTAGGGAGTTCCAAGACGTTTTTCCTAGTGAAGTTTTAACCTTACCACCGGACCGAGAGTTAGAGTTTACCATAGACTTAGTACCAGGTGCGGGACCCATTTCTAAAGCTCCATATAGAATGTCTCCACTAGAACTAATGAACTTAAAACCCAACTAGAAGATCTCATAGCTAAAGGGTTCATTAGGCCTAGTGTGTCACCCTGGGGAGCTCCAGTGTTGTTAGTGAAGAAGAAAAATGGGAGTACGAGGTTGTGTGTAGATTATAGACAATTGAACAAAGTCACCATTAAGAACAAGTACCCACTTCCTAGGATAGATGACCTTCTAGACCAACTTAGGGGTGCCTCGGTGTTTTCTAAGATAGATCTTAGGTCGGGTTACCACCAGATTAAGATTAGAAAGGAAGATATCCCTAAGACAGCTTTTAGGACTAGATATGGGCAGTATAAGTATCTAGTGATGCCATTTGGTGTTACTAATGCTCCTGCTGTATTCATGGACTACATGAATCGAATATTCCGGCCCTTTTTGGATCAGTTTGTAGTGGTATTCATTGATGACATCTTGATTTATTCTCGTAGTATAGAAGAACATGAAAATCAACTTAGGATTGTTTTAAAGATCCTGAGAGAGAAGAGACTATTTACTAATCCTGAGAAGTGTGAGTTTTGGATGGACCGGGTCCATTTCCTAGGGAATGTTATCACTAGAGAGGGGGTATCAATTGATCCTAGTAAGGTAGAAGCCGTTCTTGAGTGGGAAAGACCTAAGACCGTCATGGAAATTAGGAGTTTCCTAGGATTGGTCGGCTACTATCGGAGATTCATTAATGGATTCTCCCGTTTAGCTTTGCCTCTCACAAGATTGACTCGAAAGGGTCAAGCTTTTGTGTGGGACAAAAAGTGTGAATAGAGTTTTCTAAAACTAAGATAGATTAACTACCGCTCCGGTACTGGCGTTTCTGGATTTGTCCAAGACCTTTGAAGTGTATAGTGATGCGTCGGGTAAGGGCTTAGGATGTGTTTGATGCAGGAAAGGAGAGTAGTGGCTTATGCCTCTAGGCAGTTGAGGCCTCATGAGGAAAATTATCCTACCATGATTTAGAATTAGCAGCTGTGGTTTTTGCCCTCAAATTTGGAGGCATTACCTGTTTGGTGTAAGGTTTGAGGTCTTAGTGATCACAAGAGTTTGAAATATCTCTTTGATCAAAAGGAACTCAACATGAGGCAAAGGAGGTGGATGGAATTTCTTAAGGATTATGATTTTGAGTTGAAATACACCCGGGCAAGGCCAATGTAGTGGTTGATGCTCTCAGTAGGAAATCCCTTCATGTATCATCCATGATGGTACATGAAATGAATCTTCTGGAGGATTTAGGAACCTGAGTCTTAGTGTTGATGTTGGTGAAGGCAGTATTAGGTTGTGCAAGTTAGAAATTACTAGTGAGCTTCAAGCTCTGATCAAGGAAGCTTAGGGTTCGGACCCAGAACTTCAGGGTAGAATTGGACAAGCAGGATTTTCTAAATTAGATGACGGGACAATTCTTTTCCAAGGAAGAGTTTGTGTCCCTAAGGGGGGTAGTGTGAGGCAAATAGTTTTAGAGGAGGCCCACAGGGGCAAGTTTTCTATACATCCTGGCTCTACCAAGATGTATCAGGATTTAAAGAAGATGTTTTGGTGGGAAGGGATGAGAGGGAGATAGCTGTGTATGTTTCTAAGTGTCTGACCTGTCAACAAGTGAAAATAGAGCACCAGAGGCCATCAGGAACCCTTATGCCATTAGAAATTCCTGAGTGGAAGTGAGAGAGTATAGCTATGGACTTTGGGGCAGGGTTGCCACGAGTCCAGGCTGTCTTTGATGCCATCTGGGTGATTGTGGACCGGTTAACTAAATCGGCCCATTTTCTTCCAGTTAAGAATACCTATCCTCTGAAGAAGTTAGCTGACTTGTATGTCAAGGAGATTGTTAAGCTTCATGGCATTCCCTCTAGCATCATATCTGATAGGGACCCTAGGTTCACCTCTAGGTTCTGGAATGCACTTCATCAGTCATTCGGGACTAAACTTAGGTTTAGAACCACTTACCATCCTTAGACTGATGGTCATTCTGAGAGGACCATCCAAACCTTAGAGGATATGCTAAGAGCTTGTGTGTTAGAGGAGTCGGGCAGTTGGGATAGGTACCTACCTCTCATAAGTTTTCCTACAACAACAGTTTCCATAGCAGTATAGGTATGGCGCCTTATGAGGCTCTATATGGTAGGAAGTGCAGATCTCCTATGTGTTGGCATTAGATTGGAGAGAAAGCCCTATTAGGTCCAGAGTTGGTGCAGGAAACTACTGAAAAGATTAAAACCATTAGGAAAAAATCTTGTAACTGCTCAAAGCCGGTAGAAAAGCTATGCAGATAACAGAAGAAAAGATTTAGAGTTTGAGGAGGGAAATCATGTTTTTCTAAAAGTAACTCCTGTCACTGGTCTTGGAAAAAACTATGAAAATCAAGAAGTTGAGTCCTAGATATATTGGTCCATTCCAGATCCTGCAGAGGGTTGGCCCTCTTGCCTATAGGATTGCTCTTCCACCTCATATGTCCAGAATTCATAATGTTTTTCATGTGTCTAAGCTAAGAAAGTACATTTCTGATCCTTCTCATATTCTAAAATCAGAATCAATACAATTGAGGGAAAATCTCACAATTCCTTCTAAGCCTGCACAGATTATAAGTAGAAGTGTCAAAACCCTAAGGAATAAAACAATTCCATTGGTTAAGGTCATACGGGAAGGCCTGTCATCTGATGAAGCAACTTGGGAAAAAGAAGAAGATATGCAGAGTCAATATCCTCACTTGTTCCTTTGAGTATTATATTCTACCTTTGGTATCTTTAATCAATTTTGGGGACAAAATTGCGTTAAGGGGGGTAGAATGTAACATCCCACTTGTAGGCTATCTTAAATTAGTAAGTTAAGGGGGAGATCTATAATTGTTAAATTTAGAAACTGATAGTGATAAGTAAAATATAGGTCAAATTTCTATTTCAAACAAGTATATATTTTTAACTTAAGTGGAATTGAAGTAATTTTGAGTTCTGGTAATCGATTACAAGGAGTCGGTAATCGATTACCCGAGAGCTAGTTTTTAGGTAATAGATTACTCACAGGGTGTAATCGATTACGTGAGGAGCTGAGTTTTTTGTAATCGATTACAGGGTGTCTGTAATCGATTACCCGAGAGCTATATTTTACGTAATTGATTACTCACAGGGTGGTAATCGATTACCTGAGGACTGAGTTTTTGGTAATCGATTACCAAGGGCTGTAATCGATTATCAGTTTTCCCAGAAACGCTTTCCAGTGTAAATTCTACCTCTGGTAATCGATTACAGCACTACTGTAATCGATTACCAGCTGTCCAGTATAAAAGCCCGGACATGCAAAAATCGGAACTCACCATTTTCTTTTCACTCTTCTTCAACCCTAGAGAGAGAAAGTGAGAATTCTAGAGAGAGGAAGTCAATTTCGGAGCTTTGAAGGGAGATTGAAGCTTGAATCACCAATTGAATCACTTCAGTCCTCATTTTCCCTCTTGATTTCATAAGATGTGGTGAGTATAACTCACTTGTAGAGAAGAAACTATGGTCTCAATGCATGTTCCCACCCTTTTCTCTTCCCCTTTCTTGATGCTGGATATTTGATGATTGAATTGGTAATTTCTGTTGTTTGGATTGATTATTGATAGATGAGCATATGAGTATAGAATCGAGCGTCGAAATCTTTAGTTTCAAAGTTTTCGAAACTACGAACTATCGAAACTATCGAACTATCGATTTCCCTCGATTGTAACTCATATGAAAATCCGAATTGGTTATAGTTCTTTGTTAAGTGTTAGTTTATGGATTGAAATGGATAGATTAGAATTCAAATTGGAAAATTGACACTTACGTTCGTAGGAATCGAAACTTTCGAAATAGTCGAAAATTGCGACATTCATTTGTATTGTTATGATAGAGTAATGCATTGATACACTATCATGATTATGTATAATTGAAGTGAATTCAAGCCGGCTTTGTGCCGTGAGTAAAATAAAAGATTAATGGTATTGAAAACATGGCTTCGGCCCAGTTTGGGTGGGATTTGTCCCCGGGAAAGCCGGTTCCCGTAGTCTCAGCTCAGGTCTAACTCTAGAAAGTGATAAGAACATGTCTGCTGGGCACAGCAGTGAGTGCATCATGTTGCATAATACATATGTGATGATTATATTGAATTCTTATAGAACATGAATTAGCATAACTATCTATTCTTTGCATTTTTGCGTATGAGTTATATTCACTGAGATTTTTTAACTCACCACGTGTTATGTGGATTTTGTTTAGCTGAGCAGGGTACCTCCGTCGTCGGATTCCCAATCCAGGAAGTGAAGGGCTTGGGGAAATAGATATTTGTTCCTTTTGTTTGTTCTGAATGAATCGGCATGTGTAAATTGTATATGTATATGTGAATTAGTAGGATTGAGGTTGTTTAGTAAGTTTATTTTGTAACTCTTGTGGGACATGAGGAGTTTCCTTATGTAAATGTTGTATATAGTTTGGACTCTTACGTTATCGTTAGTATGTTCATTGAATTGTTGGATGTTCGTTGGATTTCTTACAATTTCTTGAATGAAATGGTACTTAAATCGTTACGCTTCCGAATTCTAAGTTAAGAACTTGGTCTCCAACGGACTAGGTTCTTAACTAGAAATTTAAGGTGTTACATACCCCGGCTTGATTGTTCTAATTTTCCGTTCGTTAACACTATCAATTCACCGTATATTCCTGTAGGGACTACTATGAAGAGGCTGTCACATTCCAATTCTTCAATCATCGATTCCCCCTATATTCCTATAGCGATTACTATGAGTACTTTTACCAATCAGAATTTAAGTTTCCTAAGTATCGGCACCCCCAAACTTGCTGTTAATCTTATAGAACCATCTGTCACACATGCATCCTATAAAACTAACCTATAACTCCGGCACAAAGGCAGAAGCTACGCATTAAGTGAAGTATAAAAGTAATGATATCATAGAATAGTGATTCATAATTAATAAAGAGAATTCACATACATGTGGGATTGAATCAACTACATTCAACCCTATTAGAGAGTTTAGCTACGCATGGTAGCCATACAGACCAATGAAGAAATTGTCACGCTTTTCTTCAATCTTAGCGCTGCTATCTCGACAGCCCTTCGGGGTCTCCTCTGGAACTTGAGCCCCTAAACTCTAACTCTGCTCTCCCAAAAACCTCCCAAAGCTCTACAAAAGGTCATATTTATAGACCAAGGATAGCTATCTTAATCTGGAAGGAATCTATTTTGAAAACAGATCTAAAAAGCAAATTCGCGCAGCTGCGCTTCACCTGCGCTCAGCGCAAGTGAAGTGCAGGTTACAGAATGATGCGCTCCAATCTGTGCTCAGCGCAGATGGAGCGTGGGATGCGCGTAACAGATTATTCTGTTTCCTCTTTTAATAGCTTGATTTCTTCCTGATCTTATCCTTATCTGCTTGGCTTCCTTGTTTCCCCTCTTCTGGATGATTTTGTGTTTATCTTGACTTTGAATTAAATTGGAGAAGTCTACTCCCGCAGAACTCACCTTTGTTTAAATGCACGTGATCTTATCTTTATTTGCTCTAATTCAAACTTCACAATCTGCAGATCATTTCCTCAATTAATGCTATCTTCTTTGCTCATCAAATCTCTCCATATAACCTCTGCAATATAACAGATTTTTTATTAAAATAGCATCAAATTCAAATTAAATAACAACAATTATTACAATTATTAATAAAAGGGATTATATGGGGCATAAATTACTATTTTTACCCTTGATAAGAGCAGTAAAAATACAAGAATATATCATATAATTGACACTTATCAAGCGCATGTACTGTTATTGACTTCATTACCCAAATATTATAAAACCCTAATGCAGTCAATGCTAGTGGGAAGAGTACACTGCAGCTAGATAAGGTGATGAGGTCATTGAAGGAGAATCAACAAATGATGACCGGTGATAAATCTTTTGAAGATAGTCTGATACCGGTAACTAAATGTGAGTAAGGAAGGAAGAAGTATGGTGATCAACATGGTAGAAGATTCCAACCAAGAGATGAATATTGTTTAGTGCCATTATTGTGGAGGGTTTGATCACATCCAGGTTAAATTCCTAGAATTTAGGGATGACTTGAAATGCATGAAGGAGAAGACCGAAAAATTCAATAGTGTTTTTTTTTTTGTTTTTGCAAATGTCGTTAGTCAGGGAATTACCTTTTTTGGTTTGTGAGGCTGAAGTTGCTAAAAAGGTGAAGAAATGTAGACCTTTTGGATGAAGGGAGATATGTTGTACCTAAAGTGGGTATTCATTAAAGTCTCACATCGAGTACATGAAGAAGGAAGAGGTAGAAAACTTCTATAAACATGGATTCTAATTTGAGTATTTCCACCACAACAAAACTAGTCTTTAGGTGTATTGAGGACTTGGTAGTTGTATTTAATATAGAGTTTGCAACTTTTCCGTGCAAAAATTATAAGAGAAGTTTTCAATTTTCCCCTTGTAAAAAATTTCAAGTGGAGTAATAAATTTTGTGAGATTATGGGCGTAGGTAAGAGGTACCGAATCACGTTAAATTTATGAGTTTGTTCTTTATTTTATATTTCTCTTGTGAGTGTATTTCCAAGTAGAGATTTCTCCTAGTTTTTTTATTTTTTATTTCAATTGCGTTCAATTAACATTTAACATCTTCAAATAGTGTCATTTGTTAATAATAATAATAATTTAATTATATAATATTACATGCCTTTTTTGTTACACTAGATTTATTTATTTATTTATAAATTTTATATATATATATATTTCTAACACACAAACTTGTTTTTTATTTCTATAAATAAAAAAATATACAAAAAGTGTATCAATTATGTTGAATAAAGTTGAATTGTCAATGGATTTTTTTTTTTAAAATTTTACGGAATATTAAGAAATGTGTTTGGTTGACATTTGATGATTCTGAATTTGTTTTCACAAATTATTAAAATATTTTTGAAAGCTCACCCTACTTCTTGTTACTTATTCAATGAATAATTCGGGGGAAAATGACCATTTTGTTTTATCTTGAGTTCATATACTATGTACTCATAAAACATGAATTAGCACGGATATAGTGTGATTAAAGTTAAACTACTACTATTCAATTCAACTATGCAATATTTTTCTGGACTTGACCGTGACAAACAGATTCTAGAAAACTTGGGGTTGAATCTTTGATGGTTGTTGCTTAAGAATCCGAACTTGTAAGGCACAAAAATACAGTTAGAGAGAGAGAGACATGTATTATATCAGACAATTCATTTCACCTTTCCCTTCTCTCTTCGTGTCGTGTCCCCACCCGAGTCAACTAGTCGAAATCGCTGGCGCGTTCTTCAAACTCTTCTCACTTATCAATCTTTCGTTGAAATTTCTCAAAGACGCGCCGCCACCCTCCTTATTTCGCTCCTTTTTCTCTCCCTTACCCTCACCTATAAAACCCACCCACCCCCTTCTTTCCCCTCTTCATCAACATCACACAACACAACCAATCCAACCCCTTTTTGAGATTATAATTTTTCCTCCTCCTCGATCAGCTAGCTACCCCCTTCCCCTTTTGTTCAACTTTTCCACCATTTTCTCCCCCCTTTTCCCCGGAAAAATCGTTTGGAAATGGAGGCAGTGAGGATTTTCGTCTTCCCACTTCTCAGTTTGTTGTTGTTCATGGCAATCTCTCATCTGGGCCAAGCTCAGAACTTGGATCTTTCTCCAGCCCTTCTCCTACCAGCGATGGTGAGTGAAAAAGTTAACATTTTTCTTTTTCTTTTTTTTTTTTTAATTCCACCATTCTTCTTAATTAATTAAGAAAATTCCTCCGTTTTTTTTCTAGTTTTTAACTTAATCTTGTTTGTTGTCACAGGCACTGCAGTTGATCAAGGAATTGCTTACATGCTTATGATGGTGGCACTGGCAATCACATACATGTTCCATTGATTTTTAAAAAATATTGTATTTTCTCTTAATATTTGTTGAGGAAATTTCAGGATTTTTTTGGTACTATATATAAGTATTAATATTACTTCATTCAGAGAATGGTTTCTTTCTTCTTCTCTCTGCTCTCTCTTCTATGCATGATTGCTTGTTAATTTGGTGAATTCATTTTCAACCTTCAATTCTTTCGATCAAAAGTTTTGATTAAAAGAATTGAAGGTTTATAAAAACGCGGATTTTTTTTTTTTTTCTCCGTAAGATTTATAAAAACAACGCATGACATAAGATAGGATCCTGTACAAATGAGTAAAAAACTTTATTTACACGTCTGTATATTTATGTCGTGTTCCTCGCATCTTAAGAAAAGAAAACACACACACACATATATATGTGTGTGTGTGTGTGTCTGTATATTTATGTCGTGTTCCTCGCATCTTAAGAAAAGAAAACACACCATATATATATATATATATATATATATTCGATATTAATAATAGATGAAATATTATATAATATAATAAGATGAGAGGGAATATTTATAATAAATAAATGGAAGGTAATAAAAGAGTTGGTTTCATTTCATGTAAATTAGGGAGAGGGTGTGAAATAGTAGAAGGCTTTAAATGAAATAAAATATATTATATCAGTTCTATTTTATTCTAAATAAATAGAACAACATAACAATTTTTATCTCACTTCCTCACGCATAGAGGACTAATAAACTAATTATTTATGGTAAGTTTTTCTTTAGGTAATTATTTATAGTCAGGGATGTAAACGAAATGGGGTAGGAATGGTTAGTATATGTATCCAAATCTATTAAAATTAACGGATACTTAATGCGAATATGCATATTTAAGGGTATCTATTATTATATAATAATTTAAATTTTATAAAAGAAAAGAAAGAGAACACCATTTAATTATTATAATATCATATGATATTAACATCATATAATATAAATTATTATATATAATGCATTTCATGTTAATATTTAAAATATCATTATAAAATAATATATAATAAATTTATCTTATCATAAAAATAATAAATTTAATATTTAATATATTTAATAGAAAAATATTTTTAATAATGGGTACCCATAAGGTGGGTCGTATAATATTCATCCCAATGAGTATATAATATTTGTCCTCACCAATTTTATGATAGTGGGTATCTATTGTGGGTATATCCTCATGTACAAATTTTTTGTCATCCCTAGTTACAACCTTACAGGTGTTCAACTTCTCTCCATTTGCCCGAAATGGAAATCTCCATTTCACTAGAAATGGAGATCTTCATTTCACTTATTATACAATTGACATGTGGTATAAAGAATATCCAACAAGTGAAATTTAATTGGTATTGTTTAATAGGTGAGTGCAATAGTGTCCTTTAGTGAGAGAGGATATTTGTCCTATGTTGACTAACCAACGGTTAACTGTTTTGTGAAGCTTTATTATGTTTTTAACAATTCTTCTTTGAGTAAACCCTCATTTTGTCGCTAAAAGATTTGGTGTCGGTCATATTAGTTCTTGAAAGAATGAAATTACATTTTTCGTTCCTAAAAGAGGAAAATTTATTCAATTTAGTCCCTAAAAGATAAAAAGTCGTTCACTTTAGTCCTTGAAAGATTTTTTAAAATGTCAATTTAATCCCTAAAAAGTACAAAATTGAATGACTTTTTTATTTTTCAGGGACGAAAATGTAATTTTCATCTTTCAATGACTAATGTGACTGACCTTAAATCTTTTAGGAACCAAATTAAGGGTTTACCCATTCTTCTTTTTTCATTTTGACCTCTGTCCTTTATACTTAGATTCTCACTTAAAACCTTAAAAGTTTTTCCTTCTCACAAATCCTTCATCCACATTTCAAATTTGTGGGTAAGGGTCCTTTTCATGGTGGAAGTTCTTTTCTTTGGAAGATAGATAATGGTCCTTTTCAAGGGTATTTGAAGTAAAAGTCTAACATCTATACCCCATCCCCTTGCGAAGACTAAATAAGTCATTTTGTGGATAAGGGTGGTGTATCCTGTAACGCCCTAATTCCTTACCTAAAATAATGCCAGTTGGAAGCATATTCCTAAATTTACCGAATTATTTTTTGTGACATTATCGATATCATTAAACAATACACTCAATGCTTCATGTAATTCCAACGTTTACATAAACGAAAATCTTAGATACATAATTCAAGAACTGTATTTAAATACCACTTAGTGGCTTAAAATACTATACTATGAATCCACATAAGATTTCAACCTACAACTATACACATATACTCAAAAGTCTCCCTAAGGAGCACATCAACCCAAAGGACCATCCATCCACTGTTAAGCCTCCAAGCTAAAATGAAATCCACAACGTGTGGTGAGACTTACGTCCTAGTAAATGTGATCATGCATACAATGTAGGGGGCAAGCAATTGAGAATGCAACATTAAACACATGTGTGTGCGTGTGTATGTGTACACATATCACAATTCTACCATGCAATCAGAAAATGTGCACAACAATTCCTCTAGTGGAAGACCACCCATGCAATCATGTAATCAAGTTATGCAATCAAACGATTCCTCTGGTGTTAAACCCACACCCAGGGGGTCTTTTCATTGTTTCTGTAGAAACACAGGGAAAACTAGAAGGGGGTTGAATAGTGTTTCTTAATAATTTATGGAAGCTTTTCGCAAACGGTTAAGTTTACAACAGTTTCAGACAGGTTTTTAAGATGTTGTCTTAAGTTTCTTAAGAAGGCTTCTAAAAAGATCTGTAAAAGGTTGCTTTTTTTTTAAAATTATTAGAACAGTTTTCAACATCCTTTGGTTAGTAAATAAATTGACAAGAGATAAGGGATAGAAAACTTAGTCAAGGAATTTATCCTGGTTCACTCACTACCACTGTGAGCTACGTCCAGTCCCAATGCTAACTAGCACTTGGATTTTCTCTTAACCTTCACAAGATACAAGTATTCTTTTACAGTCAAGCCTCTTCAGGCTCTACAACCAAGTATTCTTTTACAGTCAAGCCTCTTCAGGCTCAAAGACAATTTTTACAAAGAGATATGTTTAAGCTTTTAAACTACACAAGTTTGAAGCTTAAACAGAGACAATGTACAATGAAACTGAGGTATACTCAGGATATACAAATGATGTACAAGAGTGTGAAATCAGAGTGTTTTTACAAAGAAAACTTGCAGCGTAATATCTCTTAGACTTCCTTGTATATGCTTCTCTATTTTTTGATGGTCTTCATGAAGGACTACTTATAACCAATCTTCAATCCGTTAAATACCACCGTTTAGAGATAGCATTTAATGCTATTTAATCCGTTGTGAGACATGCTTCTGAGAGTTCTGATTTTTCTGACACAAGTACCAGGTTGCTGCTGCCGTAAAGCTGCCACTGTTGTTGCTGCAAAGGTTGCGTTGCATGGATTTCCTCAGTGGTGTATGAAATTCAAATATACCAGAAATGTTTCTGTGTTCCTTGCCATAAATATGTTTTGAAAAGGTACGTGCAGCAGAGAACGCTTGACTCACAGCGAATTTCAGAGATGTCTTCACATACTTCAGCAAAGAGTGCCACGTCATAAGGACTTCAGACGGCTTCAACACTTCATACGGTTGCGCACTTCAGACAGGTTGCGCACTTCAGACGACTTCAACACTTCAGACAGGTTGAACACTTCAGACGGCTTCAACACTTTAGACAGGTTGAACACTTCAGAAGGCTTTTCCACTTTAGACAGGTTGAAAGCACTTTAATAGTCTTTATAAGTTCAGAGTGGCTTGCTGAAATCATAGATAAGTTATTACACATTTATGTATCTATGATAAATATTTTAACCCAATTTGTTAAACATTAAAACTTGAGAGGTGAGCTATCTAAAAACATCATAATTCCCCTTATGATATTTTTGAGACTCAACATCTCTCCCCCTTTTTAATGATGACAAATTTGTTTAAAATAAAGAAATCTGAAAGGAGTTTTTAAAAAATAAAGTAAACTTAAAAAAATAACTCCCCCTCAGATAAAGATCTCTCAGGATAAACTCTTATCAAATATTCCTCCTGAGACCTGTAATTACTTCAGATTTTGTTAGTTTTAATACTCCCCCCTTTTGTCATCAATCAAAAGGAATTTCAGAGCATAACAACAAAATAATAGTAATATAATCACAATAATCACAGTAATATAATCACAACATTGAGATACCAACATTCATGAGAACAATCAGAATATATTATCAATCAAAAAAGTTCAAATTAAACATCAAACAGAAGTTCACATAACAAAATAAAATACTCAAAATGAAGTTAACACTAAGCATGGCTAAACATCATAGACTATCCATCTTTCTTCAGCAAGGCCTCTTTTAGAAGGGAGAGCAATTCTTCCTTTGCCTTGTACATATGAGAAATGACAGCAGTCTTCAATTCTTCTTGCCCATTTCTGATGTGTTGTTGCTCTTGAAGGATTTGATCTTGCTTAGCAACAAGAGTAGCATTTCTTTTCAAGCTCTTCACTTGAGCCTCACTTCTTGTTCTCTTCCTCAAGATTCAGTTCTACTTCATATAGAATGATCTGAATGTGTCTGCAAACGAATCTAAGCTGATTGAATCCTGGATGCAACCCATAGTCTTCTGGATGACTCACAACAAAGAAGAAAGTTCTGATAGGGCATTAGCTTCCAGTCCTCATTAAAAGGTTCAGACATGGGAAATCTGCCTCTGATATACTGATACTGCACATTGGTGGAGACACCCACAGCCTATGATGGAGTCATCATCCGCCTGCAGATCCAGAAGAGGATCCAGCATCCTCTCTGATCTTCCAGTGGGATAACCATACCCTATCCCTGTAGCAGTGATCTAAACCTCCACCTTGTCTTGATCCGAGCAGGTAGCTCCTTCCATTCTGTTGAAGTAAAAGGTTTCTGAGGAACTGGATAAGCTTTAGGTTCCTTGAACTTGTTAGCAGGGCCTTCTTCCAAGGGTACCTAGGAACTATCCTCTCAGATTGCACCAGAACTCTGTGGTTGGCCTGATGGAGATTGTTCTAGGTGGCCTATAGCCTCTCATGCCTACTGACTTCAAGTAGTCCCTCTCAAAGAGTTCAGCTTCAGTAGATAGTTGCCTAACAAACACCATTCATCATTAGACAGCTTGAGAGAGTCACCAGAGAAGGGATTAAGTGGAAGCCCACTTATGAGCAGGTGGAACTGCACCCTTTCTGATCTTTTCTATCTGCCTGAGTAGTACTGATCTGAACTGCCTTGATACTTTTCCCTTTCTTCATCAGCAGTGTGCTTGATAAGGCCATGGTGAAGAGAGATGGGGGTGTATTTCTTAAAAACTGCAGCTCTTCAATAAGTTGGGGAACCTGGGGACTCTGACCCTCTCACTGAAAGGTTCCTCATACTTTTTGTGGGGTACTTCAGCAGCTGCATCAAGTTGGTGCTGAGTGAAAGGAAAGGCATAGGATCAAATGTAGGCTCTGTGAAGAGTCCCTACTTTTGGGTCCTAGCCTTATATGTGCAGGCAGCATGCTTCCTTTCCATACTGTGAGCTATCACCATGCTGATTTGTATCTGTGGGATCTTCAGATTGAGTGGATTCTGAACATGATGAAGGTGATGAAGGGGTGATGAGGGAGGTGATGGAAGTGCTTCTTCTTCTTTCTCTCTCTTCTGTCTTCTCAGGGATGAAGGTGGTGATGGGGTCACATTGTCAAACCTTACCCTGAGCCTTTTCTGAGGAGGTTTGGCTTTCTCAGGTTCCCTCTCCTTTTCTTTTCAGCTTGCTTCTTTCTCTTCTCTTCTTTTGAAAAACAAGTTTGCTTTGACAAAATTTTGATACTTTCCAGCCTCATCCATTTCCTCCAGCTGACTTGCAATGCTCCTTGTGATCATAACAGATGGTTCAGCTGGCTGAAATAACTTTGTTTTTGTTCTCCTTCTTGTTGTGCACTGGATCTTTTTCTTTTCTTGGTCTCTTGAGCAATGGAAGCTAGCCTTTCATCTTCAGCAAGAGCTAGCTGAGAGGCTACTGCAAGAGCATAGTCAGTCTTTTCTTGCTCAGCCTTCTTCTCCATTTCTTCATTCTCCAAAGCTGTAGCAAGGGCTGCTACCTGAATAAGCTCAGGATCAGAAGGACATGCAGCCAGAGGTGCTGCTAGCCAAAGCTTCAGGATCAGCAATCTCAGCTACCTCTTCCTCATGAGCCTTTCCTTCTGTTTCAGAAGTAGGCTTAGGAGTAGGAGTTCTTACACCTTCAGAACCCTGACCCACAATTTCAGATGGCTTTTGCAAAGCCTTCTGAACAGGTTCATGTCTGAGTGTGCAAGTCCATAGCTTTTAGAGACACCTTTGCTGAACTCCTAACAGGGAGCTTCTTCCTTTTCAGATGAGGGGATGGCTTGGAAGGCTTGAACTCATCTTTTCTGATATCCCCCTGAAGCTCTTTCTCAAGAATCTCAAGAGTGGTTCCTCTTCTTGAGGCCTTCTCCAAAAGAACACTCTCCTTCAGAGTAGGAGATGGAGTCGTGGAGTGAGCTTGATTCCCATGCTCTTCAAGTTTGACTCACCAAAGAACACAGGAGATTTATGGTTACATAATCTTTCAACAGGTACCTTAAAATGCATAAGTACCTTCATGATGAGAGTGTTGTGGGGAAGATTTCCAGCAGAGTCTCGAATCTTCTTCTGCATGTGGAACATGATAATGCTTGGGAGATTGACTTTCTTCTTCTGCAGCAGGTGAATCAGACAGAACCTTTCCAATTATGATACATGGTTTCTGCTTCCGCTCTTAGGGATTATTGCACACCCTAAGATAGCATGAAGAACTCTGACCTTCTCTAGCAAGAACTTGGAATCCAGGCTTTCAGGTTCTTCAGTTCCATACAGCATCTTCGTAAACAGCTTGTGCCCACCATTCTTCATCTCCCACCAGGAGTGAAGGTTGCACCTTCAGCCCTAACATCAGTGATGGTGGAGAGAATGCCTTGATCAACAAAAACTAAAACCCCTAGAACAGAGGCTTTGATGCTTTCATACACTCCCTTAGAGTTAGGTATTCCTCGAGCAGAGGACCAGAAATCCACCACGCTTTGTTCATGCCATTGACAGTTAATGTGGTTGAAGAAGAATCCACCCAGCTGCATCAAATTCCTCAACCAAATCCATGCCAATGTTGCGAAGCTCGTCAAGATCCACTCCTTTAGATCTAACCACATTTCCACCAGAACTAGCGGTCTTCTTGGGTGCCATTGTTGAGTTGCAGAGAAACTTTGAGAGAATAAGGTTGCTTGAGCAGTGAAGAAGATCAAACGAGTATTGAGGAAAGAGAGTGTAAGGCTTCCTCGACACACTTACTCCTTATTTATAGACCCATGATGCAATGATGCCCTGTACCGGCTGCGCAGACTTCGGGTAACGTGCGAAGTGGAAGAGACAAAACTTTAAAAAAGGAATTCAACCGTCTCAGATAGCCACGTCAGCCAGTTACTTCAGATAGGAGAAAATTTCAGACACAAATAAAATTTCAGATAACCTAAAGTTTCAGACAAGTCACTGTTTTAGACACACTGAAATTTCAGATAACATAATAACATCAGACACAATTAATTTAAGAAATGCATGTATATTCAAGTTGTTGCAATGAACTTAAATCTATCTTCACCAGGGGTTTTGTGAATATATCTGCCCATTGATGCTCTGTGTCAATGAACTGAATATCAAAAACACCTTTCTGAACATAGTCTCTAATGAATGATGTTTGATTTCTATATGCTTTGCCCTAGAATGTTGAATGGGATTTTTGGATAAATTAATTGCATGGTATTATCACAAAGAACAGGTATAGCAGAGATAGGAATATTAAAATCCTCAAGCTGATACTTAACCCATAGCAGTTGTGAACACAACTGGCTGCTGATATATACTCTGCTTCTGCTGTTGATAAAGCAATGGTGCTTTGCCTTTTGCTTGACCAGCTGATCATGTTATTTCCAAAGAAATGACATCCTCCACTGGTGCTCTTTCTTTCCATTCTATCTCCAGCAAAGTCAGCATCACAGTATCCTATTAACCTGCAATCTTTGCTCCTCTTATAGCATAGACCAAGATTAGTAGTATCTTTCAGATATCTAAAGATTCTTTTAACAACTTTGTAATGAGTAATTCTTGGATCTGATTGAAATCTAGCACAGAGACAAACACTGAACATTATGTCAGGTCTGCTTGCTGTTAGATACATCAAAGAGCCAATCATTCCTCTGTACAAAGTTTGATTCACTGTTCTTCTTTGTCATCTTGCTCAAAGATGCAGAGGATGCATAGGAGTTGACATGGGTTTGCAAATCACTCATGTTGAACTTCTTAAGCATTTCTTTTGTATATTTTTCTTGATGGATCCATATACAATCAGAATCTTGCTTAATTTTGACAGTCCCAATAAAAATTTTAGTTCTCCCATTAACTCATTTCAAATTCTGATTGCATCAACTCAAAGAACTCCTTGCACAGAAAGAATTAGTTGAACCAAATATAATGTCATCAACATATATCTGACAAGTATAAATCTTTGTTAGACTGTTTTCTGAAAAGGGTGGTGTCTACTTTTCCTCTTTCAAAACCATTTTTGATAAGAAAACTGCTCAGTCTGTCATACCATGCTCTTGGAGCTTGTTTCAGACCATAAAGAGCCTTTTCAATTTGAAAACATGATCAGGAAAAGCAGTGTCTTCAAAACCAGGGGTTGTCTAACAAAAACTTCTTCTTCAATGAAACCATTGAGGAAGGCACTTTTGACATCCATTTGATATAGTTTGATGCCATTATTTATAGCATAAGAGAGAAGAATCCTAATTGCTTCTAATCTAGCAACAGGGGCAAAGGTTTCAGTGAAGTCAATACCTTCTTGTTGATTGTACCCTTGAGCCACCAATCTTGCTTTGTTTCTGACCACTTTTCCTTCTTCAACAGCTTGTTTCTGAACACCCATTTGGTTCCAATAATTGTTTTCCCATGGGGTTTAGGAACAAGTGTCCAGACATCACTCCTAGCAAATTGATTTAGCTCCTCTTGCATGGCTAGAATCCACCCTTCATCATGCAGAGCTTCATCAATGTTCTTTGGCTCAATTTCAGACAGGAGAGCAAGAGAATTCAGATTCTTGAATTTTGATCTTGTCTTAACTCCTTCTGAAGTGCTGCCATTTGCTCTTTTGGATGATGTGATTTGTATCTCCAGTCAGGTTTCTGAGGTGATATCAAATCAGTCTGAGACTCAACATTGGTCTGAAGAGGTTCAGTGACAGATGGTGCTTCAGACACCTGTTCATCCTTGATTTGTCATGATTATTCAGCTCCATTCCTGCAAAGTCATCTTCTAGATCTGATAGTTCCCTATCAGTCTCTTTCTTGTCATTAAATTTAACATGGATTGATTCCTCTACAGTTAAAGTTCTAGAGTTATATACTCTATAGGCTTTAGATGTTTCAGAATATCCTATGAAAATTCCATTGTCAGATTTTGCATCAAATTTTCCAAGATCTTCCTTGGTGTTGAGTATAAAACACTCATAACCAAAGGTGTGGAAATATGATATGTTGGGTTTTTCTTCCCTTCCACAATTCATAAGGAGTCTTTTTCAGAATTGATCTTACCAATATTCTGTTTTGAAGGTAGCAGGTTTGTTAATAGCTTCTGCCCAGAAAGATCTTGGTAGGTTGCATGAGTTGAGCATGGTTCTTCCCATTTCTTGCAAACTTTTGTTCTTTCTCTCAAACAACCCCATTTTGCTGAGGTGTTCTTGCCACAGAAAAATTGTGTGAGATCCCATTCTCATCACAGAACAGTTGAAAGTTTGCATTCTCAAACTCTCCACCATGATCACTTCTGATAGCATATACAAATCCTTTTTCATTCTGTACCTTCTTGCAGAATATTGTGAAATTCCTGAAAGTCTCATCCTTGCTTCTTAGGAATAACACCCGTGTGAATCTAGAATAGTCATCAACAATGACCAAACCATATTTCTTACCACTAAGGCTTTTGTTCTAATAGGACCAAACAAGTCAATATGTAACAATTCTAAAGGTCTGTTAGTGAACCATCCTTACTCTGAAAAGAGTGTCTTGTTTGTTTTCCTTTCAGACAGCTTTCACATAAAATGTCAGATTTGTAAGAAAGCTTGGGCAGTCCTTTAACAATTGTGTTTTGCTAACTTTGAGATCAATCTCAAGCTGGCATGCCCAAGTCTTTGGTGCTAAATCTGTTTTTCATCTTCAACAGAAAGAAAACATTTTACATTTTGCTTGCCAAATCCTCTAGATCAATTTTATACACATTGATGTGTCTCTTAGCAGTAAAAAGAATTTGATCACAAGAGTCTTTGACTATACATCCTTCTTTAGTAAAGGAAACCACATATCCACTGTCACACAATTGACTTATGCTCAGTAAATTGTGTGAAGTCCCTCTACTAGAAGAACATTCTTAATAAGGGATAGAGGGGATATACCTACAGTCCCTATTCCTGTGATCTTCCCTTGCTGATTTCCACCAAAGATGACCACACCGCCTCTCTGCTCTGGGCCTAAGGTTTTGGAACAAAGACCTTTCTCCTGTCATGTGTCGCGAGCACCACACTGTCCAGGTACCATTTGTGGGGTCTCCTTTTCCTGTTAAACACATCTAACAGGAATGATCAAGTTCTTAGGTACCCATATTCTTTTGGGTCCTTTCTTGTTAGATTTGGGTTTTGCTTTTTTCCCTTGTGCTTACAACTGAGCCACATTGTGTCCAGGCTTGCCACAGTGAGAACACCCAATAGCTTTCTCTTTACCTTTAGTAAAAGTTTTGAAAATATGAGGTTCAGAGGTTATCATGATCACAAAAGCCTATCCACTTTTGTCAAGGGGATCCCTTTGATTGTCAAGCAATCTGTTAAGGTTTTCTGTTCCTTTGACAAATTAGTAGCTAAGTCTTTTGTCAGTTTCCTCAACTTGTTTCTAAAGTTTTTTGTTTTCTTCAAAGACAGTTTGTGAACTGCTGCTTTCAGTCACAAGCATTCTCTCCTTGAGCATAATGTTTTCTACTCAAGAGCCTCATATTTACTGCACATTGCTATGTGGTCCTTAGACAGATTCTATACTCTTGGAAGAGTTCCTTGGAACTTTCCATCAGGTCACATACATCTCTTGAAGAGTTAAGGGAAATACCTCAGATTCTGAGCTATCTTATGAGGGCAGGCTGGCCATGAGACCACAGGTTGGCCTCTTCTGAAGTGTCTTCCTCTTCTTCTGAGGTAAACTCATCAAGATCCTCCCATGTTGCCATCAGACTCTTCTTCTTCTTAAAGAATTTTCTTTTGAAGTTGTTCTTCTTCAGTCTTGGACATTCAGCCTTCATATGACCTGGCTGTTTACCTCATAGCATATATTTTGTCATTTGAGAATCCTTACCTGACTTAGAGGTTTGAGGGTTGGTTCTTTCTACTAAACTTTCCTTTGTTCTGGCAAGCATCCTCTGATTTCCTGCTGAGAAGAGCAAGATCATCATCTTCTGAGCTATCTCCAGAATCTTCATCTAGCTTTCTGAAGTTTCCTCAGCTTGCATGGCTTTAATGCTGCCATGTCTAGGATGTTTGGCTTTGGAGTTAATGCCAGAGATTTCTTCTTGATGTCATCTTCCCCAAGTTCAAGCTCATGAACTGTGAGAGATCCCAACAGTTCTTCCATTCTAAGAGAGTTTAAGTCTCTGGCCTCTTGAATGGCAGTAACTTTGGGTCTCCAGGACTTTGGCAAACTTCTCAGAATCTTTCTATTATTGTCCTCCAGATTCAAAAGTTCTACCCAAAGACCTGAGTCCATTAGTTATAGTCTGAAACCTCCCAAACAGTTGATCTGTGGTTTCAGATTCTTCCATCTTGAACATCTCATATTGATGTATAAGCATGCTGATTTTGGATTGCTTAACAGTCTCAGTCCCTTCATGGGCGGCTGCAAGAGTATCCCAAATCTCCTTGGCAGATGAACATCCATGAACCTTCTCATACTCTGATTTGTTCAGAAGAACATATCAAATAGAGTTTGGCTTTAGCATTTAACTGAACTCTAGCCTTCTGCCCAAGGTCCATTCAGCCTTAGGGTATTGGCACTCTGTTATGTATAGGCACATAGTCTCCATCAGTGACCACATCCCAGACATCAATGTTGTTGCTCTCAATGAACAACTTCATACGATCCCTCCAATAGTGGTAGTCCACTCCATTGAATGCTGGGGGTCTTGTGATAGAGGCTCCTTCAGTGATGTACTGTCTGTTTGTTAGCAGCTTCCATCTGGATCTTTAATCCTCAAACACTTGTAAGGTGTTCAACCCTGAGTTGTGCTCTGATACCAACTGTAGAAACACAGGGAAAACACTAGAAGGGGGGTTGAATAGTGTTTCTTAATATTTATGGAGCTTTTCGCAAACGGTTAAGTTTACAACAGTTTCAGACAGGTTTTAAGATGCTGTCTGAAGTTTCTTAAGAAGGCTTCTGAAAAGATCTTAAAAAGGTTGCTTGTTTTTTTTAAATTATCAGAACAGTTTTCAACACCCTTTGGTTAGTATAAATAAATTGACAAGAGATAAGGGATAGAAAACTTAGCCAAGGAATTTATCCCGGTTCACTCACTACCACTGTGAGCTACGTCCAGTCCCAATGCCAACTAGCACTTGTATTTTCTCTTAATCTTCACAAGATTACAAGTATTCTTTTACAGTCAGCTTCTTCAAGCTCTACAACCAAGTATCTTTTACAGTCAAGCCTCTTCAGGCTCAAAGACAATTTTTACAAAGAGATATGTCTAAGATTTTAAACTACATAAGTTTGAAGCTTAAACAGAGACAATATACAATGAAAACTGAGGTATACTCAGGATATACAAATGATGTACAAAGAGTGTGAAATCAGAGTGTTTTTACAGAGAAAAACTTTGCAGCGTAATATCTCTTAGACTTCCTTGTATATGCTTCTCTATTTTTTGATGGTCTTCATGAAGGGCTACTTATAACCAATCTTCAATCCGTTGAAATACCACCGTTTAGAGATAGCATTTAATGCTATTTAATCCGTTGTGAGACATGCTTTCTGAGAGTTCTTATTTTCTGACACAAGTACCAGGTTGCTGTTGCCGTAAAGCTGCCATGTTGTTGCTGCAAAGGTTGCGTTGCAGGGATTTCTCAGTGGTGTATGAAATTCAAATATACGAGGAAAGGTCTTTGTGTTTCCTGGCCATAAATATGTTTGAAAAAGGTACATGCAGCAGAGAACGCTTGACCCAACAGAATTTCAGAGATGTCTTCACGTACTTCAGCAAAGAGTGCCACGTCATTAGTGAGACTTCAGACGGCTTCAACACTTCAGACGGGTTGCGCACTTCAGACGGCTTCAAACACTTCAGAAGGCTTCAACACTTCAGACAGGTTGAACACTTCAGAAGGCTTTTCCACTTTAGACAAGTTGAAAGCACTTTAGATAGTCTTTATAAGTTCAGAGTGGCTTGCTGAAATCATAGATAAGTTATTACACATTTATGTATCTATGATAAATATTTTAACCCAAATTTGTTAAACATAAAACTTGAGAGGTGAGCTATCTAAAAACATCATAATTCCCCTTATGATATTTTGAGACTCAACAGTTTCCTCTTATAAGATTGAGCTCAGAATTTGAATCCAAGGACCGTCGCCCTTGGAAACCTTAAAAAGTTTTATTATCATTCAGAATGAAATGCACTTTATTTTCCTCTTGAGGATCCCACTTTCCTTTTGGCCAAAAGGTTCATGAGATACCTCGTTCCTCTTTGGTCCAAAGACCTATAAATTTCCTTCTTTGGCTAAAGGCCTATGAAAAAATATTTTTAACATGATTACCATTTAAAAACGTGAGAGCATAATTCATGGAATGTATACATGTTTACATATGCTAAATGATGATTTCATGACAATCAAAACCTCGTAGTCAATAATCTCATGAAACCCTAACCTCTATAACCTAGGGTTAAACCAATAGTCAAACATTCATAGCAAATACACATATAAAACCCTAGATTAACCTCAATCAACCACATGCAAGTAAAGAAGAAGGGAAAAGGAGAAGAGGGTTCATTAGGGAACTTCACACATGTTGAAAGTGAATGGGTTAACCATACTCACCTTAAAGAATAGACAATGGAGATCTTGAGAGGATGAGACAAGCTCCCTTGGCCACCTTCTTCCTTGATTCCTCACTCCCAAGCCCTCCTTGCTTCTCCTCTTCATGTTCCTCCTTTAAAAAATAAATCTACGCGTTCTCGCTCAAGCAAGACTTTCTCGCTTGAGCGAGAAGGGAAAAAGTGCCTTCTTGTCGTGTTCTCTCTCCAGCTAGAACCTTCTCACTTGAGCGAAAACACTCCAGAGAGTACCCGCTCCTCTCTGGACGTTTCTCACTTAAACGAGGATTGATCTTCGCTTGAGCGAGCCTCTTCTCGCTCAGCGAAAATCATCTAGAGAGCACTCCTCTCTTTTGGAACAATTTCGCTTAAGCAAGAGGTTTCTCGCTTAAGCGAAAAATATCAGCATCCAAAGTAATCCTATTTGTTGATATTCTCGCTCAAGTGAGGACCTTCTTGCTTGAGCGAAAATACTCCAGAGTTAACCCCTCAAATTTAGTTTTTAACCCTCTGAGACCAAATTCCCTCAACTAAAACCACCTCCCATCTTTCTTCTTCACTTTTATACCTTTTTACCTCTTAAATCATGGGGTTTGGTCCCTCCTGAGTTCTACTACAATTGTGTTTGGGCTTAACACTTGATTTTCTCTCCTAAATTCCCTATTAAAATCATAGGTTCTTATTCAACCTCAAACCTCCCTCTCTTGGTAGGGGTTCTCAACCTACGATTTCTGCTATACTTTCTAGGACCTAATTTTGGGATGTTGCATATCCAAGGCTTGGAGTATCGAAAGCGGACTTGAGTGTAAGTGCATCTACTCTTTTATTTGTTGCTCTATTCAAGCTATCTCATGAATTCTTCATCCAAGCTTCAAATTTGTAACCATAATATACTTTTCATGTTTTAATTGAAAAATAATAAAAACTTAATAAAAAGGGCGGTGGGTCAAAATGAAATAAGAACAAATGAGGGAAAGTGTTGAAAATGTAATACAATTTACACAATATCATTCATCCATTGGTTATTCAACATAGGGCATAAAATCTCTCTATCACTAAAGGGCACCATAACACTTAATTAAAAAAAAACAATTGAATTACGAAACGAGAATGTGAGAACATAAGAAGTAACAACAAAATGTTTCGTGCCTAAACACAAAAGGTGAATAAACCAAAACAAAAAAAAAAATAATGAAGAAGAAGATGAATTCTTGAACGGAACGCAAAGAAGAACCCGATGCAACCATTGTGTTGTGATTTTGTCATCACTCTTTTCGATGAGACCCCTGGCTCCGTTTCTTTCTTTCTTTTGTGTTGCCTCTATTTTGTACAATATATATATATGGATTGGTTAGAGAAATAGGTTGGGATATGTTGTTTATGATTGATCATTAATATGTTAACTTTATTATTTTTCAAAAAACATGAATGTTTCTTCAACTCCAATAGCTAAAACTGTATAGAGAAATGGGTGAAAAATATTCATGAAAGTATTGGGGAAACATGGCCAGGGGAGTGTTGTTGACCATACACCACTCTTGAGAATGTAGTTTGAATATGAGGTAGCAACCTATGAATTTTATAATGAGTACAACACAAGAATTGGGTTTGGTATTCATTAAGATATGGAAATAAAAGCAAAAAAGATGGAATTCTTACTTCAAGAAGATTCTCGTGCTTTAAATAGGGTAAACAAGGCATTGAAAAATGAGACCACTAGACAAAAGACCCTAGAGTACAACCAAATAGGATGTGAAACATGTATGGGGATGATGGGGGAAGCGAATGGAATGATAAGTGAATTTTGTCTTTTGTGTTTTCTTTTCCTTTCAATCAATAAAAAAAAATTATGAACCAAATGGGATGGTGAGGGAAGCGAATGGAATGACAAGTGAAAAGGTGGCACCAAAAAGACGCAACAGTGATCGCAGACGGTGACGTGGCACGATGCGGCAACGTCACGGAGGGGGAGGGAGGCCAATGAGGGAGAAACAGTGGTAACTGGAGAGATTCCTTTTCTCTAATATAGATGACGTGGTGATGGACAATAGTGGATAAGGGCAGTCGAACAACGCAGTGAAGTTTGACTAGATCGTCTTCTTCTTGTGATAGACTGCTTCATTCTACTCCCGGAATCCTATTCTCTGATTCGGATTTTTTATTTTTCTTAAATTGAACAATGGTAATTAAATTTCACCTGTTGGATATTCTTCATACCACGTGTCAACTGTACAATAAATGAAATGGAGATCTCCATTTCTCCTGGAAATCGATGGCATCTGCCTAAAGGAAGAGGTTGGAATTGGAGTGGCTTGGGCTAGCAAGGGGCGTAAGATCCAAGAAGCCCATCCATGAGAAGTTGGCTTCCCTTGCATGGGTCAACATTGACCTTCCCACTTAAGGGTCAAGGCATCAAGATTCATATTTGATAATTTCCTTACTTGGGTTATTTTTAATTTTCCTAAATAGGCCACATGTTCATGGCCTCAAGTCTATTGTTTGATAGTGTGTTTTATTTGAGTTGTATTTTCCTCCTTACTTTTCTTTAATGAGGTACCTAGTTTAAGTCTTAGGATAGCTTGGGGTTGAGGATTCAACACCCACTTAGGATAGAATCAATTTTCCTTGCCTTTTCCCACTCATGACCACCTTTTTAGGCTATAAATAGGAGGGGTCTTTTTGTATACAGGTTTAACACTTTATTTTATGAAAGCTTAGCTTTACTTTCCTCCTCTTGTATGAGTTGAGAAGGCTTGGTGGTTCTTGCTTAAACCATGGTGAATCTTATCCTGCTCCATTCACTGGTGGCGGTTTTTGCATCTGAGACTTATCTGCTGAAGGGGTTTCCTTCACCAATGGCGTCTTCTCCACTTCTAATCTTGTTCCACTTTTTTTATTTTCCTTCTTTTTTGTTCATTAATTTTGAATTTCATAGCTGCTGCCCATACAATTTCATGCACTAATTCTTGCTTGTTTTGGTTCCAATCTAGATTTGTACCCGTACTGCTATAAAGAAATGGAGAGGAGTTGAATGCCTTATGAGGATGTTAGCAGACAAAATCATGGATGCTATAATATCCAGAGCCGAAAAAATCAGCTAATCTGATCCGGTCAACCCGTAAAATCCCACAAAAATGTAAGGCTTGAGCCTTTATTTTAAAAGCCCGAATAACTCCTAGGCTTTTTAGCCTAGCCTAATAAAGCTCACTACCCGCAAAACCCAAAAAAACGGGCTACCCACAAAAATCTCGCAAAAATATGGGGATCAGGCATTTATTTTAGAAGCCTAAATAACTTTCATGCTCTTTAGCTCGACCCAATAAAGCTTGCTACCTGCAAAAAAGGTTGTGTAGTACGTAAAAAATTTGGGCTACCCATAAAACCTACAAAAAATTGAACTACTCACAAAAATGTATGGCTCAGGCCTTTTATTTTAGAAGCACAAATAACTCTTTGGCATTTTAGCTCTCCCCTCAAAAACCACTACCCGCATCGGGTCGAGCCAAGTAGCCCGTATTGCTAGCTCTAAATTAATATCTCATTCTTCTATGCTTGGTTTTTGAAATTGTGTTCTAGAATGGCATCCCCACCATGAAGGACCTTGAAGCAGTTGCAACCATGATTGGATTTTCACTTTAAAATCATGTTTCAATCTAACAAATATCACACAATTCTAACTTTCGCCAATCTGAATAAATTAAATTGACTAAACCATCAAATTGGTCCTTAAAATACGATGACCTTTAATCTGATCCTTAAAATAAGAAAATTATTAGATTAGTCTATGAATGCGTTCTCTGTCATTCACTTTAGTATCTCGGTTACTATCTATCAATTAACCCTCATGGAGACGCTGACGTAGCACGTTAAGTGTCATACTGTCATGTACACATTAAGCTTAATCATGTGTAACATAAAAATAGTTCATTTTAATCTACCATGCATGAATTTGAATCAATAAAGAAATTTTTTCCTTTTTCATATTTCCTTCATTCCCTTTGTCATTGACATGTAGAAGAGATAAAGTGTTCCAAGCAAAACTAAGAGTAGAGACGGAGAAATACCATAAACCAACAGATATGAATCGAAGGAAGACACAAAAGCAAGCAACATTTCCTCAACTAAGCTAAGGGAAATTTTTTTTTTGTGGTGAGGAACTAAGGGAGATAATATTAGTCGGATGAATTAAGTGCTTGGATCTTGAAAAATTTGATGTACATTATTGTGTTTTCTGTTTACGTTTTAGGTGGACTGTTCTTTTCCAATTGCTCTATGTGTGGTTTCTTATATTGTCTCTCTTAGCGCCTTCCCCCCTTTTTGCATGCTTCTATGTGTGTTTTTGGTTTGGCGTCAAATTCAAGCTTGGATTATCTAATGCAATTATTTCTAGTGTTGGAAAGATGAGTATACTACATTTCAACGTTCAACCAAACTTTCTCTTGCATATGCTTAAAGTTTTCATTTTATTGGTTAGTGTTTCTTCTTTGCATGCTTGTTATTGCATTTTTAAGGCCATTGTTCTTTTAGAGCTTTGCTTCAATATTGCTACCCTTTTATATATTTTCGTATCACAATTCAGTTTCCTTCTTTCAATACAAGGTTTTATTTAAGATTTTCTTTTTCTTTCTATTTAACAAGTGCATTAGTTTCTTTCTCACTATTGTAACATTATCGGTGTTCACTTGCTTTTTTTACATCAAGTTGCAGAAACAGAGTTTAGTTTGAAACTCTTCTTGAACTGAGTCCAATACTAATTCTGGTTTACTCTTATTGCATTCATTTTAAGAATTGGATGCATCTGCTACTGGTTTCCAATATGTTTTGGTGAATCAATGTGTCAATTTTAAAAGCTTTATACATAAGCTATTAAAAGTATATGAAAGGACTAGAAAATGATGCAAGAGTAGTAGTAATACTATATACTCTAAAATGATGGCAAAGACCATCCTGCATGTAAGTAACTCAAAGTTAGGGAATTCTATTGTGTAATCTAGTTTAGTGTATTGTTTGATATTATACAAACTAGATGTGGCGCGGATGAAAAATTGACTTTAAAATTTCTTTAATTAAAATTTAAAATAATAAATATGTCAAATCACTACAAAAAAAATCACATATACCTTCACACTCCTTTAAGGACGAATAATTTTTTTTATCAGCAGAAGTTGCTTCTAGCAACAATTTTACAACTCCCGTTATTAGAAATCAACACTTTTGCCTACACATATATTTGGATTGTCACTGCTTTTTAGTTAACAAATTTGCCTATAGACAATTTTGTTGACAAAGTCTTATCTCTTTCTTTTTCTTTTTATTTTCTATTTGTTAAGCTAAGCATTCATTTTCCCCTATTTTTCCTTTCCCTTTTCTCTACATTTTCTCTCCGTTTCTCACCTCGCCGGAAAATCTTTTTCCACCAACTAAAAAACTACTTATGTTTCCGGCGACCTTGTTCCGCAACTATGGTGAAAGCTTTTCGTCACTTGCTGATTGAATTGCATGCATTTTTTCTAATAATACCTTGTCATGATGATTGTGGGTAGAAGTTAAAAAAAATTACCACTACCCATTACCTATAGTTAGTAGTGGTGACTATAAGATAAAGCTTTTACCCACATGGTTAAAAACACGTAATAACTTTCACCTACAATCACATTCAACTGTAGATAGAAGTATGTAAACTGTAGGTAAAGGTTTTAGTGACAGGCAAACTCCATTGTTATTCGTCTTACATAATTGACGGGGTATATGTCCACAGGTCAATTTATATGTGACATTTACCTATGGATAATTGACATCTAGTGACAGATTTTGTCTGTCACCGAAAGTGAAATTTCTTATAGTGAATATAAATGTAATAGAATTATTTATCTTTTGATATTAAGTTGAATAAAAATTATATTTGATAGAAAATATGAGTTTAAGATAATTGTAATATGTAACATCCTAAAATTTCTAGGATAAATAAAATAAAATAAAAGGAAGAAATAATAGTGTTATTATTATCTTTTATTATAAATAATATTATTTAATTAAAAAGGGGATGGGTGGGTCAGAGTAGGCCCAGCCCAATTAGATAGTTAAGAAGGGAGGGGCCATCTATTTCACCCTAGCCTTCTTTCAAACGTCAGATAACCAACTCTAGGGAGGAGAGAAGCGACTCCACAAGGAGAAGGTTCCGCAGAGTAGATCGTCAAGGGAGTTCTACCATTCAGTTCCGATCGTCATCTCTAAGGTACGGGGGGGGCTGCTACTATATGTGTATGCGGGAGTGCTTGGGTAGCGAGGGCAACCATAAGTCCCTCTAGGAATTCTAAATTCGAAAATTTATCTGTGAATCATGTGTTGTGTATTTGGAATTTGATTGGTTTGATGTATAACATGATATTCTTGATGAACTGAGTGATGGTAGTGAGAACAGCGAAAAAGGGGTTAAATAAGGGTTTAGCGATGAGGAACCATAATGGATTAGATGTGAATTTTAGGATAAATTGTAGGAAAGATTGATTATTTCACCAATATTGTTCGGTAAAAACATGTTTAATTGAGTTAGGAACATCAAGAATTGAGTAAGGGTTGAAGAAAGGGTTAAAAAGGGGTAAAAATCGCAGGTACAGTCGTTCTCGCATCGCCGGTAATCGATTACAGAAGACTGTAATCGATTACTGGGCTTTCTGGGTATTGTTATGTGAAATTGGCTGCTGGTAATCGATTACAAGGAGCCTGTAATCGATTACCAGAGTGTAAATTGGCACCAGAGGCTTCTGGTAATCGATTATAGCTGTCTGGTAATCGATTACAAGGCCAAAAATGAGTTTAGAGAGTGTTGCTTATGTTATGTTGTGAACCTTTACTTATATGATAGATGTTTACCTAATTTATGAATTATTTTGTGAGATTGATGAGATTAAATTGGATGTATAGAGTGTATTAACTGTGGCATGAATAATTGTGGTGTGAGTGTCTTATGTGATGTTCTATGTTTATAATATTCGTTATGTGATGTGGAGTGATTAGGGTAGAAGAGATTGTATGAGATATATGTGAAATGATGATGATGATGATGCATTGAGCATAGAGATTGTATGAGATATATGTGAAATGATGATGACGCATTGAGCATAGAGATTGTGTGGGAAATATGTGAAATGATGATGATGCTCAAATAGAGATTGTGTGAGAAATATGTGAAATGATGATGATGCATTGAGCATGAGCATATGATGTATGAGGCACATGAGATACATGAGTAGCCAGACGTGGCGAAAAATACCCTAGCCCACAGAGGGGGCGACGAGCTGGGTGGAGACCATGATGGGAGACATCCGATGCATAACTCCAAGAGGGAGTGTTTTACAAAGTGACTCACTTAGCCCATAAGAGGTGGGTGATGGTGGGAGGGAGCGGGTGTCTTTGCACGGGCCCATCGAGGGGGTGCAACCTATCGGCCAAGAGGGCATTTAACGGTAGAGCCATCATTGGTAACAACTAAGGGAATTGATGAGGTGCGCCCATTGTGCGGAGTTCCAAATCATGACTCTTAGGAAGAGGCATTGTGCATGAGCATAGAGTGAGCATACTTGTCATTTCATGATTGTTTGAGAAGTGTGAATTATATATTTGTGTGAAATTAATGTGTTGTATGTAAAGAGTTTGGATTGAGATGAATGATGATATGTACGGTGATGGGTTAATGTGCTGAATATAAAAAGTGTGAGTTGAGATTAATGATGATATGTATGGTGATGGGTGGGGAATAAGGGTAGCCTTCTTTATTGCATGTATATGTATGTATTCTTTTCCTCACCGTACTCTTCTGTGGTTTTTATAGGTGCTGAAGATGGCACTCAATGTGCCGAATTTTAAAGGGACAGGGTCTCGCTCTGATACTTGTGACATCGGGGCTTAGTGTTTAGGAGCTTGTTCTTTCATTTTGCTATGTAGAGATTTAGGAAGATTGTTTTCAAGGGTCTTATATGGCCAAGACGTATTTTTATTATGATGATAAATTAGTTTTCGAAAACATTGATTTTACTTTTATGGAAATTTAGTTGGATTTGGATTCAGTAATTGTTTAAATGAGGAATGTGAACCTTTTTACCTTAATGTTGACTATAATTTTCCTTATAATTTAACTTGATGATTGTATTATCATTTGGGGGTAGAAGGGTGTCACATATATAATAAACAAAAGGATATATTTATCCTTTTTGTTGAATTAATAATGTTTTGAAAAACATTAAAATATTTTTAATGATGAACAGGAAGGATGGGTGGATCCATCGAATTAACAATTTTAAAACATTAACCAAGTGTTTGGATAAGTAATTCTAAATTACTAGATTTCATGTGTTAGAATGGTAAAAGAAAAAATTCAAATAAAAAATAAGAGAGATTTTATAATAAATAGAAGGAATTATAAATTATATATATTGAGAGAAAATTTCAATTTTTCACTCTTATGTTTTATTTTTTAGATTATCATTTATAATTTTTCTCATAGCTCTCTTTATAATCCATCACTTATAATTAATTTTACAATTTTAAGAATTCTAAAATTCTCTCTCCAAACCACTTGAACCAACTCCCATTGGCAATGATAAAAGGAATATTCATTGGATTGTTGATAAGTGTAAAATTAGCGTTATTTTCATATAGTTTTTATTACACTTATCAAGGATAAAATAGTAAATTATGCCCCAAAATATCCCTTTTTATTAATATTTATAATAATTGTATTTATTTGATACAAATTTGAATATGATGCTATTTTAAATAGAAATTTACTATTTTATGCATAATTATAGCAGATTTGGGACAAGAGTGGAAAAAGCATCAGAATAGAGGATATTGCAGATTCAGAAATTAAATAAATAAAAGAAAATCAGAGAATCCTGCAAAGAATCTTTTCAATTCAAATCCAAGGCAGATAAATACAATAATAATTCGGATAAAAGGATAAAGGAAAACCAGATAAGATCAGAAAGGAATCAAGAGGTTAGATCCACAAATCAAGGAAAGCTGCAGCGAGTCACACGCTCCATATGCGCTTAGCGCGCGTGTCCTGATTAATGAAGCCGCGCGCTGTGACGTCATTAATGAAAAGAAAAGCTCCTGATTGGTCAAGTTTCACAACAGTGACGTCAATTAATGAAAAGGCAGCCTCTGATTGGATTAAACACTCACCAGTGACATCACAACCTGATCCCTTGAAGGTTTTCCAAACTCTATAAATAGAGCCCCTGGCAAAGGTCACACAGACGGATACGGAGAGAGAGTAGTATAGGATTGAGAAAGGTGACAAATTTCTCAATAGTTAGTAATGGCTACCATGAGTAGCTAAACTCTCTAGTAGGATTTGATGTAGTAGATTCGATCCCCTAGTGTATAAGAATTCTCTTTTCTATTTTATTTATGATTCTATGCTTGTAATTTATCGGTATCTTTATGCTGTGTGTAATGCATCAACTCCGCGCGTGTGCCGGGATGGTAGGCTAGTGCTCTGGATACAAAAAGTGGAACTCCGGCTAGTATCAGAGGTAGGTGAGCATGGAGCTGTTCATGAAGCTTATTCTCGGATTGCTAAAGGTACTCGATTTATTTATATCGTAGCATAAGGATTATATTCTAACGATCGGAGGTTCAGTGAGTGACACACCCCTCCGTAGGTGCCTTATGTGAAAGTATGGTTAAATCGATAGCGCTGATTGCAAAATACGGGGAATGTTCGGGGTCGCCAAAGGCCACTTTGAATGCCTGTAGAGAATAACTTTTGGCGTTTATTATGATATTATGGGAGAATTTGCGGGTCCGAAGTATTACCAGGCATGCCTTATAATTATTGTAATTAAACAATACTAAGGTATTTACAAGTACGATCATAAATAAGGAAAAAGAGATTCGAATGCACAAGGGGGGAGATGAAACGAAATCAAATCCTAATCCTAAATATTATTTTCTCGTGTTATTTGTGTTTATTTTAGTATTTTATTATTCCGTAAAACCAACCTTTTTATGAAAATGTTTTATTGAAAATACAATTACTATAACTCTACAAGTTAAAACCGCTCCCTGTGGATACGATAACTCACTTACTCTAAAACTACTGGACTACTGGTAAACTTGCTAGGAAACCCATCAATTGTGAGAATTAGAAGATTAAGAAGTTGAAAAATTAGGAGATTGAGATGGTGTTAGTTGAGATAAAATCTTGCTTTGGAAAAATAATGTACAAGTGTGACAAACCTATAACTCGCAACTCAACTTTAATATATTGTACTAAATTGGTGCATTTTCAATTTTTGAAGGACCAAAACCACTAGTTTTAAAGTATAAGGACTAAAACCAAATCTCGACTATATTTCAAAGATTAAAACATATTTAACCCTAGATAATAATAGACGTGTGATTTATGTTTGTTATACACACACAAACACACACACACACGAGTTAGGATCCGTTGACACCAGGTGTCAAACTTTAAGAGTTACACATCTTAATAACTTTTTGTAAAATGAGAATTTGACCAATCTAACCGTTTAATCAAATATATCAAATTTCAGATAATTAGGACATTTGTAAGTATGTTATTTAATAGTGGACTTTTACTTATATTTTAAAAACATATTATACGTTAAAATAAATTAGTTTGACGAAATATCAATTAGTTTTTCGATTTTTATGAAATTTTATAAGTTTGATTTACTTTATAAGAACTTTCAATTCAACAATTGGATTAGTCAAATTCTCATTTTACAAAAAGTTAATAAAATCTGTAACTTTTTAAATTTGACACAAGGTGTCAACGGATCCTGACTATATATATATATATATTAATATATATATATATATATATATATATATAGAGTCAGGATCCATTGACACCAGGTGTCAAATTTGTAGAATTACACCTCTTAATAACTTTTTGTAAAATATGAATTTGACAAATCCAACTGTCGAATCATGTTATATTACCTTCATGATTACGTATATCAAATTTCAAGTAATTTGGACATTCGTAAGCATGTTATCTAATAGTGAACTTTTCCTTATATTTTAAAAACATTACATTAAAATAAATTAGTTTGATGAAGTTCAATTAGTTTTTGATTTTTATGAAATTTTATAACCTTGATCTACTTTATAAGAATTTTCAATTCAACGGTTAGATTGGTCAAATTCACATTTTACAAAAAGTTATTAAGAGGTGTAACTCTACAAGTTTGACACCTGGTGATCCATTGACACCAGGTGTCAAATTTTATACTTACACCAAATCCTATCCATTTATTTTAATTTGATCTAAAGGCTAAATTTATTCACGGAAGAGCTAAGATAATTTGAAATTAATTGAGATGTCTTTTGGAATTAATTGGAGTAATTAACGGGAATTTATAAATGCACTCTCATAGTAACAATTGCCAGAGAACCGATTATGGTGATTTTTGCATAAGTATTTTCCATGAAGAAATGTCAAGGAAAATTAAGAAAAAGGAGTAAGATAATCACAACAATTCTTCCTAAAATATCAAACCACTTTTATGTAAAAAATTCTCAAAGGAAATTCCAAAAAAAAAAAAAAACACACAGCAAAAGAAGAAGATAATTCTTTAATAGTTTTCAATAATTTTTTTTTTCAAGGGAAGTCCATATGGTTTCTCTCTTATTTTTTTTGCGTATGCTTGCATCTTTCTCATTTCATATTTCAATTTTAGTTTATTGTGAGATCGCTTTAACAAGGTGTTCTATAATTTAAAAAGCTAAAACAACTAATATTTTGTCTCAGAAAATTTTGATTAAGTTGTCAATTCACCAATTTCATTTACCTTATTCCCTGGTCAACCATGCTTTGTCTCTCATCTCTGTATGTATGGCTAAAGCATCAATATATAGGTTTGACCAAAAAGTATAATTTTGCATAACTAAAGCAAACTATATCCTTCTGTGATCCTGCGAGAAATTTATAAAGGCCAAAATTTATACTATGGAAGAATCACCATAATCGGTCCGTGAATAAATTATTTTAGCTCTCCCATGAATAATTGATATTAATTGAGATATTTTTTTGGAATTATTGCAAGAATCACAATAATCGGTCCTCTTGGTAATTGTTACAATGAGAGTGCATTTATAAAATATTCCCGTTAATTACTCACATTAATTGATTTAATTCCAAAAGATATCTCAATTAATATTACTTAATCGAAGACCTTTTTGACATGCAGGCAAGAACAATAATTGAGGGATTAAACTGCGGAACGGAAAACACATTCGAGAACTAATTTGAGGTACCCATCTTTCAAGGATTTAGTCAAGCTAAAGTATGGGAGACACTCTAAATCATCCGAAAACCGAGAGTATCTAAGAAATTTTTCCTTGAAATGTGTCTGAATCATTACAAAACAAGTAAGCACCCCAACCATGAAACAAAAAGTTATAGCAATGCTACTCCAAAAAACAAATCAGTTCACATGGCAAGTTGCTCCACAAGGCAATGGCGTGCAATCTGTCATGTGCATCACGTGCCAGAGTTGTGACCCACATAAACAGGGTAGAAATATTTGGTGGCGTAGGTATTGGGTACGGTGTTATTAATCAAAGAGATAATACTAGTTAATTAATTTAAGTTGAGGTTAGCTGATTTACTTTTACTACTTAACAAGTGAAGGACACCGGCCATTCTCGGAAACCAAAAAAGTGAGGTCCTAGAGAGTAGCCATTGCCAATCCACTTTTTTCAAATCCAATACCATGTGCTTATATTCAAAGTATTCTCACTTGTCACTTCTCACTTTGCTTATTTGCACACTGTGAAGTGTATCACATAGCATCTCGGGTTCAATCTAGTTCTATATTATTCTGGGGTACTACCAGACATGACCTTCCGCCTACCCACGCCGAAATAATGACATTACCTAGCTAACCAAGAGACCCGTCGTCACCCGGTCGACATCAACATCACGATGACTTTGTGTGTATTGCGATACGATGGCACGTTATCCGACATCACTTCCTGGACCCCGACCTCTCGACATAACAATGACGCCACGCGCGTATCGACACGCCCCTGAGAGCGCGTGACCACGACGACTACGGAAGACCGTTACGGTCATAACAGCTTTTCCCGCCATATTTACTCTATATATATCCCGAATTAATACATCTCAGGTACGCATTCTGTTCATACCTACCGTCACTCTGTTGAACTGATATCTTACGTTGAGCGTCCGAGTCCCTGCAGGTACACCCTGCCCCGCTGTGGATCGCCACCGTCAGCATCGTTGAATCTGTCCTCCACACTACCAGTCACCTTTAGGTTCTCAGAAGATCATTGGCGTCATCTGTGGGGAGCGAAATCTTGAACAAGATTCCCGTTCTTGGATCTTCAGAAACCGGAAACTCGCATCCTTGACTCTTGCAAAAGAACCAGTCATGGTATGAACCAGAAGCACATCCTCCGTCCATGCCGTCCCGATTAACAATTCTGCACCTGGGGTAACCTCAGCAACGGGCCCTGCACTCGTATCTGCTGCAACTGGGGTCGTCTCCGCCACCGCGGGAATACCACCCCCACACCCAGGAATCGTTCGTCCCAGGACGACCGCCCAGACGCCACATGCTGGGACGGCCTCACCAACATCTCCGCAAGAGTCGCCAACGCGTGACCATCTCCTGGAAATCATCCGCCGCCAAGAGGGGCTTCTGGGGGAATATTTGCGCCGCCTTGAAGTTTTGGAAACTGATCACCACGCACAGGCTATGCACCGACGGATCCTTGACGAACACCGCCAAGAACAGCGCCGCGTCATTGGCGGCCAACAGAACAACGAAGGCCATCCCTTTCCTCAACAAAATCAACCATCACCTTCAAACCGCCGCGCGCCGACATCACCCCAAGCCTCGGCTCAATCCGTGCACTCAAACACTCGTCCCAAGCAGAAAACTCACCGAGCGGAAGAAGAATCCCGCAACGCGACAAACGACGAGGTAATACAAGTGGTATTGCCGTTTTAAGAGCGAATTATGCTCTTTCCTGTGGATAAGCGATTTGAGAAGGTCCCAGTACCGGAGCTCTACGACGGAATGGGAGACCCCCTTGAACACCTCGACATCTATGAGTCAACGATGTCCATTCGAAACGCCTCAGGACCTATAATGTGCAGGGTATTTCCACTTTCCCTCAAGAAAACGACCCTAAGGTGGTTCCAGTCTTTGCCACCTCGCTCTATTAACACATGGGCCGACTTGCGAAGCAAATTCATTACCAGCTTCACCACCAGCAAAGTCCAGCCAAAAACAGATGCTTCGCTGAAGCAGATTCGGCAAGGAACCTCAGAATCCTTACGTGATTACATGAGCAGGTTCACCAAAGAAGCCCTTTTGGTCCAGGGACTGCAGCCCGGAGTGCAACTCATGTTGGCCAAGGACGGCCTAATAACTCATTCCCCTTTCTGGATCGACTTGTCCAAAAGGAAACCAAACAGCATGGAGGAGTTGCTCCAGCGGGCCGAGGAGTACATAAGCCTAGAAGACGAGGAGCTCGCACTCAAGGCAAAGGATACCAACGCCGGGCAGACACAGAAGGACCCCGGAGCAAAAGGAAAAGGACCTTAACAAGACAAAGGAGACAAAGAGTCCCTGGGGCGCTACACATCCTATACTCCTCTCAACCTGCCGCGTGGGAAAATTCTCAACGAGATCCTGAATGTCGAGCTTTTTGAGGCTGGCATGAGAAGACCGTGACCCATGAAAGCTGGCCCAGACACTGACAAGTCCAAGTACTTGCCGTTACCACAAATCCCAAGGCCATGACACCGACCATTGCTTAAGCCTGAAGGACGCCATTGAAGAGTTGATCCGACGTGGGAAGCTCGACAGGTTCAAAAGGGAACAGTCGGGAACATCCCAACAAACAGGAGACTGTAAAAGGAGTTACCGGAACGACGAACCCCGATGAGATTCTAGTGGACACGAACGTAGCAGGTCACGGACACGGTCACCTCGGCGTGGAAGATCAACATCTCGCAGGTCGTCACGTGATCGTTCCCCTCCTTCCTCAACACGAAAAGATCGCCGAAGACAGCCTTCTTCCTCCGGGCAGCGATCGCCGCAACCTGAGTCTCAATCTCCCAAGCACCCCGTGATTTACGTCATTGTAGGAGGTTTCACCGGGGAAGGAGGGTCAAATAACTCCCGCAAGAAGCATATGAAGGAGGTGTTGTCAGCCTCATCATCCTCATCCCGAGGGGGACGTATCAGCCACAAAAGGAAGCTACCACCACTCACGTCCTGATTGGTTTTACGGGGGATAAGATTCGCCCTAACGGTTATGTAGAACTCCTCGTCACCTTCGGGCAGCCTCCTCTCTCCAAGATAGAAAAGGTCCGATTTCTCGTGTTGGACTGCCTCACAACCTACAATGCCATCCTCGGCAGGCCGACATTAAACGGCATAGGGGCAATAATCTCCACAAATCATCTGGTCATGAAGTTTTGGTGTGATGCGGGCGACGTCATCAGTCTTCGTGGTGACCAGGTTATGGCGAGATCGTGTTACAAGGAGTCTTTGAAGATCGCCAGGCCAGATAAAGGTGTCGTAATTTCAGAAAAGGCCAATGACAACCCAGCAGCGGCCGGGGTATTGTTAGCTGACCTCGACGTTCGAGAGGACTTCGCCGAAACGCGACCGGTCCCGGAGGGCGACTCAAAACCCCTGCAGATCGGATCCTCCCCGGAGTAGGTCGTTATGGTGGGTTCCGGAATGACATCCCAAGATGAAGAGGCACTTTGCGCTCTCATACGCCGGAATTCAGATTTGTTCGCATGGACAGCTGCCGACATGCCAGGCCTTGACCCCGACATCATTTGCCACCGCCTTTCGGTAGATCCCAGAATCAAGCCCGTAGAACAAAGATGTCGCAAGATGTCGGCTGACAGAGCTGAAGCAGCCATGCAACAGGTCTCCGAGCTGCTGGACGCCGACTTTATTAGGGAAGTTAAATATACTACTTGGCTTTCTAATGTAGTACTTGTAAGGAAACCCAATGGCAAGTGGCGTATGTGTGTAGATTACACCAATTTGAATAAAGCTTGTCCCAAAGATTCGTATCCGCTGCCTAACATCGATCGTTTGGTCGACCAATCTTCTGGTTATCGCCTTTTATCGTTTATGGACGCTTACTCCGGCTACAATCAAATTCCGATGTATCCCCCCAACCAGGAAAAAACGGCGTTCATGAGCGACCAAGCGAACTATTGTTATCGAATGATGCCTTTCGGCCTAAAGAACGCCGGTGCCACCTATCAGCGAATGATGAATACCGTCTTTCGCGATCAGATTGGGAAGATCGTGGAAGTATACGTTGATGACATGATCGCAAAAAGCACCACTGATGGTGACCATCTCCACGACCTTGGCGAGATCTTCGATCAACTTCGAAAATACAATATGCGCCTGAACCCGAAGAAGTGCACTTTCGGGGTCCGAGCCGGCAAATTCCTGGGTTTTATGTTAACAGAACGAGGAGTAGAGGCCAACCCCGAAAAATGTCGAGCTATCCTCGAAATGAAGAGCCCAACCACTGTAAAAGAGGTCCAGCAGCTAACCGGAAGAATGGTCGCTCTGACGAGATTCATCTCGAGGTCCGCATCTCGAGCACTCCCGTTCTTCCGACTTCTGAAAAAAGGAAAACTTTTTGAATGGAATCAAGACTGTGAAGATGCGTTTCAACAGATAAATGGCATATTGGCATCTCCCCCCATCTTGTCCAAACCCAATCCCAGGGAAATTCTGTATCTTTACCTCTCTGTCGCGGACGAAGCAATAGCCTCCGTCTTAGTCCGCGAGCCCGAAGGGGTACAACATCCAGTTTTCTTTGTGAGTAAGGCGTTGCAAGGCCCCGAGCTCCGATACCCGAAGGTCGAGAAAATCGCCCTAAGCCTCTTTGTTACAGCGCGACGACTACGACAATACTTTCAAGCACATCAGATTGTGGTGCGAACCAATCAACCAATCCGACAGGTGCTCCACCGACCTGATCTAGCCGGTAGGATGGTATCTTGGGCAGTAGAGCTCTCAGAATTCGGGGTGACCTACGAGCTGCGACAGGCAATCAAGGCTCAGGCGTTATCAGACTTCGTCGCTGAATTGACCCTGACACACCCCAACTCGGACGAATGCTGGGAACTGCATTTCCACGGTTCACCAAACCCAAGAGGCAGTGGCGTCGGCATCCTTCTGTAGAGCCCACAAGGAGTCGTGTTAGAACACTCCCTGAGCTTCTCATTCACTACTTCGAACAATCAGGCAGAGTATGAGGCAGTAATTGTCGGCCTCCGCATGGCATCTGAATTAGGAGCATCCCGGATCAAGGTTTACAGCGACTCCCAGCTTGTGGTATCTCAGGTAAATGGCGACTATCAGGTCAAGGACCCACTGCTCCTCAAATATCTTGAGGTGGTAAGGCGCATCATTCCCAGCTTCTGGCAAGTCGAGATCCATCACATTCCTAGGGAACGAAATGCCAAGGCCGACATCCTTTCCAAACTGGCCAACACAAGGTCATCCGGGAACAATAGGTCCATCATCCAAGAAGTCGTGCCCACACCTACCGTGATGCTAACCATCGACACAGACAGATACTGGTACACTGACATCAATAACTACCTGGGAAACGGGACACTCCCCAGCGACCCCGACCAAGCACGTCGTATACAAAGGCAGGCGACACAATATTGCATAATCGACGGATGCCTCTATAGGCAAGGCCTGGCACAACCATTGATGAAGTGCATCTCGGGTGATGCGCTCGACTATGTAATGGCGGAAGTACATGAGGGCGTGTGCGGACACCACCCCGGGGGCCATTCCCTAGCCCGCAAGATCCTTCGCGCAGGCTATTATTGGCCCACCATGGAGGCAGACTCGATGGAGTATGTCAAGAAGTGCCCGCAATGTCAGAAACATGCCGACATCCACCGGGCTCCCACCGAGACGTTGACATCTATTCTAACCCCTTGCCCATTCTTTTGGTGGGGTGTAGACATTTTGGGGCCATTCCCCCAGGCTCCGGGATAACTGAAGTATCTCGCAGTAGCAGTCGACTACTTTACCAAGTGGATCGAGGCCTTACCACTCGCAAAGATCACTGGGAAAAACCTCTCAAAGTTTATCTACCGATTCGTGATCTATATAGGTTCGGGATCCCGAACACCGTGGTGACAGACAACGGCACACAGTTCACCGACAAGGGGTTCCGAGAGCTTATGTCGGACTTCCACATTAATCACAGGTTCTCCTCCGTGGAACACCCTCAGACCAATGGCCAGGCCGAAGCCGCCAACAAGGTGATCCTTAAAGGGCTCAAGAAACGCCTCGACACTGCCAAAGGGCTCTGGGTGGACCAATTACCCAATGTCCTATGGGCTTATCACACCACTCCCCACTCCACGACCGGAGAAAACACCGTTTCGTCTAGCCTATGGAGTCGACGCAGTCATCCCGGTAGAAGTCGGCGAGCAAAGCCTCAAGCTCCAAAAGTACGACCTACAAACTAACGACCAGAGGCTTCGGGAGGAGTTAGATTTGATCGAGGAAGTCCGGGAAAGGGCCTCGATCCGCGAAGCGGCAATCAAGTCGCGATCAGCTAGACGACATGACAAAACAGTCGTTCCACGAACCTTCGATGTCGACGATTTGGTATTGCGAAGAGCAGACGTCGGCAACAAGAATGCCGCCCAAGGAAAGCTGACAGAAAATTGGGAAGGGCCATACCGAGTCACGGCCAGCACGGGAACCGAGGCCTATCGTCTTGAAACGATACCCAGAGAACCCATACCTCGAACCTGGAACGCGGATAAACTCCGCAGGTATTTTAGTTGATTCATAAAATTGTAAATTTACCACCATGTAATATTGTTCCACAGCAATAAAAGAGCTTATTCCATCATATTATTCATTTTTCGAGTCGGGTGCAACCCCGAATGAGATTCAAGTCGGGCACAGCCCCGAAAGATCCATGCGAGTCGGGTATAACCCCGAACGAGATTTGTAAGTCGGGTACAACCCCGAACAAGATTCAAGTCGGGCACAGCCCCGAAAGAGCCATGCGAGTCGGGTGTAACCCCGAACGAGATTTGCAAGTCGGGTACAACCCCGAATGGGGTTCAAGTCGGGCACAGCCCCGAAAGAGCCATGCAAGTTGGGTACAATCTCGAACGAGATTCAAGTCGAGCACATCCCCGAAAACGTCATGCGAGTCGGGTACAACCCCGAAGACGTCATTCGAGTCGGGTATAACCCCGAACGAGATTCAAGTCAGGCACAGCCCCGGAAGCGTTATTAGAATCGGATACAACCCCGAGCGCGCTACGAGTGAGGAGTACACAAGGCGCACCGCGAAAGACTTAAAGAAACGTAAAGAAAACTTAGGGGTTGAACCAATATGAAATAAGAGTATATAATAGAAGGCAATTTGTTTATGGACCATCTGGTTCAAATAGTAAAAAATAAAACAAAAAGAGGTGCAATCAAAAATCAGTACAAACATAAGCCGACATTCCGGCCCTTCACTCTTGCGGACCAACGTCACCATGGGGATTCAGATCCACCTTTTCTGAGGCAGACACCTCGCCTGGCTCACCAGCAACAGTCGAGGTCAGCGCACCATCAGGTCCTCTCTCGTCATTTGCAGTCGGATCTTCTTCATCAGGCAACGATGGGGACTTGGGCTCTTCATCCCCAGGGGTGCCCTCCACCTTCCCCGTAGGGAAAACATCATATCATTTCCCATCCTCAACCGTGCACATCGTTGACATTCCCTTGGTATTCAGCTCGACCCCAGGATTCAGGAATGTCATTGTTTTGATGGCAAGGTAGAAGTACATATCAGCAGCATCTTCCCAAAGGGTTTCAGTCTCCTCGAGCTTCGCCTTCAACTCCACTACCTCGCCCTCAAGGGCCTCCCGGGATTCTTCAGATTTTTGAAGGAGCGATTGAGAAGTCGACGCAGCCAGCTCAGCAGTCTTCCTGGCCGAGGTCAAGGTCTCCACCTGCTTCGTCAGGTCGGCATTGGTCGTCATCAACTTGTCTATCTCCTCTGTTAAGGACTTAACGGCTGAAAGGGCTTTCTGCATCTCCACCTCGTCGGCCTCCAGCTTGGCCGTCATCTTCTCCAGATCCTTCTTCATGGGAACGAAGGCGGCAAGATCCCGAGATGCCCCCATAAAGTACCTCGACATCATTGCGAACTTTATTCCCCATTCGGAGGCAGCCCCGAGGATCTGATCAATCTCCTCTGCGGACTTACCCTCGAACATCGCACGACCTTGCGCCTCCAAATGCTTATTTACCTCCTCAACGCTCATGTCAGAAGTAGGCAGCCCGGCACCAAAAGTCAGGGTCTTCTTACCCTTATCACCAATCAGCGAAGCCCGAGGATGAGCCCTTTGACTGATTGTCAAGTTGTTTGTGCTGAGGGGGTGGACGGGGAATCGTTACCTTGATCCGTTTAGAATTGTGGTCGGCCGCATCAATCTCTGACTCAGGGGCCTCACTCCTCTTCTGAGAATCCCGGAGGGCCTTCTTCGCTTTCCTCTCTGCCAGCTTCTCCTGTTGGCGCGATGCCATCTCAACTGCAAAAATAAAGAGACAAATGCCATCAGCACAGGGGTTAGTTGAAATAAGTAATGACGACTATTCTAGACGGATATTTACCGAGGAGATCTCTAGTCGCCAACCCGCCGTTTTTTATCACGGACTTGCAATCTAGGATACCATGTTTTTCAACAAACTTAACAATGGCAACTGTCTTCTTTTGCTCCCCCTTCGACAAAGATTTGAAGTCGACAGTGTAAGCGTTCGAGTCCCTCTCATAAAAATCGGTATTCCAGTAGGGGTTAATGATCAACCTTCCATCCTCATGATACACGGATTCTCTTCCCGCACCTTTGGGAATCACGAAGACAAACTTGTCTTTAAAGTTGCGAAATGATTCGTAATAGGCTTCAGAGATTTTTCCCCCGGATCCAGCCCGAAGTGGCAGCCAAGAGTACCTATCCGACGACTCCTTCACCGCCAAAGGCTGAAAGAAATAGAAGAAGACGGCACTGCTAAGCTCTAGGTCGAGCGCATGGCACAGGATCTCAAAACTCCTTATGAAGCCCCATCCATTGGGGTGTAGCTGCGATGGGGCCACCTCCAGATGCCCCAATACCTCGAGCTCGAACCACATTAACGGCATCCAAACCCCAAGGTTGGAAAATATAGTTTTATACATAGGGATGAAGAAATTCTCATCCAAATCCCCCTGGCTGCAGATTCTGTCGTCCTCTTTGGGGCACCTCAGAGCCCATTCTTTCTCCTTGCCCGGTTCCACCCATTTGACGTCACGAAACGCTTTCCTCAAGTCGACGCTCGTCGCGTAAATGCTGGATGTCCCCAAAGCCTCCGTGTCAACCCAATTCATGTCTTCCAAGCCCTTCGGCACTGGATAGTTAGAAGCCGGCGAGGTATGCACTTTCCGCCTACACATCTCGGACCTGCCCAAAAGTCCGCCAACAAAGTCAGTAGAGTGAGATGGAGGTTCCACCCCAGGACGACTGGGGTCCATCCCGGAGGACCTAACTGGAAACACCTCGGGATAACCCTATTTCCTTAAAATATGAGCAGTCTTACGCACTGTCTCTTGCTGCAACAGCCAAAGGTCATCCGGCTTGGGACCACTCCTACGCCTCGGAACTAAATCTGGGATGGATGGATCCTTAGCCTCCTCATTCACCACAATACACCGCCGTCTCCGTTCGACATCAAGTGTTTTGACCCCAGCCCTCGTGAGTACCATTATAAAAAGAACAAGTTAAAAGAAAATATGGTACCTTTATGCACCTCGGCAGAAACCCTCTGGAACTCTTTGTAAAAATCCGCAACACCAAAGTTCATACACTGCACCCGTGCCCTAGGTGGAGAAAAGCTGGAAGCTTGTGAAGGTTTGTACGGGGAAAAGGGGCTCTAAGCAGAGGAACAGAGCAGCGGAAGGTCACCGGGAGTATGGCACGATGGAGAAGGAAAGAGAAAAGTGGGAGACGGTTCCCTCCCATTCCATATATAAATTTCAACGAACGGTTTGGATTGTACCAGCTGGCAAGGCCCACGGGCCCATCACCGTCGGATTAAGACACATGGCAGGAAAAGGAATAGACGCGGCCTTAATTCAGAATAACGGTTACTTTTTGGTAATACCAAAAGACACCCCAAAACCCGAGATGACCACGACGGTGAGAACCCATATATGGCCACATCACGGATGTTCACCATGAGTCGGACTAATAACTCGACCATCCTCGCACGGAATGATCGACTTGGGGGGCAACTGTTCTGGGGTACTACCAGACATGACCTTCCGCCTACCCACGCCGACATAAAGACATTACCTAGCTAACCAAGAGACCCGTCGTCACTAGGTCGACATCAACATCACGATGACTTTGTGTGTATTGCGATACGATGGCACGTTATCCGACATCACTTCCTGGACCCCGACATCTCGACATAACAATGACGCCACGCGCGTATCGACACGCCCCTAAGAGCGCGGGACCACGACGACTACGGAAGACCGTTACGGTCATAACAGCTTTTCCCACCATATTTACTCTATATATACCCCGGATTAATACATCTCAGGTACGCATTCTGTTCATACCTACCGTCACTCTATTGAACTGATATCTTACGTTGAGCGTCGGAGTCCCTGCAGGTACACCCTGCCCCGCTGTGGATCGCCACCGTCAGCATCGTTGAATCTGTCCTCCACGCTACCGGTCACCCTCAGGTTCTCAGAAGATCATATATTAAAGCCATGGATATAAAAAATTGTTGCTATTCAAGCAAGGAAACCTTCATTCAATTGGGAAGGTGTTGTGATGAGATTGAACATGCACATTCAATATCAGCCATCCGATCATGTAAGATGAGGTGGAAACTATTGTGGATGAAGCTCAAGAAAGAGAAGAAGAAACTCTTTGAGTGTGCGTCACCCCTGCAGGTCCCTTATGACTCATACACTTACTCTCAGAATTTTGACCAAGGAACTGTAAAGGATGAACCAGATAACCTCTCTAGATCTTTTTCTGTTTGGTTTGCTGATCCTTCTACTTCTAGAGTACTTGTGAGAAGAAAGGAGTAGTTTAAGGCAAGGCTATGGATTTTTTTTTTTAATTCTACTATTTCTGAAAGTAATGTTAATTAAAGTGCTACATAAATGTATGTGATAATCACTTCCCTGCATATTTTATAATATGTGAATATATGAATTTCTTAAGGTTGTGGAACCTTATCTTAAGTTTCAGCATAATGTTTGTTTATTTATTTGTCTTCTGAAATGAACATTATTGAAGTGAAAACTTGATGACAACCTGTCAGTGGACCTCTGAACTGACAGCTGATGGCTAGGAACAACTTGGAGCTACTTGAAGTGCTTGGAGCTGAACCAAGCATGAGCCTTCCTTCATGAGAGTCAACCCTTGGTCAAACCTTGATCATTGACCAAGAAGTCAAAGTCAACATGCAAGACTCAACTTAATTAGGAATCAATATAATTAGGATTTATGATGTAATTAGGATTTGTGATGTAATTAGGATATACTTGTCTTTTTCTTAATTAGGGGCGCCCACATGTATGGGTTTATTGGCTAGTAGGTTGCCTTGCTACAAGGCTTAGGAGGTCACGGGTTCTAATCCCACCTAGGATAGGAAATTTACTCATCCTTTTATTTTCCTTGTAAGTGGGGCGCTAATTAGGAGGTTTATTGGCTTAAAGCTTGGCTTAGCCATAAACCTTAGGGGCATGGGTTCAAATCCCACTAGGGATGGGTTTGCACCCATCTTTTTATTTTCCCCCTTTTTATTCCACTTAAGTGGCCGCCCCCTTCCCCCTCATTTCCTATAAATAGGAACCCTCTCCTCTTGTAAAGACACATTGAATTTTGAAGTAAAGGCATTATGCCAAATTTTCTCCTCCCTTTGTGAGTTGAGTGAGGCTTGGTGGTTGTTGCTCAAACCATACTGAGACTTATCTAATTCTCCTGAATTAGTGGCGTCTGGCATTGGACTTATCTGCTGCAAGTGGACTCTTTCTTCAGTGGCGTCCTTCCCATTTCTTCCTCTCCACTTTTTCTTTCATTTTCTCTCATTTTCTTGTATTTTCTTGCGCAATTATAGCTGCTGCCCTGCACCTATAATTCGCAATTTTAGTGCCTTTAATTGATTCTAATCGGTTGGTTTTGCTCAATTCTAGATCCTACACCCATCCGGCTATCAATTGGTCATCAGAGCTTGTTGAATTTGAGCAAATTTGGAGCAAAATTGGGGCTGTTTGGCGTGGGTTTGCTGCACCTATTTAGTGCAGAATTTTCATCATTTTAAGTGTAATTCCATCCCTCTTTTCAATTGTAATTTGGACTTGGACTGTTTCCCGGGCCCGAGGTGCCTTTCTGCTGCTATCAGCACTTGTCTGTCTTGATTGAATTGCTTGATTTCATGCTAGTTTGGGGGCTGTTTTTGGGCCGCTAATTCCCACCCCCTAGGTGTTTGTTTAAATGCCTCTTTAATTGCTCATACTTGTTCTTGAGTAATTCTTGCAAATTGCTTGATATAACTACTTGTTTGTGGTGAAGTGTGGTAAGAGGAGGCATTGTTGTCTTCATTTTTCCAAAGATTGTTCACCTACATTTGTCCCCTTCACCATTAATTGTCCATCCCCCATATTCATCTCTTTACTTTCCGCTTTTAATTTTCCGCCATTTAATTTTCGCTTCTCCCCATCCTTTTAATTTCTGCTCTCCCCTTTACATTCTGCCATTTACATTTCTGCTCTCCCCATCCTTTTAATTTCCGCTTCCCCCTTTACTTTCAGTGATTTACTTTCAGTCCTCCCCATCCTTTTAATTTCCGCTTCCCCCTTTACATTTCTGCTCTCCCCATCCTTTTACTTTCTGCCATCCCCTTCTACTTTCTGCCATTTACATTTCTGTCCTCCCCATCCTTTTAATTTCAGTTTCCCCCTTTAATTTCTTGCCATTTATTTTTGCGCAATTTTCCTCTTTATTTTTGCCATTTTATGCTCATTTTTGGGCTCTTGTGTTGTTCAATTTCCTACTCTTGTTATGTCTGTTTGATTGGCATTCTGATTGCAAATTTGGATTGACTGCTATCTCTACCTTGGACTTTCCCTGCTTGATTGTGCAAAACGCTCACCTATAGGATCATTTTTTGGTTCATAGTATTGGAAGAAAAGAACAAATTCTAATTGTTGATTTTCCTTCAAATTTTAATTCCAATCTTAAAATTGAACCAAGCGCGTTTCTGTGACCATACCGGTTTTGTATAATCAACAAGGAAGTGCTAAGCAATTTTTTTGGCCATTTTTGAAATCAAGTTGCCATCACGTTTTTACAGTTTTTAGAAATCAGTTTATTCATTATTTTTGCTTTTCTGGGCCACTTGGACCAGTTTACTGTCAGAAAATTCCAAAAATATTACAGTAGGTACAGTTTATTTTCTGTTCATTGTGTACAAATTTTTGTAATTTTCTGTTGGGGAAAAAGACAAAAAAAGAAAGAAAAGGCAAGAAAAATACAAAAAGTACGTACGTGCCAAAAATAGAAAAAGATGTGTAAAAAGCAAAAAAGGGTGCAAAAGTCAACAACAAGGAAGAAAAAGTCAAAAGACACCCAAAAAGAGTAAAAAATTCAAAAAAATTCAGAAAAATAGAAAATTCAAAACAAAGAGATATCCCAACAATACAGTGACAATTTTACTGTAATTTTCTGTTTTATTTCCCTGTATACCGTAATTGAGTTGTATTTGCTGTTTTTCTAAAAAAAACGACAATTTTGGCAACTCTTTTTCAAAAATCACCAAAAACAATTCTCTTTGCAATTTCTTCCGTCTTGTCTTGTTTGCTGTCTGCTCTTGTGTATAAGCTTGTTTGAGTGCCAACTTTTCTTGTTTGTCATATCAATTCTTTTGTTTTGTCTTAGGATTTTTCCAATCTTCTTCCAGTAGGTATTTTCTTTGTTAGTGCGCTTCTATTTGGGTAAGGGTTAAGACTTAGACTCACGTTGGTCTTTGCAACTTCTAATCAACCTCCAACCGAGTAGAAGAGGCGAGAGAGTTTTCATTATAGAAAAATCCAAAAAAAGAGTGACATACACGAGTGTTAACATTCCATTGAGTGTAAACACTTAGTGAGTGGAAAGGTCCAAATTCTTAAAAAAAAAAAACTTAACAATAGGAAGTAGGAACTCACCACCTCCTTCACCTAGAACTTTGAGGTATAGGGCCGAGTTGCAACATGCAATTCAAGACATGGCCAGAATGATGAGGCATGAGATGAGTGAACTTAGGAAAGAACTAAGTGGGAATAGGAGGGAGAGAAGGCATTCTTCTCGAGAAGGAGGAAGTGAGGATAGATATAGTGTGGTTAGGAGTGAAGATAGGTACCATGCTGAGAGTAGTGAGGGAGAGAGACACTCTAGCCATACCTATAGGAGAAGGGAAAGGGAAATAGAGCATAGAAGGCCTAGGAGGCGCGAGGAACCTAGAGGGTTTAGAGAAGACTACTATGAGGAAATCCCTAGGAGAGAAAGAGAGGAGTATTATGAAGAAAATCCTAGGAGGCACAGAAGAGAGCATAGGAGAGAAGAAGAGCCTAGAAGGGAACAAGGTTTTAGAGGGGTAAAAATAGAAGTCCCAACCTTTAATGGTAGAAATGATGTAGAACAATACCTAGAATGGGAACTTAAAATTGAACAAATCTTTAGTTGCCATAGGTATAGGGAAGAGGAAAAGGTTAAGATTGCCTCTCTAGAATTCAAGAACTACGCCTTAGTTTGATGGCATCAGCTTCAGGCTGAAAGAAGAAGGTGCAATGCTCCTTTGGTTTCCTCTTGGGAGGAAATGAAGTCCATCATCCATCATGAGAAAGAGGTTCATACCTCAACATTACACTAGGGAGTTGCACATCAAACTACAAACTCTTAAGCAAGGTTCTAAGAGTGTAGATGAGTACTTTAAGGAAATGGAACTTGCTTTAATTAGGGCCAACATAGTTGAGGATAGTGAAGCAACTATGGCTAGGTTTATCAATGGACTTAATTTCGACATAAGGGACATAGTGGAATTGCATCCTTATGTAGAAATGGAGGACTTGGTACACCAAGCTATTAAAATTGAAACTCAACTAAAAAGAAAGGGTAGCTATAAAGAGGAAACACTAGTTTTACAACTAGGAACAAGGAAACCCTAAAGGAAGAAAAGGGAAAGAGCCAAGAGAAGGAGGAACCTAAGGGTCCTAGGGTTACTTCTAACCCCACTCCTTCTACTAAAAAGGAAGAGCCCTCTACCTCCACAAGAAACATCAAATGTTTTTAAGTGTGATGGTAAGGGACACATAGCTTCCCAATGCCCAAATAGGAGGGCAATGTTGGTTAAAGAGAATGGAGAGTACACGAGTGCAAGTGAGAATGAACAAAGTGAGGATGAGGAAAAAGAAACTAGTGAAGAAGAGAATGAAATTAAGAAAGAAGTATATAGGACCGAGGGTAAACTTTGCATGGTGAGAAGGTCCCTAGGAAATCAAATAATAAGAGAAGATGAACAAAGGCAAACTGTCTTCCACACTAGATGCATGGTAGAGGGACGGATTTGCTCCCTAATTGTTGATAGTGGAAGTTGCACTAATATTGCAAGTGCAAGAATGGTGGAAAAACTTGGTTTATCTACCACCCCCCACCCCAGACCATACAAGTTATCTTGGATATGTGATGATGGGGAAAGGGAAGTAAATAAGCAAACTCTCATCTTTATTTCCATAGGTGATTATGATGATAATGTTCTTTGTGATGTTGTACCTATGGATGCCACACATATCTTGTTGGGTAGGCCTTGGCAGTTTGATAAGAGAGCCATCCACGATGGATACTCTAATCAAATATCTTTTAAACATGATGGAGCTAAAATTACTTTGATGCCAATGTCAATCCAAGAAATATGTGAGGATCAAGCTCACATGAAGAGAGAGATAGAACTTGAGAAAATTAAGAGACTTAAGATAGAAGATGAGGATAGAAAGAAAAAGAAAGAAGAAACATCAAGAGTGATGATGGAAAAGGTGAAAACCAAAGAGAGACAAAAAAATAAAAGGGAAGTCATGTTATTACTTCATCAATTCAAAACTGTTGATCTTAATTGTTTTGAAGGAGATCAAGGAAGGGAGCTGCTGATTAAGGAAGGAGGACGTAGCAACACTACAAGGGAGTTTCCTCTAACCTTTTCTCCTATTTCTTCTTCTTCTTCCACTTCCCTTCTTTCTTCCACTTCCTTTCTTTCTTTGACCAAAACTCCCTACATGATTCCCAAGTACTATTGTTAGGAGCATTAGAGGATACATGCTTGGGAATAATGAGTCTTCTTCTTTGTTGGATAGGGTGCGCAAGGATGTCCATGGTTGAGGTCCTACCAAGGTTTCACTAGTCCTAAAGGGAAGTACCCACCTTCTCTTCTTTGTCATCCATCCCTTTATTTCTCTTCTACTCCTTATACTTTTCTCAATTTTCAGATTTGAGGACAAATGCTTCTCAAGGGGGAGGGGATGATGACAACCTGTCAGTGGACCTCTGAACTGACAGCTGATGGCTAGGAACAACTTGGAGCTGCTTGAAGTGCTTGAGGCTGAACCAAGCATGAGCCTTCCTTCATGAGAGTCAACCCTTGGTCAAACCTTGATCATTGACCAAGAAGTCAAAGTCAACATGCAAGACTCAACTTAATTAGGAATCAATATAATTAGTATTTATGATGTAATTAGGATTTATGATGTAATTAGAATTTGTGATGTAATTAGGATATACTTGTCTTTTTCTTAATTAGGGGCGCCCACATGTATGGGTTTATTGGCTAGTAGGTTGCCTTGCTACAAGGCTTAGGAGGTCATGGGTTCTAATCCCACCTAGGATAGGAAATTTACTCATCCTTTTATTTTCCTTGTAAGTGGGGCGCTAATTAGGAGGTTTATTGGCTTAAAGCTTGGCTTAGCCATAAACCTTAGGGGCATGGGTTCAAATCCCACTAGGGATGGGTTTGCACCCATCTTTTTATTTTCCCCCCTTTTTATTCCACTTAAGTGGCCGCCCCCTTCCCCCTCATTTCCTATAAATAGGAACCATCTCCTCTTGTAAAGACACATTGAATTTTGAAGTAAAGGCATTATGCCAAATTTTCTCCTCCCTTTGTGAGTTGAGTGAGGCTTGGTGGTTGTTGCTCAAACCATACTGAGACTTATCTAATTCTCCTGAATTAGTGGCGTCTGGCATTGGACTTATCTGCTGCAAGTGGACTCTTGCTTTAGTGGCGTCCTTCCCATTTCTTCCTCTCCACTTTTTCTTTCATTTTCTCTCATTTTCTTGCATTTTCTTGCGCAATTATAGCTTCTGCCCTGCACCTATAATTCGCAATTTTAGTGCCTTTAATTGATTCTAATCGGTTGGTTTTGCTCAATTCTAGATCCTACACCATCCGACTATCAAAACTAGTAATGCACGCAAGAATATTTTATCCTTTGTTAAAACTTAAGGATTCAAATTTCAAACACATATCATCATCTTAATTTTCTTATAGTTAATATTTAAGAAGTAATTTCTTAGAAATTGTTCATTATAATGGGCTATATATAGATATTCCCTCTTTTCAAACTCCTTAAATATCCTGCCTATTTCTTGATTTCACAAATATTTTCAGATTTTCCATTACTGTTCTTTGAAATGGTTCAACATTACACAAGCTTTAGAGTGTATACATTATTACTGTTACTCCCGAGATAATGCCTAAAACTTATGCTGTTCAGCATTCCAAAAGGGGAAAAAACTGAAATAGTTGATCTAAATGATGTATCTGTTTAGTGTTTACAAGCATACAGAGATGAAGGTTTCAAAGCCAGGGGGAATTGTAAATAGGAGTTGCAACAGATTTAACTTGAAGATACTTGTGAAGTGCTTCCAATCCATAATCTCTTCCAAATCCACTCATCTTATACCCTCCAAAAGGGCAATCAATATCAAAGGCAAAAAAGCAATTGATCCAAATAATGCCTGCACGGATGGACCTAGAGACTGTGTTGGCAATATCCAAGTTCTTGGTCACAATCCCTGCTGCTAGACCATATCTACTGTTGTTGGCTTTCTCAATTGCTTCCTTAACGGTCCTGTTGTACATATATCATACTCATTCAACATTCAGATGCATAATTACAAACCTTTTTTGGTACTAAAAGTGAAAGAGTTAAGGTGGACTTACTTGAACTTAGAAAGTACCATTACAGGTCCAAATATTTCATCTTGTACTATTAACATGTCCTCCTAAACAGATTTTTCAAAAGAAGATAAGGTCAATTGTTCAGTTATGATAAAGATAGCTGGTTTCATGCTTCTTGAAGAGTTGAATTTTACCTTAACATTGGTGAAAATAGTAGGCTCAATGTAATATCCTTTGTTTCCCAATGGCTTACCCCCAGTCAATAATGTGGCTCCTTGATTCTTTCCATGCTCAATATAGGAAAGAATTTTATCAAATTGTGCCTTACTAGTCTGCATAGAAAATCATGTGAAGCAGAGAATTATGTTAAAATTGTTCTTTTTGTGCAAGCAGCTATATGAAGATTAAATAGAAAAATAGGAGGGTTACTACTGGTAAAGGTATATCACTTAAATTCTAAGGTGAACATATTTGTCCACTTGTGACAATTTATAGTATCCTTACCTGGGGTCCTTGCTGAACTTTAGGATCAAAAGGGTCCCCCACTACCCAAGTTTTTGCCTTCTCCACCACCTTCTTCTCAAATTCATCATAAATCCCTTCCTGGACATAAACTCTGGAAAACGCAACACAGATTTCTCCCTGAAAAATTACAAAGAGTTACAAAGGTATAAGTCTTTTCTTTATTATGTTACAAGATTTCCTTGAAAGAAATTATACCTTGTTGTGTAGGATGCCAAAGAGAGCAAGGTCAACAGCTTTATCTACATCAGCATCATCAAAAATCAAGACTGGTGACTTGCCTCCTAATTCGAGTGAAACAGGTTTCAAATTGCTCATGGCCGCAGCCTTCATTACTTGACGACCTGTTTCTGTTGAACCTGTGAAACTAATCTGTAACATAACATAATCAAAGCAAACATTAGTAGTTACTAATGCCTAGTTGGTATGGATTCATGAAATGCAATGCATCTTCAACATGATCAATGCTATAGAACATTTGACAAACAAATTACCGTATCAATGTCCATATGTGAGGCTATTGCAGCCCCAGCAACTGAGCCAAATCCAGGTACTACATTGAGCACTCCATCTGGGATACCAGCCTTGATGAAAATGGAAAACAAGAAAAACCATTCAGCATACTAAAACTTGCATGTTATTGTTTTTAGAAAAATGCTAGCAGTATACTCTTTAACACACTCTTCTTAATACACTTCCCGTGATTGGTTGAAAGTCATATGGGTCTCACAATTTTGGAGTGAGACCACATAATTTAATAAAACTCATGTGAATTTCAACCAATCACATAGAGTGCGTTGAAAACCGGAAAGAGTGTGTTGGTAACACTCAGTCTTTGATAAGCAACTCAACCAATTTGTTTACTTTAACCATACCTGCTTAGCAAGATGAGCATAAAAGAGTGAGGAGAGTGGTGTTTGTTCAGCAGGCTTAAGGACCATGGTGCAGCCAGCAGCCAAGGCAGGGCTGACCTTAGCAAAGAACATAATGGTGGGGAAATTCCAAGGGATAATGTGTCCAACAACTCCAATAGGTTCCATCAGTGTATACAAGTGAAGGTCTCTGGATGTTTTGAATACATCTCCATGAATTTTATCAGCAGCACCAGCATAGTAACGCAGGATATTGGCTGCTTCAGGAACATCCACACCCTTACACCAACTATATAGCTTGCCCCCATCAATGGTATCCAATGCTGCAATTTCTTCAAGGTTCTGTTCAATTAGCTCTGCCCACTTCAGCATAATCTTTGCTCTCGCCTATCAAACATCCCATGACCACACCAAATTAATACATGTTGCTCCCTACTTGAGAACATTTCCCATATTCTTTGTGTATAAAATTGCTAAGACTTTACCTTTTCTTTAATAGTTGAACCTTTTACAAACTCTTTATTTCATATATTTTTATTTGATCACTAATAAAAAACTGAAATTGGTCTCATATAGTCATATAAAATTAATTGATTAAATAAAAGTAGTGACTAGAATAGTTTATACCCTATTTGCATTCAAATAATTGTATTATGTTTGGTCAGCGCATGCAACTTTTCAGCTACGAAATTCACAACTATGTTTTCATTTATTAATGAATGAATTAAAGATAAGTGAATATCTGAACTTACAGCACCGGGCATGCGTGGCCATGGACCAGAATCGAATGCCTTACGTGCGGCCCTCACAGCAATATCAACATCTTCTTTGTTAGCCTCTGCTATTTCTGTTAGCACTTCCTCTGTTCTTGGATCAACACTCTCAAACGTTTTTCCTTCAAAAATCCAAATTGCATGGAAGTTTAACAAGTCAACTTAATTGTTCGGATTTTTTTTTATTTGAAAAAAATAAAATAATTATCCCAGGCTATGATTTGGCAAGTTAACAAGAAAAAATTATGTCGCATAAAGCTCATGTTCACAAATAGCTTTAATTAATTAAGTTGAGTTACTCCTCTTAATCAGTTTTCCCTTAATGAGATAAGGTCCTGTGTGAAACTATTACTCGTTGACCAAAGAAAAAGATGGGGTCCTGTGTGAAATCTTGCTCATATTTGTAACTATAAAAAATAAAAATTATTTTGGGGTGCTAGAAGTTATTATTAATGAAATATTTAGTATTTTTAAGCTCTGAAAGAAATAAGACAGAATAGATTAACAAATGTCTAGTTATGTGATGATTTTATTTATTTGTTACAGGCAAAAGAATAATTTAAAATTTCCATGAAAGAAAATAAAGAACAAACTAACAATTTAACAACCTTAACAATTAATTTTTTAGTGGTTTCCATGAGTTGAGTTGAGTTGAATTGGATCAATTTCTTTTTGTTTATAATTTAAACCCAACTCAAACCAACCCGATTATGTTCGGATTTGATAGTCGGGTTCACATAAAAAAATAAAAGAACTGAAAATAAATAAAACAAATAGAAAGAAACATAAAAATAACATGTAGTTGGATCGGGTTAGGTAAGATCCAATTGAAAAAATTTAGATATTTTAATATTTATATTATTTTTTATTTTTAATATTTATGGTCGCGTTGTTCAAACTGAAAATGTTAAACCTAATATTTAACTTGATAACCCGGCTCTACTTTTTTTTTTTTTATCTCGGATTGAATTGGGTTGGTTAGGTTAATTGTTCTACCAACCATGTCTATCACTACAATTTTCACATTATTGAAAGTCAATAGCATGGTTATAGCATTATTATTCTTATTAAACCATATCCCTCTCCCTTGTAATAAAGTTTCCACATTGTCTTTATGACATCTTGAACTCCACTTCTAGAATAAATATCTTCGTCATGTACCTGTCTGTTATCTATATTGGGTTCTATGTAAATATTTAGTTTATCTAGACTATGAATATTATTGCAGTTGAAGTTGACTGATCTCCTGTGGACTTTTACCTTATTCTCGTAAAAAAAGTTGTTTGAATCAGAGACATCCAAATCATGGTAAGATCAACTATTTTAGCTATTTTTTCCCCACAAACAAGGCTCAAATTTGAGACTTATCTAAGGGGAGTTAGATATGTATGCAAATAGGAAACAATGCTTTGAAACACTTATTAGTGCACGCAATGGAATAGAGGTAAATTAAATTGATTAGGAAACTAGTTAGAACCTGAAACTGAATCCACAAATTCTCCATTGATGAAAAGCTTCGTAAACTTGACTTTTGGAATCTTGACAAAGGAGTTTATGTGGCTGTGGCCATTGCTGAGATTTGCCATCTCTATCTACTTTTAATTTCTCTGCAGCCAAGTACTCTACAGAGAGTGATTTGAGATAAAGGGAGCGTGGTTGGCTTTTGTGTGTAAATGGGGCACAAACAGTTATATTTATATGGAGAAGTGAACACATGCATACCTCACATATGAGTTTGCATCATTTTTATTGCAGATATGGTGGTAGATTGATGGGTTCACTAAGGAGAACCATATTCATGTGGTAGGTACGTGACTGAAATAGGTGGAGAAAGGTCTATATCAATCACTAAACAGTTTTGTTAGTTCTTGGCCTCCCCTAATATATAGGATTTACCTTATTTTCCCCTTTTCATTTTCCACATTGAATGCCACAGCAGAGTCAGAATTTGTGGGCAATACAAAGAATGATGCAAAACCCAAAAAATTAAATAAAAAATAAGAAAAAAAGAAAGTGGAAGGAACTAGTTCTTAAACGTACAACTTTTTTATTGTTATTATTTTATTTAGGTTACGTTTAATTTATAATTGAGTAAAATTAATTCTAGAAATGAATGGTGGAGATAAATGATGCATATTTTACGAAGTAGATTAGACGGAAATAATTTAAAATCAATTTTTAAAACCATAATTTTTTTCTACTAGAATTTAAAACGAACAGGCTATTAGTCATCAGTTAGCAATTTCTTTTTTTTCCTCTTTCAATGAGAGACTACTACTAGTGGGACACGGACCCTTTGTAATTTAGGGCAGTTTCTAAACTGCATAGTATGTAGTTTTGAATATGATGGTTATAGAGTGATAATTGATTTTTTTTATATTTTAATTTATATATAAAACAAATATTTTGAATATTGTGTCAGTTTATTTTGGAAAGGATCCCAGTCCGAACTAGTGTCGGATGAAAATGTTGTTAAATGCAAGTAAAACAGTTTGGTTACATAATTCAACCGTGGAAAAAATTAAGTTGGGAGGATACATATGATTCAAATAAAAAATATTATATGTTAAAAGTAACGTGAATGGAAAAAAAATTTGTTGATAGAATTAACTCAATTATGATGTACATAAGATTGTATGCCATTAAGAATGTGTAGTTGAAAAAAATGTTATATGAAAATATTAGGATTATCATACTTATCCATTTTAATTAGGTGTACTTTGTTTCACCAACCTAATAATTACACTTACACCAACCATTTAGCCGGCGGTATGCTTTCAATACTGCGTCATGATTTTGATTTCTACCTACCAGAATTATTTGTACTTTTTTTTTTATTTCTTTAGATGGCTAATCACTCAAAACAACCATGAGTCATTAGTCTTTGCCACTATTATTTTATTAAGATTTTTTTTTTTTGTAAAATGAAGATTTCAGCATCAATTGTTAAGTCAAATGCATCTTCCATTAATTTATCATGTTACAAGAAATCCGAATAAACATTATGTTTGCACTTATCTCGGTAGAAATGTAGCATCTTATTCCTTCCGATTTTAAATATAAATAAAAAAATATAAGTAAAAAATATTAACTCATGAAGAATTAAAATATAAACAAAACTTAATTAATTTATTCTATTTAAAGGTATTATTTAAAATTATCCTTTATTTAATTTATATTATTTTTTAACCATTTTATTTAATGAATCATGTGTCAATAGGAAAAAAAATATCCCACTTAAAACAAATTTTAATAAAGTTAAATGAAAAGTAATTTAAATAATATAATTAGTTTTTAGTTAATATAAAAAATTAAATATTTAACTAATATTTTAATAAGTGTAAATTTAATTATTTTTATTTATATATATTTGAGTCAAGGGGGATAGCTTTTAACATTAATTTCCTGCCCTTCTCTATTAGAATAAAACTATAATATAAACACTATGCCAAAAAAGGCCTTAGAGGGCGCTCCCGTGCAGCCTTAAAGGGCGCTTCCGTGCGCACTAATAGAATCTGCTCTTCTTTGATCAATAAAACGAGGACGCTCAATGGAGCGCCCTGACATAAGCAAAAAGAGGGTGCTCCCGTGCAGCCTTAACGGGCGCACACTGGAGCGCCCTGGTTCTTTAAAACAAGGGCGCTCCTTAGAGCGCCCTCCTTTCGTTTATTATTTTTTTTTCAATTTCTGTTTTACAACAAGGGCGCTCCTTGGAACGCCCTCCTTTCTTTTTTTTTTTCAATTTTTTATTTTTTTAATCTACTTTAACCTGCATATTTATTTCAGTCTGATCCCAATGGCTTAATCCAAAATCATGCATATTAATTCCTTAAAATTCAAACACTTAGTCATACTATGAACAACACTTAGTAAACAACACACATACTTTAATACACGTCATTATTATTTTCCGTTTCAACCATGTTTTTTATTATAAATAAATTAAAGGAAATAAAAGATGTGAAACTATTCAAAGCATCAATAGGTTATCTACTTTAAATGAAGAATTCAAACTTGTCATACTTTGAATAGTTTCCTACGCATGTTATAAAGTGTGGTGAAAGTATGAAGTACCTATCAAACTTATTCCTAATGCATGTACATACAAATAACCTAATAATTATAGTTGAAAGAAAACGATAATATGATAAAGGATATACCTGATTAAAGTCAATCACCAATAAGCAGTTGTTAGATTATAAGCAGTTAGGAAACAAGACCTGAAAAAAAAAGACAAGTCAAAAAATTAACTAGTAATAAAAATTAGTAGTCGTTAAAAATTTGAGCAGCAACTACCAAATTAACGAAAAAACAATTTTAACTCTAAACCACCAACTACCAGTCCAAAAGAGATCAATAAGAGTAATATATATTTATATAACATTTCAAAATCTAATGTAATATATGACAACCTATATACTTAACACATAAATCATTATAAACTATATCCCAAACATCAAATCATTATAAACTATAATACTAATGTTCAATGTTATCTAACCTTAACAACAAAGCAAAACAGGGGGTGCAGGTAGCAAAAAAACAATATGCAGCATAAACAAAAAGTGGTGCAGATAGCAAAAAATATCAATGTTGGAGTTGCTTACCCTAGTAGCTGCCGCGGACTGAGAGAAGAAAGGGGAAGGAGAGAGTCGCGATACGCCGAGGGAGAGGAGAAGGAAAGAAGGGAAGGAGAAGCTCACGTACGGTTGCGCTGCGGAGGAAGAAGGGAAGGAGAAGCTCTCCCAAGCTCCCTCACGGACGAAGACGACGAACACGGAGGAGAAGGCACGAATGAAGAAGCTCACGCACGGAGGAGAAGGGACGGAGGAGGAGAAGGGAAAGAGGAACAAACTTGGGCACGGAGGAGAAGGGATGAAGGAGAAGGAAGGAGGAGAAGCTTGGGCACAGAGGAGAAGGGACAAAGGAGAAAGGACGAAGGAGAATGGAGGGAGAAGGGACGCGAGATGAATGAAAGTGAAAATTAAATCTGGGTGGTCATTTTTAAGGATCAACGAGGGCGCTCCGGTGGAGCGCCCTGAAATAATTTTAAAAAATAAAAAAGAGCGCTCCCGGGAGCGCCCTGTATTCCCAGAGAATTAGAAAAAAAAATAAAGGAGGGCGCTCCTGGGAGCGCTCTCTATTCCAGAGAATTTAAAAAAAAATCATGCTGGGCAAAAAAAATAAAGGAGGGCGCTCCCTGGAGCGCCCTCTATTGCAGGGCAAAAAAAATATCCACCAGAAAAGAGAGCGCTCCAAAGGAGCGCCCTGTAAAAATAAATAAAAAATAAAGAAGGGCGCTCCAGGGAGCGCCCTCCTTTCGTCAGAAATAAAAAAAAAACACAAATTAACATTGGGAACAAGGGCGCTCCCTGGGAGCGCCCTGGAAAATGGCCAAAGAGGGCGCTCTACCTGAGCGCCCTGGAATTATAAACAGAAAATCCAATGAGGGCGCTCCTAGGAGCGCCCTCCTTTCATCAGAATTAAAAAAAAACAAATTCACGCTGCGAACAAGGGCGCGCTGTTGGAGCGCCCTCTATTCTACCTATAAGGGCGCTCCCGCCCATCTTTTGAGCGTCCTGGTATTTAAACGATTGTTTTAGACGCTAGCCCACACGGGAGCGCCCTAAAGGGAGTGCTCTAATATCCTCAAATTGGCGTAGTGAAAGCAAGCAGAGTGATGGCTATATACATATATATGGATCCCAAGGAAACTCAAACCATCTTAATCCGCTCGAGACTAACTCCATAAAATATATATTATATTAATGAGTCAATCTCAAGTGCTTCAATAAGTGTCCTAGTATACTATAGAATGCTAATGTGATAAAGTATTATATCCTATACTTGATACCTTTCTAGGAAAGGTAATATTCTCATATATATATATATATATATATATATATATAAGTTGAGTTTTTTTCTTACACGGCCTAAATTCTACTCATATGGTATAACAAGACTAAATGAAGAAGCTAGTGTGTGTGTCCTAATATTGCCTACACCCCTCCTTTTATATGTGCTACGGGGTATCTTCTATATATGGCATGATTTGCTGATTGTGAGACAACGTGCAATGATTCTGCTGTCAGGCTGCTTGACATCAGTCCTTTCCATGTTTGTCTCCTTTAGTCGAGCCATGGATCTTGTTAGGGTGTTCCAGGTCATCTTCTCCGAGTTCATCCTTGCCGACTTGTTCGTAAGGAGTACGAGCTTAACTGGTACGTAACATAAGCCTCCCAAGCTACGAAGTGCTAAGCAGTGAAGTAGCTTTAATTGCTTCCGAAGTGATACTTGGTGTAGATTTGGACTCCTTCTAACTATATTCAGATTAGCCGAGTTGTTCGGAGGGAGTATGGGCTTAGGCCCCAAACTACATGGGTCATGCTCGGTGTTCATGTGTGCAGCTCGCGATGTTGTCAGCTGTGTCTTTAAATTGGGACCGTTAGATGATTTTCCATCTTCACCCTTCATTTTTCGTAACAAACGCGCCTTTTGGGTTTTGCGTCTCTTCATCTTTGTGTCGTTTCCCTCCTCACCGTTTCATCGCCTACTTAATCCCACCGGTGGACGCTTCAATCATCCTTTGCAAAGAGTCTTAAACTCCTGTGTTCTTGTGTCTTGCTACTTTCTTCCATCTTCTAGGTACACTTATCTTCCGCCCTTCTCTGCTTCCTTTTATTTCTTCTTTTATCCACCATGTCTGCCTCTAGCGAAGATTCTGGGTTTTCTAGCTCTGATGGTACCGAGGAACCGTTGAGGGAAGAGTCTATGAATGTGGTTAGTTCTTATGATAGTACAGAGAGTGATTCACTTGGTGAAAATTTAGAAAGTAGGTTTCTTGTTGCTTCTCGCGTTCCAGTGGGTTCTGTTGGTGCTGATATTCCGGGCGATGAGGGAGAGTGTTCCGGTATAGTTTCTAAACGAAGAAGAAGGAGAGTTAAAATCAAGAAACGTTTAGGTGAGGGTGAACTTAAGGGTTACATCCTGAAAGTAGATGAAGAGGAGAAAGAAGAGTCTGAATATGATTTTGAAAATTTTTCATGGGTGGAGGAAGTGGTAAGGGAGACCTCCTCGGTATATACTGACGAAGAATCTCTCCAGAGGTTCCTTGACCGAGCTGATTACACCCGACCTAGTACCCAGGGGGTTATAAATTGTAGTTGGTGTACTCCTCAAGATAGGATTTTTCATAGACGCGCAAGTAACTCGGTACATGATGTAGTTTACATGTTCGATAAATTGTTTAGCCAATATAACGTTCGGGTACCTTTTACTGACTTTGAGTGCTCTCTTCTTTGGGTTCTGAATGTTGCTCCTACCCAACTTCATCCAAATTCATAGGGTTTTATAAAGAGTTTTCAGATTTTGTGTAACTTCTTTGGCATCACCCCTACTTGTCCCAAATTATTCTACTTCTTCCAGGTGAAATTTGTCCGCCCTTTAGGTCTTATACCCATTAATAGCCGTACAGGTCGGAAAATAATGGGGGCATACACTTCTTCTCTCAAACTATTTAAGGATCATTCCTTTTTGTCTATTTAGCGATGTGGGCAATGAGTTCTTTCTTGATGATAACAAGAATTTTACCTTTCCAATCTATTGGTCACCTCGTCCTCGTGCCATCCTTTCCTTTGATCCGGACTTTCTGTCCCCTGAGGAGCTTATCGAGGTAACCTTCTTAAAAGATGCTACTGGACTGAAGTGTGCCAATTTGAATAAGTTAGAAGACAAACCAGTTGACCTTAAGAAATACATTGGTATGACCTGCGTAATTTCTTTTTCTTGTTCATGTTGTAGGAGATGTTAACACCTTACTTTTGTTTTTCATGCAGAACAAATGGCTACTGCTTTAGATAGGAAGACCTTGGCTAGGAGACTTGCCGCTCAAAGGGCCGAGAAGGCCAAGGCTGAGGTCGGCCAGGGTTCCAAGGCTTTAGACCTTCCTCCAAATCCTTCAACAAAATCTTCTGAGAAAGCACCATTTTTATCTTCCTTGAAGGAGGCTTCTCGAAAACGACCTCGTGATTCCAGACCAAGTCTGGATATTGAAAAAAGCAAAGGTCCCGAGCTGCCAACTGAAGGAGGTGTTCTAGTCTTTCAGGATTACACTGGGTCAGGTCCTACCATTGCTTCACTATGGGATAATCGTTTTGATGTTCACCAAGTTATTGATTCCAATCTGCTTTTGAAAAATGATGTGAAGAGGTTGGATAACTGGGGTCCTCATTCTGCTCACTTAATGCTTTAACACATTGAGGTCAGAACAGCCGCACTTGCTCGGTACCTGGAGAGGCAGGAATCTTCAAGTTCGAGTCGTGAACAAGAGTTGCTGAAGTCTGTTGATAACTTGCAGAAACAACTTGTTAGGTATGAGGAAATGAAAACTAAGGTCACAGGTCAGGAGGGCCGAGTTGTGCTGTTAACTCAGGAGAATGAAAGTCTGAAAGAAGAAAAGAAGACTTTGGCTTCTGAATTGGGCATAGAGAAGATTGCTAAAGAGAAGGCTGAGAAATTGCTTTCTGATGCTCTTGATGAAAAGAAGATTGAGGAGGATCGTGATAGGATTGAGGCTGCAGCAGCTCATACCTATGATCAAGGGTTCTCCTAAGCACTAGAACAAGGGTATGTATCCCGATGTGGATACCTCAAGTTGTGATGTGTTCAAAGAGGTTGTAAATGGGACCTTGGTGGAGATGGTGTTGGATGAGGGGCGAGATGTATCTAAGCTAACGAGGATCAAGTCGGGCAGGGGGCCACTAATGCTGAAAGTGAAGTCAATACCCAAGGAGGGGTGGACACTGAAGGCCGAGTTGCTTCTGGTGGTAGAGGTGACGCTGAAGGTGGAGACGAAAAAATCGAGAAGATAACATCCGAGCAACTCAAATCAACCTGACTATCTTGTTTTGATTAATATCTGTTTGTGGTGATAAAATCAAATCTCGAAAAATTACTTTATCATTTTGATTCTAAGAACAATCTGGGGATTAGAATCAGATCCTCTTATGGGACTCGTTTTAAAAAGTAGATTTATGGTGTTTCTGATTTGTAGAACTAGTAAGAAAAAACTTGATTTTTCCAGAAACTTTCAAAGACTTGACTTTTCCAGAAATTATAATGGTTTTTTCCAGAATTCAAATTCTAGAAATGAAAGAACTAAAGTTAATTGATTCAGAATTTTATCAAAGAACTTATCTTTCAAAAAGCTTAGAACTACTTGATTCATAATTCTATCAAATAAAGTTCTAAATTGGATTCTTGAAAATCAAAGTTTCAAAGAAATAGAAAACATAAAATTTGAAAGAAAGAAAGAAAAAGTACGTGAAATGTAAATTGCAGAATGTAAATTGCTTTTACTGGAATGTTGACATTTGTCTTTGATCAACCAACTTCTGTAACTTCCAGTAACTGTTTTCTTCTGTCTTCTGTTTCCCCGAAAAGTCACTTTCAGATTCAGAAATCTTCTAAGTCTTTATGCACCTTATTTTCGAGTTTCTGCTTTCTGTAAACTCAAAATCTTGCTTTTCAATTTCTCGAAATCTTCTTTTTGGAATTCTGACTTCTTGTACTCGAATTCTGCTTCCAGAACCTCGAAATTATCTTTCTGAGTTTTGAAATCTTCTACCTTTGAAACATAACCTTTATTGAAACTTGAACCCATTAAGTCTTTTCTTGATTTTGAGTTCTGATTGCATTCCCTTGTATGCCACGTATCAATCTCTTTACTGGCTGAATCAAAGTCATGAAGACCACCGTCCACTGTCCATTCAACTTCATTAATGAGAATTCTTCTCATTAGACATTTATAGAGGTGCATTTATGAATATTAATTTTTCTAACCCCTATAAATAGAAGTTCTATTTGAATTCATTTCTCAATATTCTACACTTTCTTCTCCCTTATTCTAAATTCTTCACAGAATATGAAGAAGTATATTCCTTTGGCTGTTGCGTATAACCCAATCTGGAATGACTTCATTTTTTATAAGGTTAACGCAATAGCCAAAGCTGTAGGCTTTTTCAATATTTCTCTTTGAAGGATTTTTCTTAGGTTAAACGTAACAGCCAAATACTAATTCATTTACAAAAAAATGAATTTCTTTGTTAGTTCCCCAAGTACCAAGGTGGTTCAACAGATTGGAATAGAAATTCTTTTTTGCCTTGGCTCTATAAAAGCTTGTGGAGGAAGAAGAAGAGAAAGAGGTCTGGAAGACATGAGTCAAGTACTCATTTTAGCTTAGGATAGTTTCCTTTCTAATGTATTGAGTACATAGGATAGTTTCCTTTCTAAGTGTATCTCCAATGTATTCGAATTTGAGTTATGAACAAAAGAACTATCATTTACTTTTCTGAATACTAGAAATACCATATTTCTCGAATTCAACCTTATCTTCTTTTCGAATTTCTGAAGTTCTTCTATGTATAGACTTCAACCAAGAACTTTCTAAGTTGTCAAACTTATTGTCAAACTCGAAAAGTCAGTTTTTTTTAGTATTTTCTGTAAATTCGAAAAATACAAAGAACTTACAACTTATGGAATTCGAAATATCAGAAATTCGATTCCCAACAGATGCCCCCCCAAAAATAGTCTCTTTCAAGAATCAATCTTTTTATTTGCAGAAAGAGATATTTTTGGAACAAACTTTTTGATATGAATCCAACCAGGCATAAGAAGGCTATACAAGAAGCTACATGTGGGCGGCCAACTTGGAGTTATTTGGCTGACTTATTTTGTCTGGACAGTTACAAAAATTGTTTCGGCTGAATCAATGCAAGGGGACAAAGAAATTACAACCATCAAGAAGAGAGTTGTTACAAATTGAAGGGGGGAGACAAGCATTGCAATGCAGCGATTATACATTGAATGGAGCAGCCACAATTCAATATTGGAGCCGTTATGTTTCTCCTAAGGGGCGGCTAATTGATGGCTGAATTATGTAACTTTAATCCTTGTTGGTTGTTACAAATTTACTTGTAATTGTGCGGCTACATGTGGAGATTATGGGCTGAATATTGCTGGTAGTTTTATTATCTAAGTTTATTTTCTATTAGTAGGAATAAATGGGGCTACATGGGTAGTTATAGGCTCATTAGTTTAATTTCTTGTTGGTAGTTATGTTTCTAAATTTTAATAGAATTATTAGGAGAATTAAGTGGCTGAATGTGAAAAGCCATGCAAGGATTGTAGGCACCTTTAAGAGGGGCGCATCATGCATGCAGAATTAACAAGACAAGTTTGAATCAAAATTTTATTTCATATTGGAGAGTGTTTCTCTAATTTTCTTGTTAATTCAAGAATTGAGTTTTATCAAAGGTCCTTCATCCCTTTGCGTGTATAATTCTTAGGCTTATCTTCTATCCTTGGAAGTGTGACGTCTATCATTTTTCCATTCCATCTTCTGCCTTCTCCATTCACGCATTTTTCTTGTTTAACAATTTCCCTAATTTTCTTACTTATGAGCATTCCAACCTAGATAGATTCGTAAAACGAATCCACCCCCCCTTGGATTCATATCACTCTTGGTATTCCTTATAACAATTATTCAAAAAAGAAGAGGGAAAAATTTGAATATCTTTTTAGATAAACCCTTCAATTTCCCATTTAAATTTAAATTTCAGTTACTTTTATCAAAATAACTGATTATCCCACGTCTCTAGGCTTTTTAACTCATGTTCCAAGAAACGTGCAATCATGATTACTTTTTAACTTCCCTCTAATCATGACAATGTTACTCTTTATATAAATCCCGAGTGAAACCTTTCATTTTCACTTTTCACTTCATCTTCTACCTCAAAGAACCTCTCAACTTCTCTTTTTTCTCGGCGTTTCCTTCCCATTCAAGGTAAGATTTTTTCATCTCATTGATCATTCTTTCTTGCTTTTAACTTGATTTTCACCGATTAATTGTTTCAAAGGTTCTGATTTTACTTTTCTTGGCAATTTTCCAACTCTTTGTCACCGTTATCTCATTTTCTTTTCTCTGTCAAGAAACTAGTCCTTATCGTAGTCTTGTGACACCTAGACCTTGAAGTGGGTAGTTAACGAGGGTTGCTAGAAGTAGTCTTCTGGTGTAATCCAAGAGTCCCCCTGGGTAGCATCAACTTCATCTTATTTCCTTTTTGTAGTAATAGGAATTTTGTAATTGTTGTTTAATTCTGTAGTCTTGTGTGTGGTTGGTAGTCTTCTGGTTGTAATATACTTTCTAAATGAAATTTGCTTTTGATCATCTCGGTACAGTTTCTTCTCTATACCAAAGGCTTACCTTTCTTGTTTCAATAACTAGAAGTAATAACCAAATACTTCTTGTATAATAACTTAGTGAAAGCAATAACCAAGAACTTGGGATAACAACCACGTGTTAAAACTTGTTGTCGGCTCGATAAGGTGAAGTGGTAGTTCAGTATAATAACTTAGTGAAAATAATAACCAAAGACTTGAGACAACAACCACGAATTAAACCTTGGTGTCAGCTCGGTAAACTGAGGTGGTAGTTCTGTATAATAAGTTGGTGAAAATAACCCAAGTGTTTCACCTGGATTCTTGTAGTGTCAGCTCGGTAAACGGAGGTGACATTTTTGTATAAGATTTTAGAGTATGAGCTTGTTTCCCTGAAATGGAACTCAGGTTTTAGAGCATATTTTTGGAGATGCAGTTATTCATTTGGAGAATAAATTTAACTCGTTACCCCAAGTATTGGACTTTGGTTTTTAGAGAATGAGCTCGTTACCCTGAGATGGAACTCAGTTTTTAAATAATATTTTTGGAGATGCAGTTCTTCCTTTGGAGAATAAATTTAACTCGTTACCCCAAGTACTGGACTTGGTTTTTAGAGTATGAGCTCGTTACCCTGAGTTGGAACCAAGTTTTTAGAGGATATTTTTGGAGATGTAGTTCTTCCTTTGGAGAATAAATTTAACTCGTTACCCCAAGTATTGGACTTGGTTTTTAGAGTATGAGCTCGATACCCTAAGATGGAACTCAGTTTTTAGAGCATATTTTTGGAGATGCAGTTCTTCCTGTCAGAGCTTAATGTGAAGACAAATCGTTATAGCATGAAAAAAAATCTTTACTGGTTTATAGTCTAGGTTAAGCCTCGTTAAAACCTTTCTCGATGAAAACCCTCCTCAGGGACAAAAAACCAAGATAGGAAAAAGAGTACCTAACTTGACTGTCATCATACAATTTTGATTAACTAAAATAAAATCTTAAATGCCTAGCATTCCATGTTCTGGGTATTTGCTTTCCTGTTAGATGTTCCAGTTCGTATGCTCCCAACCCGGATTCTTTCCTAACTCTGAATGGGCCTTCCTAGTTTGGGCCGAGCTTCCCATATCTTGGATCTTTTCGTGCTTGTTCAATCTTTCGCAAGACCAGATCTCCCTTCCTGAATTTTTGAGGTTGTACTTTTGTGTTATATCTTCTCGCTGATCGGTCTTTGCAAGCTTGCTCTTTGAGATGAGCTACTTCTCATTCTTCTGCTAGCAAGTCAAGCTCGGTTCTGAGGTTTTCTTCATTATTTTCAGAGTTATGATCTTGTACTCGAGGGCTCATAAAGGAAATCTCTACAGGGATCATGGCGTCACTTCCATAGGTCAATCGGTATGGTGTTTCTCCAATACCAGATTGAGGTGTGGTGTGATAGGCCCATAGTACTATCGGTAACTCTTCGGACCATCTTCCCTTTGCTTCCCCAAGTCTTTTCTTTAGGCCATTGAGGATTATCTTATTGGCTGCTTCAGCTTGTCCATTTGTTTGTTGATGCTCTATTGAAGTTTTTGTGTGATTATGTTGTATTCTTTGCATAGGTCAGCGAACTCCCTACAGTCGAACTATTTCCCATTGTCAGATACTTTTGTGTTTGGGATGCCATGACGACAAATTATTTGTTTCCAAATGAACTTGCTTATTCTGCCTGCTGTTATGGTTGCCAATGGTTCTGCTTCGATCCACTTTGTGAAATAATCAATAGCATCTACCAGGTATTTGACATGACCAGGAGCCAAAGGAAAGGGGCCGAGGAGATCTATCCCCCACATTGCAAAGGGCCATGGAGAGGTGATACTATGTAATTCCTCCGGACTCATGTAGTTGAACTTAGCAAATTTTTTGCAAGCATCACATTTTTTAACAAATTCTTTAGCGTCTGCCCTTAGTGTTGGCCAATAAAAACCTGCTCGTAGGATTTTTGCTACTAAAGATCTAGCTCCTCCATGACTTGCGCAGACCCCTTCATGTACTTCTTTTAAAATTTAATTTTGCTGCTCATGAGGGATGCATTTTAGAAGTGGTGACGAGTATCCCCACCGGTAGAGTTGTCTATTTATAATGACGAAGAAGCTAGACTGATAAGCTATCTTACGTGCTTCAATTGGATCTGACGGTAACTTATTTTCCTGAAGATATTGAAACAAGGGGGTTATCCAAGAATTTGAAGTGTTGATGTTTATTACCTCCACATCTTCCTCAATTCTTGGTTTTTGGAGAGTTTCTTGTATCACCATCTTGTTACATCCTGGTTTCTTTGTGCTTGCAAGCTTTGATAGTATGTCGGCCCTCAGGTTTTGTTCTTTGGTTATGTGCTGGATTTTTGAATTCTGTAAAGTTACAAATCAGAGTTTTAACCTTACTTAAGTACCTGGTAAGTTGAGGATCCCTTGTTTGGTATTCTCCTCCGACCTGTCCTATAACCAATTGTGAATCACTGAACACGGTTATAGAAGTTGCTCCAACTTCCTTAGCCAAGAGTAGTCCTGCAATGAGTGCTTCATATTCAGCTTGATTGTTGTTTGCTTTAAACTCAAAGCAAAGAGATTGTTCCAGGACTAAGTTGTTCGGTCCTTCTAAAATGATGGCAGCTCCGCTTCCTTTAATGTTTGATGCTCCATCTACGTAAAGAGTCCAGAGCTGTTCTGCTTGTTCTTCTTCAGAGGGTGTTAATTCTACCAAAAATCTGCTAGGATTTGTGATTTGATTGGTCCCCTTGGTTGGTAGTTTATTATGAATTCTGATAATTCAACCGACCACTTGATCATTCTGCCTACCAATTTGGGCTTGTTCAAGATCTGTCTTGTAACGCCTTAAATTTCTAAACCGGAATTTAGTCCGTTGGAAACCGAATTCCTAGATTAGAATTTAATGGGTAACAATTTTCAATATCAACTACTCACTAAATTGTGAAGCAACCAACGATAACTCAACAATCCGTGAATATAACTAACTTGTAAACCTAATAGAGTCCAACTTATACATCATAATATTAACATAAAGAAAAACTCAAGTCTAGATCCATATTGTTCTTTGTTACTACATAACATTCAAAATACATATATAAGGAACCATGTTGATGATTAACCAGAAACTATATATATATATATATTTGCAGCCAAGCAGCATTTCAATTTCTAGTCTGAGAATCCGAGGGTGGTGGTACCTGCTCATCTATAAAACCACATAACGCGTGGTGAGATAAAATCTCAGTGAATACAAAACACATGCATGAATGCAAGGGAATAAGAAATTCATGTCATAGCATAATTCATCAAATCAACCAAACCCTCTACAATCAAATAAAATGCAGTATGATGCACTCACTGCTGTGCCCAGCAGGCATGTTCTTATCACTTTCTAGAGTTAGACCTGAGCTCAGACTACGGTAACCAGCTTTCCCGAGGACGAATCTCATCCAAACTGGACCGAAATCATGTTTTCAATACAAATTACTCTTTTATTTTTACTCACAGCACAAGGCTGGCTTTGAATTTACTTCAATTGATCGTAACCATGATTACATAGCAATACAATGTCTCACGCATAACAATTACCGATAATTAAGCTAGTTTCGACTATTCCGAAATTTCGACCCTTACGAATCTAAATCCCAATTTCATTTCAATCTCCAATTCAAGCAATAACATTCAAGAACTATAAGAAATTAAGAATTTCAATCGATTTGGATATAAATATAAGGGGAAATCAAGTGGTTTCGATAGTTTCGGAAACTTTGAAACTAAGGATTCTGATACTCGATTCCCAATCCATACATTCAATTCCTCATTTACCACATCATTATAGATAGAATCTACTACAAAAATCTATAATCAACAAGATTAGAGAAAAGAGAGTTAGGGGAAGGGAGCATGCGTAAGGGGTTCTTCTAAATCCTAACAAGGAAGTGAGTTGTACTCACCAATCCTAGAAATTCAAGAGGAGAAAGATGTTTGTGGGTGAATTCCTTGATGTTTCCTTGCTCCGAATCCGTTCCCAAGCTCCGACTCGAAGTTTCTCTCTCTAGGGTTCACACTCTCTCTCTAAGACGGTGAAGGGAAGGAAGAAATGAGAAAATCTGGTTTAATTTCGCACCAGTCTATATATATTAAGTGATGGTAATCGATTACAGACTTACTGTAATCGATTACCATAGGCTAAAAAGACACTAGAAAACCCCTTCTGGTAGTCTGGTAATCGATTGCCACTCCTGGTAATCGATTACTAGAAACCCAGATTTTTGGTAATCGATTACTAAACCCTGGTAATCGATTACTAAAACTTCAGCTATCAGGTAATCGATTACAATATTTTTACAGTCGATTACCCAAAATCCACCTCTCTAGTAATCGATTACGAATCCCTGGTAATCGATTACAAAAAATATGGCTCTCGGGTAATCGATTACCACATCTTTACAGGCGATTACTCAAAACCAGCTTTCTGGTAATCGATTACCAAATGCTGGTAATCGATTACCAACAACTTAAAATTATAAAATTTACTTAATGAAAACCCTGAAACTTAGATTTTTTATCTCCTAATCCTTTTTACTTTTAGTTTCTCAGATAAACACACATTGATTACCCTTTAACCTTATAAATTATTAGAGCCTAATATGTGGGATGTTACATTCTACCCCCCTTAATGCAATTTTGTCCCCAAAATTGATTAAAGATATAAAAGGTAGAATATAATACCTAAATAAACAAGTGAGGATAAAGACTCCGAATATCTTTTTCCTTCTCCCAAGTTGCCTCATCCGATGACAGGTCTTCCCATATTACCTTAACTAGTGGAATTGTCTTGTTCCTCAGGGTTTTGGCACTTCTACTTATAATCTGTGTAGGCTTTGGAGGAATTGTGAGATTTTCCCTCAATTGTATTGTTTCAGAGTTCAAAACATGAGAAGGATCAGGAATATATTTTCTCAATTTAGACACATGAAAAACATTATGAATTCTTGACATATGAGGTGGAAGAGCAATCCTATAAGCCAGAGGGCCAACCCTCTGCAGGATCTGGAATGGACCAATATATCTAGGACTCAACTTTTTGATTTTTACAGTTTTACCAATACCAGTGACAGGAGTTACTTTTAAAAAGACATGATTTCCTTCCTCAAACTCTAAATCCTTTCTTCTGTTATCAGCATATCTTTTCTGCCGGTTTTGGGCAGTTACAAGATTTTTCCTAATAACCTTAAACTTTTCAGTAGTTTCCTGCACCAACTCTGGACCTAACAGGGCTTTCTCACCAATCTCATGCCAACAAACAGGAGATCTGCACTTCCTACCATACAGAGCCTCATAAGGCGCCATACCTATACCGCTATGAAAACTGTTGTTGTAGGCGAACTCTATGAGGAGTAGGTACCTATCCCAACTGCCTAACTCCTCTAACACATAAGCCCTAAGCATATCCTCTAAGGTTTGGATGGTTCTCTCAGATTGACCATCAGTCTGAGGATGGTAAGCGGTGCTAAAGCTAAGTTTAGTCCCGAATGACTGATGAAGTGCACTCTAGAACCTAGAGGTGAATCTAGGGTCCCTATCAGATATGATGCTAGAGGGAATGCCATGGAGTTTAACAATCTCCTTGACATACAAGTCAGCTAACTTGTTCAAGGAATAGGTATTCCTAACTGGAAGAAAAAGGGCCGATTTAGTTAACCGATCCACAATGACCCAGATGGCATCAAAGCCAGCCTGGACTCGTGCTAATCCTACCACAAAGTCCATAGATATACTCTCCCACTTCCACTCAGGAATTTCTAATGGCATAAGGGTTCCTGATGGTCTCTGATGTTCTATTTTAACTTGTTGACATGTTAGACACTTAGAAACATATTTAGCTATTTCTCTCTTCATTCCTTCCCACCAAAACATCTTCTTTAAGTCCTGATACATCTTGGTAGTGCCAGGATGTACAGAAAACTTGCCCCTGTGAGCCTCCTCTAAAACTGACTATCTTACACTACCCCCCTTAGGGACACAAACTCTTCCTTGGAAGAGAATTGTCCCGTCATCTGATCTAGAAAATCCTAATTGCCCAATTCTACTTTGAAGTTCCGGGTCCGAACCCTGAGCTTCCTTGATCAGAGCTTGAAGCTTACTAGTGATCTCTAACCTGCATAACCTGATACTGCTTTCATCCACTTCAACACTAAGACTCAGGTTCCTAAAATCCTCTAGGAGACTCATTTCATGTACCATCATGGATAATACATGAAGGGATTTCCTACTGAGAGCATCAGCCACTACGTTGGCCTTGCCCGGGTGATACTTCAACTCAAAGTCATAATCCTTAAGAAATTCCATCCACCTTCTTTGCCTCATGTTGAGTTCTTTTTAATCAAAGAGATATTTCAAACTCTTATGATCACTGAAGACCTCAAACCTCACACCAAACAGGTAATGCTTCCAAATTTTGAGGGCAAAAACCACAACTGCTAATTCTAAATCATGAGTAGGATAATTTTCCTCATGAGGCCTCAACTGTCTAGAGGCATAAGCCACTACTCTCCTTTCCTGCATCAAAACACATCCTAAACCTTTACCCGACGCATCACTATACACTTCAAAGGGTTTAGACAAATCCGGCAACGCCAGTACCGGAGCGGTGGTCAACTTATCCTTTTGTTCTAGAAAGCTCTGCTCACACTTCTTGTCCCATACAAAGACTTGACCCTTCCAAGTCAATCTTGTAAGAGGCAAAGCTAAACGGGAGAATCCATTAATGAATCTCCGGTAGTAGCCGGCCAATCCTAGGAAACTCCTAATTTCAGTGACGGTCTTAGGTCTTTCCCACTCAAGAACGACTTCTACCTTACTAGGATCAACTGATACCCCCTCTCTAGAAATAACATGCCCTAGGAAATGGACCCGGTCCATCCAAAACTCACACTTCTTAGGATTAGCAAACAGTCTCTTTTCTCTCAGAATCTCTAAAACAATCGTAAGGTGATTCTCATGTTCTTCTAAACTACAAGAATAGATCAGGATGTCATCAATGAATACAACAACAAACTGATCCAAAAAGGGCCGGAAGATTCGATTCATGTAGTCCATGAATACAACAGGAGCATTAGTAACACCAAATGGCATCACTAAATACTCATAGTGCCCATACCTAGTCCTAAAAGCTGTCATAGGGATATCTTCCTTCCTGATCTTAATCTGGTGGTAACCCGACCTAAGATCTATCTTAGAAAACACTGAGGCACCCCTAAGTTGGTCTAAAAGATCATCTATCCTAGGAAGAGGGTACTTGTTTTTAATGGTAACCTTATTTAATTGTCTATAATCTACACACAATCTCATACTCCCATTTTTCTTCTTCACTAACAACACTGGAGCTCCCCAGGGTGACACACTAGGTCTAATGAACCCTTTATCTATAAGATCTTCTAGTTGAGTTTTAAGTTCGTTAAGTTCTAGTGGGGACATTCTATATGGAGCCTTAGAGATGGGTCCCGCACCTGGCACTAAGTCTATGGTAAACTCTAACTCTCGGTCCGGTGGTAAGGTTAAAACTTCACTAGGAAAGACATCTTGAAACTCCCAAACCGTAGCTACGATGCTTAAATCTACTTTGGATTCTAAAGTTGAGGAAAGTAACAAAATAAAACATTCACTCCCATAACTGAGACATTGGTTAACTTGGGTAACACTAGACAAAAGCATAGGGGGTCTCTCCCTCGGAGGAGGAGGAAAAGGGGGAAATATAACCTTTTTATTGAAACAGTCTAGTGTAACCTGATTGGAAGATAACCAGTTCATTCCCAAAATAATATCCATACCCCTCAGAGGTAGACAAATCAAATCAACTACAGAAACCCTACCCTGTATAACAATAGAACACTTGGAACACATTAGAGAAGTGGATATAGCCTCTTTGGCTAGAGTGATTACATTAAGAACATAAGGTAAAGAATCCATAGACAAGTTTAACTGATCAATACATTCAGAAGAAATGAAGGAATGGGTTGCCCCAGAATCAAAAAATACAATCAAGGTCTTCTCTCCTAGGGTGCACATACCTCGCAACAGATTATCTGCAGAAGCTGCTACTTGCCCATTGAGGGTAAAAACCCTTCCAGTGGTTTGAGGTTTTTGGGAATTCTTCAGTTTTGGACAGTCTCTCTTTATGTGACCCGACTGCTTACAAGAATAACACAAGTTCTTCCCCATCATACACTCCCCAGCATGCTCCTTTCCACACTTGTTGCACTTAGGTCCTCCTTGGCATTGGGTTTGCTGAGTGGGCAAGACTGGTTTGCCTTGCCACTTAGGCTTGGAACCCTTACCCTGGAGGGGCACCTCGAACTTTCTTTTTCCCTTGTTTTCCATTGGTGTAGGTGATGGAGTAATTCCCTTGAAATTTTTCTCCGCAATGTAGCACTTGCTAACCAACAACGAAAAGTCTCTAATCTCTAATGTCCCAATCCGGTCCAACAGTTTAGGTCTTAGCCCTCCCTCAAATTGAGTGCACCTCGACTCTTCATCAGTCACAACTTGAAGGTAGCGAGAATACTTTGCTAGTTCTTCAAACTTTGCCACATATTGTCCCACTGACATGTCTCCTTGCCTGAGTTGTAGAAATTTTGTCTCTTTCTGCCTCTTGATGGTAGCTGGAAAGTACTTTCCCAAAAATAGGTTCTGAAAGACGTCCCAAGTCATAGGAGCCTCCGCCTCTGCAGCTCGAACCTTAGCAGTCTTCCACCAGTCTTCAGCCTCCCCTCTCAACATATATACTGCAAAACCAACCTTAGCCCATCCGTACACTTCATCACGTCAAAAATCCGATTCAAGTCCCGCAGCCAATTGGCAGCAACGTCAGGGTCGTAAACTCCGTTGAACTGCGGAGGAGTGTGCTTTCTAAATTCTGATAATTCCGCAGCAAAAGAATCCACAACAGGAGGTGGTGGTGGCTCTGTGTGCCTCCTAGCCAATTCTTGAAGCATGGCTGCATTGGTGGAAGCTTGCTCCTGTGTCGTTTCCGCTTGAACTCGATTCGCATTCATTTGTTCTCCCATCATTTGAGTCAGGGCTTGAAGGGCTGCCGCCACAGGATCCTGAGTAGGACCCTAAGAAGATGATGATGATGATGATGAAGGAGGATAATTGACCCTTGGACGACCTCTCCTGCCGCCTGCCATAATTCCCTACATATCATCAAGCAAATTTTGAGGTGATCAGTCTCTCAATTCACAAAATAATACGTATGAAATCATTAACAAACCACAAAATATCCTAATATCACAATCCAATTTGATTGAACTGTTCTGGTACCAAAATGTAACGCCTTAAATTTCTAAACCGGAATTTAGTCCGTTGGAAACCGAATTCCTAGATTAGAATTTAATGGGTAACAATTTTCAATATCAACTACTCACTAAATTGCGAAGCGACCAACGATAACTCAAAAATCCGTGAATATAACTAACTTGTAAACCTAATAGAGTCCAACTTATACATCATAATATTAACATAAAGAAAAACTCAAGTCTAGATCCATATTGTTCTTTGTTACTACATAACATTCAAAATACATATATAAGGAACCATGTTGATGATTAACCAGAAACTATATATATATATATATATATATTTGCAGCCAAGCAGCACTTCAATTTCTAGTCTGAGAATCCGAGGGTGGTGGTACCTGCTCATCTATAAAACCACATAACGCGTGGTGAGATAAAATCTCAGTGAATACAAAACACATGCATGAATGCAAGGGAATAAGAAATTCATGTCATAGCATAATTCATCAAATCAACCAAACCCTCTACAATCAAATAAAATGCAGTATGATGCACTCACTGCTGTGCCCAGCAGGCATGTTCTTATCACTTTCTAGAGTTAGACCTGAGCTCAGACTACGGGAACCGGCTTTCCCGAGGACGCATCCCATCCACATTGGACCGAAATCATGTTTTCAATACAATTACTCTTTTATTTTTACTCACAGCACAAGGCTGGCTTTGAATTTACTTCAATTGATCGTAACCATGATTACATAGCAATACAATGTCTCACGCATAACAATTACCGATAATTAAGCTAGTTTCGACTATTCCGAAATTTCGACCCTTACGAATCTAAATCCCAATTTCATTTCAATCTCCAATTCAAGCAATAACATTCAAGAACTATAAGAAATTAAGAATTTCAATCGATTTGGATATAAATATAAGGGGAAATCAAGTGGTTTCGATAGTTTCGAAAACTTTGAAACTAAGGATTCTGATACTCGATTCCCAATCCATACATTCAATTCCTCATTTACCACATCATTATAGATAGAATCTACTACAAAAATCTATAATCAACAAGATTAGAGAAAAGAGAGTTAGGGGAAGGGAGCATGCGTAAGGGGTTCTTCTAAATCCTAACAAGGAAGTGAGTTGTACTCACCAATCCTAGAAATTCAAGAGGAGAAAGATGTTTGTGGGTGAATTCCTTGATGTTTCCTTGCTCCGAATCCGTTCCCAAGCTCCGACTCGAAGTTTCTCTCTCTAGGGTTCACACTCTCTCTCTAAGACGGTGAAGGGAAGGAAGAAATGAGTAAATCTGGTTTAATTTCGCACCAGTCTATATATATTAAGTGATGGTAATCGATTACAGACTTACTGTAATCGATTACCATAGGCTAAAAAGACACTAGAAAACCCCTTCTGGTAGTCTTGTAATTGATTACCACTCCTGGTAATCGATTACTAGAAACCCAGATTTCTGGTAATCGATTACTAAACCCTGGTAATCGATTACTAAAACTTCAGCTATCAGGTAATCGATTACAATATTTTTACAGTCGATTACCCAAAATCCACCTCTCTGGTAATCGATTACGCATCCCTGGTAATCGATTACAAAAAATATGGCTCTTGGGTAATCGATTACCATATCTTTACAGGCGATTACTCAAAACCAGCTCTCTGGTAATCGATTACCAAATGCTGGTAATCGATTACCAACAACTTAAAATTCTAAAATTTACTTAATGAAAACCCTTAAACTTAGATTTTTATCTCCTAATCCTTTTTACTTTTAGTTTCTCAGATAAACACACATTGATTACCCTTTAACCCTTATAAATTATTAGAGCCTAATATGTGGGATGTTACATGTCTTATGGGCTGATCGGTTTTCACAACTATCTGATGCGTTTGGAAATAAGGCCTAAGTCTCCGTGCCGCTGTTATCACGACAAGAATAACTTTCTCAATTTTTTGATATCTTAGCTTCGGGCCTTATAGAGCTCTGCTAAAGAAGTAGATAAGCTGTTGTCCTTCGGGGTTATCTTGCACCGGGATCGCGCTGATAGCTTGCTCACTCACTGCTAGGTAAACTAGGATTTCCTTCTCTGGATCAGGTTTTTTCAAGATGGGGGGTTGTGATAAATATGTTTTGATCTGTTGGAAAGCTTGTTCGCACTCCTCGTTCCACTGGAATTTGCTTCCTTGCTTGATAGATTGAAAGAGAGGTCTTAGTCGTTCTCCAGATTTGGATAAAAATCTGGACAATGCGACTACTCTTCCAGCCAGCCTCTGTACCTCCTTCATGTTTGATGGGCTCTTCATTGTCAGTATAGATTGGCATTTTTCCGGATTTGCCTCTATTCCTCGGTCGGTTAACATAAAACCAAGAAATTTTCCTAAGTGGACAGCAAAAGAACATTTCTCTGGGTTAAGTCTCATGTTGAATTTTCTGAGTTGACTGAAGATTTCTTCCAAGTCATCTGTATGCTTCCTGTCTGATAGGGTCTTGACCACCATGTCATCAATATAGACTTCTATGTTATGCCCGATCTGTTCAGCAAACACATTATCCATCAATCTTTGATACGTTGCCCCAACATTTTTGAGCCTGAATGGCATGACTCTGTAGCAATAATTGGCCATGTCAATAATAAAAGTTGTTTTATCTTCATCGACCGGGTTACAATCATGATTGTAACCCGAGTAAGCATCCATGATACTGAGGTATTTGTATCCTGAAGCTCCATCGACCAGATGATCAACACTGGGGAGATGGTATGCATCCTTTGGTCACGCCTTATTTAAATCGGTAAAATCAATGCATATCCTCCATTTCCCGTTTTACTTTTTAACCATGACAATATTTGAGAGCCATGTTGTATATTCAACTTCTCTAATAAATCCTGCAACTAACAATTTCTTTGATTCTGCTAGGGCTGTGTTTCTCCTTTCTTCTCCCAGTCTTCGCTTCTTTTGAGAGATTGGCTTGATCTTTGGATCGATCATAAGTTTGTGACATACGAAGTCTGGGTCAATCCCAGGCATGTCTGCAGGGGTCCAAGCAAACAAGTCAGAATTTTTTCTCAATATTTGTATTTCCTGACGCTCCTCTTCAGGTTGGAGACTAGTGCCTATCCGAGTTGTTTTGGTTGGGCTATTGCCTATTTGAATGGTCTTCAACTCCTCGGTAGGTTGAGGCCTTCTTTCTGAGAAGTCAATTCTTGGATCAAACTCGGTTGATGAATTCTTCGGATATGATTATGTCCTTGATGATAGATGTTTATACTACTGCGACAACACAACATTTTTGCCCCTTTTTCTTCCCTTCTTCAATCCCTACTCAATCCTCATTGTTTATACTTCGATCCAACATGTTTTTATCAAATGAAATCAATGAAATAATCAATCTTAAACACAATTATGCAATTATTAAATCAAAACCCCAAATCATCAAACCCTTATTTACGCCTTTCGCTATATTCACTATCCTCTTCAATGTCATTCAAGAATTCATCAAGATTCATAAAATCAGTCATTATAAAATTAATTATATCATCATCATCATCATTAACATCATCATATAAATCATCGTATAATCATCCAATATTATCATCATAAATATCATAAGCATCCTCAGACATCATCAATCATCATTGTTGAGTCTCAGAATTAATTTAAGTATTCAAATTAGATTCAAGACTCATTATCCGTGGTTTTAATGATCAACAAATTAGACTAGATTAAAAGAAAACAGGTGCTACTAAGAAAGGTATTGTTTTGTAGATTGTGTCTCAGGGTGAAGTATCGGAATCAGAAGAAGAAAAATCAGAAGAAGAAGAACCAGTGAAGTATCAGAATCAGAAGAAGAAGAACCAGTGAAGTATCAGAAGAAGAAGAACAACAAATCATAAGAAGAACGAAGGAAAATCAGAAGATGAAGCAACACAGAAGCTGAAGAGAAGAAAAGACTCAATCATCTGAAGCATATTCATCTGAAGCCCAGAAGACAGCAAAGGAAGAAGAGATTCACAATAAAAATGAAGCAACTAGAAGCAAAGGAAGCTACGGAAAAGAATAGAAAAGGTTCAACTATCTGAAGACATGAAAGACTCAGATCATCTCAAGACTCATCATCATCTGAAGCATATCCTCCATCTGAAGAAGTGACTATCATCTGAAGACTCGAAGACAAACTGAAGACTTGACTCCGTATGAAGCATACCTATCATCTGAAGAATGGAAGCTGATCAGAAGCACTCTGTATGACTGAAGAACTGAAGGCGTCAGAACCAAGAAATGTTCTCATGAAGATATTGTCAAAGCATGAAGAACACTGTATCCAATGGACTACTTCATTTCGACACAAAAGTTAGGCATGCTTTTCTGCCTCGATCAAAAGAATTGCACAAATAAGGAAATCCTGCAACGACTGCTGCATCTGCAATCAAAGGGGTACTGTATACGCAGACATACTGCACTTGCTACTGTCCAAAAGCAAATCAGAAGTCTGGACAAGAAAATATCGAGAAAGGTGTTTGAACTAATATTATTTAATTCAACATGTATCCAAATATCAGAAGAACTAGAAGAGACAAAGATGAATAAAGCTAGGATCGTCTGAAGTAAAGAAAGAAGCATTCTGTTGAAGTAAAAAAGAAGAAAATTTTTGCTAAAAGGAAGAAGCATCTTGCCTTAATCATCTGAAGAAGAGAAGAATCATATTGTTTGAAGAAAGGAGCGAGTTGAAAGCATTTCAATCTGAAGAATTAAAAGAAGCTTAAAGCTATCATCTGAAGGAAGTTATAAATGGTTAACAGTCTGAAGAAATGAAACTCTCTGAATATATGGAACAGATTTCAACATAGAAGAAGTCACAAGAGAAGTTGAGACCATATGATTCAACGACTATAATATCATATGTCTTTATTCAAATAGGAAATAGCAACAACAACTATTATCCTTAGGACAAGACACCTCACTTAAAGAAGAAAAAGGAAACTGTGTTAGAAGCAAATGAAAAGGAGTATATACAAATAAGCAAAAGGACAAATCCAACGGATACCTCCTCATACATACTCTAAAGGAAAACAGAGGAAAGTAGAAGAAAGTTGAGGAAAGCAGAAGAAAGCCGAAGAAAGCAGAAGAAAATCAATAGAGAGAAGAAGCATAAAAATATCAAGGAAATCTCTCAAAGGGGCTCATCAATAGAAGTGTCAGAACGAGATCGTCTGAACACTTATTTTGCTTAAGAAGAAGCAACCGTTTGAGAAGCTATTTCACAATGGCTATATGAGCCACATCATCAACATCTCAATAGTATTATTAACCATCTTCAACGACTATATTTCATCAGAACATATAAATAGCCTCAAGATTGAATTTGAAGATGTTGGCATTTCTTGCTAACCAAAGTTAGTTTCCATGTCGGGCAATCCCTCAGAATGAAAAATAGAAGTGCTGCCATGTATTACCATATTCATCCTTAACCCATGGCATATAACTGATTACGCAGAATAGTTTGGTTCATAGAAAATCAATTATCATATTCAACGAATCTTCTGAAAATACAGAGTTGAATTAGAGCTTAGAAGAAAATAATTTCTCTGTAAAACCTTGTACTTAGATTTATTCATTGTATCTTGAGTAGTACTCAGTTAACCTCTAGTACAGGAAGAGATTAGGTTTATGTTTCGTGGAAACTTAAACTTAGTTTAGTTTGTAAACACTTTATGCGTCTGAGAACCTGAAGAGGCTTGGTGGAAGAAAGAATACTTGTTGAGCCTGGAGAGGCTTGTATGTAAAAGAATATTGCACTGAGTTGCCTGGAGAGGCAGTTGAAAACAAAGGAATACTCGTGTTGAGCCTGGAGAGGCTTGTCTGTAAACGAATACTGCACTGAGTTGCCTGGAGAGGCAGTTAAAAACAAAGGAATACTCGTGTTGAGCCTGGAGAGGCTTTTCTATAAAAGAATACTGCACTGAGTTGCCTGGAGAGGCAGTTGAAAATAAAGGAATACTCGTGTTGAGCCTGGAGAGGCTTGTCTGTAAAAGAATACTGCACTGAGTTGCTTGGAGAGGCAATTAAAAACAAAGGAATACTCGTGTTGAGCCTGGAGAGGCTTGTCTGTAAAAGAATACTGCACTGAGTTGTCTGGAGAGGTAGTTGAAAACAAAGGAATACTCGTGTTGAGTTTGGAGAGGCTTTGTAAGAAAGAATACTTGTGTAGAGCCTGGAGAGGCTTGTGTGAAAGAATATTGCATGAGTTGCCTGGAGAGGCAGTTGAAAATGAAAGAATACTTGTGTAGAGCCTGGAGAGGCTTGTGTGAAAGAATACTGCATGAGTTTCCTGGAGAGGCAGTTGAAAATGAAAGAATACTTGTGTAGAGCCTGAAGAGGCTTGATAGAAAAGAATACTTGTATTTGTGGTTTCAGATAGTGGAAAATCCAGTGGTGCTTTGCCCTGGGACTGGATGTAGCTCACTGGGTTGGTGGGTGAACCAGGATAAATTTTGTGGCTAAGTTTTCTATCCCTTAAACTCCTTAATTTACAGCTTTATATTTCTGATGGGGATTGAACAGTATTTTTCATAATAAACTTAACACAACAATTTCAATAAACTAAGTTTTCCAAGATAATAACTCATTCAGTTAATCTTATATCGTTTGGAATATTACAAAGAATATACTTTGAAGAACGTCTGAAATAACTCTTTGAAGTGGATCTGAAACAGTTTCAGTTCAGAAGTTAGAAGTACACTTCAGACGATGATCAATCATCTGAAGTTACTCAGAAATTGTTCTGAAAGATTCTTTGTAATATCTTTCAGAAGGTATCTTGAGATGAATATGAATGATTAAGATTAATTAATTAAGAGACCAAGTTAGTCAGCGTTTTGTTCAACTTTCCTTAGTCTCTAACTCTGTCAAAATTTGTCCTTCTTATCTTCCGCAATTTTCATGTTAACTCTGATTTTAAGTTTCTCATTTTATTTTGTCTTAATAAGCTTGTAGTATATTTTCAAGATTTCCAAAATGATCAAAATGTATAAAACACTATTCAACCCCCCCTTCCAGTGTTGCCTGTGGAACTAACAATCATCATCATAATCATTATAAAGCATCACAAAGCATCACCATACACTCAATACATCAATACCTCATCATTATCATCATACATCGAAGTAGTATAAACATCTATCATCAAGGACATAATCATATCTTCATAGTCACACCACAATCATCACATAAATAACACTCTCATACACAATTTGACCTGGTAATCGATTACCAGAGGCGATTTCTCAATTTTGGAGTCTTCAAGTTTTAACTTAATGACCTTGGTGCATTAATTTGGAAATATCTATAGTTCTAGGTGTCCAATTAAGATAATTCCACTTCTATTAAAAATTTAAGATCTGGGGCTTCAGTTTGATATATTATATGATAGGGTTCTGAGTTCATTTGCACCCTTAATAGACACATTCTTTCCCAGGAGAGAAAGTTGTCAAAACAGAATCTGTGAGCTGCGCCTCAACCTGCGTTGCAGCGCAACCCGCGGCGCAGATTCCAGAGAGTTCACGCTTCAACTTGCGATGTAGCGCAAGTTGTAGCCCAAGTTACGTAAAACGCGACAACGCAGCGTTTTTGCCCCTTTTGCTTCCCTTCTTCAATCCCTACTCAATCCTCATCGTTTATACTTCGATCCAACATGTTTTTATCAAACAAAATCAATGAAATAATCAATCTTAAACACGATTATACAGTTATTCAATCAAAACCACAAATCATCAAACCTTTATTTACCCTTTTCACTATTTTCACTATCCTCTTCAATGTCATTAAAGAATTCATCAAGATTCATAAAATCAGTCATCAATCAACAGTTTTCATCATACCATACTCAACATATACATATATTAAGTCGAATTTGAAACCTTAGAGGGTCTTATGGTTGCCCTTAATACCCAAACACTCTCACATGCACATACAAGCAGCACCTTCTCCCCCACCGTACCTTGAAGTGAAGATCGAACCGCAACAGTACTTGATTCTCAATGATTATTCTGCAACAACCCCTTCTTGAGACGTCGTTTCTCCTCTCCTTAGCGTTTCTCTCTTTGACGATTATACAAATAAGGATTAGGGTGAACTGAGAACCCTTCCTTAAATAAATACTTAATTGGGCTAGGCCCACTCTGAACCCAATTATTCTATTTATTATTCTTATTATTTTTTAAATAACCTTATAGATAAAACTACTCATAATATTAATCCTATTATTTATTTATTTATTTCTTCTACTTTATTAATTTAATTTATTTTACTTAATAAAATTCAAGATGTTACAACTCTCCCCTCCTAAAAGAAAAATTTGTCCTCGAATTTTCCGAGATGAACAACTCTAGAAAGGACTCCTCTCAATAGGTCTATCAAAGACAACTGCTTCACCAGAACAATCCAATAGGACATGGTTGGAAGATAACCAGTCCATACCAAGAATAATATCTAGTTGACTCAAAGGCAAACAGAACAAATTAACTAGGAGTTCTTTACCTTCAACATGAATAAAACAATTTAAGCACACATCATAAGTAGAAACTGACCCTCTAGCTGGCGTTTCCACACTCAATACAATCAATAAATCATCACAATAACACCACAGAAGCACACCAAACGCCTTACTCAAGGTCGATGAACCGACCAATCAAACAAATAGTTAACTCAAATCAATATAATTCGCTCAATCAACATAACACATTAGCACCACAGAAACACAGTAAACTCATAACTCAAGGTTGGTCAACCGACCTACTCTGATACCAACTAATGTGACACCGTTCTACCCCAAGCTCTTATACGTTTAATAAGTTGAAGTATTTTTCAAAAACAGTATCCCTTAACAGGTAAAAAGGTTCACATATCTCTTCGTTTAAAACCTCATCCATTGTAAAACAACTTAATTAAAATAAAAGTAGAACTCAAAGGTTTTCAAAATACACAAGCAGCGGAATCTCCAAATTATCAATAGTTAAAACATCCTACTCGCCATGTAAGGCATTTAAAAGTGTTTTACAAAATCCTTCCTAACTAGAAACATAAAGAAAAGAACCCTCAATAATATGTCCTGATGTCACATGTACCAGAGCAACATTCCCTTTAATCAAAACTCGACACCAGTTGTGTCTCCATCATCACCTGTAAAATAACCACAGTGTAACGGTGAGGAAAAGAATACTACGCATACATACACATAGGAGGCTACCCTATCCTCACCCACATATAAATAACATCATCATTCGCCACACCACATACCCAAACATCAGATAATTCCTTAGATAATAATCATCTATAAATCAACATATAACTATTCATCTATATCATCATATAAATCTCATACCATCATTCACCCAAGGAATCACATACTCTATTTTCATACATAATACTCATTCATCATTAATACTCATAACATATGTATTTAACTCAGTTTCATCATCAAATATATCTCATGTATATACATCCATCATCATAAGCACCAAAACTCATCAACATCATTATATAACTCATCAACATCATTCAGTATAACGCATCATCATATGCACCAAAACTCATCAATATCACCTTAACCATCATAATCATCAATATCACCATAATCATCATACTCATCAATATCATCATAATCATCATAGTCTCCAATATCATCATAATCATCATTCACCTCCCTTGGTTGTACTTCACCCCACTCTAGGCTTGTACACCGCAGGTACCATATTCAATATTATCATAATCATTACTCACCTCCCTGAGTTATACTCAGGTACCATAATCACCTCCCCGAGTTAGACTCAGGTACAACATTCACCTCCCCGAGTTAGATTCAGGTACAATATTCACCTCCCTGAGTTAGACACAGGTACAATCATCTCCCTGAGCTACACTTCACCCCTCACTGGGCTTGTGAATCTTAGGTACAACATCATATATACTCAAGCATCATCTACATCATAAGGTTAATTAAATCATCATCACCATCATAAAATTAATTATATCATCATCATCATAAAGTAATATACATCATCATCATTAACATCATCATATAAATCATCGTTTCATCATCCAATATTATCATCATAAATTATCATAAGCATCCTCAGACATCATCAATCATCATCATCATAATCATTATAAAGCATCACAAAGCATTACCATACACTCAATACATCAATACCTCATCATTATCATCATACATCGCAGTAATATAAACATCTATCATCAAGAACATAATCATATCTTCATAGTCACACCACAATCATCACATAAATAACACTCTCATACACAATTTGACCTAGTAATTGATTACCAAACAACTGTAATCGATTACCAGAGGCGGTCCCTCCATTTTGGAGTCTTCAAGTTTTAAGCTTAATGACATTGGTGCACTAATTTCGAAATATCTAGAGTTCTAGGTGTCCAATTAAGATAATTCCACTTCTATTAGAAAGTTAAGATCCGGAGCTTCAGTTTGATATGCTATATGATAGGGTTCCGAGCTCGTTTACACCATTAACAGATACATTCTTTCCCAGGCGAGAAAGCTGTCAAAACAGAATCTACGAGCTGGGCCCCAACCTGCGCTGCAGCGCAACCTATAGCGCAGATTCCAGAGAGTTCACGCTTCAATTTGCGCTGTAGCGCAAGTTGCAGCGCAAGTTACGTAGAACGTGTATGTTCTACGTTTTACCCCCTTTTCTCCCCTTCTTCAATCCCTATTCAATCCTCATCGTTTATGCTTCGATCCAACACGTTTTTATCAAACAAAATCAATGAAATAATCAATCTTAAGCACGATTATACAATTATTCAATCAAAACCCCAAATCATCAAACCCTTATTTACCCCTTTTGATATTTTCACTATCCTCTTCAATGTCATTCAAGAATTCATCAAGATTCATAAAATCAGTCATCAATCAACAGTTTTCATCATACCATACTCAATATATACATATATTAAGTCAAATTTAAAACCTTAGAGGGTCTTATGGTTGCCCTTACTACCCAAACACTCCTGCATGCACATACAAGCAGCACCCTCTCCCCCACCACCTTGAAGTGAAGATCGAACCGCAACAGTACTTGATTCTCAATGATTATTCTGCAACAACCCCTTCTTGAGACGTCATTTCTCCCCTACTTAGCGTTTCGCTCTCTGATGATTATACGAATAAGGATTAGGGTAAACTGAGAACCCTTCCTTAAATAAATACTTAATTGGGCTAGGCCCACTCTCAACCCACTTATTCTATTTGTTATTCTTATTATTTATTAAATAACCTTATGGATAAAACTACTCATAATATTAATCCTATTATTTATTTATTTATTTCTTCTACTTTATTAATTTTATTTTATTTTACTTAATAAAATTCAGGATGTTACACCCTTCGAAAGGGTGAATGGTATCGGTTGGAAGAGACAGGTTTTCATATGTTTTCCGGAATAGGACATCGGCCGAGCTTCCTTGGTTGATTAAGACCCTTCTAACCGAACAACCTTCGATGTTTACTCGAACCACCATTGGGTCATCTTGGTTTACATCTTTTAAACCTGCAAAGTCTCTATCAGAAAAAGAAATGACATGATGAGATCTACTTGATCGTGCGTGCTCTACTTTGTTGACTGAGCAGATCGTCCTGAGGTGTCTTTTCCTAGATGAGGATGTAGGTCCTCCTCCAGTGAATTCTTCTGAAATGGTGTGAATAGATCCAGCTCTTCTCCTGGGTGTGCTTGGACCGGGATTTCTTTCTAGGGACTCTTCTCTATTTCTTCTGCAATCAAAGTCTACCTGAGCCGTTTCTCTTCTGTTCCTTTTCCTTCCATCGTACACATACCTCCCGAGGTGACCCAATCTAATGAGTTGCTTGATTTGATTTTTTAGGGTCCAGCAGTCATCCGTGTTGTGTCCAAATGCTCGATGGAAGTCGCACCATTTTGTTCGGTCAACCCCTTCAGGGGCGTCTTTAGGGGGTGGGGGGGAGTTCGATGATTCTTGAATTATATACTTCACGTAAGATTTGACTTCTCCTGGAATTTAGTGGGGTGAAGTGATAAAAAATAGGTGTTGGTCGGGGGGGTCTGGTCGATTTTCCATTTTTCTTTCTCGCGTTATTTCTGAAATTGAAGGTCCCTTTGTTATTTTGTTGGTTACTATTATGAGACGGATTATCTTTTTCTAGAGGTTTTTCAGCATAGCTCGTAAACGCCTTTTGGCCACGACTACCTCTTCCGCATCTATTTGTCCTGAAGCTTTTTGTCTGAAGTCGGCTATGTCGGTTGGCTTTGATTTGGCCAACTCATCCGCGAACTGGCCTTCCTTTACGCCGTTGATGATTGCCCTGAGATGAATTTTGGGATCAAGCTCCTTTACCTACATGGCTTCCTTATTGAAGCGATTGATGTAGTCTTTAAGTGGCTCGTCGTCCCCTTGGAGTATGCTGAACAAACTGTCCTCCGTTTTCTTAAAAGGACAACTTGAAGAGAATTGATTTTTGAATGGCATACTGAACTTGTCAAAACCCCTTATTGATCCGTTAGTCAGGGTTGAGTACCACTGCGGAGCAGGTCCTGTCAATGTCCCTGGAAAGATTTTACATAAAATGGGGTCAGTAGCACCTGTAGTAAGCATTACTGTGTGATTATTTACGTTAACCTGTGGTTCTGAATGTTCTGAAGGAGTTTGAGTTCCTGAAGAATGCATGTCGTCCTCCTCCTCTCGTGAGTCTCGCGCATTATTCAGTTGCTCTCTCATTACTCTGTTCTCCTCCAGGACTTTCTGATTTTCTTGTTTATGTTGCTCGAGTTGGTGAGCAAGCTCTTGCAACGTAGGTTCATCATCGTTGGCGTTGGACCTCGTTTTCACCATTTTTTGGAATTCTTGTGGTTCTCTGGGAGAGTTTTACCAGAGCCCCATGGTGGGCGCCAAATGTCCTTACACGGCCTAAATTCTACTCATATGGTATAACAAGGCTAAATGAAGAAGCTAGTGTATGTGTCCTAATGCTGCCTACGACCCTCCTTTTATATGTGTTGGGGGGTATCTTCTATATATGACATGATTTGCTGATTGGGAGACAACGTGTGATGATTCTGCTGTCAGGCTGCTTGACATCAGTCCTTTCCATGTTTGTCTCCTTTAGTCGAGTCATGTATCCTATTAGGGTGTGCCAGGTCATCTTCTCCGAGCTCATCCTTGCCGACTTGTTCGTAAGGAGTACGAGCTTAGCTGGTACATAACAAGTTTAAATATATAATTAAAATTAAATAGGTCTGTCAATTGTTTATATATATATATATATATGTTTTAGGTTTAATTATAATTTTAGTTTTTTTATTATGTTTAACTAATGTAAAATTTTAGTTCTCTAATAATATTTTATTTCAAATTTAATTCACTAATTTTTTAATTATTAAAAATAATCTTTTTGTTTGTTTCCGTCAATTTAAAAGTATCAAATCCTCATTTTTTAATTAAAATTAATTAAATTGTTTTAAATATTTTCCTTTTAAACCCATCAATCATATGTTTGACTCAAAATCAAGAAATTTCAAGGTTTTCTTTCTTTAAAACCATAACTTTATTCTTCTATAAAAAATCATTTGTTTTTCACAAAATTTTCAAAATCTAAATCTTAACTTTTAATTATATGAGTATAAAATAAGGATATTTAAGTTTAAGGTAGAGGAAAAATAACAAAAAGAAAATTTCAAAAACCACTATAAGAAAATCGCAATTTAGCAACGGCCAAAAGCCATCGCTATAATCCACTTAGCGACGACCTCATAGACGTCGCTAAAATGCTCGTCGTTAATACAATAGCGATGAGCAAAATAAGTCGTCGCTACGTAGTGTCTGCCAGACCGCCGCTCAAGCCGTTGCTAAGCTAAAGGTCGTCACTACGTGAAGGAATCAAAGACCGTTGCACAGCTGTCACAACCTAAAGACGACCATGTCCGTCGCAACATATATTATATTATTTTTTTTAAATTTTTTCTAGTGACGGCCATGGTTGTCGGTAGTGATAAAAATATTTTTAAAATTAAGTTTTTTATTATTTATTTTATTTTAATATTTGTTAATTTAAAAAATATAAACAAAAAATATTAAATACTATATAAACACATCGATAGAGGAAAAAAATATATAAAAAGAATATATACAAAGAATGTTCAAACTGAAGTTTTGGCTTCAATCACAAGAAGGGGGGTTGAATTGTGATTAAATAACTTTTATCTGCAATTTCTTTTGATACTTTTTCTGTTCAAGGGTTTGCCTTGGCTAAGTATAAAGAAATAAACTTCCAGAAGGTAATGGTTAGCTTGTTTTAATTATTTAGAATATATATCTCAAGTTAGGTAATGTGCAATAATAATAAAGAGGGAGAGTAAAGAAGATGACACACAGAAATTTATATTGGTTCACCTCTTCCAACCTGAGGCTACCTCCAGTCCCTACACCTGTAGGATTTTCTCACTCTTTCAAACAACTTACAATCTTCTTAGGTAACCTTACCACTAGTATTCTTTACCTGCCTCTTCAGGCCAACAACAACTCAACTAACTCAGTTTTACAACTGATCATCAACTGCAGAACCTTCTGCAGAAGATTCACTACCCAGAATACTGCAAGTACCTTCTGCAGATTCTGTAACTCCACTGAGATCACCTAATCTCAGTAAACCTCACAGGAAAACCTTTCCCTTACTTCTCAGAAGAGGGCTATGCTCCTGCAAACCTCTTTTGAGACTTTTACAATCAATATGAGAAAGAATAAAAACAAACAAGGCTCAAAATATTACAATACTTGCACAGCAGAAGCAAATTGATGAGCCAAGACCCTCTCCAAAGCTTTTCAGACCAGAAAGCACTCTTATGAAGGAGAGAGAAATTTTCCAGAAGATAGGAGCAATGAAACAGCAGATTTATATGTTTCTTCTGGAGTGAGGTGAGTTCCAAGTGTGGAGGAACTCTCCTTTTATAGAGGGCTGGAGCAAAATAGCCGTTGGGCAGCCAGCTGGGTCCAAGGAGATGTCCCTTTCTCTGCTGCAACAAGTACAACTTTACAGCTGTCAAGTTTGACCAGCTCTTCCTTCTGCAGGGTTTCTTCTTCACTCTGTTTTTGGGCCGTTTCTCAAGGTAATTCTTCTTCAAACAAGTTGAAACCTTCCAGTATAGTATTTTCACTTATTCTTGAGTTAATTGATCCATTGGAATCATGAGAAAATGAGAAGAATAAGATTATCATGAATTTAGCCTTATTTGCATCTTCTGCAGCAATGCATTCCTTCTGCAGGGCTTCTGGAACTTCATTCTTCTTCCAGATCTTCTTGATGTTCATCATTAGCTTGTTTGAGAGTATCTTCATGTTTATTATATAGTTGTCCTTAGAAGATATAGAATTCAATTTGTTCTTTTTTTGTTCAAAAGACATTATGTTTCTTCTGTACACTTAGTAACCTCAGGTTCTTCTTAGGAACAACCATTCATCTTCTGATATTTGGTTTTACACCTTACAGAAGATGATTCAAATGTTTCTTGGCAGCTAGTAGAGAGCTTCTCTTTTGCTGCATTAAAATGAATCTTCCTTCTAAGATAATTTTAATATAATTTCTTCTTTTCAAAGGCTGTTCTTATCTTCTGGGGGATGACAGAGAACTTCTCATTGCTTTTCAGTATGTATTAAATCTGTTTGTCATAGATTTGTCATTCCTGTCAATCCTAAGACATTCCTTCTTAAATAAGTGCCATTCCTTTCTTGCTTCTGTTGATCAATTTTACCTTCTGCAAGTGCTTACATGTATCTTCTGAACACTCACTTGAACAAAAGCATTAGTCTTTAAAGTTCAAAATTATTTCAAGTAAACCTTGATTGGTTGTCATCATTAAAACATTCTTTAAGGGATTCTTGGACCTTACAATCTCCCCCTTTTTGATGATGACAACCTATTAAGTTTTACATTGTTATAATTTTGAAGGTACTCCCCCTGAATGTATGCATGTACCTTTATCATTTCCTTTTATGTCATTCAGATTATTGTAAATTTCATGTAGGTTTCAAGAATGCACACAACAGAACTTTATTGTTATAGTTAATCAATTGATCAGATTGTAGAGCAATTTATATCAGCAGGAAAAAGCATAATTTAATTGAGCATTCATTAATCATAAAAAAGATCATCCAAGATCATCCAAAAAGACATGATCAATGTCATACAAAATAAGCCAAATAAGATCTCTCCTATCATATTCCTAAGACATAACAATGTCACATAACCTACTACATATTATTTCTCCCCCTTTGTCATCTATCAAAAAGAATCTAATAAGTCCTAGGAGAAGCAGAATCATCATCTTCTTCTACTTAGAGGGTGAAGAATGGTCAGAGTATGATGAGGTAGTTGGTTGGAGGATATTCTGAGGAGGCTGGTATTGATTAAATGGCATTTGTGGTGCTTGAGGAGCAATGGCAGGTAGGACAAAGGTGTTGAACCAGAACTGGTGCTGTGTGAACCTTTCAATCATCTCATTTACAGAATTTTGCAGAACATTGATATTAGAAAATATTTTCTTGATGTCTGCCTTTATTTTCCTCACTTGTCTCTCAAGTGTTTGGGAGGAAGGAGTAGGTTCAGCCGGGGCAGTGGGAGAAGCATCTTCAGATGCAGCAGCTTCAGGTTCAACAGCCTCTTCCTTCTGCAGAGTAGCAGAGGGCATTTCTTCCTTCTCAACACTTAGTTGTTGGAGAAATGTCTCCATAGATGAGAGATGAGCAGACACAGCAGGAATAGAGTCTTTGAGGGGAATAGTAGCAAGAATGGAGGAGTCCAAAATGGGAGAAGCAAGGAATTGATTCACCAGATCAGTTCCAAAGATTCCTGTAGAAGGACCTGATGGAGTTTCTTCCTTCTGCACTACTTCCTTAGTAGCTACTTCCTCTGGAGCAGCTGCAGTAGTGGGGGGTGTTGGGAGTGGAATGGTGGGAGAGGTAGGTTGAGCAGTGTAAAGCATAGCTAGGGTATTGACAGCTAATCCCTCTGCAGAAGCAAGTGATTGCTCCCTTTCTTCTTCTACAGACTCCTCTTCTATAAAAGCATGCTCTACTGGAGAAGCAGCTTTATCTTCCTCAAAGGGTGAGGTGTCCATGCTGTCATGTGAGGAAGAAGGAGTTGGACAATCCTTTTCAGCTCCAGAAGAAGAAACCTTTTGAGCTTTACTGGGCTCTCCATCTCCAGAAGGTACTGTTGGACCCTTCCTTTTTCTGGAGAAGGTCTTAAGTACCTCCTTCTTCTTCTTAGTCCTTGGAGCCCTTTCTACTTCAGAAGCTTCTTCTTCTCCACTGCTACTGCTGGAAAATAGCTCAGAATGAGTGGGATGTACCATCTTCATTTTCTTAATATTCTTTCTGTTAAAGAAGGTGAAGCTGTCTTCACATTCTTCATCCTCAAGAGGCACATTGTACAATCTAAAGATTTTGGTTAACAGCATGCCATATGGTAGGCTGGCATAAGCTCTCTGTGAATTGGCTGAGTAAACCATGCTTCTAAGAAGCAGGTAGGATAGGGAAAGTGGTTTTCCAATCAGCAAATGGTACAGAACTAGTAGGTCTTGGTCTGTAACCCTTTCAAGGGTTCCAGCTCTAGGAAGAATGGAGTAATAGCACATTTTGTGGAATAGCCTACAAATGGGGATTAGTTTACTGGAAACGAGAGGTAGGTTGGGTTTGCTGAGGACTTTTCTGACTACTTCTTCTTTGGTTATTCCTGCAGAAGCATACCAAGTGTCTTCATAGAGATGATTTTGACATGCAGGCAGATTGAGAACTTCTTCAATAATGCTCGGGGTGAGGATGATAGTTGAACCTTTGACATCAGCAACAAGAGAGTTCCCATCACTCTTATAGTTGCTTTCAGAAGTATAGAAAGCTTTTATAATCCTGGGATATATAGGTTCCTTAAAGACAAGGAAATCTCCCCATCCTTGCTTCTGGAGAAAGTGACTAATAACCCATCTTCCTCTTCTTATCTCTCTTATCATGAATACTCTACCAGGAATGATGCTTTTCCATTTCCATTTTTCAGAGAATGCCTTGAGCATCTCAGAATTTTCAAAAAGGTCCAAATCACTATCTTCAGGATCCTCAGAAAGGATCACTTTCTTCTTTGCTTCCTCCTTCTGAAGCATCTTTCTTATCTTCTGCACATGCCTGAGTGCTAGATTTGTTAGTGGCAATGGGATAAGAGGGTTCTAACAAGATATCTGAGTATTCTTTTCACAGCAGCAACATGTGATTCTTTTGGAGAAGATTGAAATCTAGGACATAGTCCTACTGAAAATAGAATGTCTGGTCTACTAGAAGTTAAATATAATAGAGATCCTATCATTCCTCTATACTTTTTCTCAGATACAGATTTTCCATTTTCATCCTGGTCTAGAACTATAGAAGGATGCATGGGAGTTCCCATGGATTTTGATCCTTCCATTCTGTATCTTCTGAGAAGATCCTTAATATACTTTTCTTGGTATATGAAAATTCCAGATTTTTCTTGCTTTATTTGTAATCCAAGAAAGTATTTAAGTTCTCCCATAAGACTCATTTCAAATTCTCCTTTCATTAGATTAGAGAAATCTTGACACATTTTTGTATTTGTTGATCCAAAAATGATGTCATCTACATAAATTTGCACAATTAGTAGATCCTTCTTAATAATTTTCTTAAACAAGGTTGTGTCAATCTTTCCTCTAGAAAACTAATTGTTAAGAAGGAAACTACTTAATCTCTCATACCAAGCTCTAGGAGCTTGCTTCAATCCATATAATGCTTTTGTGAGTTTGAAAACATAAGTTGGATGTTTTGGATTTTCAAAACCAGGAGGTTGGTGCACAAACACTTCCTCACTTATGTAACCATTTAAAAAAGCACTTTTAACATCCATTTGGTAAAGTTTGAAATTTTTGTGAGCAACAAAAGCAAGTAGAATTCTAATAGCTTCTAGTCTAGCAACAGGTGCAAAAGTTTCATCAAAATCAATACCTTCCTGTTGATTGTATTCTTGAGCCACTAACCTTGCTTTATTTCTGATGACTTTACCTTCTTCATCCATTTTGTTTCTGAAAACCCATTTAGTGCCAATAATGAAGTGATCTTCTGGAGAAGGTACTAGTGTCCACACTTTGTTCTTCTCAAATTGATCCAATTCTTCTTTCATTGCATTTACCCATGATTCATCTTCTAAGGCTTCATTTATATTTCTTGGTTCAATTTGAGACAGGAGTGCTGAACTATTTCCATTGTTTCTGAGTTGTGATCTAGTTCTGACTCCTTCTGCAGTGCTTCATATGATTTGTTCATGAGGATGATTGGTGATTAGCTTCCAGCTCTTGGGAAGACTTTCTTCAGCTTTATCAGTATCTTCTGCAGAACCTTCTGTAGGAGATCCCTGTTCTGTTGTATCTTCTGGAGAGCCTTTTCTGTCAGAAGATTGCTTCTGTAGTAGCTCCCCTTCATCATCTGATTCTTTTGTATGTTTCTCTTGACAAGAGGGATTAGTATCATTGAAAACAACATGCATGCTTTCTTCTATGGTTTGATTCTTGATATGATAAATTCTATAAGCTTTTGAAGTTGTAGAATATCCAAGAAAGATTCCTTTTACAGATTTTGCATCAAACTTTTCAAGATTTTCTTTATTATTTAAAATGAAACATTCACATCCAAATACATGAAAATATCCAACACTGGGTTTTCTTCCTTTCCATATTTCATATGGAGTTTTGTTCAAGATGATTCTGATGGAAACCCTGTTAAGTATATAGCAGGCAGTTGACACAGCTTCAGCCCAAAAGTATTTTTGAATGCCACTATCACTTAACATGGTTCTATCCATTTCTTGGAGGGTTCTATTTTTCCTTTCTACAATTCCATTTTGTTGTGGAGTTCTAGGACAGGAGAAATTGTGTGAAATTCCATTTTCATCAAAGAGGTTTTTAAAGGAATGATTTTCAAATTCTCCTCCATGATCACTTCTTACAGAAGCTATTAAATGGCTACTTTCATTCTGTATCTTCTTTGAGAAGATTTTGAAAGCATCAAAGGATTCATCCTTAGATGTAAGAAATAAAACTCAAGTGAATCTAGAGTAGTCATCTATAATAACAAGTCCATATTTCTTTCCTCCTAGACTTGGTGTTTTAGAAGGTCCAAACAAATCTATATGCAGCAATTCCAATATTCTTTTAGTAGTGATGACATTTTTAGGATGAAAACTTGATTTCGTATGTTTTCCTTTTACAAAGGAATCACACATTCTATCCTTTTCAAATTTGATTTTTGGCAATCCTCTAACTAGGTCTAGCTTAGATAATTTGGAAATGCTTTTCATATTTAGGTGCCCTACTTTCCTATGCCATGTCCATTTGTCATTTTCAAAAGAAGCAAAGCATGTATGATCAGATAGTTCTTCTAGACAAATGCTGTATAGGTTTTTGCTTCTAAGACCAGAAAATAGGACCTTCTTTGTAGATGCTTCTCTAATTTCAAAAAATGTTGGTTGAAACATAACTTCATAGCCACTGTCACATAATTGACTTATGCTAAGAAGATTATGTTTTAACCCTTTTACATAATATACATTATTAATTTGGGTAGAATTTTTCATACCTATCTTTCCAATACCTTTGATGTGAGCTTTATTGTTGTCTCCAAAGGTAACTGTTCCACCTTCCATTTTGTGGAGAAGTATGAATTTGCTTTTGTCTCCAGTCATATGTCTTGAGCAGCCACTGTCCAAGAACCATAGCTCTTTCTTCTTGAGGGATCCTCCTTTTTCCTACATTAGAATAGAGCAAAGATTTAGGTACCCAAATGTTTTTGGGTCCTGAAGGGTTAGATACCTTTCTTTTCCAGCTCCCTTTTCTTTTATAACAATTTTGAGCAATATGTCCAATTTTGTTACACCAAGAACATTTAGGAGGTTGCCTTTTAGTAGGAATGAAAACAGTTTTCTTGAATTTTGATGTTCCTGCCTCATGAAATCCTAATCCACTTTTATCAGTTGTTTCTCTTCCACTTCCTATTCATTTATTCAAATTGTGTGTGCTACTAACAAATTTACTTAAATCTATTTGCAGTTCATCAACCTTTTTCTGCAGAAGATAGTTTTCCTTCTGCAGTGCTGCAGAATTTGTATCTTCTACAGGGTTCTCTTTTATCATCCTTACTTGTTCTGATAGCTTAAAGTGTGATTGTTGAAGATATTGATTAGTTTTACTTAGTCTATCATTATCTTCTTTTAACTTTTCATTTTCTTCTTTAGTTTTAACTAGTTGTTCTTTTAGAAGTGCACATTTTTGTGCAAGTGTGTGTGAATCAGATAATAGATTCTCAAATGCATCTTCTAATTCTTTGTATGCAATAGGAGTATAGGTAATTACCTTATTTTCTTCATCATCACTTCCAGCCATGAGGCATAAGTTTGCTTCTTCTTCTCCAGTATCTTCTTCTTCTGAAGAGCTGTCTGAGTCATCCCAAGTTGCCATCATAGCTTTCCTTCTCTGGAAAGTCTTTGAATCTTTCTTTAGCTGGGGACATTCTAATTTGAAATGTCTTGGCTTGTTGCATTCATAGTAGATGACTTGTGCCTTTGAGTTTTTAGCTTTCTGTCCTTCCTTCTTGAAGTTGAAACTTTTCTTTCCTTTGCCTTTTCTCCTTATCAGCTTCTGGATTTTTCTTGAGATGAAGGCAAGTTCATCATCCCTTTCTGATGATGTTTCATCTTCTTCAGAAGCATTAACTTCAGTAGGAGTCAAGTTGTTTCTTCTGGAAGTGCTTGCTTTTAAAGCAATGGACTTTCCTTTTCTTGGCAGTTCATCCATGAGTTCTTGCTCATGAACTTTTAGTGAACCAAGCAGTTCATCTAGCTTTAGAACAACAAGGTCCTTAGCTTCTTGGATTGTTGTTACCTTAGGTCTCCATATTTTTGGAAGACTTCTAAGGATCTTTCACACTTGCTCTTGGTTTGAATAGCTTTTTCCAAGAGACTTTAGGTCATTGATAATGATAGTGAATCTACTGAACATTTCAACCATGTTGAACATTTCATATTGATGAATCAATATATTGATTTTAGATTCATTAACCTGGTCAGTTCCTTCATGGGCTATTTTAAGTGTATCTCATATTTCTTTGGTTGTTGAACAGCTAGCAACTTTGTCATATTCTCCCCTGCTTAGTGCACAGAGAAGGAAGAATTTGGCTTTGGAGTTCAAAAGATACTTATGCTTATCTTTTGAGGTCCAATCTTCTCTGGCTTTTGGTTGAGGATCTTCTTGTTGTATTTCTGATTCTCCTTCTTTGGGCTGAGCAAGAATTCTGGTCCTTTTAGTTACTTGGAATGAAATTTCCCTTTTCTATAATATCCCAAAGGTCAATGTCTTGGGATTCTAGGAACAATTTCATCCTATCCTTCCAATAGTAGTAGTCCTTTCCATCAAATGTTGGTGGTCTATTTGTGGATGATCCTTCTAGTATGAACATTGAAGCTCCATGATTAGCCATTTCCCTTGATCTTTTCCTCTCTTACTGTTAAGTAAGTTCAACCTTAGAGGCAAGCTCTGATACCAATTGAAGTTTTGGCTTCAATCACAAGAAGGAGGGTTGAATTATGATTGAATAAATTATATCTGCAATTTCTTTTGATACTTTTTCTGCTCAAGGGTTTGCCTTGGCTAAGTATAAAGAAATAAACTTCCATAAGGTAATGGTTAGCTTGTTTTAATTATTTAGAACATATATCTCAAGTTAGGTAATGTGCAATAATAATAAAGAGGGAGAGTAAAGAAGATGACACACAGAAATTTATACCGGTTCACCTCTTCCAACCTGAGGCTACCTCCAGTCCCTACACCTGTAGGATTTTCTCACTCTTTCAAACAACTTACAATCTTCTTGGGTAACCTTACCCCTAGTATTCTTTACCTGCCTCTTCAGGCCAACAACAACTCAACTAACTCAGTTTTACAACTGATCATCAACTGCAGAACCTTCTGCAGAAGATTCACTACCCAGAATACTGCAATCTCAGTAAACCTGACAGGAAAACCTTTCCCTTACTTCTCAGAAGAGGGCTATGCACCTGCACCCCTCTTTTGAGACTTTTACAATCAATATGAGAAAGAATAAAAACAAACAAGGCACTGAAGTTGGCTGAACGTCTCTAGAAGGGGGGGTTGAATAGAGACTTGAAAATATTGTACCTGAAAATTCACACTTAAATTCACGTTGAGACATGATTTCAAGTTTGACACTTGGAGTCTCAAATAGGTTAGATGAGATGTTGTCTCAACAATAATTTTATAATCAAGTAGAGATGATTTGTTAATTTATGAAACTTGATTATCTCTTAATAGATTTGATTTAGTTTAGCAAACAGATCTTAGATGTAAGATTAATTAGCTCAGCAAATGTTAAGACCTTAAAAGAGGATGAGTGAGACTATTGACTGATTCTCAGGTTGAGATAGGATCTGAGATGAGATGCGAGATGAGATGCATGGACAGATTTTAGTAATTACAACTTGGTTTTCTCTGAACAGATTTAATTTATATTAACAAACAGATTTCAGATATAAGATGTGCAATATAAATAAAGAGATAGGGAGAAGAGATGCACACTGAGATTTATACTGGTTCACCCACAACCTTGGGCTACGTCCAGTCCTCACAACTCATGAGATTTCCACTATTGACAAACTCGTCAATACAAGTATTCTTACAGCCTCTTCAGGACGTCCCTCACACCAAGCATAGGCACTCCTACCTTGGTTGAGCCACAAGTATTCTTTGTTCTCAACTGCCTCTTCAGGCAACTCATGCAGTATTCTTTGTTTTCAACTGCCTCTCCAGGCAACGCATGCAGTATTCTTTGTCTTCGACTGCCTCTCCAGGTAACTCAGTGAGTATTCTTCTTACAGTGCCTCTCCAGGCCTTACAAAAGATCACACTAAGCTCAGGCACCTCCTAGCTTAGTTGAGACATGATGGTATGATATGAGATGTGATTGATCTAGCTTAGATCACATACAAAGTATGGATAAACCGTGAGCTCAGCTAGATGATAGCTCTCTAAATCACTCAAAGTGTATACAAATCAGTACAAAACAAGAGCAAAACCTGCTACAAGATATTAGCTAAGATAGCATAGGTAGGTAGGTTGAGATTCACTTGAGACTTGGATTCTTCTGGTTGTGCAGCAACATCTTTGCTGAGTCTCACTGTGTCTCTCACGCATCTCATCATAATGAGACCTCCTTTATTAGTCTTCAGAAAACTAGCCGTTAATAGAGTCGTTATACTAGCCGTTGGAAGAGAGAGAAGCTGTTTTTCACTTTTCTGACGTGAGACAGGTGCTTTTCTGATGCTGTCTCTGCTGTGACAGTGTACTTGCGCTGACTTGCTTTTGCTGCTGAGATTCTATCTGCATCTCATGTCTGCGTCTCATGTCTGCATCTCAAGTCTGCATCTGATCTCTTCATCTCAAGTCTGGGTCTTATGCCTGCATCTGTTCTGAGACTGTCTCATGTCTGTATCTGCATCTCTGCATCTGAACTTGAGACTACGTCTGATCTTGAGACTACATCTGATCTGAGACAGTCTCATGTCTGATTCTGCATCTCAAGTTGAGTCTACATCTCAAGTCTAATTCTGCATCTCTGTTGAGTCTGCATCTCAAGTCTGACTTTGAATCTCATCTTTGCTCAGCTTCATATTTCAAAGTTCTTCTTTGTTATGCTTGGACTGAATATGATCTTACAATGAATTTGGGCTTGTCTCAATCTGACTTTACAGTTTGAGATTGTCTCAAGCTGACTTTGAACCTCTTCTTGGTCTGGCATCTTCTATTCTGATCTTATCTCTTGATTTCTGAAGCTAAGTTACAGTCTCATCTCTTGGAAGATCTTACATCTGACTGTTGATCCTTCCTTTTAAGATTGTAGATGAGTCTCTTCTTTGAGCATTGGTCTTAAGATGATTTTTAGACTGAGCTTGCATCTGAACATGAGATAGCATCTTATGCTTGAGTCTACGTCTCATCTTGAGTTTCAAATAGTGGTCTTCTTGATGCAACTAAATTCATTGTTTTGAGCTCATCTTGACTTGACTTGATGATTGGCATTTCTAGTAGAGATCCTTTCTGATTGTAGCTGAGAATTTAGTTTGATGTGCACCTCTCTCAACTTAGGCTAACTTTATATTAAACCATTCTAAGCTTCTTGAAGACTTTCTGATAAATGATATGCTTTGAGGCTTTCTTCTGAAATGACCTTCAGCATATAGAACTTTTAAGCTCTGCCTATTCTTCAAAGACAATTCTGAAGTCTGATGTTTCTTATCATATGGATTCTGATTATTCTGAATCTCAGGAAAGACTTGCATTGATTGCTCAAACTCAGGCTGATCTTTTATCTTCATCTTAAGCCTGAGAGTTACTACCAATCTCAATCTGTGGTTACCTCTCAATCTCAGTCTGAGCTTGGATGTGGTTGATCTTTATGAGTTCTTCATGAGAATCTTGTCTTTCTTAAGATCTCACACACAAAACATCAGTAACTTCAAGAATAGAAAACATTAATTTTGATCAACAGGTTTGTTGTCATTAAAACCAAATCTCAGAGGGTTTTTGCGCTAACAATCTCCCCCTTTTTTATGATGACAAACCTATTTGAATAAAATTAAGTTTTCATGTATAATAGCATATAAGAGATCATGAGAATCTATATATTTTTCATAATATGATCCACTCAATTGAACTCCCCTTGAATTCATGCTTAACAATGTTTAATGCAAACTATAATATCATAGCATGGTTCAGAATTATGCTATTATGCACATGACGAATACTTTTCTAATTTCTCCCCCTTTTGGCATCAACAAAAAGATGGAAGGAGAAATGTATATCAAATACATAGCATCAGAAAAATCTGTCAAATAATCACCTCCTATTGATTTTCAATTATACTAATGGCATTAAAGACATGATTTTTACTTTTCAAATATATGGATGATCTCAACAGAGGGTTTTGAGCAAGAGATGTATGCAATAATATTCTCAATTACCCAAGAGTAATAAGATAAAGCAATAGATCACACATATGGTTATAACAATGATCGCAAGAATTTTTAGATGAGGCAACATGATATAGAAAGGGATAAATGCTCCAATAATAATAGATAGAACAGAAGGGTCAAAGACTAAGGTAAGAAGAAGAGCTTTTAGACTCTAGATTCCAGAATTTTCTTAGTAACTTGATATCCATATTTTTCAGAATCTCTCTCACTAAGTTCAAAATCTTTCTTAAACTTCTTTCTTACACTTTTCTCTTTGATCATCTTTCTCAATTCAAACCTCAAGAGAGCTATTTTTCCCATTCTCTTTTTATTTTAACATTTTCTCAAGAAAAGATAAAGAGTGATTTCTAGAGTTGTAGAGGAAAGAGGTATATGCATTCATCTATAAATGATCACTCCCCAACTGAGTCAACATACATGGTTAACACATTAGCAAACAATTTGACTAACTCCCCCTCAAAATGAGATGGTTCTGTTGATATTTCCAATGTTGCTGGTTTAGCAACTTTTCAATGGCTTATGCATAAATTTTTTAACTTTCAGAAAGATCATTTGAAAAGGGGATACAGTTAGGATGGAATATTAGAAAACAGAACTCAATCTAAAACCGGAACAATGATTTATTCTGTTTGCATACTTGATTAGATGATAAGAATTTCATTTGATGCATATTCAAGTAGCAAGAATACATTCGGCACAAAGATTGAATCAACTACTCCCCCTAAATATGTTACACACCTTGAATTTTATGCCCATAAAAGGTCAAGATTACAGACTTTAGATAGTAAGGGAACAGAACTGAAATTCATCAATATGATTCATAATCATTGCATATTTTTCAGCATTGAAAGACTGTTTCAAAGATTGAGATATTTCATGTTCAGTTCTTCTTCATATTCATTTATTTACCCAAAATTCCAAATCATAATATCCACATCAATTTGATGCAACAATTTACTTTTGATATGCCAAAGATTACCACAGATTTGGGAATCAAGGCGACATTGTCAAAGGTATCACTCTCAAGAGATCAAGTTTTACTATTTTTCTATCATGTATCCTTAATCTTTGACAAGTACTGCTCCTATCATAGATTGATCTAGAAATTTATATTCTATCACAATAAACCACATCATGACAACTTTCCAATGCCACAAGAATCAACTCATTTGGATTGGTACAATTAAAGATATTTTAACTTGAAGTTTCAGCACCAAATCACAAAACATCCATTGACTTAGCTACTTTAATCTGTACTTGTGAGTTATTTCTAGTTCATAAAAATATGAGATTTCAACACAATAAACTAGACATCACAAGCTTTAGAATGATATAAAAGTAATTTCATTTGGAGTTTTCTATCATAAGATATGAGTGATTAAAGTTGGTTGTTCTATAATAGAGTGCTTACTATGACAGGTCTGGTTTTTCATTTACTGTAATCAATCTATGCATCCAACAATAGTGAAAATTAATAATGTTAAACCATAGAACAACATCTTTGAAACCCAACTGGTTTCATTTGAAAAGGCTTTTCCTAGCTCCAGATATAAGCATGCAAAACAAATGTGTTCAGATTTGACTACATGAGAGATCAGTCCACTTGAAGTGTTTGCTGGGAGTTATGCAGATGATGAAAAATTCTGAAACTTTCCAGTCAAATACTTATATGAGCTAGCTTTCATACAAAACTGGTTTCACTCAAAAATCATTTTTGTAGTTCCAGTTATGATCAATTTAAGTGAACAGGTTTATATCAGACTTTGTATCAGTGAGACTGTGTTCACGAATTTACTGGAACTTTTGTGGTCAGTGTAAAATCTTCAAAATTTCCAGTTTGATATTCATATAAAATATCTTTCACACAAAATTAATTTCACTGAAAAAGGACTTCTATAACTTCAGTTATGGTTCTTTTCAGTGAACATGTTTATATTGAAGGTTGTAACAATGCAGCCGTGTTCACAGAATTACTGGCATTTTTGTGATTAGCATTATAATCTCAAATTTTCCAGTTTTGATTCTATTTTAAGTTATCTTTCCAATAGAATTGGTCTCTCATAAAAATAATTTCTACAGCTCCAGTTATGACGATTTTAAGTAAACAGGTTTCTGTGAGCATTTGTAAAACTGCAGTTGTGTTAACAAATTTTCTGGTACTTCTGTGCTTAGTATAACAGCTTCAAACTTTCCAGTTTTGCACTCTTATGAGTTAGCTTTCCAACAAAATTGGTTTTACTCAAAAATAAATTTTGTAGCTCAAGTTATGATCATTTTAGTCAGGCTATATCAGAAATATCTCTGCATACGGTACAATAATATTTTTGCCTTCAAATTTCACTTGTTTCAAAATCATCTCAAGAGCCTTTAATCTCATAATTTCTTTTTCATATCTTTTATTTAGAAGATTGACTTGATTAAGAAAATGGAGAGCATGTAGACTTAGCTTTGTAGAAATGTTTCTCCAAAACAAAACACTTTAATCTTTCCAAGTTTTTCTTTTCTCAAATATCATGAAATTGACTCAAGGATATGTTTTCATATGATCAGCTCATGTTTCATCATAGATAGATTTCAAACCCAAATTCTCACATGATGCAGGATCATAAGCATATGTTGCATTACAGCATACTCACAATAGTTGAGATTTAAAACTGTATTTAAGGTCATGACAAAAACATCATTCAGAATTCTAATTATCCAAGACACATAGAATTATTCAAGTAAGCATGTTTGTCATTGAAAACTGAATTCTAAATTCTGCATAGTGCCATCATACTTTAAATCCTATCTTCAAAATGAGAACAGCAAAAATTATCACATATGCATCATCATGGAAGATTAGTTTCAGAGTACCTCATGAAGCATTCCTCAAGTTGTCATTTGATCCATATGACTTAGAAAATTTGCAGCTTGATATATGTAGACATAAACTTAGCTTCTGCATTTTCTTTTTGAACTTAGCCATCTCCTTGTGCTTTCTTCTCTTAGAAGCTTCTTTCTCTTTCTCATATTGTGAGAAAGCACTTGCTCTCTTGTGCAGTAGCTATTTTCTAAAATTCATGAATTTCCTTTTTGTGTTGTCATGATCAGAGCTACAACAGGAGTCTCACTTGGTCGTTCTCTCCATCTAAGTCTCAGGCTCAGTCTCAACCTGAGACTCATATGAGACTCTCTCAAGTGCAGCTGTACTTTCTTGCTTTTTATAATTTCTGAACATCCTTTTAACTTAGATATGAGGATTTTCTCATATTGTTCTTGTTGAGATCCAAGCATTCCATTTTGTCTCCAAATCTACAATCTTTCTCATCTCAAGTGTAGGATTAGTCTTGTCAAAACTATCATGCATATTTTTTTACATATTGAGCAATGAGATTGTAGACTTTATAGTTACTTGGATGTTATAGAATGTTCAGAAAATAATCAGATTTGAAATAGGCATCTTGTTTTAAAGATATGAATGTACAAAGCACTTTCCAACAAGAGGATATCTATCATTTGATACTCCAAACTTTAAGTAAGCATATGAGACATTCAAACATTTGATAAAGGGAGTAAAAATATAATTTACTTTGCTGTTTGATATTTCAAGTAATCACGACAGTGGTAACACATAATGACCAAACAGCTTTTCATATCTTTTGCAAACATGGTTTCTACAAATCTAGCATGCTTGTTTATAAAAATACTTACAACCATGATGCCATTAAAATAAGTGAAGAGATATAGCAGAAATTCTCAATGATTTGATCAAGTATGTTTTAGTCCAAATATAAAGAGGGATAAGAGATTGATATCACCAATGGGTCTTCCTTGTATAAGCACTTTCAACCTTCAAGCTTCAAGCATTTTTTTTTTTGACAGCATCTATTTACCTTTCTTTTCTTTGAGAGTGTCCTTTAATGCTTTTGCTTAGGTTTGGTAATATTTTTTTTTTTTACCCAATGCTTCTCTTTGAGAGGTTCCACTTTATGCATTCAAGAAGCTTTGATTCAAAATCCTATATCCTCTTTGACTAGACCAACATGCTCATCCTTTTGAAAATTTTTCTGCATAATCAAAACACTAGGGGAACATTTTGGTAACCATTTAGACTTTGGGTCCAAGTGGGTTAGTAATCAAATATTTATCATTTTAGCATATGTATGAGGTTAATATCAATACTCAATTTTTTCATTGCATTCTTTAACTGAAATAACCAATCATTTCAAAATATATTCAATGTAACATAGAAACAATGGATTTTTCTATTCAAGTATTATTCCAAAATTTTGAGCCAAATATATAATGTTAATGTGTACTGTAGACTAGTGTAAATTGTTTTTCATACACATACTTCCTCTTCAACGTTCTATCTCTCTCATCCTTTCTTGTGACATCCTATTTTCTACTATCAATGAATAATTTCCAAGCATATAGGATTTCCATCACAGGGCTTTTGGAACTTTATTCTTCTTCCAAATCTTCTTGATGTTCATCATTAGCTTGTTTGAGAGTATCTTTATGTTTATTGTACAGTTGTCCTTAGAAGATATAGAATTCAATTTGTTCTTTTTTTTTTCAAAAGACATTTTGTTTCTTCTGTACACTTAGTAACCTCAGGTTCTTCTTGGGAACAACCATTCATCTTCTGATATTTGGTTTTACACCTTACAGAAGATGATTCAAATGTTTCTTGGCAGCTAGTAGAGAGCTTCTCTTTTGCTGCATTAAAATGAATCTTCCTTCTAAGATAATTTTAATATAAATTCTTCTTTTCAAATGTTGTTCTTATCTTCTGGGGGATGACAAAGAACTTCTCATTGCTTTTCAGTATGTATTAAATCTGTTTGTCACAGATTTGTCATTCCTGTCAATCCTAAGACATTCCTTCTTAAATAAGTGTCATTCCTTTCTTGCTTCTGTTGATCAATTCTACCTTCTGCAAGTGCTTACCTGTATCTTCTGAACACTCACTTGAACAAAATCATTAGTCTTTAAAGTTCAGAATTATTTCAAGTAAACCTTGATTGGTTGTCATCATTAAAACATTCTTTAAGGGATTCTTGGACCTTACACAAACATAATACAATAAAGGCTTATATATGTTTTTAGTCCCTATAAATATGGGTCATTTTGTTTTTAGTCCCTGTAAAATTATTCTTTGGTTTTGCATCCCGACAAAATTTTCTATTAGCCTTTTTGATCGCTTCCGTTAACTTTAGGCTGATGTGGCTAACAGAGTGCCACATGAGCTTGCCACATGTGTTATTTCTGAAGTTGAAGATTTAATCACAAGAAGGGGGTTGAATTGTGATTAATTAAAATTTTCTGCAATTAACTTCTAATACTGTTCTGCTCAAGTTTTACTTGGCTTACTATTAAAAGGTAAAGCACCAGAAGATGTATTGTTAGTAATTTATGCAATATGCAGAAGATAGGATTCCTTCTTTAGAATCTTGATTGTTAACACTTACTTAGGTATTATATAGTTTTCAAAATCCTTTTATGCACATGAAATAAATAAGGAGAGTAGTGAAGAGAAGGAGGCACACAAATTTTTATACTGGTTCACCTCTTCCAACTTGAGGCTACGTCCAGTCCCTACACCAAGTAGGATTTCTTACTCAAACAACCAAATTACAATCTTCTTGGGTACACACTACCACTAGTATTCTTTCTACAACCTCTTCAGGCTTATCACAACTCAAATAACACAAGACTCAAGCCTTTTCTTACTGCAGCACCTTCTGCAGAAGATATAGCTTGAACAGCATACTGCAGAGCACCTTCTGCAGAGTCTGTAAGCACCTCAATTCACACTTGAGCTTCCAGTCCTCTCAAAAACACTTACCCTTTACTATCACAAGAGACACTCTTAATCACTAGTCTCCTTGTGACTTTAAAGAATGAAAGTGAAAAGCTAGGTAAGTACAAAGCTCACAAATGATACATATAAAGCACAACAGAAGAACAATAGTGAGCCTGCTCCCCCTCAACAACTTGCAGTACCAGATTCTTAAGGATTAGAGGAGAGAGAAATGTTTCCAGAAGATGAGGATGTAAATCTGATAGTATTTGATCTTCTGGAGAGAGAGGTGTGTTGAAATGAGAGAAGAGCACTTCCTTTTATAGGGAAAATGAGCAACTAGCTGTTGGGAAGGCTCCAAGCATGTCCAGCTTTACTTTCATGTGTTGGCACTGTCAAACAGTTGCTGCCTTCTGCAGGTACAACTGTTAGTTTGACTAGATTCCATCTTCTGCAAATTCATCTTCTGCAGAGAGCAAATCTGGTTCATTCTGTGACACATTCTTCTGTGAACATGCTGAGAGTAATTTCTGGATGATTATTGATGTATTTCCAGTATTTTTAACTCAACTGTTTTTATGAATATCCTTTTCAAAGAATAAGAAGGAGTTTGTATCTTCTGCGGGATGTATGCTTCTGCAGAATCATTTTGTTGCTTCTGCAGGTGTACTCCAAGCATTCTGTGATATTCCAGTACTTCATCTGATTAATTTTGATCTCTCAAAAACCATGGGAAAGCTTCTTTTGCTTGATGAACAATGAATCTTCCTTGTAAAGTGATGTCTCTTTTTGTAGGGCTGCTGATTACTCCTTCTGGAGGATTGGTTAATTTAACAGGAGATTCTTTTTGATTGAGTTAACATCTTTTTGCTTTCATTCATAGATTTGTCATTCTTAGAGATTTGAAGTAGTCATACATAGTTCCATCTCTTGAACTTTCATCTTCTGAAAAGAATTTCCCTGCATCTTCTGGACACATTCTCAAGTGAAATAATTAGTCCCTTAAGAATCAGAATTATGTTAAGTGATCTTTGATGGGTTGTCATAATTAAAACCATAGTGGGAGGATTCTTGGACCTTACAATCTCCCCCTTTTTTATGATGACAACCTTTTCAAACATTACTTAATTAATTCTGATTTTTTGTAGAAAGCTCCCCCTTAATTCCTGCAGTATTTTGAGGGGTCAGGTGTTAAATTCAAAATGTGACAAAACATAATTAATGATTGGTATAATCAAGCATGATGTAATGAGCATGATGTAGCAGAAATTTTAGCAAAAATTGGATGTGCATCAAAACACAGCAAACTGCATGTCATCATCAATATCATTAATCATTTATCAAAAGTCATTCATCAACAGTCAAGACAGAGCAAGGAGGTGATTACATCAATTTCAAAAATATCCAGAATACATCAGTTTTCTATGCCATCCATTAAAATCTTAGCTAAGCTACCCTACATACTACTTCTCCCCCTTTGTCATCAATCCAAAAAGCCAGTGAAATGGGTATGGAGAAACAGAATCATCATCCTCCTACTTTGATGGAGAGGAATGGTCAGATGATGAAGAGGTAGTAGGCTGCAATATGTTCTGAGGAGGCTGGAACGGTGTGAAAGGCAGGGGGAGCTTGAGATGCAATAACTGGAAGCACAAAATTATTAAACCAGAACTGATGTTGGGTGAACCTCTCAATCATCTCATTTACAGTGATTTGCAGGGTGTTCACATTTGAGAACAACTTCTTCATGTCAGCCTTAAGCTTGTGAACATGTTTCTCAACAGAATTTGAAGATGCAGGTTGATCAGAGGTTCCACCAGAAGGTTTAGCAGCAAGGTCATGCTTTTCTGTAGGGTCAGAAGGAGGAGAAGGAACCTTCTCTGAGCTTAGCTGCTGAAGAAATGTATTCATTGAAGAGAGATGAGAAGAGATCACTGGAATATTGTCCCTAATAGGTGCAGCAGCAGGAATCATAGAATCTAGAATTGGAGAAGCAAGGAACTGATTTACCATATCTGTTCCAAAGGTTCCAGCAGAAGGAGCTGAGTGAGTGTCCTCCTTCTGGATTTCTTCCTTCTATATTTCCTTTCCTTCTGCAGAGACGTGCTGACCTTCTGGTGCATCATCTGGAGATGCAATTCTGGTGGGAGAGTGAGGCTGAAGTATGGGCATAGTTGAATCAAATGGAGGAGGTTCTGAGTAGCTCTTGGTAAGGTTGGCTAAGGTGTCAGATGCCAATCCTTCTGCAGAAGCACTGTGAGCTTCCTGAGAAGTTTCTGCATCCATATCTTCTTTTTCACTACTTGGAGCTTCCACAGAAGATGATTTTGGCTGTGAGACAGCCTCATCACCATTTTCTTCTACAGAGTCAAAGTTCATAGACTCAGATGGAGGAGGGCTTGCAGAGATTTCTTCACTGGAGAAGGAGAAGAGACTTTTTGAATCTTGCTAGAAGTCTCTCTAGAAGCAGCCTTTGTCATCCCCTTTCTCTTTCTGGAAAAGGTCTGAATTTCTTTCTCCTTCTTCTTTTTGGTCCTAGGGGCTTTAGGTCCTTCTGAGGCTCCTTCTCCCTCTTCACTACTACTGGAATAGGCTAGAGATGGCTCAGGTCTTCCTATCTTCATCTTTTTGACATTCAACTGCCCAAAGAAGGTGCAAGAATCTATACTTTCTTCTTCTTCTAGGGAAATGTTATGGAGTCTGAAAATCCTAGTTAAGAGCATCCCATATGGCAGACTTGCATATGCTCTTTGGGGGTTAACTGAGTATATCATACTCCTTAACATTAAATAAGAAAGAGAGAAAGGTTTTCCAAAAAGAAGGTGATAAATTACCAGAAGATCCTGGTCAGAAACTCTCTCTAAGGTACCAGCCCTTGGTAGAAGAGAGTAGCAGCAGAGTTTTTGAAATAGTCCGCAGATTGGGATAAGCTTGCTTGATAGAAGAGGGGAATCTGGATGATGGAGAATTTTTCTGGTGATTTCTTCCTTAGTAATGCCTGTAGAAGCATACCAGTTATCATCATATAGTTTGTTTTCCACTGGCTGCCTGCCTATGGCTTCATCTATTCCTTCTGCAGTAAGAACAATAGTTGACCCCTTTATCTCCACAACCAAGGAGTTCCCATCACTCCTATATCGACTGGCAGAGGCATAGAAGGCTTTGACAAGCCTAGGGTATACATGTTCTCTCATCAAAAGAAAATCTCCCCAGTCTTGCTTCTGGACAAAATGTCCAAGGTCTCAGCCACATTTCCTTATTTCTCTCAGAAGGAAAATTCTTCCAGGAATGATTGTCTTCCACTCCCATTTGTTATAGAAGATTTTCAGCATTTCTTGGTCTTGAAAAAGGTCTAGATTGGAGTCTTCTGATCCTTCAGAAGGATCACTTTCTTCATCTTCTCCACTGTCACTTTCTTGTGACATTTCTGCAGAGTTGGTATTTCATGGCTGGATGATTTTGGTTCTGAGGTAGTGGAGGGAGAATCAATCCCAATGGGATTGTTAGGGTCATTTCCAGTGGTGTGAAAACCTGGTCCAGCTCTTAGTCTGTCAGACCTTCTGACATAGACTACTAAAGCAGCTTAAGCTCTAGAAGAGGATGGAACTAAAGAAGATGAGGGTGCAGTAGGAGGTTGTGATGGTGGTTCATCAGAATGAGGTTCCTTGGGAGGTAGTTCTGTGGAAAGGTGTTGCTCAGAAGGTGGTTGAGTGTGTGTAGGGGATGGCTCTGTAAAATGTGGTTGAATAAGGGGTGGTTCAATGGAAAGAGGCTGGACATTCAATACCCCAGTGTAAGGCACGATTTCATTCCCAATGATCTCTGGTTCCTCTGAGTCTCTGGATGAGGAAGAGTTCTTCTTATTGGCAATGTGCTTGATTCTCATTTTCTGAGAAGAACGAAAAACAGAGTATGGAAGTGTTTTTGTGAATGCAAGAAAGTAGGAATGGAGGTGCAGAGGAAAAACAAGGAGCTGAGTGCCTTTCCATACAGCAATGCAGTGCTTAAGTACATGAGGCTCACTAGTCGTTAGCTTTCATGGGAGGGGAGGAGAGAGAGAGTGATTCAAACGAAGAGAAGGGGAGAGAGAGAATGAAACGCACAGTTTTTTAGGCAAGGTAGGTACTACAAACGGTCAGCTTTTAAATTGCAATTCTTGTGCAATAACTGAGTTGCTCTTTTTGTTAAGGACAAAAGACAACTTTCCTTATTCCATTTTGTATTCCTAGTAAACAAAAGTCTGCAACCTAGCTTTGACCTCCACTAAAAATTAATTTATTAATAATTTGATTGACTTTGATAGCCGTGAAGGATAGTGACTGATCCTAGGACCAAGGAAAGTCATAGTACATCATTGTTGGTCAATAATCAGCCATGTTTCTGTCAAGGATGAGCTTTACTGAAACAGCCATGACTATATCTTCTGCACAGACAAAGTTACAGAAGATAATATCCTATGCCAGAATTCCAGAAGATGGAACATCTTCTATGCTCACAGTTAAGTGGAATTCTGCAGAAGATTAGGATCTGAGCTGTGATTTCAGAAGATGAAGCATCTTCTGTTCACATGATTACTCATGTTTCTGCAAAATGATAAGAACACAACATCTTCTGTACAGAAAATTTGAGTATGCTTCTTAGCCATCCTTTTAACTTTTATTTCTTTGAGGAATAAATTTCATCTAATGCCTTAAGAATTCAGTCTTCTCATATTAATTTTATCCCTAAGAAACACAAATCTATCTTCCACAAGAGGCTTTGTGAAAATATCAGCAATTTGAAGTTTAGTTTCAATAAATTTCAATTCTATATCATTCTTCTGGACATGATCCCTTATGAAATGATGTTTTATGTCAATGTGCTTGGATCTAGAATGCTGAATTGGATTCTTGGACAGGTTAATAACACTAGTATTATCACAGAAGATGGGAATTTTAGATTACCTTAGATAATAGTCTTCTATTTGATGCTTAATCCACAACATTTGTGAGCAACAGCTAGCAACTGACACATTCTGCTTCTGTTGTGGATAATGCTATAGTGGGTTGCTTCTTACAAGACCAGGAGATCAAGGATTCTCCAAGAAACTGACAATCTTCACTTGTACTCTTTCTATCCATTCTATCCCCAGTATAATCAACATCACAATATCCTATAAGCTCAAAATGTGTGCCTTTCTTGTACCAAAGTCCAAGGTTAGTTGTTCCAACAAGATATCTAAGTATCCTTTTTACAGCGGCAACATGTGACTCTTTTGGAGAAGATTGAAATCTAACACAAAGACCTACTGAGTATAAAATGTCAGGTCTACTAGCAGTTAAATATAATAAGGAACCCATCATCCCTCTATACTCCTTTTCAGAAACAGGTTTTCCATCTTTTTCTAAGTTTAAAGCTGTAGAAGGATGCATAGGGGTTCCCATAGGTTTTGACCCTTCCATTTTATATCTCTTAAGAAGATATTTAGTGTATTTTTCTTGATTAATGAAAATTCTAGAATCTTCTTGTTTGATTTGAAGTCCAAGGAAGAATTTCAATTCTCCCATGAGACTCATTTCAAATTCTCCTTTCATTAGGTCTGAAAATTCTTCACACATTTTCAAATTTGTTGAACCAAAAATGATATCATCAACATATATTTGTACAATGAGAAGATCTTTCTTGAGAGTTTTTCTAAACAAGGTGGTGTCAATTTGACCTCTTGAAAACTCATTTTAAAGAAGGAAGTTGCTTAATCTCCCATACCAAGCTCTTGGAGCTTGCTTTAGACCATATAGGGCTTTAGTTAATTTGAAAACATGATTGGGATGTTTTTTATTTTCAAAACCAGGAGGTTGATGTACATAAACCTCCTTATTTATGAAACCATTTAAGAAAGCACTTTTCACATCCATTTGATAAAGTTTGAAATTTTTGAATGCAGCAAAAGCAAGAAGAATTCTAATAGCCTCTAGTCTAGCTACTGGTGCAAAAGTTTCATCAAAATCAATACCTTCTTGTTGGTTGTAACCTTGAGCTACTAACCTTGCTTTGTTTCAGATCACATTACCTTTTTCATCCATTTTGTTTCTAAAAACCCATTTGGTACCAATTATTGAATGGTCTTCCGGAGGAGGGACTAGGGTCCAGACTTTATTTTTCTCAAACTGATCAAGTTCTTCCTTCATAGCTTTTATCCATGATTCTTCTTCAAGTGCCTCATTCACATTTTTTGGTTCAACTTTGGATAGAAAAGCTGGGCAGTTTTCATTTCTCAGTTGCCCTCTTGTTTTTACTCCTTCTGTAGTGTTTCCTATGATTTGATCATGTGGATGATCAGTGATGAGCTTCCAACTTCTGGGAAGATCTTGTTTCTGGACACCAGCATCTTCTGCAGAATTTTCTGTAGTAATTTTATCATTTGTAGTATCTTCTGGAGAGCTTTGGTTCTCAGAAGATACCTTCTGCACCGGTTCAGTCTCATCATCTGAATCCTTTTTATCATTTTCTTGAGAAGGACTGTTAGCATTATTAAAATAACATGCATACTTTCCTCTATAGTTTGATTTTTAATATTATAGGTTCTGTAAGCTTTTGAAGTGGTTGAATAGCCAAGAAATATACCTTTTTCAGATTTGGCATCAAATTTCTCAAGATTATCCTTGTTGTTCAATATATAACATTCACAACCAAATATATGAAAATAGGCAATGTTAGGCTTTCTTCCTTTCCATATTTCATACGGAGTTTTATTAAGAATGCTTCTGATGGAAGCCCTGTTAAGTATATAACATGAAATGGATACAGCCTCATCCCAAAAGTACTTTTTAATTCCAATATCACTTAACATGGTTCTAGCCATTTCTTGGAGGGTTCTATTTTTTTATTTCTACAACTCCATTTTGTTGTGGAGTTCTAGGACAAGAAAAGTTGTGTGAAATTCCATTTTCATCAAAGAAGTTTTTGAAAAAGTGATTCTCAAATTCCCCTCCATGGTCACTTCTTACAGAGGCAACCATTTGGCCACTCTCATTTTGAATCTTCTTGAAGAAGATCTTGAAAGCATCAAAGGATTCATCCTTAGTAGTGAGGAACAAAACCCATGTGTATCTAGAGTAATCATCTACTATAACAAGGCCATACTTCTTACCCCCCAAGCTAGGAGTTTTAGTAGGTCCAAATATGTCAATATGTAATAGTTCTAAAATCCTTTTTGTGGTAATTACATACTTGGGATAGAAGCTTGATTTAGTATGCTTACCTTTAACACATGCCTCACATATTTTGTCTTTATCAAATTTCAATTTTGGTAATCCCCTAACTAGTTCTAACTTGGATAGTTTAGAAATGGTTTTCATATTTAGATGACCAATTTTTCTATGCCAAGTCCATTTATCATTTTCAAAAAAAGCAAAACAGGTTTGGTCTGATAACTCTTCTAGACAAATACTATATAGGTTTTTGCTTCTAACCCCTGAAAACAAGACCTTTTTAGTAGATGATTCTCTGATTTCACAGAATGTAGGATGAAACATAACTTCATAGCCACTGTCACATAGTTGACTAATGCTAAGAAGATTATGTTTTAACCCTTTCACATAATGCACATTATTAATTTGGGTAGAATCTTTCATACCTATCTTTCCAATACCTTTGATTTGAGCTTTGTTATTGTCTCCAAATGTTACTGTTCCTCCTTCCATTTTGTGTAGCTGGATGAATTTGTTTTTGTCTCCAGTCATATGTCTTGAGCATCCACTGTACAAGAACCATAGCTCTTTCTTCTTGGAGTTTTTTACTAGTTCCTACATAAGAAGACAACAAAGCTTTAGGTACCCAAATCTTCTTGGGTCCTGAGTGGTTAGATACCTTTCTTCTGAAGCTCCTTTTTCCTTCTGTAACAGTTTTTGTGATTGTGTCCAAATCTGTTACACCAAGAACAATTTGGAGGTTTCCTTTTGGCAGGGATGAAAATAGTTTTATGATTATTTGAGAATTGATCTTGGTTATATCCTAATCCCCTTTTATCAGAAACTTCCCTTCCATTTCCTATTAATTTATTTAAATTGTGTGTGCTGTTTACAAACTTACTTAAATCATTTTGCAGTTTATCAATTTTCTTCTGCAGAAGATGGTTTTCCTTCTGCAGTTCTGTAGATTTTTCATCTTCTGCAGTACTGTTATTAATCAATTTTACTTGTTCTGATAATTTGAAGTGAGATTGTTGAAGACATTGATTTGTTTTGATTAACCTATTATTATCTTCCTTAAGCTTTTCATTTTCTTCTTTAGTTTTGACTAGTTGTTCCTTAAGAAGTGCACATTTTTGTGCTAGTGTGTGTGAGTCAGATAGTAAGTTCTCAAATGCATCTTCTAATTCCCTATATGCAGTAGGATTATAGGTAATTACCTCACTGTCTTCATCATCCTCACTTCCAGCCATGAGACACAGGTTGGCTGCTTCTTCTCCAGAATCTTCTTCTGAGGAACTGTCTGAATCATCCCAAGTAGCCATCATGGCATTCTTCTTCTGGAGAGATTTTGGATCCTTCTTTAATTGAGGACACTCTGCCTTGATGTTTCCTGGCTTGTTGCATTCATAGCAAATAATTTGATTTTTTGATCCATCAAATTTTTGTCCTTCTTTCTTGAAATTGAGGAACTTTCTGCCTTTTCCTTTTCTTCTGATCAGCTTCTGTATTTTTTGGAAATGAAGACTAATTCATCATCATTGTCAGATGATGCTTCTTCATCGGAGCTATCCTCAGCTGTATTTGAGTTGTTTCTTCTAGACGTGTTAGCTTTTAATGCAATTGACTTCCCTTTTCTTGGTAATTCATCCATAAGTTCATGTTCATGAACTTTTAGTGATCCAAGAAGTTCATCTAACTTAAGAACAACAAGATCTTTGGCCTCCTATATTGTTGTTTACTGCGACACCCTTAGTTTTACCACTAAAAACATCACATTATGATACGTGACCGTCGAACTTACTATTTTTAGAAACGTCAAAATACGAAATTTTTTTTTTTGAAAAGGGTTTAGTCGTCACCAACCTATCACATCTCTGATTTCATTTAAGGTATTTATAAAACATTCTTTCCTTAATAGTGAAACTAATTTCCGAACGTCGAATATAGTTACCATAATAAGTAAACATACATCATAAGAAAGACTGCAGAATTACCACATGGAAATAAACCGTACATAAAGTCATACATGCATAAGCAGTGTACTCCCTGAGCCACACAAAGGTACCCACAAAACAGGAGTTCTAGTAGTAAACTGAAATACATAAGACCTCAAACAAAAATACAGAAAAGAGGTTACTAGACTAGAGTTGTACTACTAGACCTAAAATAACACTAAACTACTCCTCGCTGGAAGGGTCCTCCTCCTCTGGATCCTCCTCCTCCGGGTCCTCTTCTAGATCCTCCTCTGGGTCCTCCTCCTCCTCTGAAGTGTCATCGATCATGATCAGTTCCATCTCGTCAGTGAGACCTCGCGCATCAGTACGCCTAGACCGAGAAGGTGATGCCTCGGAAGTGGAGGGGGAGTATCTAGGGGAGTCTGGCCCAACCATAGTTGCCATCCGCGACGACTGAGATGACGTCGAAGAAGCGGGACGACGACGAGAGCGACGGAAGATAGTATAACGTACAAGTCCTGGTGGTTTGTAGCGAACTCAAGGTCACTGGAATAGTAAAATCTATCTCTGGAACCAAAGGGAGGCTAGGGTGAGTGATAATGAGATGTCACCTCCCACGTAAACACGCATCGGCTAGGAAGGTCGGGTTCACCCTGCAAGTCGTGGCCCCACGACCTCCATCGCAGTGAACCTTCATGGTCGTCATACCTGAATCTCTCCACTGCGACTATCGACAGTAGCGCGAGGAACCGAACCAATAGCAGAAAATAACAGAAGCAGAAAGGAAGGGTGAGAACATCGCATGAACTCACAGCATATAGGATACAGTAAACTAGAGTATACACACACAGGATATCCACACAATTCAATCAACAATGAATACAGTTTATATCATCATGATGCATATAGACTAATGCATGCGGGCCTAGGGAAACATCACCATCTGCAGTGCACACAGCAACTGCCCGACCATATATGCACAACGTATCAGGAGTTAGAATCGGTACTAGCGTGGTACTTATATTTTTCTTTTGGCCAATTTTATCCGACTTCCAGATAATCTCAACTGACCCTGAAAACTTGAGAGCGACAGGATATTCAAGCTTGATCCCCTGCGTACTCGACAGTAGGGTGCGAGCCTACGTCATCTTAGCCGTTTGGAACCTGACTATCCTCAGGGCTGGCATCCCCCCTCGAGTACCCGATGGCGTTCTTTGCAAAACCTAGTGCACCCGTCCCTACCAGTTTCACACTGTACCGAGTGTCACTGCCATATAGGTCGCAAGGTTTTTAACCTTGATCATCAACAATGCTTTATGATGCATGTCACACAACAATGCCTACAGCATTCACATCCTTATAGGCAAGCCCATCGAATCATTCAACGTTACCACTTACCCGTGGCACGGCCCGATTCAATGTCTTTCCTTCAAGGAAAACCAGACAATGCTTTCTCAGCATACACAGTCCTTACAGGCAAATCCCAACGAATCATTCAACGTCACCTCTTACTCGTGGTACGGCCCAATTCAATGTCTTTCCTTCAAGGAAAACCGAACCCTATCTTGGGTTGGAACCGCACTCCCTCACTAAGCTTCTCAAGTCTTATGCGGAAAGAGTGTGTTGGTTATAATCTTTTAAGGTAGTTTGTACTAATGTTCTTCTTTGAATCAGTATTCAGTTCCACTTGAATCCTATAACTTACTAAGACTTATGATAGTGTCTTATGGATAGTATTACTTACCCTAATTCATCTTGTACGACTAATTAAGATTAGGTTTAACCTTTAATTATAATTAATCTTCATTAACTGAACTATAATTAATCTTAGTCCTCTTTAATTAAGTCTTAATCCTTACTTAAGATCCTAATTAATTCCTAATTATCCCTTATCTCTTCCTTAATCTTGGATTAAGCTTTTAATTATATTTGATTAAGGTTAATGATAATTAATTAGTTCTAAATCATCATTAAGGCTTCATTACTTAATTAATACTTCATTAAGTTAAATTAACTTTAGCCTTAATTAATTATTCTTTACTTAATTAACTTAAGTAGATTAGATTAATTAACTTAGATAATAAATTAGCTAAGCCCACTAATTAATTTCTAAGTTTTAATTTTAATAGGTTGGATTAGAGTTGAAGTCCAACTCTAATCTAAGCCCAATTCCATAAATTTTTTTGTTGACTTTCAAATGAGTCTTTGACTCTCTTTTTGAAGGTGTTGGGCCTGAACCAAAGGCCCAAAGGTTGGATGACTCATAGGTGCCCATTTTTACACATAACAAGTCAAAATGTTGACTTTTGTGTTGACTTTTATTTGGACTACACTTGGAATCCGAATTTAATTCCTTTTATATTTTCCAAAATTTATTAATTAAATTAAAATCCTTTTAGTAAATTTAGTGTTTTAACCTATTGGACCATTTAGGCCCAAAAACATGTTTTTCATCATCACTTGAACTTTTCAAGATCAAAAAGCATTCTTGATGAGTTTCATCAAGAACAACCTCAAGAACATCAAGAACACCTTGAATGTTCATCAAAACACCAATTTTGCAACAACATCCAAACTTTACCAAATTTCAACACAATCATCCACAAGCATTATAAACAACAAATATCATGTTAATTCATCCAAAATCATCCATACACATATTCAAGTTCATAACTTTATTTCTAAGCTCATAAACATCATTTTTCAAGAATCAACATCCAAAACAATTTCATAAATTCAAACAACCTCATGCATGTTCACAAATCCATCATCAAAACTCATTTCCATCATCAATTAAAATTTTAGAAACATGCAGCCCCATTTAATCAAAATAGTCGAACCATATAGAAAGAAAATGGAGAATTTTTTTCAAGCAAAAACATGGTTTGCATGTAACCCAAAACATCATCCAAGCATTTTTCAAGCATCATCAACAAATCAAAATCACCATGCAAGGCTGTAGTTAGCCGAACCATATCTCCCAAGAGATAGGTTCCAACAACTCATTTTTCAAGGGAAAAAAAGATTAAAGACAAGGATCAAGGGCAATCCTTGACTCTAGTCACCAGTCCTACTAGAGTTCAAGTTCTCCCCCCCTTTACCTAAGGAATTTCCTCAAAATAAGGTGCAGCAACAGCCCTTGAAACAGCTCCCAAAATAGCCCCAAAACTCCTTCCTTTGGTCACCAACAAGAGTTTTTGAGGCTTGGAGGCTAGGTGTTTAAAGCTTTGGTTCAAAGATGGAACCTTGGCTTTGAATGTGTTGGAAGAAAATAATGGAGATTGAGAGAAAATGGAGAGGGAGTTCACGGCTTCTTCTTGGAGAAAAGGAGAAATGAGAGAAAGAAATGGAGACCTTGCATGTTAGGAAAGGAAAATGAATAAATGTTTTAATGTTTAATACCATAATTTTCCTAAGCTAGACACTTGTCTTGGAAGGAAGGAAGGAAAGACAAGTGTCTCCCATGCAACACACACCACACACATGCACGTTTCTAGAAGGAGGAAAGGAAGGGTTGTGCAAATTTTCTGGCCCGGATCAAGAGTATTCGGGCCTGGTTCAAGGGACAGTAGGGGCAAAAAGGTCATTTTTCACAGAAAAATCCCAAAAATTCCCAAAAATTCTAGAAAAATAGGAAATTCATTCCTAAACTCAAGAATATAAATTTTATGATTAAAAATAATTTTAATCACTCAAATTCAAAAAAACACTCAATACAGCAAAACGGTAAAAACGCAGGTGTTACATCTCTCCCCTCCTAAAAAGAAATTTAGTCCTCGAAATTTGTGCGTACCTTCTTGAAATAAATGAGGATGGGACTTCTTCATTTGCTCTTCCAACTCCCAAGTTGCATTCCCTTCATCAGTTGCACTCGAAATAACCTTAAAACAGAATCTTTTTTCCTCTCAACTGCTTTATCCTTCGGTCTCCGATTCGCACAGGTAATACCTCATAAGTTAAATTTTCTTTTAATTGTATTACGTCGGGTTCTATGACGTGCGAAGGTTCAGGAATATATTTTCGGAGTTGTGACACATGGAATACATTATGAAGATTAGAAAGAAAAGGCGGTAAGGCAATTTGGTAAGCAACAAGACCGATTCTTTTCAAAATTTGGTAGGGACCAACAAATTTAGGCGTGAGCTTTCGAGATTGCATCGCCCTACCAACCCCAGTCATAGGTGCAGCTCTCAAAAAGACATGGTCTCCTTCTTTGAATTCAAGGGGTTTCCTCCTCCGATCATAGTAACTTTTCTGCCTGCTCTGTGATATTCTCATCCTTTCCTGAATCATCTTGATCTTTTCCGTGGTTTGCTGAATCATCTCAGGCCCCATCACTAGGCCATCGCCAGATTCAAACCAACACAAAGGTGCCCTACACTTTCTACCATACAATGCTTCGTACGGTGCCATCCCAATACTAGAATGGAAACTATTGTTGTAGGTGAACTCGATCAGTGCCAACAACTGATCCCAACTTCCCTTGTGTTCTAAACACATACACTCTCAGCAATTCCTCTAGGGATTGGATAGTCTGCTCAGACTGACCATCTGTCTGAGGGTGATAGGCTGAACTAAGTCTTAACTTGGTTCCTAAAGCTTGTTGCAGACTACCCCAAAATCTGGACATAATCTAGGGTCTCTATCTGATACTATGCTAGACGGAACCCCATGTAACCTTATTACTTCCTTAATGTACAACTGGGTCAACTTTTCTAGGGAAAACTTAATGTTGATGGATAGAAAATGAGCAGATTTTGTTAACCTATCAACAATTACCCATATAGCATCAAAACCTGCAGGAGTTCTAGATAAACCTACCACGAAATCCATTGATATGCTATCCCATTTCCACTCAGGGACATCTAAAGGCTGTAACTCCCCAGACGATCTCTGATGTTCAATCTTAGCTTTCTGACAAACCAAACAAGAAGCTACATACTCAGCTACTTCCTTTTTCATTCCAGACCACCAAAACATCTTCTTCAGATCTTGGTACATCTTAGTTGCTCTAGGGTGAATACTCAATCCACTCTTATGAGCCTCTTCTAAGATCAGTCTTCTTATTTCCTTATCACTGGGTACACATATCCTACCCTTGAATCTAATAATTCCATCAATGCCCTTACGAAACTCAGATTCTCCTTTCTTAGGGACTAGGTCTTTCAAAACTTGCAAAGATTGATCTACTTCCTGAGCTAAACGAACTTGCTCCAAGAAATCGTTTGAAATCTTCAAGGTTCCTAACTTCACACTCTTAGGGGCAAATTCAACATCTAAGTTCAGGTCTCTAAACTTTTCTATCAGTTCTAGCTCCTTAACCATCATTACTAACATATGCAAAGATTTCCTACTCAACGCATCAATTACGACATTGGCTTTCCCAGGTGGTACTGCAGACTAAAATCATAATCCTTCAAAAACTCCATCCATCGCCTTTGCCTCATATTCAACTCCTTCTGATCAAACAGATACTTCAAGCTCTTATGGTCACTAAAGACTTCAAACCTAGCGCCATACAGATGGTGCCTCCAAATCTTCAAAGCAAAAACTATGGCAGCCAGTTCTAGATCATGCGTAGGGTAATTTACTTCGTGTGTTCATAGTTGCCTAAAGGCATAAGCCACTACTTTACCTTTTTGCATCAACACACCCTAATCCTTGTTTCGAAGCATCACAATACACTTCAAAACTCTCTTGCGGGTCAGGTAAAACTAAAACAGGCGTAGAAGTTAACCTCCTTTTTAGTTCCTGAAAATTATCTTCACACTTCTGGCTCCAAACGAAAGGTTGATCCTTCCTAATCAGACGGGTCAACGGGGTTGCTATCCTAGAAAAATTCTCAATAAACTTACGGTAGTAACCAGCTAACCCTAAAAAGCTTCTCACTTCCGTCACAGTCTTAGGTGCTTCCCATTGTAACACAGTTTCTACCTTAGCTGGGTCTACGCTAACCCCTCCACTAGAGATCACGTGACCTAGGAAGTTCACTTCCTTCAACCAGAATTCACACTTAGATAGCTTAGCATACAACTTTCTATCCCTCAGGGTCTGCAAGACTATTCTAAGATGCTCTGCATGCTCTTCCTCACTCTTGGAGTATATGAGAATGTTGTCTATGAAGACTACAACGAATTTATCCAAGTAAGGTTGGAAAACTCGGTTCATATAATCCATGAAAACTGCGGGCGCATTGGTTACACCCAAACACACTCACTAAATACTCATAATGCCCATAGCGTGTTCTGAAAGTCATCTTCGGAATATCCTCAGACTTAACACGTATCTGGTGGTAACCTGACTTAAGGTTAATTTTTGAGAATACAGTCGCTCCTCTCAATTGATCCATCAAGTCGTCTATCCTAGGCAAAGGATACTTATTCTTTATCGTCACCTTATTAAGCCGACGATAATCTACACATAGCCTCATGCTACCATCTTTCTTCTTAACTAACAACACTGGTGCTTCCCAAGGGGACACAGTAGGCCTAACAAACTGTTTTTCTAACAACTCTTCTAGTTGCTTCTTCAACTCAGCTAACTCTAGAGGGGACATCCTATACGGAGCTATAGAAATAGGTCCGGTTCCATGTACCAACACTATGTTAAACTCTATCTCTCGTTCTGGCGGCAAACCAGGGATATCTTCAGGGAATACTTCAGGAAATTCTCTCACCACAGGCAGTTTACTGATGTCAGATTCTCGCTCTTCCTCCAAAGAAGAAAGTATCATATAGATTTGAGCTCCTTCTCTCAAAGAAGCATTCACTTGGTTGGCGGACAAGAATCTCGTACTTACAGAATTAGGAGTAGAGGGAGAAGAAGAATTAAACACAACAGATTTGTTATGACAGTCAAGTTGGACTTGATTGGAAGATAACCAGTCCATTCCCAAAACAATATCAAGCTGAGAAAGGGGCAAACAAATCAAATCAGCAGAGAAGGCTTTATCATCAATGGTGATTGGACAGTTCAAGCAGGCTAATGAAGTGATCACATGTTTAGCAGTAGGAGTAGAAACAACAAGATCATAGGGTAATTTAACAACAGGCAATTTCAATCGTTTCACACACTCCAGAGAAATAAAAGAATGCGTCGCACCCGAATTATATAATACAATTAAAATAATTCCACTTATAATGCACTTACCTTGGATCAGATCCTCGGATTCAGCAGCTTCAGCACCGCTCATGGTGAACGCTCTGCCTCTGGTTCTGGGTCTTCCAGCTTGTGCATTCAGATTCGACACAGGTGCACTTGCAACACTACTACTACTTCCTTTCAAAGCAGGGCAATCCCTCTTAAAATGGCCACCTTGTTTGCAATAGTAACAGATGATTCCGCCGGGTGGGTCTGCAGTCTGGCTCTTGACTGGACAATACTTCAAAAGATGATTCTTTTTACAACATGGACAGCTGGCGTAGTTTTGCCTGTGTACTGCTTGCAGGACTTCCCCCACTAGTAACCATCGATTGTGGTCTCACGGCGCCCCCAGATGATGAGCCAAAGTTGTTCCTTGGGACAAAGTAAGGCTTCCTCCTTTCTTGTGTAACCTTAGGTTTGTTCCTCTGCGGTCCGGAATTCTTCCAATGAGCTTGTCTCGCTTTGGTGTCATCCTCGAAGATGCGACATATGTTAACCATCTTGGAAAACTCGGTGATCTGTTGATAGCCAATGGCTTGCTTGATCTTTGGCCTTAAACCACTTTCGAACTTAGAGCACTTGGATCTTTCATCTACATGTTCTGGATGTACGGGCAGAACTTGGATAACTCCTCAAATTTTGCTGCATACTCCCCAACAGTCATGCTCCCTTGCTCCAACTTCAGAAATTCTATTTCCTTGCGCTTCCTCATATCAGTGGGAAAATACTTCTGGAGAAAAGTCTCCTTGAACAGATTCTCATATTACAAAGGTAGTAATATAAGAGCAGACAATTCACACAACAAACAATCCACACCAATAAACAATCAACACAGAGTAAACACAGAGAGAAGGGTATTATAGACCATACCCGAGACCAAAAGGAAAGAACAGCTCCGATACCACCTAAATGCAACACCCTTAGTTTTACCACTAAGAACATCACATTATGACACGTGACCGTCGAACTTACTATTTTTTGAAACGTCAAAATACGGATTTTTTTTTTTTTTTGAAAAGGGTTTAGTCGTCATCAACCTATCACATCTCTGATTTCATTTTAGGTATTTATAAAACATTCTTCCCTTAATAGTGAAACTAATTTCCGAAACGCCGATATAGTTACCATAATAAGTAAACATACATCATAAGTAAGACTGCAGAATTACCACATGGAAATAAACCATACATAAAGTCATACATGCATAAGCAGTGTACTCCCTGAGCCATACAAAGGTACCCACAAAACAGGAGTTCTAGTAGTAAACTGAAATACATAAGACCTCAAACAAATACAGAAAAGAGGTTACTAGACCAGAGCTGTACTACTAGACTCAAAATAACACTAAACTACTCCTCGCTGGAAGGGTCCTCCTCCTCTGGATCCTCCTCCTCGGGGTCCTCCTCCGGATCCTCCTCTGGGTCCTCCTCCTCCTCTCAAGTGTCATCGATCACGATCAGTTCCATCTCGTCAGAGAGATCTTGCGCATCAGTACGCCTAGACTGAGAAGGTGATGCCTCGGAAGTGGGGGAGTATCTAGGGGAGTCTGGCCCAACCATAGTTGTCATCCGCGACGACTGAGATGACGTCGAAGAAGCGGAACAACGACGAGAGCGACGGAAGGTAATGTAACGTACAAGTCCTGGTGGTGTAGCGAACTCAAGGGTCACTGGAACTGTAAAATCTATCTCTGGTACCAAAGGGAGGCTAGGGTGAGTGATAATGAGACGGACCTCCCCCCTAAACACGCATCGGCTAGGAATGTCGGTCACCCGCCAGTGGCCCCGAGACATCCATCGCAGTTGAACCTTCATGGTCGTCATACTGAATATCTCCAATGCCGACTATCGACGTAGCGAAGGAACACAATAGCAGAAAATCAGAAGCAGAAAGGAAGGGTGAGAACATCGCATGAACTCACAACATGTAGGATACAGTGAACTAGAGTATACACACAGGATATCCACACAATTCAATCAACAATGAATACAGTTTGTATCATCATGATGCATATAGACTAATGCATGCGGGCCCAGGGAAACATCACCATCCGCAATGCACACAGCAACTGGCCGACCATATATGCACAACGTATCAGGAGTTAGAGTCTGTACTAGCGCGGTACTTATATTTTTCTTTTGGCCAATTTTATCCGACTTCCAGACAATCTCAACTGACCCTGAAAACTTGAGAGCGACAGGATAGTCAAGCTTGATCCCCTGCGTACTCGACAGTAGGGTGCGAACCTACGTCACCTGAGCCGTTTTGGAACCTGACTATCAGGGTTGGCATCCCCCCCTCGAGGACCCGCTGGAGTTCTTTGCAAAACCCAGTGCACCCGTCCCTACCAGTTTCACACACTGTACCGAGTGTCACTGCCATATAGGTCGCAAGGTTTTCAACTTGAACATCAACAATGCTTTATGATGCATGTCACACAACAATGACTACCACATTCACATCCTTATAGGCAAAGCCCATCGAATCATTCAACGTCACCACTTACTCGTGGCACGGCCCGATTCAATGTCTTTCCTTCAAGGAAAACCAGACAATGCTTTCTCAGCATACACAGTCCTTACAGGCAAAGCCCATCGAATCATTCAACGTCACCACTTACCCGTGGTACGGCCCGATTCAATGTCTTTCCTTCAAGGAAAACCGAACCCTATCTTGGGTTGGAACCGCACTCTCTCACTAAGCTTCTCAAGTCTTATGCGGAAAGAGTGTGTTGGTTATAATCTTTTAAGGTAGTTTGTACTAATGTTCTTCTTTAAATCAGTATTCATTTCCACTTGTATCCTATAACTGACTAAGACTTATGATATTGTCTTATGGATAGTATTACCTACTCTAATTCATCTTGTACGACTAATTAAGATTAGGTTTAACCTTTAATTATAATTAATCTTCATTAACTGAACTATAATTAATCTTAATCCTCTTTAATTAAGTCTTAATCCTTACTTAAGATCCTAATTAATTTCTAATTATCCCTAAATCTTGGATTAAGCTTTTAATTATATTTGATTAAGGTTAATCATAATTAATTAGTTCTAAATTATCATTAAGGCTTAATTACTTAATTAATACTTCATTAAGGTTAATTAACTTTAGCCTTAATTAATTATTCTTTACTTAATTAACTTAAGTAGATTAGATTAATTAACTTAGATAATTAAATTAGCTAAGCCCACTAATTAAGTTCTAAGTCTTTATTTTAATAGGTTGGATTAGAGTTGAAGTCCAACTCTAATCTAAGCCTAATTCCATAAATTATTTTTGGTTGACTTTTAATGAGTCTTTGACTCTCTTTTTGAAGGTGTTGGGCCTGAACCAAAGGCCCAAAGGCTGGATGACACATAGGAGCCCATTTTTACACATAACAAGTCAAAATGTTGACTTTTGTGTTGACTTTTATTTGGACTACACTTGGAATCCGAATTTAATTCCTTTATATTTTCCAAAATTTATTAATTAAATTAAAATCCTTTTAGTAAATTTAGTGTTTTAACTTATTGGACCATTTAGGCCCAAAAACATGTTTTTCATCTTCACTTGAACTTTTCAAGATCAAAAAGCATTCTTGATGAGTTTCATCAAGAACAACCTCAAGAATATCAAACACCTTGAATGTTCATCAAAACACCAATTTTCCAACAACATCCAAAATTTACCAAATTTCAACACAATCATCCACAAGCATTATAAACAACAAATATCATGTTAATTCATCCAAAATCATCCATACACATATTCAAGTTCATAACTTTATTTCTAAGCTCATAAACATCATTTTTCAAGAATCAACATCCAAAACAATTTCATAAATTCAAACAACCTCATGCATGTTCATAAATCCATCATCAAAACACATTTCCATCATCAATTAAAATTTTAGAAACATGCAGCCCCATTGAATCAAAATAGCCGAACCATATAGGAAGAAAAATGGAGAATTTTTTTCAAGCAAAAACATGGTTTGCATGTAACCCAAAACATCATCCAAGCATTTTTCAAGCATCATCAAAAAATCAAAATTACCATGCAAGGCTATAGTGAAATAGCCGAACCATATCTCCCAAGAGATAGGTTCCAACAACTCATTTTTCAAGGGAAAAACAAGATTAAAGACAAGGATCAAGGGCAATCCTTGACTCTAGTCACCAATCCTACTAGAGTTCAAGTTCTCCCCCCCTTTACCTAAGGAATTTCCTCAAAATAAGGTGCAGAAACAACCCTTGAAACAGCTCCCAAAACAGCCCTAAAAATCCTTCCTTTGGTCACCAACAGAGTTTTTAAGGCTTGGAGGCTAGGTGTTTAAAGCTTTGGTTCAAAGATGAAACCTTGGCTTTGAATGTGTTGGAAGAAAAAAATGGAGATTGAGAGAAAATGGAAAGGGAGTTCACGGCTTCTTCTTGGAGAAAAGGAGAAATGAGAGAAAGAAATGGAGACCTTGCATGTTAGGAAAGGAAAATGAATAAATTTTTAATGTTTAATACCATAATTTTCCTAAGCTAGACACTTGTCTTGGAAGGAAGGAAGGAAGAGACAAGTGTCTCCCATGCAACACACACACACATGCACGGTTTCTAGAAAAAGGAAAGGAATGGTTGTGCAAATTTTCTAGCCCGGATCAAGAGTATTCGGGCCCGGTTCAAGGGACAGTAGGGGCAAAAAGGTCATTTTTGACAGAAAAATCCCAAAAATTCTAGAAAAATAGGAAATTCATTCCTAAACTCAAAAATATAAATTTTGATGATTAAAAATAATTTTAATCACTCAAAATTCAATAAAACACTCAATACGGCAAAACGGTAAAAACGCGGGTGTTACAGTTACTTTTGGTCTCCAGATTTTTGGCAAGCTTCTGAGGATTTTCCTTACTTGCTCTTGGTTAGTATAGCTTTTACCAAGATATTTTAAGTTATTGATGATGATTGTGAATCTGCTGAACATCTCATCAACGGTCTGATGTTCAATCATGTTGAATATTTCATATTGGTGAGTCAGAATATTAACCTTTGACTCTTTAACTTGGTTAGTGCCTTCATGTGCTACTTGAAGGGTGTCCCAGATTTCCTTTCCTATGTAACATTCAGCAACCTTATCATATTCTCCTCTGCTAAGTGCACAGAGGAGAAAATACTTAGCTTTAGAGTTCAGAAGATACTTCTGTTTATCTTCTGCAGTCCATTCTTCTCTGGGTTCGGGTTGAGGTTCTTCTGTTCTAACCTAAGGTTCTCCTTCTTTTAGTTGGACTGGAATTCTAGTCCTTCTCACCGTAGGATTGAAGTTTCCTCTTTCAATAATGTCCCAAAGATCAATGTCTTGGGATTCTAGAAATAACTTCATTCTGTCTTTCCAATAGTAATAGTCTTTTCCATCAAAAGCTGGTGGTCTATTTATGGAAGATCCTTGTGGAATGAACATTGCAGCTCCATGGTTGGCCATTTCCATGGATCTTTTCCTCTTTCGCTGTTAAGTGAGTTCAACCCTAGAGGCAAGCTCTGGTACCAATTGAAGTTAAAGATTTAATCACAAGAAGGGGGTTGAATTGTGATTAATTAAAATTTTCTGAAATTAACTTCTAATACTGTTCTGGTCAAGTTTTACTTTGCTTAGAATTAAAAGGTTAACCACCAGAAAGATGTATTGTTAGTAATTTATGCAATATGCAGAAGATAGGATTCCTTCTTTGGAATCTTTATTGTTAACACTTACTTAGGTTTATATAGTTTTCAAAATCCTTTTGCACATGAAGTAAATAAGGAGAGTAGGGAAGAGAACGAGGCACACAAATTTTATACTGGTTCACCTCTTCCAACCTGAGGGCTCGTCCCGTCACTACACCAAGTAGGATTTCTTACTCAAAAAACCAAATTACAATCTTCTGGGTACACACTACCACTAGTATTTTTCTACAGCCTTTCAGGCTTATCACAACTCAAATAACACAAGACTCGAGCCTTTTCTTACCGCAACACCTTCTGCAGAAGATACATCTTGAACAGCAAATTGCAGAGCACCTTCTGCAGAGTCTGTAAGCATCTCAGGTCACACTTGAGCTTCCAAACCTCTCTCAAAACACTTACCCTTTCTGTCACAAGAGACACTCTAAATCACTAGCCTCCTTGTGACTTTACAGAATGAAGTGAAAAGCTAGTAGTTACAAAGCTCACAAATGATACATATAAAGCACACCAGAAGAACAATAGTGAGCCAGCTCCCCCTCAACAACTTGTAGAACCAGATTCTTAAGGATTAGAGTGAAGAGAGAAATGTTTTCTAGAAGATGATGATGTAAATCTGATAGTATTTTGATCTTCTGGAGAGAGTGGTGTGTTGAAATGAGAGAAGAGCACTTCCTTTTATAGGGAAAATGAGCAACTAGCCGTTGGGAAGGCTCCAAGCATGTCAAACTTTCCTCTCATGTGCTGTCACTGTCAAACAGTTGCTGCCTTCTCTGCAGGTACAACTGTTAGGTTTAACTAGATTCCATCTCTGCAGAGAGCAAATCTGGTTCATTCTGTGCACACATTCTTCTGTGAACATGCTGAGAGTAATTCTGTCTGGATGAGTATGGATGTATTTCCAGTATTTTAACTCAGTTGTTTTATGAATATCCTTTTCAAAGATAAGAAGCAGTTTCTATCTTTTGTAGGATGTATGGCTTCCTGCGAGTCATTTTGTTGCTTCTTCGCCCGGTGTACTCCAAGCATCTGAGTATTCTCCGTACTTCATCTGATTAATTTGATCTTTCCAAAACCATGGAAACTTCTTTTGCGTGATGAACAATGAATCTTCCTTGTAAAGTGATGTCTCTTTTTGTAGGGCTGCTGATTACTCCTTCTGGAGGATTGGTTACTTTAACAGGAGATTCTTTCAATCCTCCTTTGTTTATGACTCTGGATATTGCAACATATAGTTGTCCATAGGAGAAGACAGACATTAGCAGATAAATTCCAACATGTTTCAAATATTGTCCTTCACTTTTATTGATAGTCGTTGCAAATGATACAATGACAGGGGAACTTCCTTCTTTGAAACTTAAAAGGAATTCTATTATCTGAAGGAGTTAATGAAAATCTATGAATAAGTACTTCTTGCCCAACATTTATTCCAAAAATGGACTTTTGCTTCTGATATGAACCATGAGGTTCTATTTTTTTATGGACTTAGAATTTCTTGATAATAAGAGAAACTACACGTGAACCCTTTGCAAGGAAAATAATCAATATTTTTGTTCTTTTCTTTACGTACGCACGTAACTATTTTTCTTTTCTTTTCTTTCTTTTCTTTTCTTTGACGTACGTGTACTTATAATCAAAAACAAGAAATTGATAATGAAAATACCAATAACAATATGAATCCTTATGAGTACTTGAAAATTAAATCACATAATATTCAAGAACGTAGAGGAAAGAAAAGCAACTGATTATAACAGAAATCAACAGAAAAATAAGAAGAGCAGATAAATGGACGTCACACTTTCATGAATTGAAAGATAAGTCCAAGAAGGATGATCACACAAAGGTATATGAACCTTTGATAACCTTCACTCTTGACTAGCAAGAAAGTTAGAGAAAATCACTCTCTCAAGTGTAAGAAAATCACTCTCTAATTTGGCAGCAATTTGCATAATTCATCAATCTTATTTTGTGCATGCATGAAGCATGTATTTATAGGATTTTCATGACATCTTTAGGGTTTCCATTCAGCTGAGTTGCTCACATCAAAAGCCCACTAAGCCCACGCCCAAAATGCCCAAATACCCCCAAGTACAATTTCCATGCATTCCTAAGTTAACCCTACAATAACCTAGTAAAATGCACCCTATAGGAGTTCACCTAGCCGCAAATAATCAACCAGAATTTAGGCACATGTTAGCTACATTAAACCTTGAAAAATAACTCCAAACATGAGATAAAGAGGTCATTCATTCAGCCTTAAAGTAGCCGCACCAACTAGCCTCATTCCTCAAGATTCCATGCTTCTATGTAGCCTTCTACTTCATGACTTGGCCCCACTTGTATGACTAAGCAATCAGCCATATTTTACACATGTGGCCGCACATGAAGCTCCAAAATGTGGCTAGATTCATGCGCACAAAGAGCTTCCTCCAACGGCTATAAGACACGGCTTTAATGCCTTTGATCACCATTACACACTTGTCTTTGTAACCATCAAAACAATAACTCAAGTTTGTAATTCCTATTTCTTATTGAAAGCAAAAATAATTCAGCCATTAATCATATGGCCGCCCCCCAACATCCCATGTGGCCGCCCACAATGCCACATCAATGGCATGCAAATGCTTCATTTATCAGTTGCATTAAATGCAACTGATTCTTCATCAATTAAGCTTTCCTCTTCAACTTGAGTGCAATTAATGAACTTAGGACTTTCATTAATGTTTGCACACTTTGAGTTTGGAACTTCTTTAATGATGACTTCAAGTGCCTCCTTAGCCTTCCTAGCTTGTGCCCTTGTCATGGGCCCACCCCAACCTGCTGACTGCCTTATTGATGTCCACATCACGCCCCCCTTTTGAAAAGGATTTCTCTCAAATCTGAAGGGTCATCACCTACATCAAAAGAGGTTAAGTCAGAAACATTAAAGGTAGCACTAACATTATACTCACCAGGCAAGTCTATTTGTAGGCATTGTCATTGATCCTCTCAAGCACTTGGAAAAGTCCATCTCCTCTAGGTTGAAGCTTTGGATTTTCTTTGTTCTGAAACCTTTCTTTGCGCATGTGAACCCATACCCAATCTCCGGGTTGGAACACCATCTTCTTTTCTCCTTTGTTGCTTGTTTGGCATAGCTCTCATTTCTCTTTTCAATTTGAGGCCTTTACCTTCTCATGCATCTTCTTGACAAAATCAGCCTTAGCCTGCGCTTCTTTTGTTTAAACATGGAAATGTAGGCAAAGGTAATATATCAAGAGGAGTTAGGGGATTAAATCCATAACTACTTCAAATGGAGAACAGTTAGTAGTACTATGGATAGCCCTATTGTAAGCAAACTCTACATGAGGCAAACAATCCTCCCAAGCTTTAATGTTTTTGTTTAAAATGGTCCTAAGCAAAGTTCCTAGTGTCCTATTAACTACTTCTGTTTGTCCATCAGTCTGAGGATGACATGTAGTAGAAAACAGTAACTTAGTTCCAAGATTTCCCCATAAAGTCCTCCACAAATGACTCAAAAATTTGAATCCCTATCGCTCACAATGCTTCTTGGTAGCCCATGTAATCTGACTATCTCCCTTGAAGAATAAATCTGCTACATGACAAGCTCATCCACTTTCTTGCAGGGTATAAAGTGAGCCATTTTTGAAAACCTGTCAACCACAACAAAAAACAGAATCTTTTCCATTCTTTGTTTTTGGAAGCCCCAAAACAAAGTCCATGGAAATGTCAATCCAAGGAAATTCAGGAACAAGTAAAGGAGTATATAACCATGTGGTTGCACTTTAGACTTAGCCTTTTTGCATACAATACATTGGTCACATATCCTATGAACATCACGTTTCATTTTTGGCCAATAAAATTATCTTGCAAAATTTCTAAAGTCTTTGCACTCCAAAATGTCCATTAACCCCCCTTCATGCGATTCCCTCACAAGCAATCCCTTATGGAACTTTTAGGCACACACAATTTTATTCCTTTAAACAAAAATTCATTATGCCTTAAAAATCATTTTTCTGATTTTTTTTATACATGCCACATTACAAATCAGCAAAATCCACATCATCACAATACATGTCTTTCAAAGATTCAAGTCCATATAGTTTAGTTTCAAGCATAGCAAGCAAAACATGTCTCCTAGAAAGAGCATCAGCAACTATATTTCCTTTTCCCTTTTTATGTTTTATGACGTATGGAAATTGTTCCAAATATTCTACCCACTTAGCATGCCTTTATTTAATTTTCCTGGCCCTTTAAATACTTCAAAGATTCATGATCACTATGAATAACAAATTCCTTAGGAAGTAAATAGTGTTGCCAAGTTTTAAGAGCCCTTACCCAAAGCATATAATTCCTTATCATAGGTAGAATAATTAAGTGCTGGTCCACTTAATTTCTCACTAAAATAAGCAATTGGATGCCCTTCTTGCAATAAAACAGCAACCAATTCCAACATTAGAAGCATCACACTCCAATTCAAAAGATTTTGCAAAATTTGGTAAGGCTAGAATAGGCGCATGTGTGAGTCTATCCTTGAGGGCAGCAAAGGCCGCCTCTTGCTTCTCCCCCCATTTGTATCCCACACTCTTTTTCACAATTTCATTAAGGGGTGCAGCTAAGGTGCTAAAATCCTTAACAAATCTCCTATAGAAACTTGCTAAGCCATGAAACTTCTCACCTCACTCACAGTCTTAGGTGTTGGCCATTCTTGAATAGCCTCACCTTTTCCTCATCAACTTGAACTCCCTTGGAGCTCACAACAAATCCCAAGAAAATAACATGGTTGGTACAAAATATGCACTTATCTAGATTAGCATACAAAGTTTCTTTTCTTAGCACATCCAAAACAGATTTCAAGTGATCAACATGCATATCCAAAGAAGTGTTATAAACAAGTATGTCATCAAAATACACAACCACAAATTTTCCTATAAAACTCCCTTAAAACATGGTTCATCATCTCATGAAAGTGCTAGGTGCATTAGTTAATCCTAAAGGCATAACTAACCACTCATATAAACCATATTTGTTTTAAGGCTGTTTTCCATTCATCTCCCTCTTTAATCCTTATCTGATTGTATCCACTTTTTAAATCAATTTTACTAAACACACATGCACCATACAACTCATCAAGGAGATCATCTAACCTGGGAATTGGATGTCTATATTTGATGGTGATGTTGTCAAGGCTCTACAATCAGAACACATCCTCCAAGTTCCATCCTTCTTTGGCACCAAAATAACAGGAACAGCGCATGGGCTCATGCTGTTTCTCACCCACCTTTGCTTATCAAATCAGCCACTTGTCTTTCAATTTCTTTTGTCTCTTGTGGGTTGCTTCTATAAGCTGGCCGATTTGGTAGAGAAGCTCCTGGTATGAGATCAATTTGATGCTCAATTCCCCTTAAAGGTGGCAACCCATCAGGAACATTTTCTGGAAACACATCTTGAAAATCCTGCAAAAGAGCTTTAATAGACAAAGGCAAATCATAATTGTCAAATTGGTTAGCATGAAGTAATTGGTTTTCACCAATTAAAAGAAAAAGAGGTCGATTAGCACAAAGCTCTCTCCTAACTCCTTTTTCTTTTACCAAGCACAACTGTTTGCCCTCACGAATTTCTCTCTTTTTCTTTTTAGTCTCATCACTCTCATGTGTTTCACTCTCTTTTTCTCTTGCTATCTTTTCTCTCAATTTTCTTTGATCCTCACTCACTTCCTTTGGGGACAAAGGTTTGAGAACCACCTTCTTTTCCTGAAACATGAAAGAAATTTTGTTAGAAAAACCATCATGGATGGCTTTTGTATCAAACTGCCACGGTCTCCCCAAGAGTATATGGCTGGCCTCCATTGGAACTACATCACACAACACCTTGTCTTGATATTTTCCAATGGTGAAAGGAATCACGGCTTGCCTCTTAACATGCACCTCATCTCCCTCACTAAGCCATTGAAGCTTGTATGGCCTAGGATGTGGCTTTGTCTCCATATTCATTTTTGTCACCAATCTATCACTGACCACGTTAGTACAACTACCACCATTAATTATAACTAAACATATCTTACCATCAACAGAACATCTGGTATGAAATATGTTTTCTCTTTGATTTGCTTCCATTGCCGTGGTATGGCTTCCAAGAAGTCTCCTAATCATATAGACTTCGCCAATTTCAGCACCTGTGTCACCATCACTGGGCTCATCCTCCTCTTCATTGTCAGATTCGCTGGTGTATTCTCCATTGTCCTTAAGAAGAATGGTCTTCTTAGTAGGACACTCATAGGCATAATGTCCCATTCCTTGGCACCTGAAACACTTAACATCTCTACCTTTCTTTGGAGTTTGATCAGCGCCCTTTTGTGGTATCCTCCCTTGGGAAGATGAAGATGATGCTCCTTGGTTAGAAGGTTCAACAACCTCCTTTTAACCTTATCTCTCCAATTTGGAGGCATCATATTAGAACTCCTCCTTGCAGCTCCTTTTCTTTTTAATTGCTGCTCTACCTGAAGGGCTTTGTGCAGAAGGTCCTCCATTTCCACATACTCCTGTAACTCAACAATGTCTCTAATGTCATTACTAAAACCATTTAAAAACGTACCATAGTGATTTCTGGATCTTCCTCAATGTTGGCTTGAGTTATCAGCATCTCCATCTCCTTATAGTACTCCTCCACTCCTTTACTCCCTTGAGTAAGCTTTTGTAATTTAAGCTTCAAGTCACATTGAAAACTAGAAGGAACATATCGTTTCCTCATAATTCTCTTCATTTCATCCCAAGTCTCCACCATAGGTAACTCATCTCTGCGCCTCTCTCTTTGCAACTTGTTCCACCAAATAAGAGCATAGTCAGAAAACTCAGTAGTAGCAAGTTTTACCTTTTGAGTTTCTGTGTAGGTGTTGCAGTCAAAAACATGCTCAATCTTGAGCTCCCACTCCAAGTATGCTTCTGGATCACTGCGTCCTTTGAAAGCTGGTATAGTTAACTTGACACCTTGAATCCTTTCTTCATTTCTAGGTGGCCTTTCTTCTTCTCCACGTTGTACTGGTTGTGATCTAACCTCCAACTGATCCAACCTTTCATGCAACTCATCATATTGTTGCTTCATTGATTTTTCCAACTGCTGATACATAGCAGTAATCTGTAGTTGTAGATCACGATTCTCTACCTTCTTTTCTGCCATAGTAACAAAGAACAAAGAACAAGTAATAGAAAAAGAAAATAAAGTTAAGTGTTTAGAACTCACCAACACTCGTGTATCACACACAAAAATTGGCTTTTTCTATAACGTAACTCTCTTGCCTTTTTCCACTCTATTTTCTCTTGACTTTCTTACCACGTCAATAAGGAGAAAATCAAACAATTCACAACCTGTATGTTAGCCAAGAAAAATAACACAAGAAAAGCTAACAAGAAAATAAAACAAGAAAAGCTAACAAGAATAAAAAAATAAAATAAAATAAGAAAGAATAAGAAAAGGAAGAAATATCAGAAAATTCTAGTAACCGGAGCTCTGATTACCAAATGATATGAACCATGAGATTCTATTTTTTTATGGACCTTAGAATTTTCTTGATAATAAGAGAAACTACACGTGAACCCTTTGCAAGGAAAAATAATCAATATTTTTGTTCTTTTTCTTTACGTACGCACGTAACTATTTTTCTTTTCTTTTCTTTTCTTTGACGTACGTGTATCTTATAATCAAAAACAAGAAATTGATAATGAAATAACCAATAACAATATGAATCCTTATGAGTACTTGAAAATTAAATCACATAATATTCAAGAACGTAGAGGAAAGAAAAGCAACTGATTATAACAGAAATCAACAGAAAAATAAGAAGAGCAGATAAATGGACGTCACACTTTCATGAATTGAAAGATAAGTCCAAGAAGGATGATCACACAAAGGTATATGAACCTTTGATAACCTTCACTCTTGACTAGCAAGTTAGAGAAAATCACTCTCTCAAGTGTAAGAAAATCACTCTCTAATTTGGCAGCAATTTGCATAATTCATCAATCTTATTTTGTGCATGCATGAAGCATGTATTTATAGGATTTTCATGACATCTTTAGGGTTTGCATTCAGCTGAGTTGCTCACTCAAAAGCCCACTAAGCCCACGCCCAAAATGCCCAAAATACCCCCAAGTACAATTTCCATCCATTCCTAAGTTAACCCTACAATAAACCTAGTAAAATGCACCCTATAGGAGTTCACCTAGCCGCAAATAATCAACCAGAATTTAGGCACATGTTAGCTACATTAAACCTTGAAAAAATAACCTCCAAACATGAGATAAAGAGGCCATTCATTCAGCCTTAAAGTAGCCGCACCAACTAGCCTCATTCCTCAAGATTCCATGCTTCTATGTAGCCTTCTTCTTCATGACTTGGCCCCACTTGTATGACTAAGCAATCAGCCATATTTTACACATGTTGGCCGCAACATGAAGCTCCAAAATGTGGCTAGATTCATGCGCACAAAGAGCCTCCTCCAACGGCTATAAGACAAGGCTTTAAATGCCTTTGATCACCATTACAAACTTGTCTTTGTAACCATCAAAACAATAACTCAAGTTTGTAACTCCTATTTCTTATTGAAAGCAAAAATAATTCAGCCAATTTAATCCATATGGCCGCCCCCCAACATCCCATGTGGCCGCCCACAATGCAACATCAATGGCATGCAAATGCTTCATTTATCAGTTGCATTAAATGCAACTGATTCTTCATCAATTAAGCTTTCCTCTTCAACTTGAGTGCAATTAATGAACTTAGGACTTTCATTAATGTTTTGCACACTTTGAGTTGGAACTTCTTTAATGATGACTTGAAGTGCCTCCTTAGCCTTCCTAGCTTGTGCCCTTGTCATGGGCCCACCCAACCTGCTGACTGCCTTATTGATGTCCACATCAGCTTCTAATACATTGATACCTAGCTGAGTAATAATAAGCCTAGTACCATTGCAAATAATTGAAGACTGATTAATGTTTCTCAACAACATAACTGGTGCACCAATTTTTAACTTTAAGACATGATTTAAAAGCTTAGATGAATTAATTGCAGAGACTTGAAGACTGATAAATGTTGGTGGTCTATTTATGGAAGATCCTTGTGGAATGAACATTGCAGCTCCATGGTTGGCCATTTCCATGGATCTTTTCCTCTCTCACTGTTAAGTGAGTTCAACCCTAGAGGCAAGCTCTGGTACCAATTGAAGTTAAAGATTTAATCACAAGAAGGGGGTTGAATTGTGATTAATTAAATTTTCTGAAATTAACTTCTAATACTGTTCTGGTCAAGTTTACTTGGCTTAGTATTAAAAGGTTAACCACCAGAAAGATGTATTGTTAGTAATTTATGCAATATGCAGAAGATAGGATTCCTTCTTTGGAATCTTTATTGTTAACACTTACTTAGGTATTATATAGTTTTCAAAATCCTTTTATGCACATGAAGTAAATAAGGAGAGTAGGGAAGAGAACGAGGCACACAAATTTTTATACTGGTTCACCTCTTCCAACCTGAGGCTACATCCAGTCCCTACACCAAGTAGGATTTCTTACTCAAACAACCAAATTACAATGTTCTTGGGTACACACTACCACTAGTATTTTTCTACAGCCTCTTCAGGCTTATCACAACTCAAATAACACAAGACTCGAGCCTTTTCTTACCGCAACACCTTCTGCAGAAGATACATCTTGAACAGCAAATTGCAGAGCACCTTCTGCAGAGTCTGTAAGCATCTCAGGTCACACTTGAGCTTCCAAACCTCTCAAAAACACTTACCCTTTACTGTCACAAGAGACACTCTAAATCACTAGCCTCCTTGTGACTTTACAGAATGAAAGTGAAAAGCTAGGTAAGTACAAAGCTCACAAATGATACATATAAAGCACAACAGAAGAACAATAGTGAGCCAGCTCCCCCTCAACAACTTGTAGAACCAGATTCTTAAGGATTAGAGGAGAGAGAAATGTTTCTAGAAGATGATGATGTAAATCTGATAGTATTTGATCTTCTGGAGAGAGTGGTGTGTTGAAATGAGAGAAGAGCACTTCCTTTTATAGGGAAAATGAGCAACTAGCCGTTGGGAAGGCTCCAAGCATGTCCAACTTTCCTCTCATGTGCTGTCACTGTCAAACAGCTGCTGCCTTCTGCAGGTACAACTGTTAGTTTAACTAGATTCCATCTTCTGCAGAGAGCAAATCTGGTTCATTCTGTGACACATTCTTCTGTGAACATGCTGAGAGTAATTTCTGGATGATTATTGATGTATTTCCAGTATTTTTAACTCAGTTGTTTTTATGAATATCCTTTTCAAAGAATAAGAAGGAGTTTCTATCTTCTGTAAGATGTATGCTTCTGCAGAGTCATTTTGTTGCTTCTGCCGGTGTACTCCAAGCATTCTGTGATATTCCAGTACTTCATCTGATTAATTTTGATCTTTCAAAAACCATGGAAAGCTTCTTTTGCTTGATGAACAATGAATCTTCCTTGTAAAGTGATGTCTCTTTTTGTAGGGCTGTTGATTACTCCTTCTGGAGGATTGGTTAATTTAACAGGAGATTCTTTTCAATCCTCCTTTGTTTATGACTCTGGATATTGCAACATATAGTTGTCCATAGGAGAAGACAGACATTAGCAGATAAATTCCAACATGTTTCAAATATTGTCCTTCACTTTTATTGATAGTCATTGCAAATGATACAATGATAGGGAACTTCCTTCTTTGAAACTTAAAAGGAATTCTATTATCTGAAGGAGTTAATGAAAATCTATGAATAAGTACTTCTTGCCCAACATTTATTCCAAAAATGACTTTTGCTTCTAATACATTGATACCTAGCTGAGTAATAATAAGCCTAGTACCATTGCAAATAATTGAAGACTGATTAATGTTTCTCAACAACATAACTGGTGCACCAATTTTAACTTTAAGACATGATTTGAAAGCTAAGATGAATTAATTGCAGAGACTTAAAGACTGATAAATGTTTCTCAACAACATAACAAAATTGAATATGAACGTTTCTTCCAGCCCCCATGACAAAATCTTGGTTACGTCCTTGTATGGGATAAATACCTCTTCTAAAACATCATTTCTTGATATAAACCTTACTTCCAGACCGTAGGTATTAATCTAAGTTATAGTTGAGTATCATTGCTTTCATGTACAATAATAATCCCCATAGGAAAATTTTTACTCTTAAATTACTATGATTTCATATATATATATATATATATATATATATATATATATATACACCTTTGTGATGCTTTTGTGTAAATTTTTTATTGTTATGTGTTATAAGCATTTACCTTTATAATTTAAATATTAATAAATACTTATATAAACATAATGAACACAAAATTTAATATTTATACTATATTTTAATATTATTCATACAGTAATTTTTTTTGGTGGATATACAGTAATTTAAATTAGTAAGTTTTCTTGCAAACTTTCATTATTGTGTGATTTAATTTTACCCCCATAAATTAATTATTAATTATTATTGAGACTTTTCTTATATTTTAACCCATAAATTAAATAATTATATATCCTTGATTTTTTATTTATAATCATTGTAAATGAAAGAATGATATAGAACCAATTAATATACGTTAAAGTTTAAAAGGTCAACAAAACAATAATAGAAAATAATTAATCTATGTTAAAATCTAAAAGATATATCCTTTTATCATATGCAAAGTGATAGTATTGAGATTTTTCAAATAAAATTACACATTTGAATTATTACAAATCAAATATCATTACCTTCATGAAAAAAAGGTCATCCTTAAGTGATATATTGTTACTCTTAAATTACTGTTTTATATACATTTATTTTTATGATATTGATATTACTTTGTTTTCATATAGAAATTTTATTCCTACTTATTATAAACATTTATCCTTTATAATTTACATTTAAATAGTAATCCATTTTATGTAAATTTTTCATTCTTGGATTAATTACTATTTACCTCTTGAAATCTATATATGAAATTGATATTTAAATATTAATATACTTTAATGTAAACATTTATTCTCATGCGGATGTATGAAAAAATATTATAAAAAATTTAAAATGAAAACTTCTATTAATATAATTACAATTAAATTTTAAAGTCATTTTTAATAATTAATCTTTTAAATATTTTCACCACCAAAAACAAAAAAGAACATTAGAAAAACATCTATAATAAACACATATTTAAAATGATATATTCTTTTTTTAATAATTAAATATTAATACACTTTTATTTAGATATAACAACACAAAGATTAATAGAAATATTTTATTTTAATATTATTCACATATTATGATTTATTTTTAATAAATATTCAAAATAATTTATCTCAAATATTATTATCATAATTTTAAAAATTAAAAATACCATATATCTAAAAAATATATCACACTATCATATGGAATTAGTAATAGTGTGTTGAGATTGTTCAAATGAAATTACTCATTTGAATTATTACAAAGCAAATATCATGATACAACTCAATTAAATTTGGCCTTCTTCACCTGAAACCAAACGTGGTCCATTCCTTTGTGGTATTTATCTTTGTATAAACATTATGCCCCTAAGTAATAAAACTAAGAGGGGCATTTCTTTTTACTCTCCCTTTACCGAGTAAATGACAATCCAATATAAAATAATTTAAAATTTGAAACTATAAAGCCCGAAATATTTGTTGTCCATCTAATTTTCATTAAAAACGATATCATCTAAATTTTCATGAGATTAGATATTTTAATTTTTAATAGAAGAATTTGAATCAAAGGGGATATGGGGTGGGACAGAGGGCATGGTTCACCAGTACTTTTTCCATTGACTTCAAACAATTAAAATAAAAAGCATCAAGTCTTGATAGGCCACATGACCAGTGAGATAATTCAATCAAGTTACAAAACTAATCTTATGGAAATGGATCTATCATATGCATGCATGATCATTGTTGTTAAGAAAAGCTTCTTAGCAAAATTTTCACCTCAATAACAAAAGTTGCCTAATACCTTCTACATCATCGATGGCCAATTGTTAATAAATCAAGGGTAAAGGAAGAATATGATTGGATAATTTGTTTTAGGCTTAGAATCATAGTATATGCGTGATTTAAACTAAAACACCAATGGCATATTTTCACAAAAACACCAATGGCATATTTTCACAGATGTATTGTTAACGTATCCAAGTCTATCCCCATAAGCAACTAATTCTACAAAAATAGCTCAATTCAATCATTTCAAAACAGTTGCATATCCACGATTCATTTCATTCCACCCAATCTCCAATTTAATGAATTATCAAAACATGTATATCAATAAAGATCAAAGACATTCAGGTGCACCCAATCACCCCATCATTTTACTATCAAAACTGCGAGTCTGCGACTGGTTGGAGCCAAATATAACAGAAAGTCCGCGCCAAATATAACAGAAAGTCCGCAACCAAATTTGTATCTCTATTAATTTAGTCATATGAACTTAATCAAACAAATTAATTTATAAAATAAACAATAAAATCAAACAGATTAAAAAATATTTTGATAATAATTTACAATTCAATATTAGAAAATTTCTCAAGACCCTGTCACCCGTAACCCACGGACTTCTGCAGTTCTGCTCAAACTTCCTCATGATCATCATCTCTACCAAGGCTTAAATGTAATAATATTTCCATAATCTGTTTTTGTGTCTCTGAAATATATTGGACAACAATATCTCTCAAGTTTTGGTCAATTATATTTATATTGAATCGTTCATATTGAATTTACTTTCTGTGCTTTTTCTAATAATTGGTAATTATTTAGGTATGCAATGAGATGACCATACCCCTCAAAATTCAGGGTTCAAGCGATTTCAACCCCAACTTGAGGATGGTAAATGTTTGGGATGGTTTTTATTATACTCATTTTCACGCACCTCTTTGGGCACTACAGTCTTTCTCCATTGCTGTGGCAATAATTAATGTGCTAAGTCTTACTCTTCGGGCCAATACTGCACAGGAGCAGTCATTACAAAACAACAGAAGTAAAAAATTGAGGTTATGTAGCAGCCATAACTCTCTTATAGTATCATAAAAGCAAATGAAGAGAAGACATCATAGCAGATATGGTACGCCCACTACATTCCCCCGTCCAACCTTTCCATTGTCCATCAGCCACGGTCACTAACACAGCAGCGCTCCGCCCTTTGTTGCCCAGTAATCCTCACAACCAAACAGATGCACTGCCATAACTCACTAATTCTCCAAATACAACTTGAACAACAGTGTAATGTACAAAAGTTGTTCTCTATGAATAAGGCAACAGGAACTGCAAAGTGCAAAGTAATCATCCAAGCATTACTACTTCGTACAAATTACCTTGAGATTTAATTCTTCCTCTGTCTTTTCAAATTCTACACATTTGCAGGGAAAATAAGAGTACAAATTCTACACAGATTCCATTTGTTTAGCCCCTGCACTACCAAAAATCCCATATCATGAAGCCAAAATATCACATGCAACCCTGCAGACTATGAAAGATATTTCACAATATTCTATATCAAAGCAGAGTAAAGGGCTGATATAAAGAATAAACTTATATCAGGAAAAAATCAGTATTACATATGCCAATAAAAATAACTATTGATTTTCGTTCTTGACCTTCTGTTCAAGCCAAAATATGCAATGACATCATATATGACCATTAAGACAATATCTTGGTATAAGTTTTTACTACATCTCATCAAACCTAAAAAGGTGTTTTGGATAGCTCTTGTCCAGTTAAATTTTGATCAGCAATCTGCACTTATCTTGCTAAGTGTCGAAATCTGATAATAAAAGTTACTAATAAAAAGTAAAGTAGCTTAAGGTTAAATTCAGATTGCTCCTAGTCCTTCTATTAATTGTCTATAATATTGTGCCAATCATGATTTAAGGTAAACTAAAGACTTTATCCTATTTGTTTAGATATATAATCAATAATATCATCAGACTTTTTTAGTTTTCTAAGTATAAATTCTCTTATTCTTAAACCATTTATAAATATAACCCTCCACTTTGAGCAAATAGATATGTAAACTAATAGCTCGGATGAAACAGGTGCCTGCATCATTCTGTCTAAAGTTGCTCACGTGCTTAAATCATCTCCTCAAAATTCAGGCCCAGGGACAACAAAGAGAAGTATTGACCAAGTGAAAACATTTGGTTTAGAGGACCATTTATGTCTGTGCTTAGCCACTTCAAGCTCGAGTCTTATTTCAGGCTCTTCCACTATGCTAAGGGCTGCTTCTCAAGCATGCAGAGCTCTTTGGTCTTTAAATTGATTTGTTAAGTAAATACTCACGTTAAAGATTTTGGAAATATACAAAGCTATTCAACATTTTTAAAAAACAAATTATACAACAAACATGTTTTTGAACCTTTAGTGAAACTTGAAAATAACAAAGTTAAACCATGTAAACATTAATTAATTAATGACTCCAGAGTGAGTAATTAAAAAATTCAATAAACTCACCAAGTAGGATGGCAAGCATTAAGGTCTATGATCACCATGACAAAACACTTTCTTCTGCAACTCCTCCCACTTCAAAAAAACATAATAGTTGAATGAGAGAAGTAAAACATAAATCCATAAATAAATTAACTTCTAGAAAAAAAATCAAACTTTCTGATAGAAACCTCTCTTTTAACACCATCCAGACACATTATAAGAAAACTGAAAAAAGTTGCAAATGCAAATATAGATAAAGTAGTCCTAACTGTTGGTGATATTGAAGCAAATGAGCTCTTAACCTTCATCATTGCAAACAGTGTTGGACTATCAAAACAGTCTAATTCAAACATCACTGCTATATAACCAAAATCATAAACTATACCAATAGTCCATAGAAATTAGAGTCCTACTGCAATATTTGCCAAAATTAGTCAACAAAAAATTATAGATTCATTAAAAAAAAGCATAAGAAGTGAAAAAATATTTTAATTTTGCAAATTTCAATCCCTCCTGCTACCAATTTACTTGTCATCTCCATTACACCACTAAAAGATATCTATTACACCCTCAAAGTTTCATTGACTTCAGATTGAGAGCTAAGAAGAGCTTCTTCCTATACTAAAAAGAGAACTTGTTACTGTTGTTGAGAGGTATATAATGGCAACAAAATATAATAACCACTGAATTTTAAAACTGGAAACAATTAACCCATATGGTCAAATAATATAACAATTTAAGAGATTTAGTCAATAAAAAATATAATAAGCCTTTCTATTTGATATTTAAAAATCACCAGCCAAAAATATTTAATTAAATTGTAATAATAGGTTGTGCACCTCTATTTGAGCACAAAACAAAATCTTTAACCAAATCCTAAAATTCCATCTTGAAACCAACTAAAGCAAATTTGCTACCAAAATTTCTCATAGCATGAGAATGAAAGGAAAAATTACCTGAAAGCTAGTTACCCACTCTCAGAAAGTTTCTTTTTATGCTTAAGTCCCCTCCCTTCTTCACATGCCTTGCAACAACATCTGAAAATATATGGGTCCAATCAAAGCAGTGAAATTATTAGTGATATTGTCACATATGTAATTTGCAATCAAATGTATCCAATACCAATACTGACACTGATACATTGTATTTTTAGCATATTTTTGTGTTGTTGGTTACCCATTTCCCTCACAGTATTGCAATTTGGAAAATCTGAGATACAAATTTAAGTGGTGTTTACACAAATTATATTTTTCAAAGCATATCCTTTTTCTGCCTTCTGGAAATCTTGCCTTAGATGTCTGAGACTCTCAAGTTTTCATAATCACAGATAATCAGAGGTAGATTTTTACATATAAATAAAAATATCTTATTAGTGATATTGTCACATATGTAATTTGCAATGAAATGTATCCAATACCAATACTTATAAGACACTGATACATTGTATTTTTAGCATATCTTTGTGTTGTTGGATACCCATTTCCCTCACAGTATTGCAATTTGGAAAATCTGAGATACAGATTTAAGTGTTGTTTACACAAATTATATTTTTCAAAGCATATCCTTTTTCTGCCTTCTGGAAATCTTGCCTTAGATGTCTGAGACTCTCAAGTTTTCATAATCACAGATAATCAGAGGTAGATTTTTACATATAAATAAAACTATCTTATTTAAGGTACACCAACAAAGGAATAAATCTCAAACTACAGAAAAATCAACATTCAAAAGTGGAGGCAGAGGATAAGCATTGAAAGAAAGGAATGAAAACTTGGTATCCATTCAAACCCATAACAAAACCCAAAAAAGATTCACACTTTTCATTAAATAATCAACCTTAGAAGCAAAAAAAGCCAAGAATTCCCAGAAAACTATATGAATCCATAGACCTAGCAAAAAAAATACTCTCATTTTCATTTGAGTCAGAAAGAGAAAAGCAAGGCATACCCATTACTCAAATTGAAACAAAGATGAGAAAAAGACCATACCTCTGGGTTGTTCTTGGGGAACAATAACTCTAAGTATCTCTATCTCTTCAGCGAATACTCTCATTTGGAGATGGCAACATGTATTGAAAAAATGGTGACGAAAATAGAGTGAAATAATGAAAAAAAAATTGCGCTTAACAGTAAAAGCAAAAATATAATATATGGAAATACCATGAGAGAAGGAGGAGTCGCTAGACCACCACACCATAACCTCTCCGCAGGCCGCGCACAACTACCTCCTTGCACCGCAGTCACCTCCCAGTAACAGAGAAATATGAAACTCAAAAAAAATAAAAGAAACAAAAACGGAGAGAAGAGAGAGAACCCATTGGTTGAGGCCACCATTGCATGCAATATCACGGACACATAACCACCGCACCACCACAGCCGCAGAGAAGAGAAGAGGGAGAAGAAAGCCAATTCCGTTGTGGGTCGTGAGCAACCTTCCTCGCGCGCATCTCGATCGCCCACCCCACCATCGCATGCAACCACCCATTCCACTGCGAAATGCTGCAGGTGATGTTCTTAAGCGTGATTTCGCAGCTTCCTGCAAGACCCCATCAGCCGCCTCTCGCCCTCTGAGATTGGAGCCCACACCATTGTTGCCGCTGAGTCGCCAGAATCGCACTGGAAAACAGTCTGTTTCACAACCTCTTTGGGAAGACAGAGAGACATAGAGATACAGAGAGATAAAAAGGAAAAGAGGGAAAGTGTATCGCAAAAGGATTTGGAAAAATACTTTGATGCAGAAAATATAACAGCGAGGCCAAATGTGGGGAAGTGTATTGCATTTAATCTTTATTCAACTTACCAACCAATTCAACATTTCAACCCACTAAATAAAATTTGAAATTTATTTTTTTAATTAAAAATAAATTGATAAAATACATGAAGACAAATTTGGCCCTCTTTTTTTACGGGAAAATATAGTCACTCGCTCATCTCCTTTTATACTCCCTCGGTCTTATTTACGGGAACCTTTTTTTAAGGTGGGCGATGGTCCTTTTTATAAGAATTTTTTCATATTGTCTCATGTATTAATTATTATTTGACAAAAATACCTCGTTAGTGGAGGTAGGTAGGTAATTAATTAGTAGAAAGATTATGACACAATTGAGTAGTTAATAGAAAGAGAAAGATAATGGGTCTCAATAAAATTCAAGGATAGTTTAGTAAATGTGATACACATTCATGACAAATTTATTGTAATCAACTAAATTAACCAACTTCCTTAATACATGTGAAGTAGTTAAAAGGTTCTTATAAATAGGACCGGATGGAGTATATATTAAGATAAATTCTTTATGTATTCAATTATTTGAAATTTCAATGCACTTGGATTCACTCTATAAAAGGAGAACCTGTAACGACCTTTTGTTTCTCTACTAATTCTTTTTTTCTATCTATTGTCTAACAAAATTTTCATTTGATTTATGTTTATCAACCTGTAACTTAATGAGATTTGTGTTAACTAACAAAAATGCTTGTAATTGTAAATCAAATGAAAATTTTGTCAGTTAATAAACAAAAAAAAAGAATTGCAGAGAAAAAATGTCGTTACAGGTTTTTCTCCTATATACAGTGAATCTAAGTGTTATGAAATTTCAAATAATTGAATACATAAAGAATTTATTTTTTTAACCCACGAAAAGTTTCAAAATTTCAAGTGTAACAATACAATGGAAACAAAAGGACATTGTGATGTTGGATGGGGATGAAATTGAGGTAAAAAAACCAACAAAACAATTATAGGGACTAAAACCAAAAGGATCATATTTATAGGGACTAAAAACAAATTTAAGTTCGGTAGAAATAACACATGTGGCATGCTGATGTGACATGGCACTACGTTTGTCACATCAGCTAAAAGTTAACAGCAGGGACCGAAAAGGCTAACGGAAAATTTTTTAGGGATGAAAAACCAAAAAATTTTTTACAGGGACTAAAATCAAAATGACCTATATTTATAAGGACTAAAAACATATTTAAGTCTACAATAAATGTATAAAAAAACATAATAAAAAATAAAAATCATGGGTGGCGGCGACAACGCTACTGTGGTGGGCGACGATCCTCATCCTCATCCCCATCTGTAAGAAAAGCAGGGAAACACTAGAAGGGGGATTGAATAGTGTTTCAATGGAAACCTTTTGATTTAGAGAATACTTTAAAGAGTTTATGTAAAAACTTCAGATGATAAAGATCGTCTGATGTTAGTTCCTACCTTCTGACCCTTGGTTCAGACACAAAGACAGTTTTGATAAATAGTTTTGTTTGATGTTTAAGATTTTCGCTTTTGAAAACTTTTCTAAACCCCTTTGTTAGTTTAAAAACTGAATTGAAAGAGTTTAAGGGAAAGGAAACTTAGCCAAGAATTTATCCTGGTTCACTCACTACCACTTGTGAGCTACGTCCAATCCCAGGGCAAACCACCACTGGATTTCCACTAATCTTGCAAGATTACAAGTATTCTTTTCTATCAAGCCTCTTCAGGCTCTACACCAAGTATTCTTTTCTGTCAAGCCTCTTCAGGCTCTACCACAAGTATTCTTTTCTGTCAAGCCTCTTCAGGCTCTACACCAAGTATTCTTTTCTGTCAAGCCTCTTCAGGCTCTACCACAAGTATTCTTTTCTGTCAAGCCTCTTCAGGCTCTACCACAAGTATTCCTTTCTGTCAAGCCTCTTCAGGCTCTACCACAAGTATTCTTTTCTGTCAAGCCTCTTCAGGCTCTACAACCTCTTCAGGCTCTACAACAAGTATTGTTTTTTCCACCAAGCCTCTTCAGGCTCTCAGACACTTATCCAAGTGTAACCCAAGTATTCTTTCAGACAATAAGCCTCTCCAGGCTTGTAACCCAAAACTGTTTTAAGATAAAAATAGATGAAGTTCAATCAGCTATCTTCAGATGATAGATTGAACTTATCAGAAGTGTACAAGTAACTGAGATTTACTCAGGATAAGCAAATGAGCAAATGTACAGAAAATATCAGAGTATTTTTGCAGCGTTTACGCAGAGTAAGATTTTTTATAACTTTTCTTCTCACTTTGCTTCAATCTGCATGGGCATATTTATAGTCTTCAAGAAAATGTTGCCCGTTGTCAAATAACATTAAATGCTTCAGGAGACGTTGAGACACACTCTGTCCAACACGTTCTGAGCAGTCTTAGGTGCAGCAGGTCTGCCCACATAATGCTTTTGAGCAGATACAGCAGCTTTGCAGACTTTCCTTAAAAATGTTAAACATTTGAACGAGGAGAGAAAGCAGCTCTGATTCTTATGCTGAAAAGGGTTCGACCATTGGGATGAACGTTTTTTTTTTCATAGTAATGTCTTCACGGGTCAAACCTTGAACTTGATACCTTCAGCCTTCAGATGCAAGGAGTGCTTCAGATGATCTTCAAGTCTTCAGATGATAAACACTCTTCAGATGAAGTTGATCTTTTAGATGATCCTTTACACAGACAATGTGATCTGAAACAGTGCAACATCCTGTGAGAGCATAGTATCATTTAAATGCCTTTTATATTTTATATTTGTTCATTAAAACTTAAGAGAGTGAGACTCAAAATATTTTTAATTTCATATATTTAATCCTTTGAGACTCAACATCATCCTCACTCAATGGCTGGTCATCTAGCTGGCCATCGTAGTGCGGGTGCGACTGAGCCGAAGCTTGAGCTTTACTAAAGCTGGTAGAATCACCTGCACTTTTGGCCTCCAGCAACATCTGCATCTGTTGTCGGAGTCGAGAGTGGTAAGAAGAGTGCCCCTAATTGAGGCAAAGTTTGATTTTAGGGAAGCAAAAGCCTCTGATTGGGCTAACATTTAATTATTCCTTTCATATTGAAAATTGTGCATTTGTTACAAGTTATTTCATCATGGGTTTCATTTTATTGCCTGTTATTTAAGTTTTAGCCAAGATTATTGCTTGAGGACAATCAATGCTTAAGTGTGGGGAGGTTGATAAACCATTATTTTATATATTTATTTTGGGTATTTAAGGGTTTTATTTGACATCTATGGTCATTATTAATATTTGATATCTTACTTATTTTCCTTTATTTTGTTACAAAAATAAAAAGGAGACACTACAAGAAATTTGCTTTTTAGCGATTGCCTTGTAGCGACGGCCACGACACCGTCGCTATTAGCGTCGGGCAGGCTGATGAGGACATCAAAGCAGTCAAAAGACTAGGAGGAATCATGACAAGGGCGCAAACAAGAAAGGCAAAGGAGGTTGAAGAAGGAGGAAGCATTGATGAAGCTACAGTTGCATTTAATGCAACTACCAGTTGAAGAACCTTCATTAGCATGAGATGGGGCCATGGTGGGCGGCCAATTCAACCACCAATTTGCTGATTTATGATGTTTTATTTACTTTCAATAAGATGCTAGTGGTTACACAAAAGGAGATTAATTTTCTGGTGGTTACAAGACAAGGTGATAAATGCATTAAAACCATGTCTACTAGCCGTTAGAAAGTGTGTGTTTCTGGTGCATGAACCTGGACTTATTTCAAGCCACATGGAGACCTTCCGCCTAGTAAAATGGGGCGGCCAACATATGATTAAATGGCTGAGTAATATGCCATAAAGTGGGGCGACCAACATATGCATAATTGGGTGAGTTAAATGTCATCAAGCATGGGCTAACAAGTGAGTAAATTGGCTGAGTTATATGCCATTACTTGGGCGGCCAACACATGCATCACATGGCTAAAATAAGGAGTTTAAGAAGGTTGTAAATGGCTGGTTCAATTGCCATCAAAGTGGCAGCCACATTCATGAAATGGAGGTTACACAATGAAGGCATTCTTGATGGATTGTGGCTGTTTTGGGCGGCCACTTCAATGGCTAATTCAATGAGAATTTTAATCCATGATTTATGGTTACATTTCATGTAATAATGCAGCCACATGTGCCACAAAATTCTGGTTGAAGTTGCGGCCACTTAAGCTTGCCTAGGTTAAGTTTTAGAAGCTATTTTTTTGTTCCTTTAATTTATTTAATTTTAGTAATGTAATTAGGGTTGCATGCAGTGTGTAAGGGGTATTTTTGGGAGTATTTTGGGCGTGAAGATGCAGCTGATTGCATGGCCCTAATTCACCTTGTAAACTCTATAAATACATGCTACATGCATGCAAGAAAAGTTAGATGTTTTATGCCAAGTTTATCAATATAAGTGAAAGTGATTTTCTCTTTAGTGAAAGTGATTTTCTCTAAATTTCTTGCTAGTGAAGAGTTGAAGATTATCAAAGGTTCTTCACCTTTGTGTGTGTATCTTCAAGGACTTATCTTTCAAGTCTTGAAAGTGTGACGTCCATCTTCTATCATTTCTAATTTTCCTACTTCTTCTAGTTTGTTCAAAATCCTAACTTTTCTATACGTACTACTTGAAATATATGCAATTTATTTTTCAAGTAATCAAAGGTTGAATATTAGTTTTTGTCATCCTTCTATTTTATTTTAAAAATAGTGTTTGAATTCCAAAGAAAAGAGAAAAAGAAAAGAAAATAGCAAAAAGAAAAGAAAAAGAAAATATTGCAAGAATAGAAAAGGTGCTTGTCAAGAAAGGTGATATTTTATTCAGAATTTTTCTAAGGTCCATTCAAAATAGAACCTCAAGGTTCTCATATCATTTGGTCATCAGAGCTCCGGTTATTAGAAATTTTCTGAATTTTTTTTCCTAACAAATTCCATATTTCTTGTTAGCTTTTCTTGTTTTATTATTTTTCTAACTACACACAGGTGGTGAATTGTTTGATTTTCTCCTCATTGGTGTGGTAAGAAATCCAAGAGAAAATAAAGTGGAAAAAGGCAAAGAGAGTTACGTTATAGAAAACGCCAAAACTGTGTGTAAACACGAGGGTGGTGAGTTTCTAAACAGTTAACATTTTTTTTCTTCTCTATTACGTGTTCTTTGTTATTACTATGGCAGAAAGACAAGTGGAGAATCGTGATCTTCAGATGCAAATTGCAACACTTTCTCAGCGTTTGGAGAAAATGATGAAGGAGCAATATGATGAGTTGCATAACAGGTTGGATGAATTGGAGAAACCACCTGATGCAGAAGAGGAAAGACCACCAAGAGATGAAGGAAAAATACAAGGTGTCAAGTTGACTATACCACCTTTCAAAGGTCGTAGTGATCCAGAAGCATACTTGGAGTGGGAACTCAAGATTGAGCATGTCTTTGCCTGTAACACATACACAGAGGCGCAAAAGGTAAAACTTGCTACTACTGAGTTTTCTGACTATGCTCTCATTTGGTGGAACAAATTACAAAGGGAGAGGCGCAGAGATGAGGAGCCAATGGTGGAAACTTGGGCTGAGATGAAGAGGATTATGAGGAAACGATATGTTCCCTCCAGTTTCCAGCGTGACTTGAAGCTAAGGTTACAGAAATTGACTCAAGGCAATAAAGGAATGGAGGAGTACTATAAGGAGATGGAGATATTGCTAATTCAAGCCAATATAGAAGAGGATCCTGAAATCACAATGATACGTTTTCTAAATGGTTTGAGCAATGACATTAGAGATATTCTTGAGTTACAGGAGTATGTAGAAATGGAGGATTTGTTACATAAGGCTCTACAAGTGGAGCAACAGTTAAAAAGAAAAGGAGCTGCCAGGAGGAGTTCTACTAATTTGCCTGCAAATTGGAAGGACAAAATTAAAAAGGAGGAGGTTGAATCCTCAAGCCAAGCAGCGCCTATTACACAAGGTAAATCCTCTAACAAAAAATGTTGAACAGGTTGTAAAGAAGGGGAGAGAGGTGACTTGTTTTAGGTGCCAAAGATTAGGACACTATGCTTATGAATGTCCTACAAAAAATACAGCTCTTCTTAAGGACAATGGAGAATATACTAGTGAGTCAGAAGATGAACAAGAGGCAAGTGAAGATGACACCGGTGCAGAAGTTGGAGAAGTCTACATGATTAGAAGACTTCTTGGTAGCCAACCCATGGACAAAGAGGAAAGCCAAAGGGAGAACATTTTTCACACTTGATGTTCTGTCAATGGTAAGATTTGCTTAGTAATAATTGATGGTGGCAGTTTTACTAATGTGGTTAGTGCTAGATTGGTGTCAAAGATGAACATGGATACAAAGCCACACCCTAAGCCATATAAGCTTCAATGGCTTAATGAAGGAGAAGAGGTTCACGTGGAGAGACAAGCTGAAATTCCATTTTCCATTGGAAAATATCAAGATAAAGTGCTATGTGACGTAGTACCAATGGAAGCTAGCCATATCCTCTTGGGAAGTGTAACACCCGCGTTTTTACCGTTTTGCCGTTTTTGCCGTTTTGAGTGTTTTATTGGATTTTGAGTGATTAAAATTATTTTTAATCATCAAAATTTATATTTTTGGATTTAGAATTAAATTTCCTATTTTTAGGGAATTTTTGGGAATTTTTGGGTTTTTTTGTTAAAATGACCTTTTTGCCCCTCCTGTCCCTTGAACCGGGCCCGAATACTCTTGATCCGGGCCAGAAAAATTTACACTGACTCACCTTGACACATCATAACAGCCGTGCATGCAGAATAATGTGCATGGGAGACACTTGTAAATTTTCCCCTTCCTTACAAGACAAGTGTGCAAGCAAATAAGCCATGTGTCATTTATGTTTCCTAAAGCAAAAACTCCACTTTCTTCCTTTTCCTTTCACATGCAAACCAGAATTTTTTTCTCTCATTTCACTCATTCTCATCCACTTGCAGCTGTGAGATTCCTTCCCATTTTCTCTCAAGTTTTCCATTTTTCTTCCAAACACATTCAAGCTAAAGGTTCCATTTTTTAACCTAAGCTTAAACACCTAGCCTCCAACCTTGTAGAAGTCCTTGTTGGTGATCAAGAGGAGGATCTTGGAGCTGTTTTTGGGGCTGTTACTGCACCTTATTTTTACAGAAAAATCCTTAGGTAAAGGGGGGGAGAACTTGAACTCTAGTGGGATTGGTAACTAGAGTCAAGGATTTGCCCTTAAAATCCTTGTTTTTACTCTTGTTCTCCTTGAAAAAAATCACTTTTTGAGCTTTTCTTTGAGCAAATGTTTTGGATTCTTGGAGCTGGGTTGTGTACATGTTTTTAAGTTTATTTTGATGCTTGGAATGTGTTTGGATTGTGATTGTTGGTGCATGCAAGCCAAGAAACAATTTTGGAAAAATTTTCCCCTTTTTCCTCTAATAGCTCTCGGCCTTGAGGGATTTTGGGGCTGCATGTGTTTCAAAATTTTTTTGGTGCTTGGAATGTGTTTGTATGATGAATCTATGAACATGCATGAAGTTGGTTGAAGGTATACAATTGTTTTGGATGATTGATCTTTGAAAAATAGTGTTTATGAGCTTGAAAATGGAGTTATGAACTTTAATGTGTATATGAATGATTTTGAGTGGATTAGTATGATATTTTGCATTTAGATTGTTTGTTGATGAATGTGTGAAGTTTTGGTGAAGATTGGATGTTGTGAAAAATTTGAAGTTTTGATGAACATTCAAGTTGTTCTTGATGTTCATAAGTTGTTCTTGTTGAAACTCATCAAGAATACCTTTTTGATCTTAAAAAGGTCAAGGGTATGTTGAAAACATGTTTATGGGCTTTGGTGGTCCAAAAGGACTAAGAAGCAATTTTACAAGTAAAAGGACTAAAGTGCAATTAAGAATGAGTCTTTAAAAATAAATAAAACAAATTCGGATTTCCAATTCCAACCAAGTAAAAGTCAACTTAAAGGTCAATATTTTAGGTTGCCATGACTAAAAATAAGTTCCTAAGAGTTATAAAACCTTTAGGCTTTTAATTTAAGTTTAAAACCTTTAAGAAAAGGAGTTAAAGACTCATTAAAAGTCAATCAAGATTAGATTATGAAATTAAAGTTAATTGGAGTTGGACTTCAACTCTAATCCAAGTTATTAAGATTAAAACTCAAGAGTTAATTAGTGGACTTGGCTAATTTAGTTATCTAAGTTAATTAACCTAATCTACTTAAGTTAATTAAGTAAAGAATAATAAATTAAGGCTAAAATTAATTAACCTTAATCAAATATAATTAAAAGCTTAATCCAAGATTAAGGAAGAGATTAAGGAATAATTAGGAATTAATTAGGATCTTAAGTAAGGATTAAGACTTAATTAAAGAAGATTAAGACTAATTATAGTTTAGTTAATGAAAACTAATTGTAATTAAAGATTAAACTTAATCTTAATTAGTCATACAAGAGGAATTAGGATAAGCAATGCTATCCATAAGACACAACCATAAGTCTTAGTAAATTATAGGACTTAAGTGGACATGATTATCAAGAACATTAGTACAAACTACCTTAAAAGGCTATAACAAACACACTCTTTCTTCATAAAACTTGAGAAGCTTAGTGAGAGAGTGCGGTTCCAACCCAAGGTAGGGTTCGATTTTTCCTTGAAGGAAAGACATTGAATTCGGGCCGTGCCACGGGGATGTGGTGACGTTGAATGGTTCAATGGGCTTTGCCTGTAAGGATGTGAATGTTGTGGGCATTGTTGTGTGACATGCATCATGAAGCATTGTTGATGTTCGAGGTTGAAAACCTTATGACCTATATGACAGTAGCACTTGGTACAGTATGAAATCGGTTGGGAAGGGTGCAACTGGGTTTTGCAAAGAACGCCAGTGGGTCCTCAAAAGGGACGCCAGCCCTGAGGATAGCCTAGCTCCCGGAAGATCTCAGGGGACGTAGATTTGCTCCCTACTGTCGAGATTGGGGAACCCAGCTTAGCTATTCCTGTCGCTCTCATGATTTTCGGGTCAGTTGAGATTGTCTGGAAGAACGCTTAAATGATTTGGCCAAAATGTATGAGCAATGCTCTTTGTACCAATGCTAGTACAGACTCTAACTCCTGACGTGCTGTGTATATATGGTCGGGCAGCTGCTATGTGCTCTGGCGATGGTGATGTTTCCCTGGGCCCGCATGCATTAGATATTACATTATAATAGTAGAGTTGCGTTCATATGAGTACACCATAATGAGATGTCGTGATTGCTTATTGATTCGACTGTGTGGATTGCCTCTGTGTGTGTGCTCTAGTTTGCTGTATCCTACATGCTGTGAGTTCATGCGATGTTCTCACCCTCCTGTTCTATGTTTTCTTTCTATGCTCTTCTTGTCACGTTGATAGTCGGTATCGAGGACTTCCGTCATGACGTCAATGCAGGTGCGACTCAGATTGTTGCCGAGGGGCACCCGGTGGGCGACGAGTATCCCGCGCAGGTGTGAGTTCTATGGAGGGGGAGTCTGTGTCATCATCACGCACCCCAAACTTCCTCTTGTACCTGAGAAGGACTAGGTTGTGTTGAGTCTAGGTAGTGGTAGCTCTGATCTAGCGACCTCTTGTTTGTATTTTGTTGAGGTCTTATTTATTTTAGTCTACTACTGGAACTCATGTTTTGCGTGGTTGCCTTGTTGGCTCAAAAAGTACATCGACACCGTGATGTATGTATGTATATATGTATATTTATGATGTTTCCTTCCTTATGATTCATTTTATAACTATGTGTATGCTGTGTAGGTAGGCGCGGTAATAAGCGTCTAGATGTTTCGGAAAAATGAGTTTTAAATTTAAGGAAAGGATATTTCATAAGTACTTAAAATAAAGCTAGAGAGGTAATAGGCCAATGACACCTAAACCCTTTTTAAAAAAAAAATTCTGTATTTTGACGTTTTGAAAACAGTAAGTTCGTTGGTCACGTGTCATATGTGACATTCTTAGCGGTATAACTAAGGGTGTCGCAGGAAGACCGTGGTAATTTAAGACAAAAGCCATCCATGATGGTTTTACTAACAAAATTTCTTTTAATTTTCAGGATAAAAAGGTGGTCCTTAAGCCTTTGTCACCAAAGGAAGTGAGAGAAGATCAAAAGAAATTGAGAGAAAAGATAAAAAAAAAAGAGAAAGAAATTAAAAAAATTGAGAGTGAGGAAAATAAAAAGAAAAGGAGAGAAATATTTGAAGGCAAACAAATATGTTTAGCAAGAGAAAAGGAAGTGAAGAGGGTGCTTTGCACAAGACAAACTTTCTATCTATTGAATTGCGAAAATCAATTGATTCATGCTAACCATTTTGATAACCATGAATTGCCTTTGTCTATTAATTCTCTTTTGCAGGGTTATGAAGAATGTTTCCAGCTATTGATCCTAATGGAATACCACTTTTGAAAGGGATTAAAGACCTTGTTCCAAGAATCATGGTGGATGAAAGAGATATGAAATTTCTTGGTCAATTTTGAAGACTTGTTGGGACAAGTTTGGAACTAAGTTGTTATTTCTTATCATCCCCAAAAGGAAGTGCAAATTGAAGTGATGGAAAGGATTTTGAGAACCTTGTTTAGAATTATTTTGAATAATTTTTGGGAGGAATGTTTTCCTCATGATGAATTTGTTTACAATAGGGCAATCCATAGTGCTACAAACTACTTTCCATTTGAGATAGCTTATGGAATTAATCGTGTAATTCCTCTTGAATTATTATCTTTGCCTAACAATTCTATGTTTGCGCACAATGAACAACAGGCTAAGGTAGAAAGTGTCAAGAAGAAGCAAGGAAGCTATGCCCCTCAAGCCAGCAAAGGAAAAGAGATAGTTGTCTTCCATCCCGGTGAATGGATGTGGGTACATATGCGCAAGAAATGGTCCCTTGAACAAGAGAAGTCCAATTTTCTATCTATGAAAGATGGTCCCTTTCAAGTCCTAGAAAGGAACAAAGACAATGACTACAAAATTGAATTTTTTGGTGAGTATCAGATTAGTACCTTCTTCAAAGTTTCTAACTTATCTCTTTTTGATGTAGATAAGAACACTTCAGATTTGAGGACAAATCTTTTTCAAGAAGGGGGGTATGATGAGGATATCAAAGCAGTCAAAAGACTAGGGGGAATCATGACAGGGGCGCAAACAAGAAAGGCAAAGGAGGTTGAAGAAGGAGGAAGCATTGATGAAGCTACAATTGCATTTAATGCAACTACCAGTTGAAGAACCTTCATTAGCATGAGATGGGGCCATGGTGGGCGGCCAATTCAACCACCAATTTGCTGATTTATGATGTTTTATTTACTTTCAATAAGATGTTAGTGGTTACACAAAAGGAGATTAATTTTCTGGTGGTTACAAGACAAGGTGATAAATGCATTAAAACCATGTCTACTAGCCGTTAGAAAGTGTGTGTTTCTGGTGCATGAACCTGGACTTATTTCAAGCCACATGGAGACCTTTCACCTAGTAAAATGGGGCGGCCAACATGTGATTAAATGGCTGAGTAATATGCCATAAAGTGGGGCGGCCAACATATGCATAATTGGGTGAGTTAAGTGTCATCAAGCATGGGCTAACAAGTGAGTAAATTGGCTGAGTTATATGCCATTACTTGGGCGGCCAACACATGCATCACATGGCTAAAATAAGGAGTTTAAGAAGGTTGTAAATGACTGGTTCAATTGCCATCAAAGTGGCGGCCACATTCATGGAATGGAGGTTACACAATGAAGGCATTCTTGATGGATTGTGGCTGTTTTGGGCGGCCACTTCAATGGCTGATTCAATGAGCATTTTAATCCATGATTTATGGTTACATTTCATGTAATAATTCAGCCACATGTGCAACAAAATTCTGGTTGAAGTTGCGACCACTTAAGCTTGCCTAGGTTAAGTTTTAGAAGCTATTTTTTTTGTTCCTTTAATTTATTTAATTTTAGTAATGTAATTAGGGTTGCATGGGAAGTGTGTAAGGGGTATTTTTGGTAGTATTTTGGGCGTGAAGGTGCAGCTGATTGCATGGCCCTAATTCACCTTGTAAACTCTATAAATACATGCTACATGCATGCAAGAAAAGTTAGATGTTTTATGCCAAGTTTATCAATATAAGTGAAAGTGATTTTCTCTTTAGTGAAAGTGATTTTTTCTAAATTTCTTGCTAGTGAAGAGTTGAAGATTATCAAAGGTTCTTCACCTTTGTGTGTGTATCTTCAAGGACTTATCTTTCAAGTCTTGAAAGTGTGACGTCCATCTTCTATCATTTCTAATTTTCCTACTTCTTCTAGTTTGTTCAAAAACCTATTTTTTCTATACGTACTACTTGAAATATATGCGATTTATTTTTCAAGTAATCAAAGGTTGAATATTAGTTTTTGTCATCCTTCTATTTTATTTTAAAAATAACGTTTGAATTCCAAAGAAAAGAGAAAAAGAAAAGAAAATATCAAAAAGAAAAGAAAAAGAAAATATTGCAAGAATAGAAAAGGTGCTTGTCAAGAAAGGTGATATTTTATTCAGAATTTTTCTAAGGTCCATTCAAAATAAAACCTCAAGGTTCTCATATCACAGGCCGACACAACAGCCGTCGCTAAAGACATCACCGTTGAAAAGAAATCTTTTTTTAATTTTGTTATGTAGCGACGGCCAGACCGTCTCTACTTAGTAATGTTAGCGACGACTCTGGCCGACGCTAAAGGTATTAGCGACGGCCTGGCCGTCACTAATTTTTTGTTATTTTTTCACTATATATATAATATTTTGCGCTATATATTCCAAGAAACAACTTGGCGCAATGGTAACGCTCCTTTGTATTGTGCAGGTTGTGGGTTCGATTCTCACAATTGATAAATCTGGGAAGGAAGGATTATTTTTGAAAAAATATTCAGCGGGTTCGATTCTCACAATTGATAAATCTGGGAAGGAAGGATTATTTTTGAAAAAATATTCAGCGACGGCTAGCCGTCGCTACATAGCATCAGCCATAAAATGTCGTCGCTACTGCATTAACGACGAGGCTTGTAGCGACGGCCACGACACCGTCGCTAATGATGCAATAGCGACAGTTTTTCCCCCTGTAGCGACGACTTTTGACCGTCGCTAAAAGTCATTTTTCTTGTAGCGAGATTTGATAAAGGAGAATCTTTAGCGAGATTTGGCTAAGAAAAGTAGATTTGATGAAATAAAAGAAGATTTGGTGAGATAAAGAGAGAATCTTCAATGAGATTTGGTCAAGAAAAGGAGATTGGATAAAATAATAGGATAATCATTCACAAGATTTGGAAAAATATTTTATGGTGATTTTTTTTTGGGCTATCTTGAGTTGCATTTCCCATTTCCATATTTAGAAAGATAATTGATAAGTGCAAAATATATGATAAATCTTGTATAATTACTGCACTTATCAAGGGTAAATTGGTAAATTTATTCCCCAAATTACCTCTTTTTAGTAATAAATGCATATTTTGTAATTATTTAATTCAAATTTGAATTTAATGCTATTTTAATAGAAAATCTGTTGATTTTGCAAATAAAAGAGGAAATTTTAAATGGAGAAACAAGATAGCATCTATTTGAAGAGAAAATCTGCAGATGAGATTCTAAATGGCAGCAGATCAAGATAAAATCCACATTCATTTAAACAAGGATTCTGAAGATAACTTTCTCAATTTGAATTTGAAGATCAAATCAGCACAAGATCAAGCTAAAAAGAGGGAAATAAGGAAAGCAAAGCAAACAAGGATAAGATCAGGAAAAGATCAAGCTGAAAAAGAGGAAATCAGGGAAAGCTGGAACGTGAATCACGCTCCACCTGCGCTGAGCGTAGGTGGATCGCAACAATTAAATTACTCTCTGGATCCTGCGCTTCATCTGCGCTGAGCGCAGGTTGAAGCGCAGGAATACGGGATCTGTAACATCCCGTAATTTAGAACTTATATTGATTCATAAGAATGGGATAAGAGAGTGTATGATTGATAATTAAGAAAAGAAAGTCAAAGAATTTGGGAGATGAAACTTAGTTTAAAAACCAAGTTACAGAGTTTTCGCTCAAGCGAATGAGAGTAGCTTGAGCGAATTATGCAGATAAACCTTGAAGTTTTGTTTGCTGTAAAATTCGCTTAAGCAAATATCAGGGGTCTGGGAGAGGCTCTCTGGACAATTTTCGCTCAAGCGAAAGAAAATTCGCTCAAGCGAAAATCGTCTAGAGATGGTGTTTTTCTTATGTCATTTTCACTCAAGCGAATTGGATTCGCTTGAGCGAAATTGTGTTTGTTTGCATTTAACTGTCCCATTTGCTCAAGCGAAAATAATTCGCTTGAGCGAAATTTCACTTATAAGTTCAGAATCTGTCACTTAGAACATATTTTTCACTCTTTTTCTACTTCTTCTTCTTAGAGATAGAGAGAGAGAGAGATACTAGGTTAGAGGAGGAGGTAATTCGAAGCTTGGAACGGGGTTTTGGAGCTAGGAATCACCAATTGATTCACGTTGGATCCGTTCTTCTTCCTTCAATTCCTAGTCTAAGTGAGTACAACTCACTAATTGTGATTTTCTCTTGAAAATTCTATTGTGCATGCCCCCAATTCTTAACTTCCCTTTTCTAATTAGAGTTCTTGGAAAGTAATTGTGTTCTTGTAACTAGATTAGAGTAGTATTTGTTGAATTAGAGTTTAAATCGAGAATAGAAAGTGATTAATATGTGTAGGGTCGAAACTCTCAAAATTGTCGAAACTAGCGAAATTGTTTATATTGATTATATATGAATTCTTGTATTGCCATACTATTATGATTATGTTAATTAAAGTAATTCAAGCCGGCCATCGCGCTGTGAGTAAAGAAATGATTAATTGTATTGAAAACATGACTTCGATCCAGTTTGGGTGGGATTCGTCCCCGGGGAAGATATTCCTTGTAGTCTGAGCTCAGTTCTAACTCTAGAAAGAGATAAGAACATTCCTGCTGGGCACAGCAGTGAGTGCATCATACTTGCATATTAGTCAATTATTGAATGCTCTGAATTTGTATGACTTATGTCTTGACATGAACTTCTGTTCCCTGCATACATGCATATGATTTTTATTCACTGAGATTTTATCTCACCACGCGTTATGTGGATTTATTTAGTTGAGCAGGTACCCCCTTTACCAGACTCTCAGTCCGGGAAGTGAAGTGCAAGAACGAAGGAACTATTATTCCTTAATGCTTTGAGTTGATGTATTAGCTTATGTGTATATGTATATATGTATTTATGATAGTAGTATGGGAGTTACATTAGTGATCCCTTTTGAAGTTTTAAATGTTCTGATGTACAGGAGTTTTTATATGATGATTACCTTATAATCTTTTGAGTTTTGTTCCCTAATGGTTAATTTCTCGTTTGATAATTAATGATTTACGGAGCTAGTTGATATCTGAATCGGAATGCCTTAAACTCTAAGTTAGGAATTTGGTTTCCACCAATGCAGCAGTGTTCCAAGAGATGACTAGGAGGCATACAGATCTACCACCACCCCCTGCTGTGGATTCTTTTGCTCTGGGACTATCTAAGTTTCGGAAGCACAATCCTCCACAGTTCAATGGAGTTTATGACCCTGACGTGGCAGTGAATTGGCTCCGAGATTTGAACTGAATCTTTGATGTGATGAAGTGTGCTGATGAGGCCAAGGTGGGATTTGCAGTCTATATGCTGAGAGGGGAGGTTGAAGATTGGTGGAAAACTGCTAATGTCCGAGTTGCAGAGGCAGAGGCTCCCATGACTTGGGATGTATTCCAGAACTTGTTTTTGGGAAAATATTTCCCAGCCACTATCAAAAGGCAAAAAGAGGCTGAATTTCTACAACTCAGGCAGGGAGATATGTCAGTGAGTCAATATGTGTCAAAATTTGAGGAACTAGCAAAGTACTCCCGCTACCTTCAAGCTGTTACTGATGAGGAGTGGAGATGTACCCAATTTGAAGGAGGACTACGACCTGAACTTCTAGATCGGGTTGGAACATTTGAAATCAGAGATTTTTCTACCTTAGTCAGCAAATGTTACATTGCTGAGAAAAATTACAAAGGAACTACATCAACAATTGCACAAACAGAAAATAAGGGAAAGAGGAAGGTTGAAATGCCCATTCAGGGCAAGGGACCAAAGACTAAGTGGCAAGACAGACCAATCATGCCCACTCAGCAGGTCCAACGCCAAGGGACACTTAAGTGTCCCAAGTGTGGAAAGGAGCATTCAGGGGAGTGTCTGACGGGGAAGAATGTATGTTATTTTTGCAAGCAACCAGGTCATGTCAAGAGAGAGTGCCCAAAGTTGAAGAACCTCCAAAAACCTCAATCTACTGGAAGAGTTTTTACCCTCAGTGGGGAAGTAGCAGCTTCTGCAGACAATCTGTTGCGAGGTATGTGCACCCTAGGAGAGAAGACCTTGATTGTATTGTTTGATTAAGGGGCAACCCATTCTTTCATTTCTTTTGATTGCGTCAGTCAGTTAAAATTGTTTGTTGATTCTTTGCCTTGTGTTCTCAATGTAATAACACCAGCCAAAGAGGCTATCTCTACTTCTTTTGTGTGTCCCAAATGCTCTATTGTTGTATAAGGAAGAGTCTCTGAGATTGATCTGATTTGTCTACCATTAAAGGGTATGGATGTTATTTTAGGAATGAACTGTTTATCTTCCAACCAGGTTATGTTAGATTGTTTTAACAAAAGGGTCGTGTTTCCTACTCTTCCTCTTCCTTCGAGGGAGAAGCCGTCAGTACTCCTGTCCAGTGTCACCCAGGTTTCACAATGCATCAGTGATGGGAGTGATTGTTTCATTACGTTTCTTTCCTCAACCTTAGAATCCAAAATAGATTTAAGCAGTATAGCTACGGTTCGGGAGTTTCAAGATGTTTTCCTAGTGAAGTCCTAACCTTACCTCCGGACCGGGAGATAGAGTTCACAATAGATTTGATACCAGGATCAGGACCCATCTCTAAAGCACCATATCAGATGTCTCGACTAGAACTTAGTGAACTCAAAACTCAACTATAGGATCTCATAGCTAAAGGGTTCATTAGACCTAGTGTATCACCCTGGGGGGCTCCTGTTCTTTTAGTGAAAAAGAAAAATGGGAGTATGAGGTTGTGTGCAGACTATAGATAACTAAACAAAGCTACCATCAAGAACAAGTATCCCCTACCCAAGATAGATGATCTTTTAGACCAACTTAGGGGTGCTTCAATGTTTTCTAAGATAGATTTGAGATCAGGATACCACCAAATCAAGATCAGGAAGGAAGATATCCCTAAAACAACTTTTATGACTAGATATGGGCACTGGGAGTATTTAGTAATGCTATTTAGTGTTACTAATGCTCCTGCAGTATTCATGGACTACATGGATCGAATCTTCCAGCCCTTTTGGATCAGTTTGTTGTTGTATTCATTGATGGCATTCTGATCTATTCTTGTAGCCTAGAAGAACATGAACGTCACCTTAGAATTGTTTTAGGGATTCTGAAAGAAAAGAAGTTGTTTGCCAATCTCAAAAAATGTGAATTTTGGATGGACAGGGTCCATTTCTTAGGGCATGTGATTTCTAGAGAGGGAGTATCAGTTGATCCTAGTAAGGTAGAAGTCGTTCTTGTATGGGAAAGACCTAAGACCGTTACGGAAATTAGAAGTTTCCTAGGATTGGCCGACTACTATCGGAGATTCATTAATGGATTCTCCCGTTTAGCATTGGCTCTCACAATATTGACTCAAAAGGGCCAAGCCTTTGTGTGGGATAAGAAATGTGAGCAGAGCTTTCTGGAGCTCAAAGAGAAGTTAACTACCGCTCTGGTACTGGCGTTGTCGAATTTGTCAAAAACCTTTGAGGTGTATAGTGATGCCTTGGGAAAGGGTTTGGGATGTGTTCTGATGCAGGAAAGGAGAGTGGTAGCTTATGCTTCTAAGCAGTTGAGGCCTCATGAGGAAAATTATCCTACTCACGAATTAGAATTAGCGGCTGTTGTTTTTGCCCTCAAATTTTGGAGGCATTACCTGTTTGGTGTGAGATTTGAGGTCTTTAGTGATCATAAGAGTTTGAAATATCTTTTGATAAAAAAGAACTCAACATGAGGAAAGAAGGTGGATGGAGTTTCTTAAGGATTACGACTTTGAGTTGAAGTATCACCCAGGCAAAGCCAATGTAGTGGCTGATGCTCTCAGTAGGAAATCCCTTCATGTGTCATACTTGATGGTACATGAAATGAACCTCTTAGAAGAATTTAGGGATTTGAGTCTTAGTGTTGAGTTTGGCATGGGTAGTATCAAGTTGCATAGGTTGGAAATCACCAGTGAGCTTCAAGCTCTGATCAAGGGAGCTCAGGGTTCGAACTCGGATCTTCAAAAGCGGAAAGAAACAATTAGGGTTTTCTGAGTCAGATGATGGGATGATTCTCTTCCAAGGAAGGGTCTGTGTCCCTAAGGGGGGTAGTGTGAGGCAACAAGTATTAGAGGAGGCTCACAGGGGCAAGTTTTCTATACATCCTGGCACTACCAAGATGTACCAGGATTTGAAGATGTTTTGGTGGGATGGTATGAAGAAGAATATAGCTGAGTATGTTTCTAAATGTCTAACATGTCAGAAGGTTAAAATAGAACATCAGAAGCCATCAGGGGCACTCATGCCATTAGAAATCCCTGAGTGGAAGTGGGAGAGTATAGCTATGGACTTTGTGGTAGGTTTACCTCGAGTTCAGGCTGGTTTTGATGCCATCTGGGTTATTGTGGACTGATTAACTAAATCAGTCCATTTTCTCCCAGTTAGGAATACCTTTTCCCTGAATAAGTTAGCAGATCTGTATGTCAAGGAGATTATTAAACTCCATGGCATTCCATCTAGCATCATATCTGATAGGGACCCTAGGTTCACCTCTAGGTTCTGGGATGCACTCCACCGGTCTTTCGGGACTAAACTTAGGTTTAGCACCGCTTACCATCCTCAGAATGATGGTCAGTCTGAGAGAACCATTCAAACCTTAGAGGATATGCTTAGAGCCTGTGTATTAGAGGAGTCAGACAGTTGGGATAGGTACCTACCCCTCATAGAGTTTTCCTATAATAACAGTTTTCATAGCAGTATAGGCATGGCACCATATGAGGCCCTGTATGGTAGGAAGTGCAGGTCTCCTCTTTGTTGGCATAAGGTTGGTGAGAAATCCCTTTTAGGTCCAGAGCTAGTGCAGGAAACTACTGAGAAAATTAGGATCATTAGGGAAAAGATTGAAACTGCTCAGAGTCGACAGAAAAGCTATGCTGATAACAGAAGAAAGGATTTAGAGTTTGAAGAAGGAGACCATGTCTTTTTGAAAGTAACTCATGTCACTGGTGTTGGAAGAACACTCAAAACCAAAAAGTTGAGTCCTCGGTTTATTGGTCCATTTCAGATCCTGCAGAGGGTTGGCCCTCTGGCCTACAGGATTGCCCTTCCACCCTATTTGTCAGGAATTCATAATGTCTTTCATGTATCTAAGTTGAGAAAATATATTCATGATCCTTCTCATGTTTTGAACTCTGAATCAATACAATTAAGGGAAGATCTCACAATTCCTTCAAGGCTTGCACAGATTGTAGGCAGAAGTGCCAAAACCCTGAGGAACAAGACGATTCCTTTGATTAAGGTAATTTGGGAAGGCCTATCATCAGAAGAAGCAATTTGGGAAAAAGAAGATGTCATTAGAGATCAATTTCCAGAACTTTTTAGTGGAGGTAGTGTATTTTACCTTTTATGTCATTAATCAATTTTGGGGACAAAATTGCTTAAAGGGGGGTAGAAATGTAACATCCCGTAATTTAGAACTTATATTGATTCATAAGAATGGGATAAGAGAGTGTATGATTGATAATTAAGAAAAGAAAGTCAAAGAATTTGGGAGATGAAACTTAGTTTAAAAACCAAGTTACAGAGTTTTCACTCAAGCGAATGAGATTAGCTTGAGCGAATTATGCAGATAAACCTTGAAGTTTTGTTTGCTGTAAAATTCGCTTAAGCGAATAATTTTTCGATTAAGCGAATATCAGGGGTCTGGGAGAGGCTCTCTAGACAATTTTCGCTCAAGCGAAAGAAAATTCGCTCAAGCGAAAATCGTCCAGAGAGGGTGTTTTTCTTATGTCATTTTCGCTCAAGCGAATTGGATTCGCTTGAGCGAAATTGTGTTTGTTTGCATGCAACTGTCCCATTTGCTCAAGCAAAAATAATTCCCTTGAGCGAAATTTCACTTATAAGTTCAGAATCTGTCACTTAGAACATATTTTTCACTCTTTTTCTTCTTCTTCTTAGAGATAGAGAGAGAGAGAGATACTAGGTTAGAGGGAGGAGGTAATTCGAAGCTTGGAACGGGGATTTGGAGCTAGGAATCACCAATTGATTCACGTTGGATCCGTTCTTCTGCCTTCAATTCCTAGTCTAAGTGAGTACAACTCAGTAATTGTGATTTTCTCTTGAAAATTCTATTGTGCATGCCCCCAATTCTTAACTTCCCTTTTCTAATTAGAGTTCTTGGAAAGTAATTGTGTTCTTGTAATTAGATTAGAGTAGTATTTGATGAATTAGAGTTTAAATTGAGAATAGAAAGTGATTAATATGCGTAGGGTCGAAACTCTAGAAATTGTCGAAACTAGCGAAATTGTTTATATTGATTATATATGAATTCTTGTATTGCCATACTATTATGATTATGTTAATTAAAGTAATTCAAGCCGGCCATCGCGCTATGAGTAAAAGAAATTATTAATTGTATTGAAAACATGACTTCGGTCCAGTTTGGGTGGGATTCGTCCCCGGGGAAGATATTCCCTGTAGTCTGAGCTCAGTTCTAACTCTAGAAAGAGATAAGAACATGCTTGCTGGGCACAGCAGTGAGTGCATCATACTTGCATATTAGTCAATTATTGAATGCTTTGAATTTGTATGACTTATGTCTTGACATGAACTTCTGTTCCCTGCATACATGCATATGATTTTTATTCACTGAGATTTTATCTCACCACGCGTTATATGGATTTATTTAGTTGAGCACGTACCCCCTTTACCAGACTCTCAGTCCGGGAAGTGAAGTGCAAGAACGAAGGAACTATTATTCCTTAATGCTTTGAGTTGATGTATTAGCTGATGTGTATATGTATATATGTATTTACGATAGTAGTATGGGAGTTACATTAGTGATCCCTTTTGAAGTTTTAAATGTTCTGATGTACAAGAGTTTTTATATGATGATTACCTTATAATCTTTTGAGTTTTGTTCCCTAATTGTTAATTTCTCGTTGGATAATTAATGATTTACGGAGCTAGTTGATATCTGAATCGGAATGCCTTAAACTCTAAGTTAGGAATTTGGTTTCCAACGAACTAAATTCTGAGTTAGAAATTTAAGATGTTACATTTTGGTATCAGAGCAGTTCAATCCAATTGGACTGTGAAATTAGGATGTTCTGTGGTTTGTTAATGACTTTTTATGTATTATTTGGTGAATTGAGAGACTGATCACCTCGATATTTGCTTGATAATATGTAGAGAATCATGGCAGGTGGCAGGAGAGGTCGTCCAAGGGTCAATCATCCTTCATCCTTCATCTTCATCTTCTCAGGGTCCTACTCAGGATCCAGTAGCTGCAGCACTTCAGGCACTTACTCAAATGATGGGAGAACAACTAAATTCTAACCGAACTCAAGCAGAAGCCGCACGGGAACAAGCTGCCACCAATGCAGCAGTGCTCCAAGAGATGACTAGGAGGCATACAGATCCACCATCACCCCCTGCTGTGGATTCTTTTGCTCTGGGACTATCTGAGTTTCAGAAGCCCAATCCTCCACAGTTCAATGGAGTTTATGACCCTGACGTGGCAGCGAATTGGCTCCGAGATTTGAATCGAATCTTTGATGTGATGAAGTGTGCTGATGAGGCCAAGGTGGGATTTGCAGTCTATATGCTAAGAGGGGAGGCTGTAGATTGGTGGAAAACTGCTACGGTCCGAGTTGCAGAGGCAGAGGCTCCCATGACTTGGGATGTATTCCAGAACTTGTTTTTGGGAAAATATTTCCCAGCCACTATCAAAAGGTAAAAGGAGGCTGAATTTCTACAACTCAGGCAAGGAGATATGTCAGTGGGTCAATATGAGTCAAAATTTGAGGAACTAGCGAAGTAATCCCGCTACCTTCAAGCTGTTACTGATGAGGAGTGGAGATGTACCCAATTTAAAGGAGGACTACGATCTGAACTTCTGGATCGGGTTGGAACATTTGAAATCAGAGATTTTTCTACCTTAGTCAGCAAATGTTACATTGCTGAGAAAAATTATGAAGGAACTACATCAACAATTGCACCAATAGAAAATAAGGGAAAAAGGAAGGTTGAAATGCCCATTCAGGGCAAGGGCCCAAAGACTAAGTGGCAAGACAGACCAGTCATGCCCACTCAGCAGGTCCAACGCCAAGGGGCACTTAAGTGTCCCAAGTGTAGAAAGGAGCATTCAAGGGAGTGTCTGACGGGGAAGAATGTGTTATTTTTGCAAGCAACCGGGTCATGTTAAGAGAGAGTGCCCAAAGTTGAAGAACCTCCAAAAACCTCAATCTACTGGAAGAGTTTTTACCCTCAGTGGGGAAGTAGCAGCTTCTGCAGACAATCTGTTGTGAGGTATGTGCACCCTAGGAGAGAAGACCTTGATTGTATTGTTTGATTAAGGGCAACCCATTCTTTCATTTGTTTTGATTGTGTTAGTCAGTTAAAATTGTCTGTTGATTCTTTGCCTTGTGTTCTCAATGTAATCACACCAGCCAAAGAGGCTATCTCTACTTCTTTTGTGTGTCCCAAATGCTCTATTGTTGTACAAGGAAGAGTCTCTGAGATTGATCTGATTTGTCTACCATTAAAGGGTATGGATGTTATTTTAGGAATGAACTGGTTATCTTGCAACCAGGTTATGTTAGATTGTTTTAACAAAAGGGTGGTGTTTCCTACTCTTCCTCTTCCTTCAAGGGAGAAGCCGTCAGTACTCCTATCCAGTGTCACCCAGGTTTCACAATGCATCAGTGATGGGAGTGATTGTTTCATTCCATTTCTTTCCTCAACCTTAGAATCCAAAATAGTTTTAAGCAGTATAGCTACGGTTCAGGAGTTTCAAGATGTTTTTCCTAGCGAAGTCCTAACGTTACCTCCGGACCGGGAGATAGAGTTCACAATAGATTTGATACCAGGATCAGGACCCATCTTTAAAGCACCATATCGGATGTCTCGACTAGAACTTAGTGAACTCAAAACTCAACTAGAGGATCTCATAGCTAAAGGGTTCATTAGACCTAGTGTATCACCCTGGGGGGGCTCCTGTTCTTTTAGTGAAAAAGAAAAATGGGAGTATGAGGCTGTGTGTAGACTATAGACAACTAAACAAAGCTACCATCAAGAATAAGTATCCCCTACCCAGGATAGATGATCTTTTAGACCAACTTAGGGGTGCTTCAGTGTTTTCTAAGATAGATTTGAGATCAGGATACCACCAAATCAAGATCAGGAAGGAAGATATCCCTAAAACAGCTTTTAGGACTAGATATGGGCACTGCGAGTATTTTGTAATGCTATTTGGTGTTACTAATGCTCCTGTGGTATTCATGGACTACATGAATCGAATCTTCCAGCCCTTTTTGGATCAGTTTGTTGTTGTGTTCATTGATGACATTCTGATCTATTCCTGTAGCCTAGAAGAACATGAATGTCACCTTAGGATTGTTTTAGGGATTCTGAGAGAAAAGAAGTTGTTTGCCAATCCCAAAAAATGTGAATTTTGGATGGACAGGGTCCATTTCTTAGGGCATGTGAAATGACAACAAACCTTTTGATCAAACTTAATGTTCTCTATTCTTGAAGTTACTGATGTTTTGTGTGAGATCTTAGAAAGACAGGATTCTTATGCTTAGTAAAGAACTCAGAAAGATCATAAGAACTACAAGCTCAGACTGAGATTGAGAGGTAACCACATACTAAGACTGGTAGTCTCAGTACTAATCCTCAGACTGAAAATGAAGATAAAGGTCAGCCTGAGATTGGGCAATCAATGCAAGTCTTTCCTGAGATCCAGAAAGATCAGAATCCTATGTTAAGAAGCATCAGACTTCAGAATCATTTATGGAGTATGGGCAAAGCTTAGAAATTCTATATGCTGAAGGTAATTTCAGAAGAAGGCCTCAAGACATATCCTTTATCAGAAAGTCTTCAAAAGCTTTGAATGGAAGATAACCTAAGTTGAGAGAGGTGCACATCAGAGTGAAGTCTCATCTACAATCAGAAAGGGTCTCTACTAAAAATGTCAATCATCAAGTCAAGTCAAGATGAGCTCAAACAAAGAACTAAGTTGCATCAAGAAGACAAGTGTTTGAGACTCAAGATAAGCGAAAATATAAAAGATAAATAACTGAGATATCTTGTTTCTACTAACTGTGTGCTCAAGTGTTTGCAGAATTTAGTTTCTCATATTGCAGGATAATTTTCTCATGTGTTAAGACAAGCTGAGATGCTAAGGAGACTTGCAATCTTAAAAATAACACTTGAGATGCATGATGATATGAAGCACAAAAGCCATACTCAAGATCTGCCAAGAGACGAGACTCTAACTTAGCTTCAGAATCAAGAGATAAGATCATAATAGAAGATGCCAAACAAAGAAGAGATTCAAAGTCAGCTTGAGACAAGCTCAAACTGTAAAGTCAGATTGAGACAAGCCCAAATTCATTGTAAGATCATACTCAGTCCAAGCATGACAAATAAGAACTTTGAAATATGAAGCTGAACAAAGATGAGATTCAAAGTCAGACTTGAGATGCACACTCAACAGAGATGCAGAATCAAACTTGAGATGTAGGCTCAACTTGAGATGCAGAATCAGACATGAGACGGTCTCAGATCAGATGTAGTCTCAAGATCAGACGCAAGTCTCAAGTTCAGACGCAGAGATGCAGATGCAGACATGAGACAGTCTCAGATCAGATGCAGACATAAGACCCAGACTTGAGATGAAGAGATCAGATGCAGACTTGAGACGCAGACATAAGACGCAGACATGAGATGCAGACAGAGGCTCAGCAGCAAAAAGCAAGTCAACGCAAGTACACTGTCACAGCAGAGACAACATCAGAAAAGCACTGGTCTCACGTCAGAAAAGTGAAAAATAGCCTCTATCTCTTCTAACGGCTAGTTTTCTGAAGACTAATAAAGGAGGTCTCATTATGATGAGACGTGTGAGAGACACAGGTGAGACTCAGCAGAGATGCTGCTGCACAACCAGAAAAATCTAAGTCTCAAGTGAATCTCAACCTACCTACTTATGCTATCTTAGCTAATATCTTGTAGTAGGTTTAGCTCTTGTTTTGTACTGTTTTATATACACTCTTTGAGTGATTTAGAGAGCTACCATCTAGCTGAGTTCACGGTTTATCCATACATTGTATGTTGACTAAGCTAGATCAATCACATCTCATTTTATACCACCAAGTCTCAACTGAGTCAGGAGGTGCCTGAGCTTAGTGTGAGCGTTTGTAAAGCCTGGAGAGGCACTGTAACAAGAATACTCATTGAGTTTCCTGGAGAGGCAGTTGAAAACAAATAATACTGCATGAGTTGCCTAGAGAGGCAGTTGAAAAGCAAAGAATACTCGTGCGCCTGGAGAGGCTGTGTGCAAAAGAATACTGCATGAGTTACCTGAAGAGGCAGTTGAAAACAAAGAATACTTGAGACTTAGCCAAGGTAGGAGTGCCTATGCTTGGTGTGAGGGATGTCCTGAAGAGGCTGTAAGAATACTTGTAATTGACGGGTTTGTCAATAGTGAAAATCTCACGAGTTGTGAGGACTGGACGTAGCCCAAGGTTATGGGTGAACCGATATAAATTTCTGTGTGCATCTCTTCTCTCTTCTCTCTTTAATTACACAACACATCTCTAATACCTGAGACTTATCTGTTTGAAACTAATTACATGTGATTAAATCTCTGCATAACTAAGATCTGTCTCTGCATCTCATCTTACATCTCAAGGCTATCTCATCTCAGATCACATCTCAACTTGAGATCAATCAGTAGTCACTCATTCTCTTTTAAGGTCTTAACATTTGATGAGCTAATTAATCTTACATCTCAAATCAGTTTACTAAACTAAATCAAATCTATTAAAAAATAATCAAGTTTCATTTATCAATAAATCATCTTTACTTGATTACAAAATTATTGTTGAGACAACATCTCATCTAACCTATTTGAGACTCCAAGTGTTAAACTTGAGATCACGTCTCAACATGAATTTAAGTGTAAATTTTCAGGTACAATATTTTTAAGTCTCTATTCAACCCCCCCTTCTAGAGACGTTCAACCAACTTCAGTTGGTATCAGAGCTTGGCCTCTTGGGGTTGATCACACCAACGTGTGAAGAGGAGATAGATCCAAGAAAGAAAGATGGCTGAAGAGAAGGAAGATAGCTGCCAAAGTTGAAAGGGAAAATACCTAAGCTGTTGAAGTTTCTGACAAAAGGAATAGTGGCATAATTAAACCAACTGAAACAAGAAATGGAGAAAAGTCACCGAGACTGCATTAACAGAAGCAATAGTCAGAATGATTCTTATAGTGCAAAACAAGAACAATGTAGTTTCAGCAAATTCCTTGGAGAGTTTCCAGACTCATACCACCCTACTATGGATTTACTACTTTTAGCTTGGTGGAAGAATCTGGTTTGAAGTCACTTTGCCCTTAACTGAGAATTACTGATATGATGGAGGCCCATTCTTTGATGAACTGCGTGACCAATTTGAGAGCCTCCTTCCTCCATTATCTTCAAAACCAGTGGAATCTAAACTTGGGTTGGAAGGTTTCGTTTTCAACATTGGTCTGAACAATCGCACCAAAAAAAATGAGTGATTGTGCAAGAGAAATAGAGTTATCCTCTTCTAGCTTTGAAGACGTTCGAGAGGAAATTTAAGAAGATATTTCAAAGGAAACCTTAAAGGGCAATAAAGTTGCCAATTTACTCTATTGTTCTAGTTTCTCTCACTATGGGCAGCGCAACTGCTTATTTGCAGACAGATTCTGAGTCAAACTAAAAAAGTTGTCCAAGCTTTGAAGTTGCTGACCTGGACAAAATGGAAGCGGACAACACAGAAGTAAAAGAATTGCTGGCCTGGGTAACGTTGCTCTTTTTATTTGATTAAGATTTCCTCCTTCTATTATTATTTAAAACAAGATTAATAACGTTCCTCTTCCTATCCATTCAAATAACGAGCTTAAAAGATTTGGAATAAGCATTAAAAAGGGAAAACGCTATTTAAGTGGCAATATTAAATCCTTTCTTTGTTCCCTTTGAAGGTCGGATAGCTTTTTGATTAATTGAAGTTTGAATAACGTTTAATTAAGTTTTTAATTAAAAAAAACGTTATTTTAAATGGCAATTTTCTTTATAGTAAAAATGTATTTTGAAATGGTTGGCTATTTTGGTTTGTAATGCAATGACTTGGTGTACATCAGTGTGTCTAGGAATCCAGTTTATCACTAAGTGAGCTCAGCTAAATGGTCTTACCAATATAGCAATGACTTTTGAAATTGTGAATGAATGGATATGATAAATTCAGTGCTTCGATTTATCAGCTGAAAGGATTTACTCTATTCAGTACATTTCTCAAAGCCTGATGAAATTAACATCATAAATTTGCTAAATTTGGTAAAATGATAAATGTTTGATTACTAACCCACTTGGACCCAAGTTTAAATGGGTACCAAAATGTTCCCCTAGTGTTTTGATTATGCAGAAAAAATTTCAAAAAGATGAGCATGTTGGTCTAGTCAAAGAGGATATAAGACTTTGAATCGAAGCTTCTTGAATACATAAAGTAGAACTTCTCAAAGAGAAGGAATGGGTGAAGAAAATTGATTACCAAAGCTGAGCAAAAGCATTAAAGGGAAATAGATGCTGTCTAAAAATGCTTTGAGCTTGAAGGTTGAAATTGCTTATACAAGGAAGACCCATTGGTGATATCAATCTCTTATCCCTCTCTATACTTGGACTAAAACATACTTGATCAAATCATTGATAATTTCTGTTATATGTCTTTACATGTTTTAATGGCATCATGTTTGTAAGTGTTTTAATATTTATGCAAAGCATGATAAACTTGTAGAGACCATATTTGCAAAAGGCATGAAAATCTATTTGATCATTATTTGTTGCCACTGCTGTTGTTATTTAAAATTCTGAACAACAAATCAAAATCATATTTTTACTCCCTTTTAAATGCTTAAATGTCGCATATGCTCAATTAGAGTTTGGAGTATCAAATGATATATATCCTTTTGTTGGAAAGTTCTTAATATGTTCATATCTTTGAAACAAGTTGTCAATTTGAAACCTGAATATTTTCTGAACATTCTACAATATCCATAGTAACTATGGAATCTGCATTATCATTACTCAATGTGTAGAAGAAAGTATACATGATAATTTGATAAGACTAATCCTACACTTGAGATGAGAAAGCTTGCAGATTTGTAGATAAACCAGAAAGACTTGAATCTGAACAAGAAATATATGAGAAAATCTTCAAAAGAATATATTCAAGTCAAAAGGATGTTCAGAAATGATAAAGATAAAGGAAGAAGTCAGAAGGAGTGGTTGCATCTCACTTGTGACTAAGAATGAGACAGAGACTTAGATGAAAATGGCTACTGCACAAGAGGACAAGTGATTTCCCACAATATGAGAAAAAGGAAGAAGCTTCGAAGAGAAGAAAGCACAAAGAGATGATTAAGTTTTAAAAGAAAATGAAGCTAAGCTTATCCCTACATATATCAAACTGCAAACTTTTAAGTCATCAAATGACAACTTGAGGAATACTTCATGAGGTACTCAGAAACTCTAATCTTCCTTGATGCTGCATATGTGATAAATCTTACTATTTTCATTCTGAAGATAGGATTCAAGTATAATGATACTATACAGAATTTAGGAATCATTTTTGAATGATAAACATATGCTTATTTGAATGATTCTGTGTTAATTGAATGATTGAATTTCAGATTTTCTGTCAAGACTCTAATACAGTTTCTGAATCTACACTGTTGAAAACTAAGTGATTATAATTTACTGCAACTTCTTGTGATGATCTTGTATCATGTGAGTATTTGAGTTTGAGGTCTATCTATGATGGAACATGTGCTGATCATATGAAAATCCTTGAGTCAATCTCATGTTAATCAAGAAAGGAGTACTTGGAAAGATTGAATTGATTAATTAGGAGAAACATTTCTACAAGCTAAGTCTATATGCTCTCCATTTCCTTAATCAAGTCAATCTTCTAAGTAAATGATATGAAAAGGAAATTCTGAGATTGAAAGGCTCATAAAAGGATTTTGAAATAAGTGAAAGTTGAAGGCAAAAAGGTCACTGTGCTGTGTGCATAAATTTTTCTGATACAACTTTACTAAAATGATCATAACTTGAGCTACAAAATTGATTTTTGAGTAAAACCAATTTTGTTGGAAAGCTAACTTATAAGAATGCAAAACTAGAAAGTTTGAAGCTGTTACACTAAGCACAGAAGTGCCAGAAAATTTGCTAACACAGCTGCAGTTTTACAAATGCTCACAAAAACTTGCTTACTTAAGATCATCATAACTGGAGCTGTAGATATTATTTTACTGTGAAACCAATTTTATTGGAAAGATAACTTAAAATAGAATCAAACTGTAAAATTTGAGATTTTCATATTAATCACACAAGTGCCAGTAAATATGTGAACACAGTTGCAGTATTACAAGCTCCAATATAAACATGTTCACTTAAAAAGATCATAACTGAAGTTATAGAAGTGCTTTTTTAGTGAAACAAATTCTGTGTGAAAGATATTTTATATGAGTGCCAAACTGGAAACTTTGAGGATTTTATACTAACCACAAAAGTGCCAGTAAATTCGTGAACACAGTCTCACTGATACAAAGTCTGATATAAACCCGTTCACTTAGATTGATCATAACTGGAGCTACAGAAATGATTTTTTAGTGAAACAAATTTTGTATGAAAGCTAGCTCATATAAGTATTTTACTGGAAAGTTTCAGAATTTTTCATCATCTTCATAATTCCCAGCAAATACATCAAGTTGACTGATCTCTCATTTGATCAAACCTGAACACATCTGTTTTGAATGCTTATATTTGGAGCTAGGAAAATCCCTTTCAAATGAAACCAGTTGTATTTGAAAGATGTTGTTAAATGGTTTAGCAATATTAATTTTCACTATTTTTGGAAGCATAGATTGATCTTAGTGAATGAAAAACCAGACCTGTCACAGTAAGCACTCTATTATAGAACTGCCAACTTTAATTACTCATATCTTATAATAGAAAACTCCAAACGGAATGACTTTTATATCATTAAAAAGCTTGTGATGTCTAGTTTATTGTGTTGAAATATCATATTTTTATGAACTGGAAATAATCAGATTAAAGTAGCTAAGTCAATGGATGTTTTCTGGTTTGGTGCTGAAACTTCAAGTTAAAATATCTTTAATTGTACCAATCCAAATGAGTTGATTTTTGTGGCATTGGAAAGTTGTCATGATGTGGTTTATTGTGATAGAATATAAATTTCTAGATCAATCTATGATAGGAATAGTACTTGTTTACAAGTATTCTTACAGCCTCTTCAGGACGTAGCCCAAGGTTTTGGGCGAACTAGTATAAATCTCTGTGTGCATCTCTTCTCCCTTCTCTCTTTAATTACACAACACATCTCTAATACCTGAGACTTATCTGTTTGAAACTAATTACATGTGATTAAATCTCTGCATAACTAAGATCTGTCTCTGCATCTCATCTTACATCTCAAGGCTATCTCATCTCAGATAACATCTCAACTTGAGATCAATCAGTAGTCTCACTCATTCTCTTTTAAGGTCTTAATATTTGATGAGCTAATTAATCTTACATATCAAATCTGTTTACTAAACTAAATCAAATCTATTAAAAAATAATCAAGTTTCATTTATCAACAAATCATCTTTACTTGATTACAAAATTATTATTGAGACAACATCTCATCTGACCTATTTGAGACTCCAAGTGTTAAACTTGAGATCACGTCTCTACATGAATTTTAGTGTGAATTTTCAGGTACAATATTTTTAAGTCTCTATTCAACCCCCATTCTAGAGACGTTCAGCCAACTTCATAAATTTTCAATAAATCTTTCCTCTACTAGTGGCTTAGTGAAGATATCAACAAGTTGATTCTTAGTGTCAACAAAAATAATTTCAATGTTTCCTTTTTGCACATGATGTCTTATGAAATGATGCTTTATGTCTATATGTTTAGATCTTGAGTGATGGATAGGATTTTTAGCAAGATTTATTGCACTAGTGTTGTCACAAAATATTGGGATTTTGGAGTACCTGAGTGCATAGTCTTTCATCTGAGACTTAATCCACAGGATTTGTGTGCAACAAGCTGCAGCTGAAACATACTTAGCTTCAGTAGTGGATAGAGCTATTGTGTTTTGCTTTTTGCAAGACCAAGAGACTAGGCACTTTCCCAGAAATTGACAGGTTCCACTTGTGCTCTTTCTATCCATCTAGTCCCCATCAAAATCAACATCACTATATCCTATGAGATCAAAACTTGAATCTTTCTCATACCAGAGGCCAAGATTAGTGGTTCCTATTAAATACCTAAAAATTCTTTTAACTGTAGTAAGATGAGACTCCTTAGGTTCAGATTGATACCTTGCACAGATGCCTACATCATACTGAATATCAGGTCTGCTGGAAGTTAGGTACATGAGAGATCCAATCATACCTCTGTAGAGCTTATCTGAGACGGCCTTACCAGTTTCATCTTTGTCAATCTGAGTTGAGGGGTGCATTGGAGTCTTCATTGGCTGGGCATCATTCGTCTTGAATTTTGTCAGCAAGTCTCTTGCATATTTCTCTTGGCTGATGAAAATGCCATCTGATAGTTGTTTTATTTGCAAACCAAGGAAAAATCTCAGCTCACCCATCATGCTCATCTCAAATTCTCCCTGCATGAGACTTGAGAATTCTTGACAGAGAGATTTATTAGTAGATCCAAAAATAATATCATCCACATAAATTTGAACAATTAATAAATCTTTGTTAAACTCCCTTTTGAAGAGTGTGGTGTCAATCTGTCCTCTGATGAACCCATTCTCTGTTAGTAAAGAGCTTAGCCTATCATACCAAGCTCTTGGAGCTTGCTTGAGACCATACAAGACCTTCTTGAGTCTGAGTACATATTCTGGATGATGAGGATCTTCAAACCCAGGGGGTTGTCTCACATAGACTTCTTCTTCAATGATTCCATTTAAGAATGCACTTTTTACATCCATCTGATAGAGTTTGAAAACTTTGTGAGCAGCAAAGGCTAAGAGAATTCTGATAGCTTCAAGTCTGGCAACTAGAGCAAGGGTCTCATCATAGTTTATCCCCTCCTGTTGGTTGTATCCTTGAGCTACCAATCTTGCTTTGTTTCTCATGACTTTTCCCTTTTCATTTTGTTTATTTCTGAAGACCCATCTGGTTCCAATTATAGATTGATAAGATGGAGGAGGAACCAGATCCCAGACTTTGTTTTTGTCAAACTAGTTGAGCTCTTCTTCCATTGCTTTTACCCAAGATTCATCACTGAGAGATTCACGAATATCCTTTGGTTCTACCTCAGACAGAAGTGCCATCATATTTTCAGCATCTCTGAAGGAAGATCTGGTCCTGACCCTATCTAAAGTTTCTCCAATGATATGATCTCTAGGATGAGATCTCACCAGTCTCCAGCTTCTGGGTAGTTCAGATGCATGTTCATTCTGGATCTCAAGTGGTCCTTGCCTTGTTCCTCTGGTCTCAGCTTGGCCTTCAGGCTTGTCTTCATCTTGAGATGCATTGGACATTTCAGGGTGAACACCTCTGTGAGACACTATCTCAGATTGAGCTTCTCTCCTTGGTTTTGTTTGAGAGGATCTCATCTGCTTCTGTTCAGGAGTGAATCTTTCTTTAGCTTCCTGAATTGAGATTCTCAATTCTCCCATCATTTCCTCAATCTCTTCATCCACTTTCTTCTGGGAATTATCCTGCATCTCATTTAAGACTACATGCACAGATTCTTCAGTAGTTTTTGTTCTTAAATTACATATTCTAAAAGCTTTGGAAGTAAGAGAGTATCCAAGGAAAATTCCTTTATCAGATTTTGTTTCAAACTTACCCAGCTGATCTTTAGTGTTTAGGATATAACAGTCACATCCAAATAAATGAAAATATGAAATTGAAGGTTTTCTTCCCTTCCATAGTTCATATGGAGTTTTATTCAAGATCTTCCTTATAGTGACTTTGTTTTCAATGCCTGAGTCACATAACAAAGTTCTTGCCATCTCTTGGAGTGTCCTATTCTTTCTTTCAACTACTCCATTTTGTTGAAGTGTTATTGGACATAAGAAGTTATGAGTTATGCCATTTTTATCAAAGAATTTCTTAAACTTGGCATTCTCAAATTCACCTCCATGGTCACTTCTTACTGCACCAATTCCATAACCTTTCTCAGATTGGATCTTTCTACAAAATATTTTGAAAGATTCATATGATTCATCCTTCTGAGATAGGAACAGAACCCAGGTATACCTTGAGAAATCATCCACAATTACAAAACCATATTTCTTACCACTGAGACTTGCAGTCTTAGTTGGTCCAAATAAATCAATGTGGAGAATCTCAAGTGGCCTGGTGGTGGTGACATGAGATTTCAATTTGAAAATTGACTTGTTGTGTTTGCTTTTTATGCAAGATTCACAAATCATGTCTTTGTCAAATTTTACTTTTGGTAAACCTTTCACAAGAGACTGACTTGCAAGCTGACTTATGGTTCTCATGTTAATATGTCCAACCCTCTTGTGCCATAACCATTTCTCATGTTCATGAGACATGAGACATGTGAGATCAGATAGGCTCTTAAGTGAGACTGATTAAAGATTTTTATTCCTTTCTCCAGAAAATGCTATTTTCCCAGTCTTTGAGTCTATGATCTCACAAAAAGTAGGTTTAAAATTAACATAATAACCATTATCACATAACTGACTGATACTCAGCAAATTGTGTTTCAAACCCTCAACAAAATATACATTTTCAATCTGAGTTGAGTTTGTCTTACCAATTTTACCTATGCCCTTGATTTGGGCCTTGTTGTTGTCTCCAAATGAGACAACCCCTGCAGCTTTCTCTTCAAGTGACATGAACTTGCTTTTGTCTCCTGTCAAGTGCCTTGAACATCCATTGTCCAACACCCACATCCTTTTTGATTTTGCTGCTGCCAGGAACGTCTGTTACAACAGGAGATTGAGCTTTAGGTACCCACTTATATTTGGGTCCTTCATGGTTAGTTACCTTCTTTTTGATGCTACATGTCTCAAGTAGCATTTTATGGTCTTGTGGCCAAATATGCTATAGTAAGAGCGTATTTCCTTCTTCCTTTTTCTTGCAGGAATAAAGAAATCTTTATACCAGATCTCACTAGAAGATTTTTCATAGCCTAATCCAACTTTGCCAAAAATTCCTTTTTGAGACCCAATGAGTCTCTCAAGGATTTTTGTACCTTTTACAAATTTTGCTAGATCATCTATGAGAATTCTGTTTTGCCTTTTGAGTTTCTGGTTTTCTTCAGAAAGATTTTTTAGCTCTTGCTCATCATGAGCTTGAGTCTTTGCTTTAACAAGTTCAGACAGTCTCATGTGAGACAACATGAAACTGTTGTTCTTATGATTCAAACTTTCATTTTCATTTTCAAGAAATTTGACTTTCTCAAGAGTTGTGTCTAATTCTGATTTTAGTAAGGAGCTCTTTGAGACAAGAAGGTTTGAATCATATTGGAGATTTTCAAAGGCAGACTTAAGTTCACTAAATGAAAGTTCAGAGTCAGACTCATACCTCTTCATCAGATGAGTCTCCATTGGCCATGAGACACAGATTAGCTGATTGATCATCTTGGCTCTCATCTCCTTCTGTGTCATCCCAAGTGGCCATCATTGCCTTCTTCTTTGGACTTTTCTTTACTTCCTTTCTGAGTTGTGGGCACTCAGATTTGATGTGTCCAGGTTTTCTACATTCAAAGCAGATAAATTGTCCTCTCTTGTCAGACTTGATTTCTCCTCTTCTTGATGGATAGTTTCTTCTTCCACTACCTCTGGCTCTCCACATACGTCTGATCTTTCTTGAGATGTAGGCAAGTTCATCATCCATCTCACTTTCATCATCATCTTCATTATCTTCTGTTTCTGTGTCATGAGATGAGTTAAGTGAGATTTGTTGAGATGAGTTTACCTTCTTACCTTTAGAGTTACTGGATGATGCTTTTAAGGCTATTGTTTTTGGACATCTGATGAGATCTTCTTCCATCAGCTCCTGCTCATGAACCTTCAGTGATCCAAGAAGCTCATCTAATCTGAGAGTGCTAAGATCATTGGCTTCTTGGATAGCTGTAACTTTAGGTCTCCAGGGCTTGGGTAGGCTTCTCAAGATCTTCCTTACCATATCTTGATTCAAGTAAGTTCTTCCCAAGGACTTCAAATCATTTGTGATGACAGTAAACCGTCTCACCATGTCTTCAATGCCTTCATCTTCATTCATCTTGAAGAGCTCATACTGTCTGACCAGTATGTTGATCTTGGCTTCCTTTACTTGATTGGTTCCTTCATGTTCTATTTCAAGTGCATCCCATATTTCTTTGGCTGATGTACACCCTGCTACCTTATCGTATTCACTACGACTTAAAGCACACGTAAGCAGGTACTTGGCTCTTGAATTTAGAACATATCTTGCCTTCTCAGCATCTGTCCATGTCTCTCTGGGCTTGGCTGCTCTCAGCCCAAGTTCATCAGTAATGTAAGGCATATATGGTCCCATCTCAATGATTTCCCACAAGTCAGCATATTGAGATTCAATAAACAATCTCATCTTGTCTTTCCAGTAATAGTAATCAGTTCCATAAAAGGCAGGTGGCCTGTTGGTGGATGCTCCTTCAAGAATGAACAAACTTGTACTTGGTCTAGCCATGGATCTTTTCCTCTTCACACATAGGTGTCCTCAACCCCAAAAGAGGCCGAGCTCTGATACCAACTGAAGTTGGTTGAACGTCTCTAGAAGGGTGGTTGAATAGAGACCTTAAAATTTTGTTTCTGAAATTTGCACAATTAAACTGCACGTTGAGACGTGATCTAAAGTCTGATGACTTGGAGTCTCAATTAATATAAATGAGAAGCAGTTTCAATTTCAATTAATTGATCAAGTATAAATTATTTTAGTTATTCAAATCTAATTTTAGTGTAATTCAATTAATCAAGTAATCACAGATTTGAGATGACCAAAGTGCAATGTAAAGTAAAAAGATAGGGAAAAGAGATGCACAATGATCTTATCCTGGTTCACCCACTCCTTGGGCTACGTCCAGTCCTCACAACACGTGAGATTTCCACTATTGATAAAACCGTCAATTACAAGTATTCTTACAGCCTCTTCAGGACGTCTCTTACACCAAGCCTAAGCACTCCTATCTTGGCTGAGCCACAAGTATTCTTACAACCTCTTCAGGACGCTCACACTCACTCTAAGACTAGGCTTCCTCCTATCTCAGATGAGACAAATTACAATGATTGGTAGGTTAAGATGGGTCTAGCTTACAATCATACAACGTATGGATGGACAGTGATTTTAGCTAGAGTTTATCTCTTCTATACAGGTAGAAAGATTACAAACTGAGAAGAGAAAAAGAATTGAGACTACAGGTGTTCTCAAGTTGAGATCAGATCTTTAAGTGATACACTTGAGATATGGACTTGAGATGTGAGATGAGATGCAATGATGTTCAATGATCAGCGTAGTCTTTCCCTTGCTTCACTATAGATTTCAGCCTTTTATTCCAAAAGAAACTAGTCGTTAATAGCCGTTGTCTTTGACAGTTTAGAGCCGTTGGACTAGCTGTAGAGGAGAGGAATCTGCTGGACAAGAGGTCAGCTTACTTTTCAGGTCTGATGTCATTGTGTCAGCGCACAATGTACTTTGTCTTGTCCATGTGTTGACTTTATGCCTTATTTACTCAACCTGTACTTGAGTCTCAACTTTATCTTTGCGTCTGGCTCTCATTTCTTTTATTTGAGCTTGGATCTCATCTCTTGCGTCTGTTCATAAGCTTGCGTCTCAAGCTGATCTGGAGTCTCTTCTTGAGATGACAATTACTAGATCTGATCTCTTATATAATTAGGATATGAGTCTCATCTGTTTTGTCTTCTGGGTACATGATGATCAAACTATTTTCTGAAACATCTTTTCTTTGTATGAGATGACCCTTTGTGCTTGAGCTTGCATCTGATCTTGAGACAACGTCTCAAGCTGTTCTTGAATCTCTTCCTTACTTATTGTTAAACTTCAAGCCTTGCTCATTGGCACTTCATATTTCTGACTTTTATGTTTTGTATCTCAAGGATCTTCTTTGAGCATTAAATACTTGGTTAAAATCTGCAAAACAAAATCTAGAAAACTCTGTCACATGCTTGAGCACACATTTAGTAGTAACAAGATGCATCTCATTCACTTAAGCACATTTTTAAACTTTAGTGGTTTGGCATATTAAAAACCTTTAGGAGTGAGTTTGTCTTAACAGAACCACCCTCGCCATCTGTACGCAGCTGTTTTTTGGCCAGCTCCGACTCTGTAGGATTCTGAGAAGAGTCTGGCCCATTCCTATTCTTTTTCCCTTTGTCGAGATCCACAACCTCTAAGCCGATTTGAGGACCTTAGCTGAGCCGACCTTCCTGCTTACAACAATTGTCTTCTTTGTTTCTTTGGGTTTGAACACTGCAGGCGGATGGCTGGTTTGATCAGTATTTACATCTCTATTAGTTGGAGTAGGAGTCAGATTTGCAGGGGGAGGAGTACTCAAGTTTCTTTGGAGGTGTTCTAGCTTGATATGCCTCATTTCAGCCATAGTATTGCCCTCAGCCATCGAATCTGAAAGATAACAATGAAAACAAATCAACAAATGAAGAGAGAACTACAACACTTCAAATAAAAATAAACAATGTTAAAAACCTAGAAGGGCAATAATGTCATCCTCGGCTGCATCCAACAGATCTCGACATGGAAAGGGTCGTTACTTGGTTGTCCCATCAAGAACATTGAAAAAGTATTCTTGATTGGGATATAGTTGGTTCCGAAGAACATAATATTTACTGGAACCTTAGAAAAAAATGCTCGCGAGTCCACCACCGATTAAAGAGTGGAGTCCCCGTCCGAGGATGCCTCCAAAAAGCTGGGATCCTAGGTCAGCTTACCACTCTTCATAACTCATAATGGAAGGAAACATTCTTTCGCTTGTATGTGTTAGTATAGGGAGAAAACATTCCTCGTACAAACACATTTTTCAGAGTCACCCATGAGAATTTCCCCTTGCTCGCAGTAATCCTATGAACTTGAAATAAATGAAAAAACAAAGGTTTTGATGGGTAAACTCCGCAGTAGTTGCAGATCAATTTGAACGTCCAAGCAAAAGCCCTGTTGCTAGGGTAAAATTGAGATGGGAAAATACGAAGACTATTTAGAAGTAGGAATTAGGAGGCCGAGAATGGCATCCAAACTTCAAAGGAGGTTAGGCAATAGTCATAAACGTAGAACTAATCCTCCGGAGATTCTGAGCTGGGACGGTCACATATCCGACCTCCCGTTACAGGCCAGACCAATTCAAAGGAAGGATGAAATATCCCACAAATTGTAAAATGATTTCATAATTCAAATAAGGTTAGAAAGGTATTTTTATAAAAACGAACTAGGAAAAAAAGGGTAAAAAGTAATGAAAGAGGCTTGGGATAGGAATTTAGAGTTTCCATTCTACAGTGTTCTCGTTCAAGCGAGAGTAGCCTTGCTCAAGCGAGAAGGTAGCTTGCTCAAGCGAGAGTTCCCTCGCTTGAGCAAATCTATCAATAAAAATAGGGGATTTGAGTTCTGGTTTTTTCTCTCAAGCGAGGAGCCACTCACTTGAGCGAAATTGGGGGAATTTTCAGAGGTTGCTCTCTCATATGGTCTAGCTCAGGTGAGCCCAAGCTTGTTGGAGCGTAATTGCCCCAAATTCAGAGTTTTGCTTTCTGACTTTTCCTCGCTCAAGCGAGAATGTGAAAACAGAAAACACTAAGTGTTCTCGCTCAAGAGAGAATGTGCGAATCTGGTTTTTTAAAATAGAATTTCTAGGGCTTGGCCCTCATTAATACTCATTAATACACTTTTAGAGAGAGAATCCTAGAGAGAGGAAAGTCACCCAACTTGGAGAAGGAGAAGAGAAGGAGATTTTTCTCATCCTCATCCTCACCACCTTATCTATGATCATATTTGATTGCTTCCATGTGAGTATAGCTCACACACTTCACCCCCATCTTGCATGAGAACTCCCCTATGAACCCTACTCTCCACTATTCCTTCTTCTTTGCTTATGTATGAATTAGTTGGCATGATTATTGTAAAACGTTTGTTGTGTTCCCTATTTATTCCCTCTACCTATGCTTTTATGTTGAAGATGGTATTCTAGGTTAGGGTTTCATATTATGGGGGTTTGAGGGACTATGGGAGATTCATGTTATATGGGTTAACACAATGCAAAATGTACTTTCATGATTTATGTTAAATTCAAATAAAGCCACTCATGTAACATGTTACTAAGTAAATCAAAAACCAAGGGCTTCATGTAGGCTTCGAACATAACGGGTCTAGCACCATCAAGTTAAATGTTTAAGATGTGGCTTCGGCCTTCAAGTAATGGCGACGACTATATGACCCCAAGGGAGATATCCCTTGTAGTCTGAGCTCAGGTTTAGCTTCAGGAAAGTGATAAGACCCCTACTGTTGGGTTAGTAGTTCATGTTAAGTTAATCTTCGAGTTAATGTCCATGTAATGTAAATACCTCTTCAATGCCATGTTTGTGTTGTTGCATATCATTTGCTTGTAACCCTACACATGCATGTTTAGCTTTGCTCATTGAGGCATTAGTCTCACCACATGTTTTTGGGTTTACATTTTAGATCCCCAGGATCCTACCCAGGCTGGCCGTTGAGGGCCAAAGGTTAACTGAGTATAACTCAGGATACAAATGAGAGATTCTAAGTACAAGGAAATTCAGAGTGATTTTAGCAGAGTGTTGGCTTGATAGAATTTCTTATAGAGCTTGGCCGACACCTTCAAAGTCTTTAGAGAAGATATTTATAGAGTCTTGAAATGAAACCGTTGAAGAGTGCTCATTCACTATTGAGAGATAACATTAAATTCTATTTGAGACGTTGTGAAACAATCTTCTTTAAAGCTTCTGACTTTTAAGAATTGCTGGTGTTGCAGTCTGCAACACTGCTCTGACACGTACAGCGTGTTCCTTTTAAGGTAAGATGACTTTGACAGCAAAAAGGAACTTTGAAACTATTCCTTAAATGAATCAAACTTGCTTCAGACGTTAATGATGTATTGATGTCTTGAGCAGGCAGCTTCCAGACTTTAGTCAAATGCTATAACGTATGTCTTCAGTAATTCTTCTATAATAAATGATTTTTGTAACACTTCAGAAGGTAGAGATGAGTTCAACAGGTCTTGATTCTTCGGAAGGTTCCTCACATCAGCAGGTTCAACTTGAGGTTTCCTCTTTATAGTACTTGCTGAAACAGTAAAGAAAAATACCTTCAAGTGATATTGTTCTTATAATAAACAATTAATCCCTTTTTAAATCAAATTTGTTGTCTATTAAAACTTAGGATTTGTGAGTTCTTAAAACATTATTAATTTCTTTAATAACATTTTGAGACTCAACATCCTCCCCCTTTTTAATGATGACAAATTTGTTTAAAAAGAAATTTAGCAAATATTTAAAGGGAAATTAAAGAGTAAGAATTTAGAATAGACTCCCCCTGTTTCGGATACTTGTTCTGAAAAATTTGCTCCCCCTGAAACAAAGATTTCTTCCAGAAACATTTGTTTTAGATATCAGAGACTTTAATTTTAATTTCAGATACTTCTTTTCTATAGCTTTCTTTTTATTCTTTAACTTTTCTTAGCTTTCTTTTTAAATACTCCCCCTTTTGTCATTATTCAAAAGGGTGGGTAGAAGTGCACAGACGCAATAAATGACATTTAGTAAATACGAGGTAGGTAACATATCAATGTTCAAGCAAGAATATTCAACCACTACAACACATAATCATACGTAACATATTTAAATACGTCATAAAAGCAGTAAATGTACGTAGACAAATCATACTTAACGTAAGAAGAGAGAATATCATCATTTTAAGAATTCAGAAGGTTCAAAAATAAAACAAAAAGTTGTGAACACATAGACTTTCTGAACTTGGCAAATTAAAAATTATTGGTCCTCTTAAGCTTGGGCTCTGGATCTAAACTCTGAGAGAAAAGAGGAACAACATTCAAATGCCTCATCATATTTTACAGTCTATTGTTCTTCTTTCTCAACCTTCTGATGTCTTCTTCCTTCATGGCAAGCACTTTAGCGAGGCCAGCTTCCTTGAAAATGATGTACATAGGCTTCCAGTGAAAGATTATCTCCACAAAACCAATAGGGAAACCATAGTCTGTAGGATTAGCCACCAGGCAAGTATAAATAGTAGGAGAATATGGCACAGTAGCCTAGACCTTTTCATTATACTCCTTCAACAGATGATCACAGCTAGGAAAGTTTCAAGGGAACCAAGTTCTAAATTCTTGAGTAGAAAGGGAGCTCTTGGTCATGCAGTCAACAAAATTATATCTGGTACCAGAGCAAGAACCTTCATTTTCTCTTTCAAACCAGTAGGAATCCCAGATCCTTTCCCTATAAGTTTTCTCAAAACCCCCATAAGCTTCAAGGTCTTCAGGGAATCTTTCCCATTCTTCTTTGTTGAGAGGTTTAGGATGTTCCAGGTAAGCAGTATAGAACTTTGGTTGTTTTCCCTTATCTTCAGGACCTTCTACAAAAGGTAGCCTTGGCACAATCCTATTTAGTTGCCAGTAGACTTTAGTGGATGGTTTCATGGTGATAGGTCTAGGTGGCTTGAAACCTCTGCAACCAGCCTTCTCAGCAGCATACTTAGAAAAAATCTCAGGTTCCATGTGCAACTTTCTGATAAGAAACCAGTCTTCAGCAGGTATAGCCACTGCCTCTGGTGATTCCACATCAATTTACTCCCAGTAGTGGTTAGGAGGTTGTACAACTTGTCTATTCTTCTCAAGTTGATCAGACCCTCCCCCTGAAGCTTTGACCATCCTCCTTAGCCTTGCATCTTCAGCAAAATCTATACGCAACCCATATTGCTTGGGTGGAAGAAGTGGCAGATGATTCTTAAAGAGTAGCAGCTCCTCATAAAGATTTGGAAACTTTGGAATTTTATACCTTTGGTTGTAGGGAGTACCAAAGAACTCATGAGGGACTTCAGTAGTCTTCAACAAATCTTCAAAACTTTGACAAGGAGCCATAGGCTCTAAGGTCTGCTTCCTTGAAATATCCCTGGTCTTGGGTTTCCACATCTTCTCCCTCTGAGTCAGATCCCCTTCAAAAACAAATACACTATTCTCTTTCCATACAAAACTTCCTTTTGAATGCTAATCAATGGATGCAGAGAGAATGGGTCCTTCATATAAGACCATGGCAAGAGGACATTCAGTTTCCTCATCACTTTCACCAAAAACAGTTCTTGAAGGATCAACAGGTATGGGGATCATCTCAGCAACAATAGGCTCAGTTTCCATAAGATCATCAATAGGTTCTACTATTTCTTCCCTTTCAGCAGCTGCAGCAACCTTGTCAACACTTGACACTTCATTTTCAAAAATTACAGTAGGTTCATCCAGGTTGTTGTCAGCAAGTGTATCTTCATTATCAGCACATGGAGCAACAAAAATCTTAGTAGGTTCACCTTTGTTGTTATCAACAGGTGCAACCTCATCAGCATTAGTCTTCTCAGCAGGTTCACCAATTGGTGTAACCTCTTCAACCTTATCATCAGCAATAGGTTTGTTTATTTCTTTAAGAATGGTAGTAGATTCTACCATTTTAATGGGGACAATGATAGGATCCTCCAGATCTTCCAAGTCTTCTTCATCAAGGTTGTCAAAGAGTACCTTGGTTTTCTTGTGGGGCTTTTCAGCAGGTACAGGCTTCAAAGCAGCTTCCTGCAGTTTTCTTTGGTACAACTTTGTCTTTGTCCAGTCATACAACGCAAAATGTGAGGGAGGATTTACCTTCCTCTTCACAATTGTTTCCTTTTTCAAATCTAACACAGATTGTGTTTTGACTTGCTTAAGAGCTTCTTGGAAGATACCAGTATCATCCTGTGGGATAGACTTACTCCTTGTGATCATTGGGGCAGGAGCAGGATCAACTTCCTTGACTGGTGAAAGCAACCTTTTCTTCTTGGTTCTAGTTGCTTTGGAAGGTCTCTTCCTTTTATTTCCAGCGCCTTTTTCATATTCTTCATCCTCCAGCATAGCTTTTTGAGCAGCTTCAACAAGTGCTCTATCATTATCTTCTTGCTCTTTTCTTTTTCTTTCCTCTTCTTCATCCAAGGCTGTGACAATTTCTACAACCTTCTGAAGTTCTTGAGCCTGTCCCTCAGGAGTTAAGGTAGGCTTAGCAGCTTTAGCAGGCATTCCAGTTGCCTGACCCATAATTTTAGAGGGTTCATTATGAACCTTCTGAACAGGTTCAGGTTCCCGTTGAATGGATGCTTCAACTACTTTCTCAGATGAAGTAGCCTTCTGATAGGATGCCTCTACCTCTCTCACTCTTTCCAGATCAGCAGGAGAGAGAATCTTCTGAGAGACCTTTGTCCTTGGCCTCTTTACCACCTTGTTTTCACGAGTAACCTCAGCAGGTTTGAACTCCTCCTTGTGAACAACTCCTTGTAGCACCTATTCCAGAATTTGCAACATGCCCTTCTGGAAAGCAACAACTTGAGCCTTTTGCCTTGGCTCAATAGTACTTTTAGAAAATTTCTTCAAGAGACCCATTTGCTTCACAATTGTTGCATTAAAGAAGCTTGGGCGTTTATGGTCAAATAAGTTCTCCACTGGTGCCTTGTGGTGCATCAAAATCTTCATTATCATGGTATTGTGAGGCAAATTTGCAGCAGAGTCTCAAATCCTCCTAAGCATGCCGTAGAGAAGGACCCAAGGAAGGTTTATCTTTTTCTTCTGGAGAAGGTAAATGACATAGAACCTCTCCAACTCAGATATATGATCTTTACCTCCACCCATGGGGATAATACAGCACCCCAGTACAGCGAATAGTATCCTAGGGATAGTCAGCATACCAGTTCCCTTAGGGTTTGAGGGATCTACTTCTCCAAAAAGCAATTTTTTGTACTTTTCAGCACCACCGTTCTTAGCTTCCCAATCAGGCATGAAGATAGCTCCTTCACCTTTGATGCCAGTGACTTGTTCCAGCACTTTGTTGTCCACCACAATCTCATGGCCCAACATATTTGCCTTCAGGTACACCTTCTTGTTACCTTCCACTTCTCTAGTAGTTCCCCAGAATTCGAAGACACTGGCCTCATGCCAGCCCCAATCAATCACTTCAAAGAAAGGTAGCCACCCAACACTTCTGAAATAACCTTCAAGGTCCAACCCGACCTCAGCAAGATTTTTGAAGTTAACACTCCTTGAGGGCACAATCTTTCCACTAGCTTTCTTGGATGCCATTGAAGTAGCAGAAAGAAACTCGGAGGAAATTAGGTTAACTGGAGATTCTGAGAGTTCAAAGGGTGCAGAGAGAAATGACAGCAGGAGAGAGCAAAGAGAGTGTAACTGATGAATAGCTTCTGCTGATGTATTTATAGGCTCAAGTAGCATTAATGATGACAGTTACTGGTTGCGCAGACTTGGGGAGACGTGCAAACGTGCATCTTTAGTGAGTAGGTGAAAGACTAATCGTCTCAGAGTACCACGTCATTAAGTGCCAATTTCAGAAAGTATGTGTTTCAGCAGGTTCATAAATTTCAGCAAGTAGAAATTTCAAAAGACACACATATCAGATAGTTCATGCATTTCAGAAAGATATATGCACATGAATTTTCACACATTTTCAAATGATTTCAGATAGTCACGGGTATTAAGGTTGTAATATTAAACAATGTTACCAGCATGGATACTTATGGATTTGAGTTGATAATATGTATTTGCTGAGACTCAACATTGTTTTGATCATAGAATTTAAAGCTCCAGCAGCTTGTGTTGAAAGCTCTTGGAACATAGACTTTTTTTTCATCTTGAGTTCCTTTTATCCATTCTTCTGCAGTGATTTTAGGAGTCTTCTTTGCTTTGTTTAAGACATCTGCAAGAGAAATAATGAGGGACTTTGGTACCCATATTTTCTTGGGTCCACCAGGGTCAGTTACAGGTACAAATTCCTCATTTTTGTTTGCATTCAGATTTAAATAATTCGTGTTTATCACAATAAGGACACCCTTCAACCTTTTTCTTATCCTTTTTAGGCTGATCAGAACTTGATGATTTAGGTGATAGTTTTCCCGAGAACTCTAAGCCTCTTTTATCATTCAACCTTTTCTGAGCTTTCAATAATCTATTAAGATTATTTGTTCCTTCAGTAAAGTTGCCTAGGTCCTTAGTAAGTTCCAAAATCTATCCTTGAATTTCCTGTTTTTCTTCAAGTAGATTTTTGAATTTACTATTCTCCTGAATCAGAAGCTCTTCTTTAAGTATAAGATTTTCCTTTTCAAAATCCTTGTTTTTAGTGCATGCAACAACATATGCACTTGAAAGCTTCTTATACTTTCTGAAGAGTTCCTTGGTACCATCAACTGAGTCATCATATTCATCATGAAGAGTTAGAGATGTTATCTTATGATCAGTCTCTTCTGATTGATTTTCCATTAGACACTAATTCTCTTCATCTGATGAATCTTCTTCACTTTCAGAGGAATGCTCTTCTATGGACTTGTAATCTTCATCTTCTATAAGAGCATATGAGGCTAGCCAATCCCATATTTCCTTGGCAGAGTAGAATCCCTTAACCATATCATACTCAACTCTTTTCAGTGAACAAATTAAGTAGAGCTTGGCTTGATCATTGAGTTGAACTTTAATCTTTTGCTCATGGGACCACTCAACTTTGGAAAGGGGTATTCCATCTCTCATGGGAACATAATCACCATCAGTAACTATATCCCAAAGATCTAGATTATAGCTTTCCATGAATAGCTTCATATGTTCTTTCCAGAAAGAGTAATCTTTTATGTTGAAGATTGGTGGTCTGGTTACAGATGTTGTAACACCCTCATTTCGTGACGGGTATTACTCGACTGACTCGGTTGCGATTTGTTAATTTCTCTTTTAGGGAAGTGAAGAAAATCGGCGATTTTTTTTAAAGCATTATCTTTGATTAATGAATTATAATTGGGATAAAACAAGAAGAAACATATTAGTGCTAAAAATATCATTTCATTACCATTCAGGATTACAACGGAAATACCATGCATCAAAGTTGGAATTATAGCATAATACATTACAAAAAGAAAGTGGACTTTCTATCCGGCATCGACCTATCTTTACTGTATGCTGCAACTTATATATACCCTAAACACTACCACTTGACTCATCAAGATCCGGTTCAACCTGAACTCCACGTCTATCTTCAGAACAACGTGCATCATTCCAAAGTCCATGCCCTTTTAGGTACCAAAAGAGTGACGGACAACGAAAAAGAAAGACAAGGGGGTGAGAACACTTTACATGAACTCACTTAACGCAGGATATGATGACTAAAGTAAACAGATACGAGAATTCACACAATTCACACAACAATAAACCCAATCATTCACATATAGGGTCATAACATCATAAAATTGTGTGATATGCTCATACAATGCAAGCAACCACGTCATTCACCAAGGATTTCAAACGACTACCATGTACCATGCAATGCATGAGGGCCCGGGGAAATCACCACCATAGTGCACACATCAACTGCAAAATCATATGGAAGTAATCAGGAGTTAGAGTTTGTACTAGTCTCAGTACTAAGAGCTTTGCTCATATATATTTTTTTTTGGCCGATTTTTCTTTTGTGATACTTCCAGACAATCTCCACTGATCCTGAAACCTTGAGAGCGACAGGCATAGTCAAGTTTAATCCCCTGAACTCGACAGTAGGTAGCTTGCCTACGTCCCCTGATATTCAGTCCGGAACCCGACTATCCTCAGGGCTGGCGTCCTTTTCAAGACCCGTTGGAGTCCTTTGTAAGACCCAGTGCACCAGTCCCAACCAGTTTCACACTGTACCAAAGTGTCAATTCCATGTTTAGTCATAAGGTACACAACCTTAGACATCACCAATGCTCAATGATGCATGCCACACATTCAATGCTTTCTCAGCACACACATTCCTCACCGGCAAAGCCCATCGAATCCTTCCATGTAACCACTCCCCGTGGCACGACACAGATCCAATGACTTTCTTTAGCAAGGAATCCAAACCCCATCTTGGGCCAATCCACACTCTCTCACTAGGCTTCTCAAGTCTTATGTAAGAAGGGTGTGTTTGTTATAAGCTTTTAGGGTAAGTTGTATTCATTCCTCTTTAAGACTAATGATTTACTTTCACTTAGGCCCTATAACTTACTAAGTCTTACGATTGTGTCTTATGAATAGTACTACACGTCTTAGTTCATCATATGTATATGATTAGGGTTAAGTCTAAAAGTATCTCCCTTAGGTGTTACCTTATCTTAATTGAGTCTATCTTTCCTTGATAAGAGTTTAGTATGTTTAACATCCTTAATTAACCAATTAGGGTTAGGTTTAATCCCTAATTATACCTTAATTAAGGTTAATCTTCCTTAATTAGGCGATGATTAAGGCTAATCTTTCCTAATTAACTCTTAATCTTTACTTAAGATCCTAATTAACTCTTAATCATCCCTTAATCTCTTCCTTAATCATGGATTAAACTTTTAATTACACTTAATTAAGGTTAATCACAATTAATTAGACTTTAATCGTCATTAGGTCTTAATCATATTTTTAAACACTATTAATCCTTAATGATTAAGAATAATCTTGATTATGTGTAATTAAGACTTAATTATAATTAAACTTGATTAGGGTAGTCTTGATTGAGGTTAGGATTAATCCTCATTAGGATTGATTAAGGTTAATTATGATTACTTAATTCTTGTTAAGTCTCACTCTTATTATTGATCACTATTAGTTTAGGTAATTAGGAGTATTCTTAATTAAGTCTAACTTAGTTGATTAACTTATGTGTCTTGAATTAGTGGATTGATTAACTCACCTTGGGTCTTAATTCCTCTTGGGTGAGATTAGGGTTGAGGTCCAACACTAATCTAAGCCCAATGTTCCTTAATTATTTTTGTTTGGCCATAGAGAGTGTTTGATGAGTTTTTCTGAAGGTAATTGGGCCCAAACTAGAGGCCCAAGGTTAGGTAATACATGGAGGTTCATTTTTTTAAGTTACCATCAAGTGAAAATGAGTTTTAGGATGATTTTATAATAGGGTAAAAGTGTTACCCGAATTTACCTTCACTTTCTTACTCAAATCTTCCTACTTTTTTACCTATTTACTCCAAGTCTTTAACTTTCACCTATTGGGCTACTAAGGCCCACAAACACTCCCACAACATTCTCATCAACATTTCAAGATCAAAACTCATCCATCTCATGAACAAAATCAAGAACACCAAGAACATTCAAGAACACCATAAATTTCACCAAAAATTCAATAAATTCTCAAAAATTGTGAAATTCAAATATAATGTCCTACATTTACCACAAGTCAATATTATCATGCCAAATCATCCAAACATACATATTCTCATAGGAAAGTTCATACCTTTAAACATAGTTAAAATATCTCATTTACATGATTTAACCAAGCAAACAAGTTATCTAAATTTAAGTAACAATTTGTATGCGCCTATAATCATCATACCAACATGTTTCAACCATCAAACGAATTTTAAAATCATGCACAAATATGCAACTAGGCTTGGCCGAACCATTTCCATAAGGAAATAGGTTTCTACATTCAACTTTCATGGTAACAAAAAGGGAGAGGGAAAGAGGGTCAAGGGTCACCCTCACTCTAGTCACCAATCCTACTAGAGTTCAAGGTTCTCCCCCCTTACCTAATGAAGCCAAGCTCTCAACAAGAAGAGTACCTCACGACTGTTAGGGGTAGAAGAAAGGGGAAGAAAAAGTTGCTTTCACATTTGGTAAGAAGACAAGGTTACTTCTTAGGTGGTGCATCATGATGTAAGCATCTCTCTCCTACTTTTTGACCAAGGAAGTGTGTCATACAAGTTATGGTGATTCCTCATCAATGCACACGGTATATGAGTGCCTTAAATGAGGGTTTTTGGTGAAATGTTGGAGGAAATTTTGAATTTGATACAAGGGCATTTTGGTCAATTTCCAAAAAGAGTAGAGGTAAAAAGGTAATTTCACACCAAAAATTCCCAAAAATTCTAGAAAAATTCCTATAATTGTTCTAACCTATTTTAAGCCTAAAAATGTTATTAGAACTCAATTCTCACTTAACTCTCTTATTTCCCAATTTTCCCAGTTTTCACACACAAATAGTCAAATTTCAACAAGAGTAAGCAGATAGAAAAATTGTGGTGTTACACAAAAATTTTATAAAGTTATAAATATGATTTTTAATCCACTATTAAGTTCCAAAGTATATTTTCCATATTATTCCACGAATTTTCATATAATGGCTAGGATTGCATTGCTAACCAGGGGCGTTTTGGTCCTTTTGCCCAAAAGTGCCAGAAAATTTCTAAATTAATTTCTAAAATTCATTATTAATTATAATAAGACCATTTTGATTAAAAATATAGATCCCCTTAAGTTTTAGATACTTTTCATAATTAGATTTATATTTTCTTTAACTGTATAATTATTAAGGATATTCAGGTCATTTTCCCAAACTCCTCTTTAGGAAAATTATTTAAAATTATGGTTGGATAGTTCCAAAAATCTAAATTTGATTGTTTATCAATAGTTCCTAAATACCTCATAATTTTTATTTCTAAACTTTCTCTATCTTATTTATATATACTGGTAGGGGAAATTATGGGTGTTACAGATGCTCCTTTAGAGATATAGGCATCATAGCTTGTTGAGGTTTCCATATGGATCTTCTCCCTCAGCACTTGTTAGATGCTCAACCCGAGATTGAGCTCTGATACCAACTGTTAGAAACACAGGAAACACTAGAAGAGGGGTTGAATAGTGTTTATAATTCTTTACAGATTTTATGAAAACCTTTTGAAACAAGCTAAGAGTTTATCAAGAGATTTGAGCAACCTTCCGAAACTGAAGATTTTAGCAACTTGTTGATATGATTCAGCAGGTTGAGTAAACTGATTTTGGAATAATTTTGTGATAAACAAGGTTGTTTTGCTATGAAGATTTATAATACCACTCTTCAGAACCCTCCTTTGTTAGTTAAAATAGAAAGTAAAGAGATAAGGGTTGAGAAAACTTAGCAAAGCAATTTATCCTGGTTCACCCACTAACACAATGAGCTACGTTCAGTCCCAGGGATAACACACCACTTGATTTTCCACTAATCAGATCTGATACAAGTATTATTTGCTCCCAGCCTCTTCAGGCTAAACACCAAGTATTCTTTGGACACGACCTCTTCAGGCTAAACAACAAGTATTCTTTGAACACAGCCTCTTCAGGCTAAAAGCAGCAAGTATTCTTTGTTTCTCCAAACCTCTTCAGGCTCTCAGAAACATTATAGTGTTTACAATGAAAATAAGTTTAAGTCTCTGAGAAACTTAAACACAAGAGTTCTTGTACAAAGGTTAACTGAGTATAACTAAGGATACAAATGAGAGATTCCAAGTACAAGGAAATTCAGAGTGATTTTAGCAGAGTGTTGGCTTGATAGAATTTCTTATAGAGCTTGGTCGACACCTTCAAATTCTTTAGAGAAGCTATTTATAGAGTCTTGAAATGAAATCGTTGATGAGTGCTCATTCACCGTTGAGAGATAACATTAAATTCTATTTGAGACGTTGTGAAACAATCTTCTTTAAAGCTTCTGACTTTTAAGAATTGCAGGTGTTGCAGTCTGCAACACTGCTCTGACACGTACAACGGGTTCCTTTTAAGGTAAGATGACTTTGACAGCAAAAAGGAACTTTGAAACTATTCCTTAAATGAATCAAACATGCTTCAACTTGAGGTAGAGATGAGTTCTGCAGGTCTTGACTCTTCGGAAGGTTCCTCACATTAGCAGGTTCAACTTGAGGTTTCCTCTTTATAGTACTTGCTGAAACAGTAAAGCAAAATACCTTCAAGTGATATTGTTCTTATAATAAACAATTAATCCCTTTTTAAATCAAATTTGTTGTCTATTAAAACTTAGGATTTGTGAGTTCTTAAAACATTATTAATTTCTTTAATAGCATTTTGAGACTCAACATCTTTTGTCAGGACACATGTATTATAATATCCATATCATTGTGATGTATGTAACTACTCAGATTATGTTTAATTAAACGTTGGATTTGTTAAACCGATCTTTACCATGCTTTATTGATATCGTTAATGTCGTGAAAAATAAGTCCCTAAATTTGGGACTTATGTCCTCAACGGGCATAAATCCTAAGTTTCCGGAATTAGGACATTAAAAAGGAGGCTCTGGGAGGCTAGCAAAATAGGCAATAACATCATCTTCGGAGACGATGGATTTGACATCACGCAGAACGTCGTCTACTCAGAGGTAGCGACCAAAAGTAGCAGAACATTCTGGAGGAGCCCGAGAAACAGAACCCTCTAGGGGCACGTGGCTGGCAGTTCGTTTAGTGTGAGCCATCTCAGGAAAAGAAAAGTCAAAATCTGCAGGGGTTAAATCGAAAATCAGAACCCACAACAAAGTCTTGAGGACTTCAAGCCGTAACAATGAAGGCCAGCCCAAAAATGATGTGGGTTGGGGTTCCAAAAAACTAACCCCTGCACCATAGCCTTTGTGCAATAGAGAACTATTGATATGAACCTTGAGGTTCTATTTTGAATGGACCTTAGAAATTTCTGATTAAAACAACACTTTTCTTTTCAAGTACTTTTTCTGTTCTTGCAATATTTTCTTTTTCTTTTCTTTTTGCTATTTGTTTCTTTCTTTTTCTTTTCTTTCGTACGAGCACTCAAATAAAAACAAATAGATGAAATATTAAAAATGATAACTAAGTAGTAACCTTGCCAAAACAATATTCCACCTTAGGAAAAATTTGATAAATAAATCACTTATAAATCAAATAAGACGTGTAGGAAAAATATGGGTTTTGAACTCAATACTAATTCGTAGAAGAAGAAGAAGAGATAGGGATGGACGTCACACTTTCAAGGCTTGAAAGATAAGTCCTTGAAGATACACACACAAAGGTGAAGAACCTTTGATAATCTTCACTCTTGACTAGCAAGAAACTTAGAGAAACACTCTCAAAGTATAGGTAATTTTCTGCATCAAATTTCTAACCTTTCTTGCATGCATTAAGCATGTATTTATAGAGTTTACAAGGTGAATTAGGGTTATGCATTCAGCTGCATGTTCACGCCCCAAATCTCCCTAAAATACCCTTTACACACTTCCCATGCAACCCTAATACATTACTAGGAAATAACTAAATTAAAGAGCTAATAAAACTCAACCTAAGTGTGCTTGTGTGGCCGCATTTTCCCAACCAGAATTTTGGCACATGTGGCTGCAATAAACCTTAGGAAATAACCACCAAACATGAAATAAAGAAGCTATTCATGCAGCAATAAAATGGCCGCACATGACATCCACCATTCTTCAAGTTATCATTCATTTTGTAACCTCCCTCTTCATGACTTGGCCGCCCTTTTAATAGCCTTTTATTCTCCACTTTATAACCTTGTTGGCCCCTTCTTGATGACTTATAACTCAGCCAATTTTAGCACATGTTGGCCGCAACTCTCCATTCATTTTGTAACCTCCCAAGTCATGATGATGGCCGCCACCTTGAAAGCTCTTCATTCCTCCATTTACTTCCTTGTTGGCACCTCTTTAAAGACTCTTGATTCAGCCAAATTAAGCACATGTGGCCGCACAAATGGATGAAGATTTATGCGTCCCTATAGCTTCAAAATATGGCCAGGTTCATGCTCTCTTGTATGCTTCCTTCCAACGGCTAGAAGACACAATTTTAATGTCATTCAACCTCATTACCATCATGTTTTGTAACCACCAGAAAAAGGAAACATAACCACCAAATAATTAAGCCTTGTGTCTTGTAACTCCTACAAGCTTATTGAAAGCAAATAAAAACTAAAATTCAGCAAAATAAAACATGAAGTGGCCGCCCACAATTTGCCACATGTGGCCGCCCACAATGCCACTTCACTTGCTTGAAAAATGCTTTAACTAGTAGTTGCATTAAATGCAACTGTCTCTCCATCAATTGGTCCATCCTCTTCAACCTGAGTGCAATTAATGAACTGAGGACCTCCATTAATGCTTTGCATGTTTTGAGACTGGACTTCTTTGATGATAAGTTGTAGTGCCTCCTTAGCCTTCCTAGCCTGCGCCCTTGTCATGGGCCCACATAATTTGTTGACTGCTTGACTGATGTCCACATCAACTATGCACACTACAAATGCCTTCTTGTGAAAGATTCATATTCAATAAAAGAAGAAAAGGAAAAGACAAAAAGTATGAACTTTTTAGAAAATACCTGTTGAAAGATGAAAGAAGAGACAGAAAGAACCATCGTAGCACGCAACAGAACGCAGAGGAAATGGAGAAAGATATTACAAAGAGAATGCATAGGGGAAAATGCTAAGAGAATGCGAAAAAAATGATGCTAAGAGTTTTTTAATCCCCTATTTATAGAGGACGGAGGGAAGAGAAAAGGCCCATTTATCCATAAATGTAATGATGAAGCACGACTATGTTCAAGAAACGGCAGCACGATTTATATCATGCAGAGAAACTCCCCATACATCAAAGGACACATGTCCAAGTTGAAGTAACTATCATAGAGTAGTGGAGTAGTTGTAGCAAAAAGGAAAAACGAAACGTCTTCAAAAAGTAAATGAAAATTCAAAATTGGCGCTCTAAAGAAAACACTGAAAAGACCAATTCAGATAAAATTTTACCTCGGCCTAAGCTATAAAATCTCAACCAAGCTAGGGGGAATCTGTTCCAGGGCCAACCCAGATCCGATCTGGAAATTTATCCTACTCGGCAGATTCGGACGAGAGATGCTTATATTGGTCCCAGAGGGAATCTAGAAAGGGGGGTTGAATAGATTCACTAAAAACTTTTTAACTTTATTAATACTCAAAATTTGTTTTCCCTTCAAAAATTTGTCTTTAAAAATCTTTCAAATATATTTTCAAAAGATCAATTTATCAGATTTTAAAATCAAGAGTTATGTGCAGCGGATCAAAGATATTGTAGTAGGTAATTGATTACCAATTCAGTGTGTGATTGATTACCAATTTGGAAAACAGTAAGTAATTGATTATCAAGATTGATTCCACAAGGTTAATGATTTGACTTTCAATATACAGTTCAATATATCAACAATCATTCAATTTTTCTGAGCAACTTTCAATGATTTTAATAATCAAGATACATGCTCACAAAACCGAGATTCCCAATTCAAGATAGAGTAGGGATAGAGAAGATTACACAATGATTTATACTGGTTCAGCCACAAAAAGGGGCCTCCATCCAGTTTAGATCTAGCACACCGCTAAATCTGCCTTAACTATAGAATTGATTACAAACACCATGCACAATCAATCCTAAAGAAAGGCTTTCTAAAAAACAAAAGGTTTGACTCTTGAACCCTACAAGAGCATATTCATCTGTGACACCCTGTCACAAGATTTCACAAACAATCTCAATGAACTCCCCGTTCTTGAGATATCACACAATGCACTTCTCTATGAATACCCTATTCAAGAGACAATACAAATAAAAAACAAATAAAGAAAACTAAGTTTAGAACAATAACACCTTGTTTGTGCAGATAAACTCCATGAGTGTATCATACTCTTCTTTCCAATTATCTAAGCATCTTGACTTAAGAGTTCCTCAGATTTTTGCAGAATTTCTGGACATGATGAGCTTTCTTGAAGAAGGTTTCAAAAAGAGTTTATGATTATTTTTCACAAATCAGCTCTCACTTTTCTTCTTTTCCTCTCTTCTCTTTTATTTTCGAAATTCACTTATATATTATGTTTTTAGAGATTCAAAAGTTTTTTAGAAAATAGTTTAAAAACAATTACAAATGTCCAGTTATTTTGCAGAATCTGTGGTAATCGATTAGCACCTTGAGTAATCGATTAAACCAGAACGTTTTGTTCTTAGAACTCTTCACAAGAAACGGGGGTAATCGATTACTACATATGGTAATCGATTAAACCAGTAAGAACCTATTTTTGATCTTTTTCCAGGTGCAGCGGTAATCGATTATCTATATCAGGTAATTGATTATTTATGTTCATGTGCTTGAATTCATGCAATTTTCAGTTTTGGTTTAACTTGGGGTCAATTACCAACTTAAGTAATTGATTATACCAGTGGAAAATCAATATTTGGTTGAGTAATTTAGCTTCCAAGCTATCCAAACTTGAAAACAAAATCATGAGTTCAACTTTCATGATTACAAACAAAGTAAAGACCAATTAACAAACACATATTAATTGCCTAAAGCTAAAAACAAACAGTACAAGTGCCACATCTATTGAAACTTGTTTGGCACTGCAAAATAAACTGAAATATAAAACTTCTACTTCCTACAACAAAACCAAAACTTCGTAATATACGAGAGACGTGATGAACAACTTGTGTCTTCCAATGTAGCTTAAGTCCAACAATCTCCCCCTTTTTGGTTTTGATGCACCAAACACTTTCAATAACAATTGTAGTGGGCACATAGGCAATTGCTATTTCTTCATTCCTAAAAGAACTTTGTAATAACTTGCATAGCATATGTGTTTATCAAACAAATCACATTAATCATGTTTCGTAATCAATCATGTATCAATCATCAGCATATTTCATCATATTTTATAATCAATCATATATCATATCCAATCATCTTTCTATTTCTATCATCATATTCAATCATATTTCTATTTCTATCATCAATATTTTTCTCCCCCTTTTGGCAAATTAAAACCAAAATCTCATGCAATTCTAACATATGATATTCAAAAGTCAGCAAATAAAAGGAATAGTAATCATAATTGTCATGAGCAGAATTATAAAAGTACCAAGGTAACCATTGTTCATATTGCATTCATCCAAATGAAAATGCAACCTAATATGAAAAACAATCAAAATAAGATCCTAAGAACTGAAGCTCTTCCTAAGCGTCCGGAAATGGAACTTGAAGTTTATCAAGCCGTTCAGCGATTGCCTCAGTTTTTTCCTTCAAATCTTGATAATCCCTTTTCTGGGTTTCAGAAATTTCATTCAATTTGTTAAGGACCATTCGTTCAAAGGCTGTGAATGGCTTAGGTTCAGATTCTTCAGTATCTTCATCTTCATTTGCATTTTCATCATTGTTAATTTCTTCCTTATTGAACCAACCTTCATCTGTTTTCACTAATTTCATCATTTTCATTGCCTTGTCCTTAACATCATGTGTTTCCCTTATAATTTCTCTTGACTCACAACTTGTATCAACACCATAATAATCAAGAACTTTAGATATGAAAACAACATAAGGACACTTATAGTCAATTAGCCTTCTAGTCTTCATCATATTAGTGCTAATTACATTTATCCAATTTACCTTTATATCATTCTTAATAGCGCACATCATCATCATATCCTCTTCACTTACTTGAGCATGATTGCTCCCTCTAGCTGTTACAATCCATGCCAAGGTGTAATGCAACAATCTATCATTCACTTTCATTCCTCCAGTATTAAAAACAAATTTCTTCTTTTTAGACCTTTTGACAGCTTATTCATCTTCCCATTCATTAGCATTTACCAACATAGATTTGTACAGTTGAAGCTTATTATACTGAATATCAAGCCTATTAAATTCAAATCTAAAGATTGTTGGTCTAACCCCACCAACAGTTATTCCTCCTATTTCTCTAAAGATTGGATCATTTATCCAAATCTTGGTCTTCTTAACTTCAGAACTCAAATTTCCATGTTCATCATAGTAAAGATTTGCATAAAAGACCTTAACCAAATCAGGATAGTAGTTTCCCTTTAATTGAACAAATTTCCCAAGACTCTGTGATTCTAAATCTTGTTAGAAAGTAAGGCCATTTCTATTAAGCCAAGAAAAAGAAAGAACCTTTGGAGAGATAATTTCCTTTCAAGAAAAGAAGTTGAAATAGGCATTGGCTTGGTGCTCTGTAGAGAACCATGGATGGTTGTAGTTCAGAGCTCTTGGTGGAGATTCTTCAGCAGGTCGTTTTGAAGATTCGGGTTTTCGTACTGGAGTTAATTTGGGAGGATGAAATTATACTATGCTTGTGGTGTGCTTTACGCGTTTCCCTTTGCTCTTGCTTGAATCCGCCATTGTTGAATGAGGAAGGTGAGGAGAAGGTGTTTGATTTGAGGAAATTTTGAGAATGTGAAGAATTTTCTTATAAAAGATTTCGCTTAGAGTTTGAAAAGGTAGGATTAAAATGAAGTTGAAGGGTTTAAGTTTCATCATTCGCTTCTCTAAAACTGATTGGGACAGTGGTAAGTTGCAGGTATTTGATTACGAGAAGACAGTAATCGATTACCCAGTGACTGAAATAAGTGTTTTAATTGTCCCAGCCAGATAATCGATTAACATATGTTAGTAATAGATTATCACAGAGACAATTGCCTAAGGATTCATTGTGATGAGGACATAACACATGGCAAGGCACTTGAAGGACTTGGGGGACCAATGACAAGGTCAAGGGCAAGAAAGGCAAAAGAAGCTCTACAACTGATGGTAGCATCCCTACATTCTAAGGGCACAAATGATAAGGAACAACCTCCTAAAGTTGTTCTTTGTCTTAAGCATGAAAAAGATGGTAGCATGGAATTAAATGAAGTCCAGTTGCCATCAATGCCAAACTCCAATTAAAGGCAAAGAAAGGGGAGAAGAGGGCGTCCAAGAGGTGGGCAGCCAAGGGGGATGCATGGCTTATTTATTTCTTTGTTTTATTGTTTCCAATAAAACCATGTGGCTGTTTCAGAATTTACATTATGGTGGCTGAATGTTACAAAGAGGAATTCAAAGGGAATCAATTTGGTAACCGTTGCAAGGAGACAAAGAATTAATTGCATGGAGGTTACAATTTGAGGAATTATGGGCAGCCAACATGAGAATGAATTGGATGATTCATGAGCAATTAAAATTGCGGCCAACATGTGCTTAATGGGTTGAATTGTAACCAGCAAATAGAATTGATTTGGCTGAGTGAAAGCTCATCAAAAGGGCGGCTAACACACGCTAATTAAAGCTATTGAATTGGTTGATTAAATCCAATCAATGGGGCGGCCAACACATGCTGAATGCACATTATTCTCATTCACTTTTGTAACATATTTGGCTGAGTTAATTAGGTTAATATGTGCGGCCAATGTAGGTTTCATTTGGCTGAATTATATTGACTAATTAAGGGATTTGATGATTAACCACAAGGGTGTAATAGGGGGAACGACTACATAGGAGTTTTTAGGCATAGTTTAATTATTTTATTAAGCATTTCATTTCCTTTTATTATTATAATTGGCTGAATACTAAGAACCATGCATGGTGCGCATGAGGCTATTTAAGAAGCATGCAAGCCATGCAAGAACCTTTAGAATGTTCATGCTTAATTTTATCAATCAAAGAGAGTGTTTCTCTTCTTTTCTTGCCTTGTCAAGAGTTGAGGTTTATCAAAGGTTCTTCACCTTTGTGTGTGTAATCTCAAGGACTTATCTTTCATCCTTGAAAGTGTGACGTCTACCTATCTTCTTCTTCTCCTATTTCTTTCTATCTAAATAATCAAAAGATATCAATTTCTGCTAAACAGCTTGTTTTGTATGCGCATATTACTCACCAACTTAGAGGCTGAATTTCGATTCTATTTGAAAGTAAAATTCATATTCCAAAGTTTAGAAGTTTCATATTCAAGAAAAGATTATGGAAAAGAAAAGAAAAGTATGAGAAAAATCAAGTGTTGAAGGAAAGTACAAGTTTTTAGCCTAATATTTCTAAAGGTCCCATAATTCGAACCATAGAGTTCATATCATTTTGTCATCAGAGCTCTGATTATTAGAAATTCAAGGCTATTTCTATTCTTTCTGACATTTGTTTCTTATTGTTATTCTTAGCTTTTCTTGTTTTATTTTCCTGACTGCACACAGGTTGGTGAACTTCTTGATTTTTCTCATTTTGATTTGGTAAGAATTCAAGATGAATAGAGTGGAAAAACGCAAGAGAGTTACATCATAGAAAAAGCCAATTGTTGAGTGCAAACACTAGAGTGTGGTGATGTTATTAAACAGTTAACACCTATTTCTTGTTACTTTGTTTTCTTTCTTCTCATGGCAGAAAAGGTTGTTGAAAATCGTGATCTCCAGCTACAAATTACAGCACTTTCTCAACGCTTGGAGAAAATGATAAAGGCACAGTATGATGAGTTACATAACAGACTAGATGAATTGGAGACCAAACCAGTGGAAGAGGAGAGGGAAAGACCAAACAGGAATGAAGGAAGGATAGAAGGAGTGAAGCTGACTATACCACCTTTCAAAGGTTGAAGTGACCCAGAGACTTATTTGGAGTGGGAGCTCAAAATTGAGCACATTTTTGCCTGTAACAACTATACAGAGGCGCAAAAGGTAAAGCTTGCAGCTGCTGAATTTTCTGATTATGCTCTTATTTGATGGAACAAGTTTTAGAAGGAGAGGCTCAGAAATGAAAACCATTGGTGGAGACATGGACCGAAATGAAGAGAATTATGAGGAAACGGTATGTTCCATCTAGTTTCCAAAGAGACATGAAGCTGAAGTTACAAAAGTTGACCCAAGGAAGAAAGGGGGTTGAGGAGTTCTACAAAGAAATGGAGGTGCTCATGATGCAAGCCAAAATTGAAGAGGATCCTGAGGTAACTATGGCATGTTTTCTTAGTGGTTTAAATCATGACATTAGAGATATTGTAGAGCTGCAGGATCGAATATGTGGAGATGGATGATTTGTTACACAAAGCTCTTCAAATAGAACAATAGCTTAAAAGAAAAGGAGCAATAAGGAAGAGTCCTACCACCTTTCCCACAAATTGGAAGGACAAAGTTAAGAAGGAAGGAGTTGAGTCATCCAATCAGGGAGCATCATCTTCTCAAGGTAAAATTCCTCGAAAAGCTGCTGAACAGGTTCCTAAAAAAGGAAGAGATGTGAGATGCTTTAAGTGCCAAGGTATGGGACATTATGCTTATGAGTGCCCTACAAAGAAGACTATTCTTCTTAAAGACAATGGGGAGTATACCAGCGATTCTGAAGAAGAAAGGGAGACTAGTGATGATGACACCGGTGCTGAAGTTGGAGAAGTCTATATGATAAGGAGGCTTCTTGGAAGCCAACCCACGGTCATGAAAGCAAATCAAAGAGAGAACATTTTTCATACAAGGTGTTCTGTCAATGGTAAGATTTGTTTAGTTATAATTGATGGTGGCAGTTGTACTAACGTGGTCAGTGCTAGATTGGTGTAAACAATGAATTTGGACACAAAGCCACATCCTAAGCCATACAAGCTTCAATGGCTTAGTGAAGGGGATGAAGTGCACGTGAAGAGGCAAGATGAAATTCCATTTTCCATTGGAAAATATCAAGATAAAGTGTTGTGTGACGTAGTTCCAGTGGAGGCCACCATATCCTCTTGGGAAAATCGTGGCAGTTTGACACAAAAGCCATCCATGATGGTTTCACTAACAAAATTTCTTTTATTTTTCAGGATAAAAATGTTGTCCTTAAACCTTTGTCTCCACAAGAAGTGAGTGAGGATCAAATAAAATTGAGAGAAAAGGTAGCAAGAGAGAAAGAGAGCGAAACACTTGAGAGAGAAGAAATTAAAAAGAAAAGGAGAGAAATATTTAAGGGTAAACAATTGTGTTTAGAAAAATAAAAAGAAGTGAGGAGGGTGCTTTGCGAAAGACAACCTCTCTACCTTTTAATTTGTCAAAATCAATTGTTGCATGCTAATCAATTTGATAACCATGATTTGCCTTTTTCTATTAAATCTCTTTTACAGGATTTTGAAGATGTGTTTCTAGCTAATGTTCCTGATGGATTACCACCTTTGAGGGGGATTGAGCATCATATTGATCTCATTCCAAGCGCATCATTGCCCAACCGCCCAGCTTATAGAAGCAATCCACAAGAAACCAAAGAAATTGAAAGGCAAGTGGCTGAGCTAATGAGCAAAGGATGGGTGAGAAATAGCATGAGTCCATGCGCTGTTCCTCATCATTGTACCCAAAAAGGATGGAACATGGAGGATGTGTTCTGACTGTAGAGCAATCAACATCACCATTAAGTACCGTCATCCTATTCCTAGGTTAGATGACTTACTTGATGAACTTCATGGTGCATACATATTTTCTAAAACTGATCTTAAAAGTGGTTAAAATCAAATTCGTATAAGGGAAGGAGATGAATGGAAAATAGCCTTTAAAACTAAATATGGGTTGTATGAATGGATGGTTTTTCCATTTGGGTTAACCAATGCTCCTAGTACCTTCATGAGACTAATGAACCATGTTTTAAGGGATTTTATTGGGAAATTTGTGGTGGTGTATTTTGATGACATTCTGATCTATAGCACTTGTTTGGACATGCATGTTGAACATTTAAAACCTGTTTTGGATGTGCTTAGAAAAGAACGTTTGTATGCCAACCTTCACAAATGCATATTTTGTACCGACCATGTTGTGTTCTTAGAATTTGTTGTAAGTTCTAAAGGGGTACAAGTAGATGAAGAAAAGGTTAAGGCCATTCAAGAATGGCCAACGCCTAAAAATGTGAGTGAAGTGAGAAGTTTTCATGGATTAGCTAGTTTCTATAGGAGGTTTGTTAAAGATTTTAGTACTTTGGCTGCACCTCTTAATGAAATAGTTAAAAAGAATGTGGGATTTAAATGGGAAGAGAAGCAAGAGGCGACCTTTGCTGCCCTCAAAAATAGGCTCACTCATGCGCCTATTCTAGCCTTGCCTAACTTTGCAAAATCTTTTGAATTGGAATGTGATGCATCAAATGTAGGCATAAGGGCTGTTTTGTTACAAGATGGACATCCAATTGCTTATTTTAGTGAAAAATTAAGTGGAGCTGCACTTAATTATTCTACCTATGATAAGGAGTTGTATGCTTTGGTTAGAGATCTAAAAACTTGGCAACATTATTTGCTACCCAAGGAGTTTGTTATTCATAGTGATCATGAATCCTTGATATATTTGAAAGGACAAGGAAAACTAAATAAAAGACATGCTAAATGGGTAGAGTATTTAGAGAAATTTCCATATGTGATTAAACATAAGAAAGGTAAAGGAAACATAGTAGCTTATACGCTTTCTAGGAGGCATGCATTATTATCTATGTTAGAAACCAAGTTGTTTGGTCTTGAATCCTTGAAGAGCATGTATGAAAATGATGACGATTTTGCTGAAATTTTTGCTGCATGTGATAAATTTTCTAAAAATGGATACTTTAGGCAAAATGGATTTTTGTTTAAAATAAATAAATTATGTGTGCCAAGAAGTTCCATTAGGGAGCTGCTTTTGCGTGAATCACATGAAGGGGGATTAATGGGTCATTTTAGCATTCAAAAGACCTTGGAAATTTTTCAAAAGATTTCTTTTGGCCCCACATGAAACGTGATGTGCAAAAATTATGTGATAATTGCATTGTTTGTAAGAAAGCAAAATCTAAAGTTAAGCCTCATGGATTGTATACTCCTTTACCTGTACTAGAATCTCCTTGGACTGATATTTCCATGGATTTTGTTTTAGGACTACCTAAAACAAAGAATGGAAAAGATTCTGTTTTTGTGGTTGTTGACAGGTTCTCAAAGATGGCGCATTTTATACCTTGCAAGAAGGTGGATGATGCTTGTCATGTGGCTGATTTATTTTTCAAAGAAATAGTGAGGCTACATGGATTACCAAGAAGCATAGTCAGTGATAGAGATGCAAAATTCCTTGGCCATTTTTGGCGAACTTTATGGGGAAAGATTGGAACCAAAATGTTGTTTTCTACTACCTGCCATCCCCAAACTAATGGGCAAACGGAAGTGGTGAATAGGACATTGGGCGCTTTGCTTAGGACTATTTTGAATAAAAGTATTAAGTCTTGGGAGGAATGTTTGCCTCATGTTGAGTTTGCTTACAATAGGGCTATCCATAGTTCTACAAATTGTTCTCCCTTTGAGATAGTTTATGGATTTAACCCTTTAACTCCTCTTGATTTATTACCTTTGCCTAACATTTCTATGTTTAAACATGATGAAGCACAGACCAAGGCAGAATATGTCAAGAAGATGCATGAAAAGGTGAAGGCACAAATTGAAAAGAGGAATAAAAGTTATGCCAAGCAAGCCAACAAAGGAAGAAAGAAAGTTGTCTTCAACCCTGGTGATTGGGTTTGGGTGCATATGCGAAAGGAAAGGTTCCCTGAACAAAGGAAATCCAAGCTTCTACCTAGGGGATATGGGCCCTTTCAAGTTCTAGAAAGGATCAACGACAATGCCTACAAAATTGACCTTCCTGGTGAGTATCAGATTAGTGCCACCTTCAATGTTTCTGACTTATCCCTTTTTGATGCAGATGAAGGAGATAATGATTTGAGGAAAAATCCTCTTCAAGAGGGGGGGAGTGATGAGGACATAACCCATGGCAAGGCACTTGAAGGACTTGGGGGACCAATGACAAGGTCAAGGGCAAGAAAGGCAAAAGAAACTCTACAACTGATGGTGGCATCCCTACATTCTAAGGGCGCAAATGATAAGGAACAACCTCCTAAAATTGTTCTTTGTCTTAAGCATGAAGAAGATGGTAGCATGAAATTAAATGAAGTCCAGTTGCCATCAATGCCAAACTCCAATTGAAGGCAAAACATGGGGAGAAGGGGGCGGCCAAGAGGTGGGCGGCCAAGGGGGATGCATGGCTGATTTATTTCTTTGTTTTATTGTTTTCAATAAAACCATGTGGCTGTTTCAGAATTTACATTATGGTGGCTGAATGTTACAAAGGGGAATTGAAAGGGAATCAATTTGGTAACTGTTGCAAGGAGATAAAGAATTAATTGCATGGAGGTTACAATTTGAGGAATTGTGGGCGGCCAACATGAGAATGAATTGGATGATTCATGAGCAATTAAAATTGAGGCCAACATTTGCTTAATAGGTTGAATTGTAACAAGCAAATGGAATTGAATTGGCTGAGTGAAAGCTCATCAAAAGGGTGGCCAACACATGCTAATTGAAGCTATTGAATTGGTTGATTAAAGCCAATCAATGGGGTGGCCAACACATGTTGAATGCACATTATTCTCATTCATTTTTGTAACATATTTGGCTGAGTTAATTAGGTTAATATGGGCGGCCAATGTAGGTTTCATTTGGATGAATTATATTGACTAATTAAGGGATTTGATGATTAACCACAAGGGTGTAATAAGGGGGACGACTACATAGGAGTTTTTAGGCATAGTTTAATTATTTTATTAAGCATTTCATTTCCTTTTATTATTGTAATTGGATGAATACTAAGAATCGTGCATGGTGTGCATGAGGCTATTTAAGAAGCATGCAAGCCATGCAAGAACCTTTAGAATGTTTATAGCTTTCCATTTCAAATTTCTTTAGAAGTCCTTTAGTGTATTATCATTGATGTAAGAAAAACCCTTTCTCCATTTGCTTAACTTGCAAACCAAGAAAGAAACTCAATTCTCCCATCATTGACATATCAAACTCCCCCTGCATTTTTTAGACAAAGTCCTCACAAAGAGAGTGGTTAGTAGAACCAAAAATTATGACATCCACATACACTTGTACAAGAAGTATATCATTTGAAGTTTTCTTAAAAAATAAAGTTTTGTCAACCTTTCCTCTTCCAAAATTTTGAGACAATAGAAAGTTACTTAATCTTTCATACTATTGTTTAGGAGCTGGCTTAAGTCCATAAAGGAATTTCTTTAGCTTATAAACATGATTAGGAAAATTATGATCAACAAAACCAGGAGGTTGAGAAACAAAATCCTCTTCATCAATAAAACCATTTAAAAAGGCACTTTTTACATCCATCCGGTATAGCTTAAAATCATATACACATGCAAATGCAAGAAGTAGCCTAATAGCTTCTAATCAAGCAACTGGAGCATATGTTTCACCAAAGTCTATACCCTTTTGTTGATTATAGCTCTTGGCTACTAATCTAGCCTTATTCCTAGTTATTGATCTGGTTTCATCAAGTTTGTTTCTAAATACCCATTTTCTACCTATGACATTCATGTTAGACTTATAAGGCACTAATTCCCAAACATCATTTCTTTTAAATTGATTTAATTCACCATGCATGGCCATCATCCAATATTCATCATTCAAAGCATCATCCACACAAGATGGTTCAATTTGAGAAACAAATGCCATATATTCACAAAAGAGATTAAGTGAATGTCTAGTGGTTACTCCCTTTTCAATATCACCAATAATGTTATCCAAAGAGAGATCCCTAGGCTTCCTCCATTCTTTGGGTAATGATTGTACTTCTTTGGGAACTTTCATTTGCTCATTATTGATGCTTACTTCATCATTAGTTGGTGGCATATTTAATGTACATGCATCTTCTTCATCACAAAAAGACTTTCCCTTTTTATGGGGGTTAGTTTCATAAAAAAACAACATGAATAGACTCTTCTACAGTTAATGATCTTTTATTAAAGACCCTATATGCTTTACTTATTGCAGAATATCCCAAAAACACACCTTCATAAGCTTTAGCATCAAATTTTCCAATATCATATTTTCCATTGTTTAGTATAAAACATTTACAACCAAAAACTTTCAAATGTGATATATTAGGTTTCTTGCCTTTGAAAAGATCATAAGGAGTCTTTTTGAGAAAAGGACGAATTAGAATTCTATTTAAAACATAGCATGCAGTACTTACAGCATCAGCCCAAAAAATATTTAGGTAAATCATTTTCATTGAGCATAGATCTAGCTAGTTCAATAAGAGATCTATTTTTTGAAGGGAATCAAGCATGTGGTCAGTGTGCAGCGGAATAAATGGATTCCCTCCCTTGTTATGATCGTTAATGCGAAAACACGAATTAAGGCATAAAAGGCATGAAACATAACGACATATCTTATGAGGATTGTAAACGAGGCAATAGCAGCCACGTCTCTAGAGGTGTCCACGCCAACGGCCAAACTAGGAAACCCTCCTCAACTCTTCTAGTAGTGTTTAGAGAGTAAGAGTGACTGCTCATGTGTACAGGGTAATGCATCTTATGCTATATTTATAGAGTGGTGGCTAGGGTTTAACACCTCACTCTATTAACCCTAACATATATGGGCCTGACCCATTATGTTATAGTTCTAATCAAATTAGAATTATTATCTTTTCCTAGCAGCTTGTTGTATGCGTGTGACCCAATAGGCTTTTAATATCTGGTTATGATATTAAAATAAAACCCTTTTATATTTAATATCATAAATAGTGAGCGGTATCTAGCAATACATCACTACCCAAATATTGAGAATATCAACAACTTTGACGAATCCTATTTTATGATAATTTATATGATTTGTCCCTTTGTCCAAATATCTAATTGAACACAAGGGCATGGAATGTGTCAACCTTGTATAGTTCAATTTATGTTTTCTTGATCCCCAAGTAGACTGTATAGAAAATAAACATCTCATGTTTCTCCTCCTGAGCATGGTCATGCATTTTGCAGTCTCACTTTATCAAGAGGCCTACAGATATAACTCCTGTTACATAGGAGGTACAAATCCCATCTAGGTCACTCACATCCCACCACATAATTTATTATATGTCCAAATATCAACTTTATGATCACCTTGTTACAAGCAACGTTTGATGATATTTAAAACATATAATTCCTTATGTAGGAATCGTAGTGATTTCAGGTCAAAGGACTTCATATAACATTTATCAATTTAAGAAACATTCATGACACTTATGTAACAATCCATGCAACGTTCTTAAGGTGGGTCTATCCAGTACACTATTACTCTTAATATGTACTTATGTGAGCACATGATATCTCATATCCATGATCCGTGAGATGTGATTATCAATGAACTCACATACTAGTCTAAATGCATCTTTGTCCTAAGATGATACTTGACCAGGGACTATTTTAAGAATAGTTCTTCATAAGATCTCACGATCAAGTCATCTACTTGATTTCTTATGAAGTTTGAGCTTACTATTCTAAGGACATTAATTGTATTCTTAAAAGAATGAATTGCCTTTATAAAATAATATGATACATATGATGGATGTTTCAAAAACATATAAGTCTCTAGTGAATATACTAACATTTTTCCTTTCCACAACTCCATTCTGTTGAGGAGTTCTTGGAGCAGAAAAATTATGATCAATCCCATTCTCATCACAAATTTTTTCAAAATCTTCATTTTTAAATTCTCCTCCATGATCACTTCTCAAAGATTTTATTTTCAAATCCTTTTCATTTTGAATCCTTTAGGCAATTTTGATGAAAGCTTTGAAAGCATTGTTTTTAGCAGATAAGAATGCAATCCAAGTAAATCTAGAATATCATCAATTCTTACCAAAGCATATACACTTCCACCTATACTTATAGTTCTGGAAGGACCTAAGAGATCCATATGCAAAAGCTCAAGCGGTCTAGAGGTAGAAACAGAATTTGTTGATTTAAAAAAAAAGCTCTAGACTACTTTCCCTTTTGACATGCATCACATAATCCTTCCTTAGAAAACATAATATTAGGTAGACCTTTAACAAGTTTCTTAGATGCAAGCCTATTCAATTGTTCAAGATTTATATGTGCAATGCGCCTATGCCAAAGCCAAGACAAGTCATCCCTAGATGTTAAACATGCAATTTTTGATGAGGTATGATCAATATCAAGCACATATATGTTGTTTAGTCTTTTACCAACAAACATGACATTTTCAGATGCATCACATATTGTACAACATTCATGGTTGAAGGAAATCTTATAATTCTAGTCACACAGTTGACTAATGCTCAACAAATTAAATTTCAAATCATCAACATATAGGACATCATCAATTGTAATTGAAGAATTGTTACCAATACTTCCGACACCGAGAATGCGACCTTTGTTGTTGTCACCATAAGTTACATAGCCTTCTTCCTTTGCTTGTAGTGAGACAAATTTGCTTTTGTCTCCTGTCATGTGCCTAGAGCATCCGCTGTCTACGTACCATAGGGACTGCTTTGCTTTTAGGCACACCTACAAAACAAACAATGACTTATTTTGGTACCCAAATGGAATTGGGTCCATTTGGATTAGTAGCACCTCTAGCTCCCTTGGGAATCCATATATACTACCCACTAGGAACTCCAAATTTCTTAATCAAGCAATTATAAGAAGTATGACCTTTATGAAGACAGTAATTGAAAGTAATGTAATGCGTACTTGAAGCTTTTCTAAAATTGAAGATATTCTTAATAGTCTTTTGTTTCATATCACAACTATAACCAATTCCAGCTTTATCAAACAAACATCTTTGTTTACATAAAAGAACATCAAGGTTTGCACTTCCCATTGTGAATCTAGATAATGCTTAGATAAGCAACTTTTGATTCGAGCACTATACATGTTTGACAATTAGAAGATGAAGCTATATTACAAGAGGAAAAGTTTTTCAGTTTTTCATTTTCATTTTTCAAAGAATCTATTTCCTTTTGTAATTCATCCACTCTAGCTTCATACAACTTGATTTTCTTTTTGTAAGCACTATTGAAGAAACTTAATTTTTTGGCTTCTTCATGTAATTCAATAAAAGCATCTTGCAATTGATCATAATTTGTATCAATAGAGTAGTCAGAATCACTTACCTCACTGTCTGAGTTATTCTTTGTCATAAGGCAAAGATTTGCTTCATGATCATTATCACTCTCACTTGAGGTGGTTGAGGCATTGTCTTCCCAAGCAATGTAGGCCTTCTTCTTTCTATTTTTGAACTTTGTCTTTGACTCATTATTGCTTTGCTTCCGAGCTAAGGTAGGACAATCCGCTTTTATGTGACCAATTTTACCACATTCGAAGCAAGTGAATTTTGGTGAGGATGATTCAGTTTTCCTTGACTGTTTCCTAGCTGGAAATTGCTTACTCTTGCCATTCTTCTTCTTCAAAAATTTTCTGAATTTTCATACCATCAAATTTAGATCTTCTGGTTCAGAGGCTTCATTACCAGTGCTATCATCCGTACTTGACTGCTCATTGGTTTTTAGAGCTAATCCTTTGACTTTCTTATCTTTTTGTTCTTCTTCCGCCATCCTATTCATGCCCATTTCATATTCTCTCAATTTTCCAAACAATTCTGCATTTGTCATTGCCGCCAAGTTCTTTGATTCGGTAATTGCTGTTACAGTTGGCTGCCACTTTCTGTTCAATGACTTGAGGATTTTTACATTCAGCTCCTCTTCATCAAAAAATTTTCCAAGACCCTTAAGATGATTGACAATGTGTGTTAGTCTCTTCTGCACATCCATGATAGTTTCTCCTTGTGCCATTCTAAACATTTCATATTCTTGGATCTAGGTATTCTTTCTCGCTCTTCTCACTTAAGGTGTCCCCTCATGAGTTACTTGAATAAGATCCCAAGCTTCTTTAGTTGTTTTGCATGTAGAGATCCTGAAAAATTCATCACTATTTAAAGCAGAATGAATAATATTCAAAGCTTTTGAATCATTTTCAGCACGCTTAATTTCATCATGATTCCATAAATCAAAGGGTTTTTCACAAATTGAATCATTAACCATATAAGTAGGAATCTTGTAATCAGTTACTACAGCTTGCCAAATACCTCTATTAACAAACTCCATAAAAATTATCATTCTAACTTTCCAAAAAGAATAATTTTCACCATAAAATAGAGGTGGTCTGTTAATTGAAGCACCTTCTGCAAAAGGCAATTGATTCCCTGCCATTTTCGCAAAAATAATTTGCTAAAATCTTGAAAAACTTTCAAGACTCCAGCTCTGATGCCAATTCTTGGTCCCAGAGGGAATCTAGAAGGGGGGGTTGAATAGATTCGCTAAAAACTTTTTAACTTTATTAATACTTAAAATTCGTTTTCCCTTTAAAAATTTGCCTTTAAAATTCTTTCAAATATATTTTCAAAAGATCAATTTATCAGAGTTTAAAATCAAGAGTTATTTGCAGCAGATCAAAGATATTGCAGTAGGTAATTGATTACCAATTTAGTGCGTGATTGATTACCAATTTGGAAAACTGTAAGTAATTGATTATCAAGATTGATTCCACAAGGTTAATGATTTGACTTTCAATATACAGTTCAATATATCAAAAATCATTCAATTTTTCTAAGCAACTTTCAATGATTTTAATAATCAAGATACATGCTCACAAAATAGAGATTCCCATAGAGTAGGGATAGAGAAGATTACACAGTGATTTATACTGGTTTAGCCATAAAAAGGGGGCCTACATCCAGTATAGATCTAGCACACCGCTAAATCTGCTTTCACTATAGAATTGATTACAAACATCATGCACAATCAATCCTAAAGAAAGGCTTTCTAACAAACAAAAGGTTTGACTCTTGAACCCTACAAGAGCATGTTCATTTGTGACACCCCGTCACAAGATTTCACAAACAATCTCAATGAACTCCTCATTCTTCAGATATCACACAATGCACTTCTCTTTGAATACCTTATTCAAGAGACAATACAAATCAAAAACAAATAAAGAAAACTAAGTTTAGAACAATAACACCTTGTTTGTGCAGATAAACTCCATGAGTGTATCATAATCTTCTTTTCAATTATCTAAGCATCTTGACTTGAGAGTTCCTTAGATTTTTGCAGAATTTCTAGACATGATGAGCTTTCTTGATGAAGGTTTCAAAAAGAGTTTATGATTATTTTTCACAAATCAGCTCTCACTTTTCTTCTTTTCCTCTCTTCTCTTTTATTTTCGAAATTCACTTATATATTATGTTTTTAGAGATTCAAAAGTTAGTTAGAAAACAGTTTAAAAATAGTTACAAATGTCCAGTTATTTTGCAGAATCTGTGGTAATCGATTAGCACCTTGAGTAATTGATTAAACCAGAACGTTTTGTTCTCAGAACTCTTCACAGGAAACAGGGGTAATCGATTACTACATATGGTAATCGATTAAACCAGTGAGCACCTATTTTTTATCTTTTTCCAGGTGCAGTGGTAATCAATTATCTATATCAGGTAATCGATTATTTGCGTTCATGTACTTGAATTCATGCAGTTTTCAGTTTTGATTTAACTTGGGGTCAATTACCAACTTAAGTAATCGATTATACCAGTGGCAAATCAATACTTGATTGAGTAATTTAGCTTCCAAGCTATCCAAACTTGAAAACAAAATCATGAGTTCAACTTTCATGATCACAAACAAAGTAAAGACCAATTAACAAACACATATCAGTTGCCTAAAGCTAAAAACAAACAACACAAGTGCCACATCTATTGAAACTTGTTTGGCACTTCAAAATGAACTGAAATATAAAACTTCTACTTCCTACAACAAAATCAAAACTTCTTAATATATGAGAGACGTGATGAAAGATTTGTATCTTCCAATGTAGCTTAAGTCCAACAGCTTACTCAGACGTTTCCCAAGCTAACACTTTTCCTCACTTAAACTAACAAGCAACTCAGAATTCCATGCATATAGAAGCACTCTCATGACTAACGTGACATGATCACGTTAAGACACCCATTTGAAGAAGAATCCTCTCTATACTCAGAAGGACACTGGTGAAACTGCCTCAGAGTTAATGGTAATCACTCTTTACTCACGCGCTTGTAAATGCTTCTACGAGCCTTAAAAATACCTCCATGCAAACCATGAACAAGGTACATAATCTTTCTATTTTTCCAGCACTCTGTCAAAATATTATACTGACATATGGGTTGAGTGTCTTCGCAGGCACACCCAACCATTGTTCCAAACACTTGGAGAGTTTATGATTGGAGAAAAGCTTAAAGAGTTTAAGGAGCTGAATCAGGAGAGGAACTTGGAACGTTGAAGAACACTAACCTTTCTTTACATGCGTCTAAACATAGGGTTTGTTAGGATCTTCTGTCTTAAGCTTAGGGGGAGAATTTCATAGATCTTGGTATGTAGATGGAAAGGTAATAAAGTCATTCAGATTCATCATTTCGAATGAACAATTTAGGTAGTATAGGCATCCTATGTATTTGATGATCTGAAGATAGAAGAATCCTGATGCATTATTGATGGCAACTGCCAGTGGAGCTCTTAGCTGAAAGCTGGGGTTTATTGAGCTAGAAGAAAGCTTGGACCTGACTGGGATGCTTGGAGCTAAACCAAGCTTTGGTCAACCATATTATTGGTCAACCCACCATGGTCAACCTTTGACCAACTTGACCCAAGTCAACATGAAGACTTCATTTAATTAGGAGTTAATTAGGATTAAATTGTAATAGGACTTGTTTGTAATTTTCCTAATTACTACTCTTAATATGGGGCATTACTTTTAGTGGGTTTATTAGCTAAGAGTTAGCTTAACTAAGAGCCTAGGAGGCCATGGGTTCAACACCCATGTAGAGTAGAATTTTAGTCTTTTCTATTTTTCCTTCTCACCACCTAGCCTCATCCTTTTCCTATAAATAGGAGACCACCCCCTTGTATTTCAACTTTGATTTTATGAGTAAACACATTATGTCAAAATTCCTCCTCAACATTGTGAGTAGAGAAGAGTGGTTCTTGCTCAAACCAACCGGAGACTTATTTAATTCCCCCGAATCAGTGGCGTCTAGCCTCGAACTTATCTGTTGTGGGAGTTGCCTACTGCAGTGGCGTTCATCTCCATTCCTTTTCTTACCCTTTCTCTTTAATTTCTTCATTTTCTTTCAATTATAGCCGCTGCACTCGCATCCACTTTTGGTCCGAATTCTAACTCAATTTGTTCTTCCTTGCTTCAACTCTAGATAATCAAGGTGCTATCAATTATTTTACCTCTCTTCTTTCTCTTACCCAACATTGTTTTTAGATTATAATGTCTTTGAACGGTTAGAGGGAGTAAAAGGGAGAATCATTCTGAATTTTTAGCTTTGATATAGGGAGAATTTTGATTGATACAAGCAATATTGAATAGAATATGATTTGATACAGATCTCTGATTGATACTCTCTATGTATTTAAAGTAATGATATAGGGAGATTCATTCTCAATGGAATATGTTTTTTTGGAGAGTTTTTCATATCCATCTTTATCCAAGCACCGTACCCAACTCAATGGAAGCTTATGGAGTTTATTCATTTAATTTGAAATTAATAAAAAGGAACAAGCTAATAATATTTAAGATGACAAACTGTGAAAAAAGTTTTTCATATCCATATTTATTCATCTTTGAAAAATTAACAACTTGACTCAGGGCTATACTGCTTGAAATATTGAGAAGTTGCAGGAAACAGTCTTTTAAGAGCAACTTGAATTTTTTGAAGGCATGTCGTTGCTAACAAAATTCTATGCATGAGCAAAAGTTGATAAAATGTTAGATCAAATCATATATCAATCAACTAACTAAAAACTCCAAAGTAACAGGTTCAATAACATAATTAATAAAAGAAATTCTTCCACGTGTTTTGTATTTTGGTCAGATGATCGGGTACTGGGGCTTCGGATGGGGAATTAAGTTGTGGGGAGATTGAAGTTGTTGAAGGTCATGAATTAATCTTATGGTACTCGGCTGCTCTCGCTCAAGTGATAAATTGTACATTGGCCATTTGAGCAATTATGAAAAGGAATTTCTAAAAAGAAACAGAGAGGACAAGCTGCCAAAGGATGCATGGATGGCACTGGTAACACCCATCATAGATGGCCTTATCCTACGCTAATTGCAATTAATATCATCAAGCAAGCATGTTAATGTAGCATATTTATGTCAAAATGAAAACTATAATCCTTTACTTTCAATTAGTCCTGATTTGTGTTGGTTAGCAAATTATTGATCTTGATTTGTGTTGGTCAGCAGATCAACTGAAACCAAATGAGGATATACGATTTGCCATTCTAAACGGGGTAAGAGGACCTGTGCTTTTTTAGTTCTGTAGTTGGACTTCAACGCGATGATTTCTGAAAGCTTCTTGCTATACTTTAAGTATGTATATATATATATATATATATATATATATATATTCAGTGAGATATATTTTTGGAGAATGCACTCTTGCATGCTAATAAGTACGTTTGGCTTGTGATATGTATTTAAGACATTGGCAGATGCACAGTACGGGAAGCATCACTTGACAATTGTGGAAATCGTATGCAACATTATTTCTTTCATTGTTGAAATTGTTACCACCATTGCCTTCACACTAAATGAACTCAAAATGGCAGGGTCGAATGAGGAAGTTACCTCTGACTTTTCACGATAGTGTATTATTTACAAGTCATTTACAATACTTTTTCCTCGTTTTTTTTTCTTTGTTTTCCTTATTCCCCTACCCCTATGAAGATCACTGTAACTAGGATGTGGGATAGAAAAGCAAAAGGCCAAAAACAGTTAACCCGTTTCTATAATTTTTATTTGGTCTGAAAAGAATATGTTGTATTTTTAACAGATTCTTTTTAATATTTTTTAATCAATTTGGAATTGACAAAAGAAAAAAAAGTCATTTGGATTGTAATATAATAAAATTTATAAAATTTTGAGAATGAGTTAAAAATATATAAAATAATGAATTAGAGTCATATTATTACAATAATCCTGGGTTTTAATGATAAAAGTAATTTTAATATTAAAAATTAGAATACATTTTAAATGATTTTATAAAAAATATTTTTAATGATAATAAAAAAAATATAAAATGGTTCAGATATGTGAAATCGAATGTTTTTTAATTTTTTTAAATTAATTTAATTAACACGAAAATTGAAACTATGTTTTGTGTCACACATTATTCTTCGTTTTTATTTGTTTATATTTTTTCTCTAAATTTAATAATTTTTGTTTTGAAATATTTGTATTTTGATATATATATATATATATATATATATATTATGTTTCTAATATTTACATAATAAAATTTGTATTGTATAGGTAAACATGTTAATTTATGATTTTTGTAACAAAGAGGAAAACACTTTACATAAACTACAAAGGTAAATGTTTATAAGAAAGTGTATCGATATATAAATTATTACATGGATAAAATTTTATATCTAATTAATGGAATTACACCACTAAACATATTCTTCGGGAGGGGTGAGGAGCCTTAACTGTGACTAAGCTCCGAATAGGATTGTCCTGGTAATAGGGAATACCTATGGTTTACACAAAAAAAAATGGAAACAGAAGCTATACTTTAAAATTATTTTTAGTATCTATATCACCGCGTTATATATATTTCTAAGGATGTGAAATTTACATGAAAATATATTAAGGTTTAAATTTAAAGTATAAGTGTAAATATTTACATATGTATAAATAAAATGTTTGCAAAAAAGCATATTAATATCTTGACGGTAGAAGTGAATATTTATTAAAAACAAATATCCTAAAAGAAAATTTATATTAAACGGAGAACATTTTATATGAAGCCATATTAATATTTACATTGATACTTATTAATAGTTTAGATTATAAAGTAATTTTTTTCACGGTTGAACGGAAGAAAAAAAGAGTTAAATATGTTTTTAGTTCCGGAAATATGACTCGAATTTGGATTTTAGTCCCTAAACTTTAAAACCGTATGTTTGGGTCCCCATTTTTGAAATCACGTAAATTTAGTCTCTCATGTTCTGAAATTACGTAACTTAAGTCTCTCCCCTTAACACCGTTAACTTTGACGCTAACGTGACAAACAAATTTTTGTATTAGTTTGGGCCAGTTACAATGACCATGTTTTGGCAATTGAATTACACATCAACTCATCTAGTTAGATTTTATTTAGGGTTTTATTAAACTTCACATTTTTCATGTACAAGGAAGGTCACAAAACTGACTGGATGAGCTGAGTTGTAATTCAATTGCGTGCCACATAATGGTCATTGAAAGTGACTGGACAAATTGACACGGAAATTCGTTTGTCACATTACCATACGTCAAAGTTAACAGTGTTAAGGAAAATGACTAAAGTTACGTGATTTCAGAATGACCCAAACCAAAAGTTTTAAAGTTGATGGACTAAAATCAAATTCGGCTTCGTGAATTAAAATCATATTTAACAAAAAAATATGAATTCTTCTATAAAAACTAACTCCTAAAAATCTTATCATAATAAAGACTTATAACCGAAAGGAGGTGTATCTAAAACATGTAATCCTACATATATTGAATGAGCATAATTAATTAGTTAGCAAATTAGCAACGTAATTCACTTCCCTGAAGGCCGCTAAATTGCAGCTGTCAATCTATATTGATAAATTCCTTAATTGCATTAAGCAAAACATATGATTGGGATGAGAAGAGCTCAATCCATTGTTAGATGAATGGATGAATTAGAATCACTCTTAATCCAAATTTTGTGAAATCACTTGCTTTAAACATGATGGTGTTTTTATGTTTAGATCTTTTGTTTTTACATTTCTTGGTTATCTTGTACTACCTCATAAGAACCATGAGGTTTATTCTTGAGATATTCCTTTGGCTCCGGAGATTTTCTATTTGTATATTTTGTTTTTATAAATTGAGCTCTTTATGCTTTTCAATTTTATAATTTTCATTTTAAAAAGAATTATATTTTATAGACAATGTATGGTTTGTTTTATAATTATTGCCAACATTCTTTCCATAGTACTATTATTTTAAGAATTTGTCTAATTGATGTCATGAAAAATGGCTGCTAAAAATTTGGTGATTGGAAAGATGTTACTTTCAAATTTTACTAGGATATATGCATTGATTCATTACTTTAATATATATTTTAATATATATAGATGAAAAATAATCCTGATATTATTAATTTACTTTAATTTTAAAATATATATTATAATTAATATTTTGTTCGGGTAACATATATCGTACTATCATTTTACCTGTAGCACGAGTCATACTCATATACTAGTTTATGATATCAACGGGAGTTGGTTCAAGTAGTACATGCTTGATTCCCTTTAAGAAGGTCTCGAGTTCGAGTCTTGTGGATGAAAAAAGTCCACACGGAGAGAACTAGTCTCACCATGATGTGGATATTCCCGGCTCGAACGTCTCTCATGGAGGATACCTGTGGTTAAATAAAAAAAATACTAGTTTATGATAAATTCCCATGTTTCCTCTCTCTTATTTGTCGAAACCTTATTCATCCATTAATCGTGTGACACTTCCTATGCCAAATATCATTGTTGGTCTAAAAATATAATGGATATGGCCTACTGTAGACTGACCCAAACGGATGGGTCGATTGAAATTGATTACTCTATAGGGAGTTCTTTCTTGCACCACCTATTTTTATTGAACACACCACCATTATATGTTACTAAATACAACATCATAAACATTTATCCTTTTCCAAATAGGCGTGATGAACTTTCACGTTATATCAAGTAATCATCAAATTCTTATCATTATTGCAATAAATCGGGTCATTAACATGCATGAAATTTAATAATTAATATAATTAATCTCAAATCTTTAAAATTGTGTTTAAAATATTATAATTATATAAAATAAAGTTTCAAAAATTAAGAAAAATAGAAAATGTCCTAAAGTAAAACAACTTGTGTTTCATTTTTAAAATTTTAAGTATGTGTGGAATTTAATGTTGAGTCTGAAGACTTTAACACTGTGTTTGGTTAATATGAAATAGCGAAGAGAGAGTTATGAAAGAGTGAAATGAGACTAATTTATGATAACCACCGGGTTTGGTTTTAGGGGGAGAGAGAGAGATATATCATAGAAGTCATTTGTGGGTCCCACAAATTTATATTTCTCTGTTAAAGCCCAGAGAAATAGGGGAAAGTTAACCTGACCCATACGAAGTTACAATTTTAAACCTTGTCATTGTTAATTATAACGGTATTTATAAGGATAGTATAGTCTTTTTAACTTTTTTACAAATCTCTCTCTCATTTCTCTACAACCAAATAACTATACAAAATAATTTCTCTTATATCTCTCTTCTATTTCTATAATACCAAACAATCTCTCTATTTCTACTTAATTTCTCTATTATCTCTCTCTTCCCTATTTCTCCATATAAACCAAACACAGTGTTAAAGTCTAAGACACCCCACTGTTAAGATTTTGATGATAATAAACTTAAGAAAATTCTAAATAAGTCTTCACGAAAAATCTAATGAAGTTTTGATATTACAGATAAGGTCAATCATCTTAAGTACAAAGGCTATCTGAAGCAAGTCATGGTTCTGAAGGAAGCACATTCTAAAGTGTTCAAGGCATTCTGAAGTAACAAGGTTCTGAAGTGTTACGGTCTAAACGTGAGGCCCAATATCCAAAACGGCCCATAACCCTAATTCACCTTGTAAACTCTATAAATACATGCTTCATGCATGCAAGAAAGGTTAGAATGTTTATGCAGAAAATTACCTATACTTTGAGAGTGTTTCTCTAAGTTTTCTTGCTAGTCAAGAGTTGAGAATTTATCAAAGGATCCTTCCTTTGTGTGTATGTTCTCAGGGACTTATCTTTCAAGTCTTAGAAAGTGTGACGTCCTTTCCTTATCTCTTCTTCTTTCTTCTACGTTTTTACTATTTCATGTTCAAAAACCAGTATTTTTCCTATACGTATTACTTGGTTTATGAGTGATTTATTTATCAAGTTATTCAAAGGAGTGAATATTGTTTTTGGCAAGGTTACTACTTTGGTTTTCATTTTATAAAAGAAAAAGAAATTATCAAAAAGAAAAGAAAAGAAAAAAAAGATACGTACGTGATAAAAGAAAAGAAAATAGAAATATTGACTCTTAGTAGAAAAAAGTGCTTGTCAAGAGAAGTGTTCTTTTATTCAGAATTTTCTAAGGTCCATTCTAAATTGAACCTTAAGGTTCATATCACTCGACCATGTACTTTGGGCATACAGGACCACCCCACAATCCTCCACCAATGAGACTCCCTTCAGTCTTACCTATGGAACAGAGGAACTAATCCCAGTTGAGAGAGGAGAACCGAGTTGGAGGGTAGAGAACTTCAACAATGAAACCAACGGAAGGGACATCCTTGAAGAACTCGACATCCTTGATGAAAGGCACGCGGTTGCACATACCCGAGATTCCATGCTGAAGGAACGCCTTACCACACAACACAACGCCAAGGTGCTAATCAGAAGATTTCAACTCGGTGATCTAGTCTTGAGAAGGGCCGACATTGGGAACAAAAATGCATCCCAAGGGAAATTTGTGGCGACCTGGGAAGGCCCCTACAGAGTAACAGAGTCAACTTGAAGTGGCGCATACAAGATTGAAACCCTCGAAGGAAAAGCCATCCCAAGATTCTGGACCTCGGACAAGCTTAGAGCATACTATTTATAATTAGCACAATCTCCAACACTTGTATACTCTCAAATACATAGGAATTTTAGGATCCAATTAGGATGTTGTTATTTTAGACCGAGACACGAAGAGCATCTCGGTCACTTACTCAATTTTACTCAATAAATATTCCCCTGATGCGAAGAGCATCTCGGCTTCAATAACCCCTCAGTATTGATGCGAAGAGCATCTTGACTTCATTTAAACATTTAGTTTAGATGCGAAGAGCATCACGGTTAATCGCCCAAATAACCAAATACAAACACCAAGACATTGTAAATGCGAAGAGCATGTCGGCTTCACAATCGTAACAACCCGTACACAAAGAAGCATAACGATCCAAATTGACATAGCGTTACAAACGAACTTAAACGTGAAAAGCGCTACGAAAATCAAAATGAAAAAAAGCCAAATGAAGAAGGTGAACGCAAACACCTAACAAAATATGAGTTCATAACATAGTCGTCCCACTGGGTGGGAATGTCAAGTTTGAAAATACAAGTTAAAAATGTAAAGTTAAAAAACATCACTCTTCATAAGGGTCGACCTCCTCCCCCAAAGCAACGTCGACATACACCTTCTTCTCCATGTCGACCCTGAAAATTTTCCCCTGGAAGACTTCATATGAAGCTGAGGCCCCTTCCACCGTTAGACCAGGATTGAGTATTCCCAATTGAGCAACGGCATTCGCGAAGGATGCAACACCAATCCGCTCAGACAATTGAACAAGACCGGCCTTCTCCTGGTTAAACTTGGCCTATGCCTTTAACTTGTCTTTTTTCTCATTGTCAAGTGCCTCTTGAGCAACCTTCATGTCCCTCAAGGCTTTGTCTCTCTACGTGGTGTGCGCTTCCAGAGCTGCATTCACCCGGTCACAAGCTGGCATCACATCCAAACGCAGATACCTCATGAAAGAGGCATGTTGAAGACATTGGCGCTCCACATCCCTGAGATGCTCAGTCACTGGCACATTATCATGAACCGCCTTCAGGAAAGGGTTGTAGAGGAAATGATCCATCTCGGGCGTATCCAAATCACACTCCGAGTCATATAAATTGACCCGGACTCCCCGGAAGACTCCTCAACCCTTTGCCTCTTCTTATGCTTGGCCGACTTCTTCTTCTTCTGAGGGCGAGTCTCATCATTACCACTGCCCTGCGCCATGTCATTTCGAACAGGACCAACATCGTCATTTAACACGGGTTGAGTTCTCGTCCTGCCAACACCAGCATCACGGGTAAAATCGAAGTCGACATTCACCTCGTCCTCCTTATTGTTGTTGGCATTCTGCAAAGCCCTCAGTTGCCTCAAAGCAGCATTGGCCATCGACGCTACCAAAAAGACAAAAATATATGAGATAAGTTGTAAGAAAAATCCAACAAGAAGATGAAAGAACACAAAACCTCACCAATTCTCGAACCGACATTACGAGTCGACCCATCTAATATTTTCTTACTAGAAAATACCCCACACTTCTCGACTGACTTCATCAACAAATTCTTTACGGTCAAATCTTGTGGGGACAAACCCGACTCAACCACTTCATAGTCGGACGCCTTCTTGTCATAATGCCTCTCACTCCAATAAATATAAAATCTGGGAGTATTAGAAGACTGCTCCTCCCAAAATGGCTTCACGCCCTTAGCCGCCTGTACTTGAAAGAACTCCTGCTTGAAAGTGATGTCCCCTCTTTTGGCCGACTCGGCATAAGGTGTTAGCAACTTGTGATCACTAAATCCTCTCAGCGAAATCCAACTCTTTAGGGTCTCATCTTTCTTACCCTTCGGATGCTTCCTCAACACTTGGAAAAAATGAAAGAATAACTTTACAGAAGGAGTGAAGCCGAACTTAGCCATTATTAGCTCAAAGCACCTGATGAACGCCCACGAGTTGGGGTGCAGCTGTGAGGGTGCACAGCTCAAATACATGAACACTCTCTCTTCAAAGGAGGTGAAAGGCAACCTCAACTTTATCTTAGAATGGAAAAAATCATATGTATATAAGAAAAGGGTGTTGGTTTCAGAAAGATGACAAACCCGGCTCCCCCGGGGCGGAATCACGACGTTATAGTTGTTCTTCATCTCGGATGACCCAAACACCTCCAAGTCAAACAGACGCTCCTGACTATGCTCCGGACAGCCGGGTCTATAGATACTCAGCGTGCCAAGAACCTCCGGATCCGCCCACGCAGGGATAAAGTAATCGGAGTCACGAGCCTCAGCCATCTCAACACCTGCAGAGGCCGTATAACAACTACCCTTATAAGAACTGAGACAACTAGAACTCGACTCGGACCAGTCAAAACTACTATCGTAGGAATCCGACTCGGATTTTACTAAAGGATCACCCATCTCGGTTCTAGCAACACCCCCAGGGACCATATTTCTCCGTCTCAACACCTCGGCTACTTAGGGACTGAAATTCTCACCATTATCCCCACAAGATGACCGACTCCGAGACACCCATGACTCAGGTTTCCCAGGCAAAACCTCCAAAGACTCACTATCACTCATTTGTGCGAAAAAGAATAAAGAAAAGGAAGAGAAATACCTGATAGTCGGATTCAAAAGGAGAATTGTTGCAAAGAAGTTGGTTCTGGGATCCGAGATTAGTCTCACGAGAAGAGGAATTCAGAGGAGATTTGAAGCAAAGTGAGTGAATCCTCACCACCACCACCACCTATTTATAGGACCGAAAAGGCTCATGACTAGCAGAGGTCCAGGAAGTCGAATCAACGCGACCATATGAAAGGTCACTTAGAAGTCGAAGCGTCACAAGAAAAATCAAACGTCGCAACAATTTAATATAAAGAAAAATAAAGAAAATAACAACCCATCTCAAACCAGGAGTATGGATACACGTCTCGGGTCACATAACCCATCTCAAACCAGGAGTATGGATACACGTGTCGAGTCACATAACCCATCTCGAACCAAGAGTATGGAAACATGTCTCAAGTCATCTAATCCATATCGAACTAGAAATAACAAATAAATTTTGAGGGCGCATCTCGGCTCTATCATCTTGTCCTGAATCATACCACTTATTTTGACCACAAGAATACAGGTACAGCATCTCGGCCCATATCCAAGCTCAAGTCAACTTCATCAAGTCGACTAGAGCTGGGGGCTTATGTTACTGATGGGTCTCTGGCAAGCGAACCAAAAATCCAGTAGTATAATAGTAAGAAAAGTATCGTATCCACAGGGAACGGTCAATTCACGTATACTCGTGATCTATTTATCAAGGGAAAACAACGGTTTTTGAGAATATTGTTACGGAAATTATAAACTGAAATTCAATAATTAATGAATTAGAAAGGAAGAGTTAGAGACACTTTACTTGGATTAGGATTGAACTTCATCTCATCACACCCCTCATGTATGTCGAGACTACCCAATATTTATAGGCTTTGAACTATAGTACTGTAGAAAAACTATATTGCTAAGACCCCGAGTTACCAGGCGCCACTTACACTCAAAGGTAATCCATGCGGGTTCTCCCAAGCGACAAACTTACCCTCGGCTTATTATGCTTTCTTTATTCCATTTGTAAAAGAATTAATTGATAAACGAGGCCTAATCCTCTGGACGCACCTTCGCTAGAGTACTGTCACTACCCATCACTCATTAGAATACATCCACATTTCAAATCCTGGATTGACAATCAACTAATCCTTTGCTATCGATCCATTAGACCATGCCTATCCTTTAGATGCCCTTCATTAGGATACTCACACTACCCATCAATCATTAGCAACACCCATGTTTTTGTCACTGGTTAACCGAGTATTCTCATTCACTCACAGGTTGAGTTTCCTATGTCTAGGCTCCCCCAAACTCAATCCTAGTCGTAACGTTAATTACAAACTAGCCTATAACTCCGGCGCAAGCGCGGAAGTTAGGAATTAAGCACAGAACAAGATTACCAATATTATAGTTAGGGAACTGCATAAATAAATAGATAGAGTTCAACATACACTTGGGGATGGAATCGATTACATTCAATCCTAATGGAGAGTTAACTACACATGGTAGCCATACAAACCACCGAAGATGTTGTCACCATCTTCAATCCTTGTGAAGCGCTCCTCCTCTCCTATTCTAAAATTAGAACTGATGCATTATCACTGGAATATAACTGAATTACAATAATCGTGCACACTTGATCTAGTGCAAGAGGTTCCTATTTATAGGCTAAGGAAAGACAAAGAAAATTGGGGAGAAATCTATCTAAAAATGGCAACAGGGCAAGAATCAGTGTGATCTACGCTTCACCCTGTGCTACAGCGCAGCTTGCAGCGCAGGTTCCAGAGAGCTGCGCTTCACCCTGCGCTACAGCGCAGGTTGAAGCGCAGAATGCGTCATGCAGCTTCAATCTTTCTCTTTTTAATTTGATCTCTCCCCGAGACTGGTTTTGGCTTATTTGTCTTTCCTTGTTTCCCTTTTCTTGATGAAATCCTTGCATTTATTGAGCATCTTTGATTTATATGGGAAGGTTGTCTACAGAATCCTTGTTTGATTGGCAGTGATCTCCTCATTGATTGCCTCAAATCTTCTTCAAATCTTTATTAAGTGTCTTCAATCAAACTCAAATCTTGCAGATTTCTCCATCATTTAATGTTATCTTTCCTTCAAATCAAATCTTTGCAATATCCTGCAAAAATCAGCAATATTTCTATCAAAATAGCATCAAATTCAAATCTAAGATTAATAAATACATTTTATCTAATATTTAATAAAAAGGGATTAAACTATGGCAAAAATACCATTTTATCCTTGACAAGTGAACTAAAAAGTGCTCTAATTTATCAACTAATTTTCACTTATCAAAATACCCCCCAACTTAACTTTTTGCTTGTCCTCAAGCAAGAGACCTCTCTGCAATCAAAACATCTATTCTATTCCCTGTGTAATCCAAAAACAAATTCAAGGAACTCTTCATCATCTCCTTGTTAAGCAGCAGTCACTTTCCAAACGTAATAAAAAATTAGGATTAAGGGATTTACGAATCCTCAATCAGAATAGAACACAAACATCAGTCAAACTTCTCAAAAATAGAAATTAAAGCAATAAATCTCTCATTCTCACGGGTAAGTGTTTCCCTCAATCTTTTTCACCACCGTTGAACAACTAGAATTGATAGTCGTTTCCAACATCTGAACCTGCAAGTAGTTAACATGGATCAAAAGGTCTTTTCTTTTGTTGTAATGAGGCTGGGCTATCAAGAAATCATGGTTTTTCTAGATATGCAAAGAACACTTTGAATAGAGAGCATCTTGTGGTTGTGCTTTGGAACTTCTCTCAGTTCACCAAGTTATTTTTGAACTGTCACCCTTTTTCAGCTGGCCTCATTGTTTGAAGAAATACACCCCCCAACTTATTCAATTTCCACACTTTGTGCAAATTTTTTTTTTTATAAACAATAACGTAGAGAATTTATTCATGAGGGAGTATTCTTCTTTGTGATTTCTTGTGCCTGCTCTTTGAATCTCTTTGACCTTTCAATTCACCAACCTTTTGTCCCATCTTGTTGTGTTGCACCTTGCTCTCTATCCCAAGTGTGAAGGGACATGGTATGATCATTAATCATGGCTGGAGTGCATCAAAAGAAATATTAAGGCTCAAATGGGCAATCAAAAATTGGAAAAATTTGATCAAGGTTGGCTATTTGGCACTGAGCAAAATATTATAATCACAAAATATGCCTTTGTCACTTCCATATCTTCTACTAGCAAGAAAAAATTCAGAAACTCAAGCAATAACAGTTGACAAGCATCAGTGAAAAACTCTCAATTTCAGTGTTTGGATTCTCAGCTCACCGATTATTGGCTAAAATTCCTTGATAAAGCACTTACTGGTTTTAATTAACTATCCTGATAGGTTTTCTTGAGAAGCATCATGATCCTAACTGATTATGGAATTAATCACAAAATCCTATCATCTTTCCTAGATTGGTTAGTTAAACTACTTTATTACAGAGAATTTTGAAAAAGTTACCTTAAATCCTAATTCCTAAGGTCCTAAAAATTTAAAAATTTAACAGAAAAACAGAAAATAACAAAATAAGTACTGCCTAATATAGATAATGTATCAGTGGCAATAATATACAGTACATATCAAAACAAAATAAGAAAATAAGAAGCAAAATAAAATGAAAAAGAAAAAGAAAAAGAAGGAAAAGCACCAAATGGGAAAAGAAAACAATCAGTCCTCATCCTGGTCCTGATCCATGTAAGCTGCTCCATCCCCCCTGGGAAAATAGGCCTGTCCCCAGGCCACTGTAAGTAATCATGAAACTGTGCAGGGGTCATGGGGTCCACACGAGTCTGATAATGTCTACTCTGAAAATGAACAGCTACTCGGTGAATAGTGGACACCTGAGCCATCAAATGAGTGTTCTGTGCCTCAAGTCGCTGGGCCCAGACAGGAGCGTCCATGTCTGGTGGTGGTGGTGGTGGTGCCTGCTGCTGCTATTGCTCCTCAACCTGTAACTCCTCAGCCGGTATACAGTTGGTTGCTCTGGTCATGGGAAGTGCAATGCGAACCCTGGGGTTCACCTCTACACCCCTAGATCTGCAGAGTGAGGTGATGAGAGAAGGGAAGCCAAGCCTGATCTTGGAGTTAGGGGTCCGGCGCCCCACAGAAGATGCAAAGTTTGATATCTTCTGGGTGGTGACTCGTGAGACATCGATAACGGCGGCGGTAAGGATAGTGTAGATGAGGTGGGCCATGGGCATAACTACATCAGAACCATGCCCGGTAGGATGAATGTTGGCCAGTATCAGTACTGTCCACATCTGAGCTATGCTCCTCATATCTTTCTTGTAGATCCTAGCAGCCTCCTGATATGCATTCCTTTCAAAGGAACGCCCTGGTAAGCATAGCAGCTGAACAGTCTCAATGTCAAGGGGATCATTGCCATGAAGCCACACAGCATTCATCCTCTCGTGGTATTGGCACACCACGAGGTCTCTGTCCTCCTTTCTGGGATGTCCTAAAAGTTCATTGATTGCATTGCAATCAAATCTGATAACCCATCCTCGAACATAGGACTCCCTCCTGCAGTTAACGTCGTGGTCTCCAATAGCGTTAGCATAGAATTCCTCGACAATGTCTGGATCGAAGTAGTTGTGAGGGCGGCTGAGGCGGTTCCACCGCCTCCTGTGAATCTCAGCAGAGCACTCCTCATATTCCCCCTCCTGGAGGATGACTGGTCGCTCCAGGATGAACTTGCAATCAGCAATGTCAGTGTATGCTTCAAAGGACTTGAGGTCCTTGAAGCGATGAGGGTCGAACTCAGGTTCCCTCTGGGGGAGCTTCCTCTTGGCACCCCCTATGCCCCTCCCAGAGGAACTAGCACCACTGACATGAAGGGAATCAAGCATGTGGTCAGGGTGCAGCAAAAATAAATGGATTCCCTCCCTTCTTATAATCGTTTTGCGAAAACACGAATCAAGGCATAAAAGGTATTAAAACGAAAGGTTGTACCTTATTAGGATTATAAATGAGGCAAGAGTAGCCACGTCTCTATTGGTATCCACGCCAACAGCCGGACTAGGAAACCCTCATCAGCTCTGCTAGTAGCCTTCGAAAGTAAGAAGCGATTGCTCATGTGTGTCTGGGGGTAGTGCATCTTATGCTCTATTTTTAGAGTGGTGACTAGGGTTTTACCCCCTCAATCACTTAACCCTCTCACTTATGGGCCTGGCCCATTATGTTATAATTCTAATAAATTAAATTAGAATTATTATCCTTTCCTAGTGGCTTGTTGTATGCGTGTGACCCAATAGGCTTTTAATATTTGGTTATAATATTAAAATAAAACCCTTTTATAATTAATATCATAAATAGTGAGCGATATCTAATAACACATCACTATCCAAATATTGAGATTATTAATAACTTTGATAAATCCTATTTTATGATAATAATTTATATGATCTGTCCCTTTGTCCAAATATCTAATTGAACACAAGGGCATGGATTGTGTCAACCTTGTATAGTTCAATTTATGTTTTCTTGATCCCCAAGTAGACTGTACAGAAAATAAACATCTCATGTTTATCCTCCTGAGCATGGCCATGCATTTTGCATTCTCACTTTATCAAGAGGCCTACAGATATAACTCATGTTACATAGGAAGGACAAATCTCATCTAGGGAATTCACATTCCACCACATAATTTATTATATGTCCAAAAACCAACTTTATGATTACCCTGTTACAGGTAACGTTTGATGATAATTAAAACATATAATTCCTTATGTAGGAATCGTAGTGATTTCAGGTCGAAGGACTTCATATAACACTTATCAATTTAAGAAACGTTCATGACACTTACGTAACAACCCATGCAACGTTCTTAAGGTGGGTCTGTCCAGTACACCATTACTCTTAATGTGTACCTATGTGGGCACATGATATCTAATATCCATGATCCGTGAGATGTGATCATCAATGAACTCACATACTAGTCTAAATGCATCTTTGTCCTAAGATGATACTTGACTAGGGACTAATTTAAGAATAGTTCTTCATAAGATCTCACGATCAAGTCATCTATTTGATTTCTTATGAAATTTGAGCTTACTATTCTAAGGACATTAATATTATTCTAAACAATTAAGTCGCCTTTATAAAATAACATTATACAAGTGATGGATGTTCATAAACATATAAGTCTCTAGTGCATATTCCTAACAATCTCCCACTTACACTAGAGACATTCAGACATAACTCTTATGCCTAATGATCTAGTGTGCCCTTCATGCTTTTATTGCACAAGGGGTTTAATGGGTTTGTAACAGCGACTGTTTCTTGCTTCGAACTTTTCTAGCTCACAGCGCCACCATTCAAACAAAACATATAACCTGATTGCGATCTTCAATCATCTTTGTCGGTTTGGAAGCTAGCATCAGTGTAACCCTTTACAAGTAGCTCTTCCTCACCTCCATATATATCAAGAATGAACCCTTAGTTCTTCTTAAGTACTTAAGGATGTTCTTGACTGTTTTCTAGTGACCTTCACCAAGATCAAACCGGTATCTGCTAGTCATGTTTAAAGCATATAATATTTTTGGTTGAGTACATAACATGGCAAACATGATAGATCCTATAGTGGATGCATAAGTAATCTTATTCATGCGACCTCTCTCTTCTTCACTGGAAGGAGAATGAGCCTTAGATAGGCTTATACCATGTGACATAGGCAAAGATCCCTTCTCAGAATCTTGCATGTTAAACTGTTTTAACACTTTGTCTATGTATGTACTTTGAATTAGGACAAGTAATCTTCGAGCTCTATCTCTATAGATCCTGATATCTAACACATAGGTCGCTTTGCCCAAATCTTTCATAGGAAAAACAATCTCCTAACCAAGTCTTTACAGACTGAAGGGTAGGAATGTCATTTCCTATGAGGAGTATGTCATCTACATACAAAACCAGAAAAACAACTATATTGTCACTAACCATTTTGTAGAGACAAGGTTCATCCTCATTTTTAATGAAACCAAACTGCTTTACAACTTCATCAAAATGAAGATTCCAGCTTCTAGAGGATTGCTTTAATCCATAAATGGATCGTTGCAACTTGCATACCTTTCCAGTATTTCAGGTATAACAAAAACTTCAGGTTGTGTCATATACACATCTACAAGAAGACTCCTATTTAGGAAAGTTGTCTTGATACCCATTTGCCAGATACCATAATCATGGTAAACTACAATAGTAAGCAAGATCCGAACAGATTTAAGCATGGCAATTGGGGAAAAAGGTTTCATCATAGTCTATACTATGAATTTGCGTGAAACCCTTTAGCCACCAACCGTGCTTTAAAGGTACTTACATTACCATCCATGTCAGTTTTCCTCTTTGAAAACCCACTTGCATCCTATGGGTTTTATCCCTTCGGGTGGCTCAATCAAGGTCCATACCTTGTTAGTGTACATGGAATCCATTTCAGATCTCATGGCATCAAGCCATTTCTCAGATTCTGGACTCAAAAGAGCTTCTTGGTAGATCACTGGTTCACCTTGATCCATTAGTAATACATCCCTTTCCTGAGACACAAGGAAACCATATCTCTCAGTTTGGTGACGTACCCTATCTGACCTATGCAAGTCTTGCGCTACTTGAGCAGGTAGCTCCACAACACTTTGTGGTATCTGCTCTTGTTCCATTTCCGGCTCATTGCTACTCTGTGTTACTTGAATTTCTTCAAGTTCTACTTTCCTCCCACTTATTTTCTTAGAGATAGATTCCTTCTCTAAGAATACAACAGTCCTAGCGACAACCACTCTGCCTTTGCTAGGATTATGGAAGTAGTAACCCTCAGTTTCTTTTGGGTATCCCACAAATAAACACTTATCTGATTTCGGTCCTAGCTTATCTGAAACTTGTCGTTTCTCATAAGCTTCACAACCCCAAATCTTCATAAAAGACATACCAGGTCGTTTCCCAGTCCATATCTCATATGGTGTCTTTATGATAGCCTTAGATGCAACACGGTTTAATGTGAAGGCTACAGTTAACAAAGCATGACCCCAAAAAGGAGTCGGGGAGATCAGTATGACTCATCATAGATCGAATCATATCTGATAGAGTTCGATTTCTCCTTTTTGAAACTCCATTCCATTGAGGTGTTCCAGGAGGAGTGAGTTGAGATGTTATTCCACACTCTCTTAGATAGTCATCAAATTGTTGGCCCGAGTGTTCTCTACCTCGATCTCATTGAAGTGTTTTAATGGTCTTGCCAAGTTGGTTTTATACTTCATTCTTAAATTCCTTGAACTCTTCAAAGCATTCGGATTTGTGTTCCATCAGATACACAAATCCATATGTACTGAAATCATCAGTAAAAGTGATGAAGTATTGAAAACCTCCTCTAGCCATTGTGCCCATGGGCCCATATACATCACTATGTATGAGGAAAAGAAGATCACCGGCCCTTTCACCCTTTTTCTAGTGAATGTGGTTTTGGTCATCTTCCCAAATAAATAAGATTCACATGTCTCAATTGATTCAAAATCAAATGAGTCCAAATAACCATCTTGGTGGAGTTTGGATATGCATTTCTCATTTATGTGGTCTAAGCAACAATGCCAAAGATAAGTCGGGTTCAAACCATTTATTTTGACCCTTATGTTATAGATAGGCACTTCCATGTCAAGAACATATTGTTCAACTTTGCACAACCATATTATTCAAATAAATTGAATTGTTCTTTATAAAAACACTCTTTTCTAAACAAGAAACGGAATTAAAATTCCCACTAATGGTAGGCACAAAATAACAATTATTTAGTTCAATAACTAGTCCAGTTGGCAAAGTTAAATAATAGGTTCCTACGGCTAAGGCAGCAACTCTTACTCCTTTTCCCACACGTAAGTCGACTTCTCCTTTAGCCAATGACCTACTTCATTTAGATCCTTCATATTCACATTAATGTGAGATTCACATCCAATATCCAATATCCAAGATATAGAAGTAGGTAAATTGACTTCTATAACATATATCTCTGAAGCGGAAGTCTCACTTCCCTTTTTCTTGATCTCCTCCAGGTACTTTACACAGTCTCCAATGTCCTGATTAGCCACAGTGGAAACAATTTTCCCTCCTTAGCTATCCCATCCATAGGCTTCAAAACAAAGGTACTAGGCTTATCCTTGCCTTTGTCCTTTGGTTTGAAATAGGGCTTCTTGAACTTCTTCTTGCCCTTTGCCTTTTTCAGGTTGGACCATCAATATGGCCTTCCCTTTACCTTTATCAATGTTTTGCTCAGCTGTTCTTAACATGCTTAGCAATTCTGGCAGTGGTTTGTCAAATTCATTCATGTTATAGTTCATGATGAATCAACTATAGCTGTCCAGCAACGATTGCAGGACAAGATCAATGGCCAACTCTTGGCCTAATGGGAATCCAAGTCTTCTAGGTTTTTCAATGTACCCAATTTTTTTGAGTACATGAGCACCAACAGGGGTTCCCTCTGCCAGTCTACATTAATAAAGTGCTTATGAGACTTCAAATCGTTCAAGCCTAGCTTGTCCTTGATAAGGTTTCTTTAAGTGTACAATCATATTGTACGCCTCCATGTTCTCATGTTGTTTTCAGCATTCATGGTAGCAAGCACAAGGCAACCTACATCGAAAGCAACATTCAGATGCTTTCTAAAAGCATCCTTGTCATCTTTCGAAGCATTTACGACGGGTGTTTCAGGAATAGGCCCTTCCAGGACATGCAGCCTTTTCTCATGCCTAAGGACAATCCTTAGGTCTCTATACCAGTCTAGAAAGTTAATTCTTAGATAGTTTATCCTTCCCAAGGACTGATCGCAGTAAAAGATTATTTGTTGTGTTCAAAATTATGCACGTAAGTATCATATAACAAACATATTTAATAAGGTCTTTAAATAAATATGTCTCCCACTATTTTGATTCAAACTAAGTACCCTCAATATAAAGAATCAGAAAATCCCATCACTAGATTTTCTTAGTGGGCCAAGATCCATATTTCACCTAATTTTAAGTCAGCTTTAGTTGATCGCTTAAGAAAAGTTTATTTAGGTAGGAACACTCTTTCCAATTGTATCTCATACGACTCTTGGATAGTTAGGTGAATAACTCTTATTCTAATTCATCTTATGAATTAATGCCTAACTTAGTGCCTCTAGGTTCTTCAATCCTATTGAATATACCTAGTTAAGTCAAAACCCAATGGCATGACAGTTGGATATTACTTTTCTATCCCATCTCGCCTCACTAAAGTAGATAAATGCACCCTGCTTTAGCAGACCCACATTTAATCGATTCTAGCCTTGACGAGTGCCATACATTGGAAGGCAAAACATGACTTAATATTAGTGCCTTTAGGTTTTTCAATCCTATTGAATATGCCCAATCATAACCCAATGGTTGACAATCGGATATTACTTTTATCCTATCACGCCTCACTAAAATAGATAAAGGTACCCTGCTTTAGCAGACCCATTCTTCATCGATTCTAGCCTTGACGAGCGTCATTCATTAGAAGGCACACGAGCATTGAGGGATTTGATCACTTTAATTTTATTAGTTGTTAAACCATTTAACATACAAGCATGTATCTCATACAAATACATGATATGGTTATGGCCTCCTAAAAACAAATACAAAATTACATCAACTATATAATCTTGTATATAATCTTGAGCTCTCCAAATCTCCCACTGAATCCATGCTCCATGTCCTCCCGGTTACATTACATAACAAGAAGAAACCTCGTTTAACATACGAGGGGATAGAGATGAGAAAAGAATTACAAAAGGAATATAGGAGGTAAGGCACGACACGCAGGTCGTATTTAAATTAAAACAACTAAGGCCATAACCAATCATCATGCAAACTCAACATTCAATGATAGTAAAACGAGTGATATAATAAGATGTATATATTAAGCGAGGTTGGATTACGCGTGTACAAAATAAAACATTACGCAGTGTCTCAAAACAAAAAACTGGATTTGATAAACACTCAACCAATCATCAATAAGTGTCTCGCATCAAATGAATACTTCACGAACCGATAAACGAGTAAGTCCCTCGTATCATTTGAATACGCTCTTGTCAGCAAATTGATAAGTGGCATGTTTATCGCAGCCAATATTTGAGTCAAGACAAGGTTTCAATAATTGAACCCTTTGATGCCCAAGACATGAACTCTTTCATGTTCCTTGGGACCCTCCAGCATTAGAACATATAACATATATATATATATACATCGCACATAAAACAATCAATAAAGGGAACAAAATAAACTGATTATGAAAGTTGCGCTTCACGTGCGCTATAGCGTAGGTGAATCGCAAGTATCAGAATCAAAATACGTAAACTGCGCTTCAGTCTGCGCTGCAGCGCAGGTTGCAGCCCAGATATCAGCGCTACATTTTTCAGCAGAAAAACAACAAAAAAATCATAATCTTCACAAGATTAAAATACTAAAACGTGTTTATCGCAAACCAATGCTCTGATACCAATTGAAGGGAATCAAGCATGTGGTCAGGGTGCAGCAAAAATAAATGGATTTCGTCCCTTGTTATAATCGTTTGCGAAAACACAAATCAAGGCATAAAAGGTATTAAAACGAAAGGTCGTACCTTATTAGGATTATAAACGAGGCAAGAGTAGCCACGTCTCTATTGGTATCCACGCCAACAGCCGGACTAGGAAACCCTCCTCAGCTCTGCTAGTAACCTTAGAAAGTAAGAAGTGATTGCTCATGTGTGTCTGGGGTAGTGCATCTTATGCTCTATTTATGGAGTGGTGGCTAGGGTTTTACCCCCTCACTCACTTAACCCTCAAACTTATGGGCCTGGCCCATTATGTTATAATTCTAATTAAATTAAATTAGAATTATCATCCTTTCCTAGTGGCTTGTTGTATGCGTGTGACCCAATAGGCTTTTAATATTTGGTTATAATATTAAAATAAAACCCTTTTATATTTAATATCATAAATAGTGAGCGGTATCTAGCAACACATCACTATCCAAATATTGAGATTATTAATAACTTTGATAAATCCTATTTTATGATAATAATTTATATGATCTGTCTCTTTGTTCAAATATCTAATTGAACACAAGGTCATGGATTGTGTTAACCTTGTATAGTTCAATTTATGTTTTCTTGATCCCCAAGTAGACTGTACAGAAAATAAACATCTCATGTTTATCCTCCTGAGCATGGCAATGCATTTTGCAGTCTCACTTTATCAAGAGGCCTACAGATATAACTCCTGTTACATAGGAGGGACAAATCCCATCTAGGGCACTCACATTCCACCACATAATTTATTATATGTCCAAAAACCAACTTTATGATTACCCTGTTACAGGTAACGTTTGATGATAATTAAAACATATAATTCCTTATGTAGGAATCGTAGTGATTTCAGGTCGAAGGACTTCATATAACACTTATCAATTTAAGAAACGTTCATGACACTTATGTAACAACCCATGCAACGTTCTTAAGGTGGGTCTGTCCAGTACACCATTACTCTTAATGTGTACCTATGTGAGCACATGATATCTAATATCCATGATCCGTGAGATGTGATCATTAATGAACTCACATACTAGTCTAAATCCATCTTTGTCCTAAGATGATACTTGACTAGGGACTAATTTAAGAATAGTTCTTCATAAGATCTCACGATCAAGTCATCTACTTGATTTCTTATTAAATTATAGCTTACTATTCTAAGGACATTAATATTATTCTAAAAGAATAAGTTGCCTTTATAAAATAACATGATACAAGTAATGGATGTTGATAAACATATAAGTCTCTAGTGCATATTCCTAACATGACATTCTTCGTGTGAACCATCTGCAAAGCAAAAGCAACTCAAAATTATTTATGCATCATAATATTTAGTTGCTCATAATTATGAAATAAATGGCCAATAAATTTCAATAATTAGAGCAATCAATTAACCAAACAAATGTGCTTAAAAATTTTGAGTTTAAATATTACCAAATAGTTGCCAATTAATTAATTAAGACATGCTAAAGTGATCAGTTAAAGCAAGTCCTAAACAATTCTAAACAGGCAAAGTGAGAACTAAACTCATGCTAAAAAATTATGTCATCTACGACACCCCTAGTTCTACCACTAAGAATATCACATGTATTACACGTGATCAACGAACTTACTGTTTTTAGAAACGTTAAAAATGCGGAATTTTTTTTTTTTAAAAGGTTTAATCATCATCAACCTATTACATCCTAATTTCATTTTAAGTACTCATGAAATGTCCTTTCCTTAATTTTGTTTAAACTTGTTTTCCAAAAACGTCTAGGCGGTTATTACCTCGCGCGCATACACAACATACACACATTTATAAAATCATCATACGAAAATAGAAACATCATAAAATATATGCATACATATATATATATATATAACAGTAGTGTACCTCTCGAGTCACCCAAATATCTACATCAAAATATGAGTTCTAGTAGTAAGCCAAAATAAACAAGACCTCAAACAAAATACAAAGGAAGAGGTCACTAAATCAGAGCTGCTACTACCTAGACTCAAACCATACTAGTCCTACTCATCATCTCCCGACTCAGTAGTGAACACCCTACTGCTCCTCTTCTCAGAGTCCCCGATAGTATTCATCCCAAAATCCTCTGAGGGATCGTCGCTAGAAGAATCATCCTCCGGCTCCTCCTCAGGGGCCTCCTCCTCCTTCGAGGTGTCGTCAATCACAATCTGATCTAGCTTACTTGTGACAGAGCGGCCTTGCGCATCAGAACGCATAGGTTGGGAATCAGATGCCTCAGAAGAAGGTGAGTACCTAGGGGAGTCCGGTCCGACCATATTAGCCATCCGAGATGATCGCGACGACGACGAAGAAGCGGGGCGACAACGTGAAGGATGAAAAGTAGTATAGCGCACCAAGTTAGGTGGCGTCGGAAACTCGAGAGTCATAGGTACAGTGAAATCCAACTCTGGTACAAGCGGAAGTCCGGGATGAGTAATGGTGACGCGGACCTCCCCAGTAAACTCGCATCTACGAGGGATTTCCGTCACCCTCCAAGTTCCTCTCGGCATCCACCGCAGCTGCACTCGCATCGATGTCATAGTGGAAGTCTCTGATACCGGCTATCGACGTAACCAGAAGGATACAACAACCAAAGATAGAAAGGAAGGGTGAGAACATCGCATGAACTCACAACACGTAGGATACAATGAACTAGAGCACACACATAGAGGATATCCACACAATTCAATCAACAATGAATACAATTTATATTATCATGATGCATATAAACTAATGCATGAGGGCCCGGGGAAACATCACCATCCACAATGCACACAGCAACTGCCCGACCATATATGTACAACGTATCAGGAGTTAGAGTCTGTACTAGCGCGGTACTTATATTTTTCTTTTGGCCAATTTTTATCCGTCTTCCAGATAATCTCAACTGACCCTGAAAACTTGAGAGCGACAGGATAGTCAAGCTTGATCTCCTGCGTGCTTGACAGTAGGGTGCGAGCCTACGTCACCTGAGCCGTTTAAGAACCTGACTATCCTCAGGGCTGGCATCCCCCCTCGAGGACCCGCTGGCGTTCTTTGCAAAACCCAGTGCACCCGTCCCTACCAGTTTCCCACTGTACTGAGTGTCACTGGCATATAGGTCGTAAGTTTTTCACCTTGAATATCATTAATGTATTATGATGCATGTCACACAATAATGCTTTCAACATACACATCCTTACAGGCAAAGCCCATCGAATCATTCTACGTCACCACTTACCCGTGGTACGGTCCGATTCAATGTCTCCCCTTTAAGGAAATCAAACAATGCTTTCTCAGCATACACAGTCCTTACAGGCAAAGCCATCGAATCATTCTACGTCACCAATTACCCGTGGTACGGCCCGATTCAATGTCTTTCCTTCACGGAAAACCAAACCCTATCCTTGGGTTGAAACCGCACTCTCTCACTAAGCTTCTCAAGTCTTATGTGGAAAGTGTGTGTTGGTTATAATCTTTTTAAGGTAATTTGTACTAATGTTCTTCTTTAAATCAATATTCATTTCCACTTGAACCCTATAATTTACTAAGACTTCTGATTGTGTCTTATGGATAGTATCACTTACCCTAATTTGTCTGGCATGACTAATTAAGATTAGGTTTAACATTTAATTAGTCTTCATTAAATAAACTATAATCAATCCTAATCTCTTCCTTAATCTTGGATTAAGCTTTTTAATTTCATTTGATTAAGGTTAATCATAATTAATTAATTCTTAATCATCATTAACGCTTAATTACTTAATTAATGCCTTATTAGTAATTAGTGAAAAATTAGTCTTCCTTAAGGTTAATTAATTTTAGCCTTAATTAATTATTCTTTACTTAATTAACTTAAGTGAATTCAATTAATTAACTTAGATAATTAAATTAGCTAAGCCCACTAATTTAAATTTCAAGCTTAAATTTTAATGGTGGATTAGAGTTGAAGTCCAACTCTAATCTATGCCAAATTTCATAAATTGTTTTTGGTTGACTTTTTAATGAGTCTTTGACTCTCTTTTTGAGGATTTTGGGCGTGAACCAAGGGCCTAAAGGTTGAATGACTCTTAGGAGCCCATTTTTACACATGACAAATCAAAATGTTGACTTTTGTGATGACTTTTATTTGGATTACACTTGAAATCCGAATTTAATTCTTTTGGTATTTTCCAAAATTTATTATTTAATTAAAAATCCTTTTTGTAAATTTAGTGTTTTAACCTATTGGACCATTAAGGCCCAAAAACATGTTTTTCAACTTCACTTGACCTTTTTAAGATCAAAATGAATTCTTGATGAGTTTCATCAAGAACAACCTCAAGAACATCAAGAACACCTTGAATGTTCACCAAAACACCAATTTTTCCAACAACATTCAAACTTTACCAAATTTCAACACAATCATCAACAAGCATTATCAACAACCAATACCATGCTAATTCATCCAAAATCATCCATACACACATTCAAGTTCATAACTTTATTTATAAGCTCATAAACACCATTTTTCAAGAATCAAACATCCAAAACAAATTCATAAATCCAAACAACCTCATGCATGTTCATAGATCCATCATCAATTAAAATTTTAGAAATATGCAGCCCTTTTATTTCAAAATAGCCGAACCATATAGAGAGAAAAAGAGAGAAATTTTTTCAAGCAAAAATATGGTTTGCATGTAACTCAAAACATCATCCAAGCATTTTTTATAGCATCAACAAAAAATTAAAAACATCATGCAAGGCTATAATGAAATAGCCGAACCATATCTCCCAAGAGATAGATTCCAACAACCCATTTTTCAAGAGAAAAACAAGATCAAAGACAAGGATCAAGGGCAATCCTTGACTCTAGTCACCAATCCTACTAGAGTTCAAGTTCTCCCCCCCTTTACCTAAGGAATTTCCTTAAGAATAAGGTGCAGCAACAGCTCACAAAACAGCTCCAAAGATCCCTCCTTTGATCACCAAACTCGAGCTTTCAAGGCTTGGAGGCTTGGTGTTTAAAGCTTTGGTTCAAAGATGGAACCTTGGCTTGAAGTGTTTAATGGAAGATGAAAGATTTTGGGAGAAAATGGGAGAGAGCTTCACGGCTTTCTCATGGATAAAAGGAAGAAATGAGAGAAATTTTGCTATGCTTGCATGTGTGGAAGAAAGGAAAAATGAGATGGTTTTGGTGTTTTAAGGCTTTAAATGCCTACACTTGACACATGGCGTGGGAGAAAGGAAGAAGAAGACAAGTGTCCCCCATGTATCAAGCCCACACATGCACGGCTTGTAGGAGAAGCCAAGGGAAGGTTTGTGCAATTTTTCTGGCCCGGATCAAGAGTATTCGGGCCCGCTTCGAGAGACAATAGGGGCAAAAGGTCATTTTTCATAGAAAATTTCCAAAAATCCTCAAAAATTCTAAAAAAAATATGAAATTCATTCCTAAACCAAAAAATATAAATTTTGATGATTAAAAATAATTTTAATCACTCAAAATTCAATAAAACACACAATACGGCAAAATGGTAAAAACGCGGGTGTTACATCATCAGTAACATGCAATATTGCACAATCATTTATGTATGGGCATGCAAAAATATTAGAGCAATTAATTAAGCATACATGCACCAACAAAATAATTTGCAGGAATCATTGAGCACTCCAAAAACTACCACCTGAGCAAACATGAATAACTCACAAAGAATCATAACCACATGCAGTCTAATTTAAAGCATTATGAACAATTATTTATTTCCTAAAGGTTCCTAGAGTCCTAAGATTCCTATCCTAAGGTTATGCTCAAATAAAATAAAAATCAAAATTTCAATCGATTAAAAAGAAAGAAAACGATAAAAACATACCTGGTATAAGCTCAGAAACTGAAAATGAAGGCTATATGAGTGAGAAAAGGCAAAGCAAAGGTTAGGAATATCAGAGAAAAGGCAAGGAAGGGAACGAAAGGAAGTTCAAAATGAACTCCTTCATTCAAAATGGGGATATTAATATCCCGCTTCCTGTGCTACACCCTGCCCTACAGCGCAGAGTGAGGCGCAAAAGTCAGAGAGTTAGGTTTTTAATTTTAATTATGCGCTTCACCTACGCTACAGCGCAGGTTGAAGCGCATATCTACAGTATTCTCTCTGCTTCTGCTACTCCTAGTTGATTCCATGCAATCCTTTTAGATTTAGATCCCTATTTTAACAATTTCCTAATTACACAGGTAAATCCTGAAACTAAAAATTACCAAAATGAAGATTAAATGAAAATTAAAACTTACAAAGACTGGGTTGCCTCCCAGGAAGCGCTTGTTTAACGTCTTTTAGCCCGACGCCTGGTTACTCAACCCTTTTATGGTGGCCTCGAGTGGAGGATGATGTTTGACTCCATACCAGTTCTTCCTTTGAGCTCCCATCCTCCATGCCAATTTTTTACTCTTCCATCACTGTCACTGTCTTCCTCAATATCAGATGTTGACCTCCTTTTCCTCTTAAATTTGAACTCCCATATTGACTCTGGATGCTTTATCTTCATCCTAGGCTTCCTCAGAAATTCGGAGCTTGGCAACTTTGTTGGTGTAACACCCGCGTTTTTACCGTTTTGCCGTATTGTGTGTTTTATTGAATTTTGAGTGATTAAAATTATTTTTAATCATCAAAATTTATTTTTATAAATTTAGGAATGAATTTCCTATTTTTCTAGAATTTTTAGGAATTTTTGGGGTTTTTATGTGGAAAATGACCTTTTTGCCCCTGCTGTCTCTTGAACCGGGCCCGAATATTCTTGATCCGGGCCAGAAAAATTGCACAAACCCTCCCTTGACTTCTCTTGCAAGTCGTGCATGTGGAGAGCCATGCATGGAAGCCACTTGTCTTTTCTTTTTTTTTCTCCAAGACAAGTAGCCTTTATGGCATTTAAAACTCCAAAACTCACCTTTTCTCTTTCTTTCCCACACATGCAAAGCTTAGTTTTTCTCTCATTTCTCTCTTTCTCTTCTTCCCTTGGCCGTGAGCTTTCTCCCATTTCTCTACCAAAATTTTTCAATCTCCATTAAACACTTCAAGCCAAGGTTCCATCTTTGAACCAAAGCTTCAAACACCAAGCCTCCAAGCCTTGAAAGCTCGAGTTTGATGATCAAAGGAGGGATCTTTGGAGCTGTTTTGTGAGCTGTTGCTGCACCTTATTCTTGAGGAAATTCCTTAGGTAAAGGGGGGAGAACTTGAACTCTAGTAGGATTGGTGACTAGAGTCAAGGATTGCCCTTGATCCTTGTCTTTGATCTTGTTTTTCTCTTGAAAAATGGGTTGTTGGAACCTATCTCTTGGGAGATAAGGTTCGGCTATTTCATTATAGCCTTGCATGGTGTTTTTAATTTGTCGTTGATGCTTGAAAAATGCTTGGATGATGTTTTGGGTTACATGCAAACCATGTTTTTGTTTGAAAAAAATTCTCTCTTTTTCTCTCTATATGGTTCGGCTATTTTGAAATAAAAGGGCTACATGTTTCTAAAATTTTAATTGATGATGGAAATGTGTTTTGATGATGGATCTATGAACATGCATGAGGTTGTTTGGATTTATGAATTTGTTTTGGATGTTTGATTCTTGAAAAATGGTGTTTATGAGCTTAGAAATAAAGTTATGAACTTAAATGTGTGTATGGATGATTTTGGATAAATTAGCATGATATTAGTTGTTGATAATGCTTGTTGATGATGGTGTTGAAATTTGGTAAAGTTTGGATGTTGTTGGAAAAATTGGTGTTTTGGTGAACATTCAAGGTGTTCTTGATGTTCTTGAGGTTGTTCTTGATGAAACTCATCACGAATTCATTTTGATCTTAAAAGGGTCAAGTGAAGTTGAAAAACATGTTTTTGGGCCTTAATAGTCTAATAGGTTAAAACACAAAATTTACAAAAAAGGATCTTTAATTAAATAATAAATTTTGGAAAATACCAAAAGAATTAAATTCGGATTTCAAGTGTAATCCAAATAAAAGTCATCACAAAAGTCAACATTTTGACTTGTCATGTGTAAAAATGGGCTCCTAAGAGTCATTCAACCTTTGGGCCCTTGGTTCAGGCCCAAAATCCTCAAAAAGAGAGTCAAAGACTCATTAAAAGTCAACCAAAAACAATTTATGAAATTGGGCATAGATTAGAGTTGGACTTCAACTCTAATCCACCATTAAAATTAAAGCTTAAAATCTAAATTAGTGGGCTTAGCTAATTTAATTATCTAAGTTAATTAATCTAATTCACTTAATTTAATTAAGTAAAGAATAATTAATTAAGGCTAAAATTAATTAACCTTAAGGAAGACTAATTTTTCACTAATTACTAATAAGGCATTAATTAAGTAATTAAGCCTTAATGATGAGTAAGAATTTATTAATTATGATTAACCTTAATCAAATGAAATTAAAAAGCTTAATCCTAGATTAAGGAAGAGATTAGGATTGATTATGAAGACTAATTACAATTAAATGTTAAACCTAATCTTAATTAGACATACCAGAAGAATTAAGATAGGTAACATTATTCATAAAACACGGTCATAAGTCTTAGTAATCTATAGGACTTAAGTGAAAGTGATTGTTAATTTAAGGAAAAACATTAGTACAAACTACCTTAAAAGTTTATAACCAACATACTCTTTTTGCATAAAACTTGAGAAGCTTAGTGAGAAAGTGCGTTTCCAACCCAAGACGGGGTTTGGCTTCCTTGAAGGAAAGACATTGAATCGGGTCGTACCACGGGTAAGTGGTGACATAGAATGATTCGATGGGCTTTGCCTGTAAGGACTGTGTATGCTGAGAAAGTATTGATTGGCTTCCTTGAAGGAAAGACATTGAATTGGGTCGTACCACGGGTAAGTGGTGACGTAGAATGATTCGATGGGCTTTGCCTGTAAGGACTGTGTATGCTGAGAAGCATTGTTGTGTGACATGCATCATAAAGCATCGATAATCTTCAAGGTTGAAAACCTTACGACCAAAATATGGCAGTGACACTTTGGTACAGTGTGAAACTGGTTGGGAAGGGTGCACTGGGTTTTGCAAAGAACGCCAACGGGTCCTCGAATGTGACGCCAACCCTGAGGATAGTCGAGTTCCAGAAAGGACATCATGAGACGTAGGCTAGCTCCCTACTGTCGAGTCCGAAGGGGTGTAAGCTTAGCTATCTTGTCGCTCTCATGGTTTCGGGGTCAGTTGAGATTGTCTGGAAGGACGCATAAAAGAAATTGGCCAAAAGAAAATGAATGAGCAATGTTCCTTGTACTGATTGCTAGTACAGACTCTAACTCCTGATACGTTGTACATATATGGTCGGGCAGTTGCTGTGTGCTCTGCGGATGGTGATGTTTCCCCGGGCCCTCATGCATTAGTCTATATGCATCATGATAATATAAATTGTATTCATTGTTGATTGAATTGTGTGGATATCCTGTGTGTGTGCTCTAGTTTACTGTATCCTACGTGCTGTGAATTCATGCGATGTTCTCACCCTTCCTTTCTATCTTTTGTTGTCATATTCTTCTCGTTACGTCGATAGCCGGTATCGAAGACTTCAGCTATGACATCGATGCAAGTGCGACTGCGGTGGATGTCGAGGGGAACATGGAGGGTGACGGACATCCCTCGTAGATGCGAGTTTACTGGGGAAGTTCGCGTCATCATTACTCATCCCGGACTCCCACTTGTACCAGAGTTGGATTTCATTGTACCTGTGACTCTCGAGTTTCCAACGCCACCTAACTTGGTGTGCTATACTACTTTTCGTCCTTCATGTCGTCGCCCCGCTTCTTCGTCATCGTCGCGATCATCTCGGATGGCTGATATGGTCGGACCAGACTCCCCTAGGTACTCACCTTCTTCCGAGGCATCTGATTCCCAGCCTATGCGTCCTGATGCGCAAGGCCGCTCTCTCACAAGTGAGCTAGATCTGATTGTGATTGACGACACCTCGGAGGAGGAGAAGGCCCCTAAGGAGGATCCAGAGGAGGACCCTGAGGAGGAGCCGGAGGAGGATTCTTCTAGCAACGATCCCTCAGAGGATTTTGGGATGATTACCATCGGAGACACTGGGAGGAGGAGCAGTAGGGTGCTCACTGCTGAGTCGGGAGACGATGAGTAGGACTAGTATGGTTTGAGTCTAGGTAGTAGCAGCTCTGAGTTAGCGACCTCTTCTTTTGTATTTTGTTTGAGGTCTTGATTATTTTGGCTTACTACTAGAACTCATTTTTTGATGTAGATATTTGGGTGACTCGAGAGGTACACTACTGTTATGTATTTATATATATTTTATGATGTTTCTATTTCCTTATGATGATGTTATAGCTGCGTGTATGTTGTGTATGTGTGCGAGGAAATAACCATCTAGATATTTTCAGAAGATGAGTTTCAGATTAAGGAAGGATATTTCATAAATACTTAAAATGAAATTAGAGATGTAGTAGGATTGACAACGACTAAACCCTTTTCAAAAAAATATATATATAATTCCGCATTTTTAACGTTTTAAAAACAGTAAGTTCGTTGGTCACGTGTAATACATGTGATATTCTTAGTGGTAGAACTAGGGGTGTCGCAGTTGGATTTTTGGAAATAGCATTAGTTTGTTGTAACTTGGGCGTACCTCTATGAAACGTAATACTTTCATCTTTTGAGCTCAATTCATATTTTCCTCGATCAACATCAATGATCATCTTAGCAGCTTTCATGAAGGGTCTTCCTAAAATTAAGGGGACTTCAGTATCCTCTTCTTCTGTCTCTGCAATGTAGAAATCTACAACATATGCAAATTTATCCACTTTGATTTGAATATCTTCTAATATCCCATGAAGGCATTGAGCGGATTTATTTGCAAGAAGTAACCTCATATTTGCAGGCTTGACCTTCACATTACTCAACTTGTTAAAATACGATAGCGGCATCAAATTGTTGCTCGCTCCAAGATCTAATAAAGCATGAGTAGGAGGTAGATTACCAATAGAGATGGGTATAGTAAACCCACCTGGGTCAAGTGACTTACTTGTGACTAAGACCTTCTCTTCATGATGTTCCTTTTGTGCTGCTTCTTCATCTTGTTGAACAACTTCCTCTTGAAGCAATTGTTCTTCAAAAATGATTTCTTCTTCCTCATCAAGTTCCTCCTCCTCTGACTTGTTGCCATCAGTAGCAATCAAGTTGCATTGTTCCTTTGGATTGGTTTGGGTCACAGCTGAGAAGTGTTGTTGCCTGTGCTCTGCCATCTCAGTCGCTAACTGACCCACTTGACTCTCTAGAGTCTTGATTGATGCCTCAGTAGTTGTCTTGAATCCACTAAATCTTTGCACAAGGTCATCAATTTTACCTTCCAAAGTGTTCAGTTTATCATATGTTGAGGGTTTCTGTTGGTAAGGTGGTTGTCTTGTTCCTCCATTCTGACTCCAACCTGAGTTGGTTTGGTTAGTTCTCCAACCTTGTGAATATTGATTGTTGGAATAATTTCCTTGCCTTCCCTGGTTACCCATGAAGTTGACTTGTTCTGGTTGTGTTCCTTGGCTAGCACATTGACCATTTAGATGGTCACCTCCACAGAAATCACAAATCAATGGTTGGGCTTGGATGGGTTGTGAGTGGACAGCTTTGAGTTGTTGAGGGAGTGTCTTCAACGTCTCAGTGAGTGCTTCTAATTGACATTTAATGAGCTTGTTCTCAGCTAACAGAGCATCACTTTGATTGAGTTCCAGCATCCCTTTCTTTGGTAATTGCGCAGGCTGTCTTCCACTTTGAGCTTGTTGATCGTTCTGTGCAAAGTGGTTGATGATTTCTAGCGCTCGATCAACTTCTGCGGATAAGATAGTTCCACCTGCTTCCGCATCTATGAATGACCTTGAATCTGAATGAAGTCCCGTACATAATATGTTGAGTTGGGCTATATCCTCATAGCCATGGTTGGGACAGTTGCGCAACATAGACTTGAATCTTTCCCAAGCTTCACATAGTGGCTCATCAATCCCTTGTCTGAATGTGGAAATATCTGCCTTGGCTTCTATCTGCTTCCCTGGTGGGAAGAATCTTGTCAAGAATTTCTCTTCAACCACACCCCAATTGGTTAGACTTTGATTTGGGTGTGATTGCAGCCATTCCTTAGCTTTACCTATCAAGGAGAAAGGAAACAAGCGTAAGTAAACAGATTCTAAATTACCTTCCTCGAAACCCATAGTACCAATCAATTCATAAAAATTAGAGAGATGAGCATTTGGATTTTCATGATCCAATCCAGCGAATTGATGTGCACTAATAAGGTTGAGATGTGCAGTCTTCAACTCCAAAGCTCTTGCGTTTGGTGGTAACACAATACTTGAGAAGTGACGTGGTCCTTGATGGGAGATATAATCTCCTAGCATCCTTCTTGGATGTTCCTCTGCCATGTTTTTGGGTTCCTCAACAATTGTCCTTCTTCTCCTTCTCGAGTTTCTACCCCTGTTCCTTCGTGACGTCCTTTCTATTTCCGAGTCGAACTGTAATTGATTGGGGGACGCCTGACCTCTTAGAAGCATAAACAAGAAACTTGAAAAAGGTAAGTGTTGAAGAGAATTAATAATAATAGAAAAACAATAAATTTCCTAAGATAATAATAGATCCTAAAAGTAATAAGAGAAATAAATAGAAGAAATCCTAAGAAAACAAATAAACAAAATCCTAAAATAAAAACTTGATAATTAGACCGCCAAGGTCTACACGAATTGGAAACCGTTCCCCGGCAACGGCGCCAAAAATACTTGATGGGTTTCTGGCAAGCGAACCAAAAATCCAGTAGTATAATAGTAAGAAAAGTATCGTATCCACAGGGAACGGTCAATTCACGTATACTCGTGATCTATTTATCAAGGGAAAACAACGGTTTTTGAGAATATTGTTATGGAAATTATAAATTGAAATTCAATAATTAATGAATTAGAAAGGAAGAGTTAGAGACACTTTACTTGGATTAGGAATGAACTTCATCTCATCACACCCCTCATGTATGTCGAGACTACCCAATATTTATAGGCTTTGAACTATAACACTGTAGACAAACTATATTGCTAAGACCCCGAGTTACCAGGCGCCACTTACACTCAAAGGTAATCCATGCAGGTTCTCCCAAGCGACAGACTTACCCTCGGCTTATTATGCTTTCTTTATTCCGTTTATAAAAGAATTAATTGATAAACGAGGCCTAATCCTCTGGACGCATCTTCGCTAGAGTACTGTCACTACCCATCACTCATTAGAATACATCCACGTTTCGAATCCTGGATTGACAATCAACTAATCCTTTGCTATCGATTCATTAGACCATGCCTATCCTTTAGATGCCCTTCATTAGGATACTCACACTACCCATCAATCATTAGCAACACCCATGTTTTTGTCACTGGTTAACCGAGTATTCTCATTCACTCAGAGGTTGAGTTTCCTATGTCTAGGCTCCCCGAAACTCAATCCTAGTCGTAACGTTAATTACAAACTAGCCTATAACTCTAGCGCAAGCGCGAAAGTTAGGAATTAAGCACAGAACAAGATTACCAATATTATAGTTAGGGAACTGCATAAATAAATAGATAGAGTTCAACATACACTTGGGAATGGAGTCGATTACATTCAATTCTAATGGAGAGTTAACTACACATGGTAGCCATACAAACCACCGAAGATGTTGTCACCATCTTCAATCCTTGTGAAGCGTTCCTCCTCTCCTACTCTAAAATTATAACTGGTGCATTATCACTGGAATATAACTGAATTACAATAATCGTGCACACTTGATCTGGTGCAAGAGGTTCCTATTTATAGGCTAAGGAAAGACAAATAAAATTGGGGAGAAATCTATCTAAAAACGACAACAGGGCAAGAATCAGCGTGATCTGCGCTTCACCCTGCGCTACAGCGCAGGTTGAAGCGCAGAATGCGTCCTGCAGCTTCAATCTTTCTCTTTTTAATTTGATCTCTCCCCGAGACTGGTTTTGGCTGATTTGTCTTTCCTTGTTTCCCTTTTCTTGATGAAATCCTTGCATTTATTGAGCATCTTTGATTTATTTGGGAAGGTTGTCTGCAGAATCCTTGTTTGATTGGCAGTGATCTCCTCATTGATTGCCTCAAATCTTCTTCAAATCTTTATTAAATGTCTTTAATCAAACTCAAATCTTGCAGATATCTCCCTCATTTAATGTCATCTTTCCTTCAAATCAAATCTTTGCAATATCCTGCAAAAATCAACAATATTTATATCAAAATAGCATCAAATTCAAATCTAAGATTAATAAATACAATTTATCTAATATTTAATAAAAAGGGATTAAACTGGGGCAAAAATATCATTTTATCCTTGACAAGTGAACTAAAAAGTGCTCTAATTTATCAACTAATTTTCACTTATCAGTTACGGTCTAAACCTAAGGCCCAATATCCAAAACGGCCCATAACTAATATAATTATGATTACCAAATATCCATAATTATATATATGCTAACTTACCCTTTTTATAAGTACCAACTTGCTACATTTATACAGGGGAAAACCCTATAATTAGTGGATATCAACAATCCATAAGGTACGCAATCTTTACTCAGTCAATCACTTTGACTGTTTTACATATCTGACTTGGGCGTCGGAGTGCCTTTGCAGGTACACCCCCCATCTGTGGACAACCCGGATTCAAGCGCTCCCAACCCAGACCCAGATCCGAGTTGACATCACAGGCCCAGGTTCGAGTTCTATACCAGAACATGAAGTTTCTTCTAAAGTCTGAAGTGTGATCTGAAGACTGAAGAGCTATCTGAAGCTAGGCCGATTGGTCTTGTTACGAGTGCGAGCTTATGAGGGAGAGTACTATTGGTCCTCTCCCGACGTGCGCGAGCTGCCTGTGCAGCAAGGGACTTCCCTCTAATGGGTGGGACCTTCTGTCCATCTCGACCAGGCATACGAGACATATTTACCAAATTTTAATAAGTTTAAATTAAATATTAAAAAACGTACTTATAACAATAATTAAATTATACAAGTCTATATATAACTAATTAACATATATAACTAATTAAATTATATAACTAATTACATAAATTATAAATAATTATTATAAAAAGCAATAATAATTCAATATTATATAACTAATTAATATATATAACTAATTAAATTATATAACTAATTAACATATATTACACTAACTAAATCATATAACTAATTCTATAAATTGTACATGATTATTATAAACAACAATAATAACTAAATATTATAGGAGTCCATATATAACTAATTAAATTATATAACAAATTAAAATATATTACACTAATTAAATTATATAACTAATTATATAAATTATAAATGATTATTATAAAAAATTAAAAAATAATTAAAACTAACCTGGATGGTGCTTGACTGTTGTAGACGACGGTGGTTGGAGCTGGACGGCGGTGACCAGAGGGAGGAGGCGGTTTGGGGGTTGTTTGAAGGTTTGGATGAGTGGAAAAGATAGAAAAGTGAAAAGAAGAGGGTTTGGGACGGTAGGGAAGGGAATGTGAAAGGGAGAGGGAGAAAGAAGGAGGAACAATGAGGGCCGGAGGGAGAGAACAAGAGGGAGGAGGAAGGAGGAAGGAGAAAGGGTTTTGCAGCACGTAAGGTTTAAACGTAGCGATGGCCAAGGTCGTCGCTACAACCATCACAACGTTTAAAATAACGGTAGCAACCCTAAGTTTAATTAACACTATTTTTTGAATTTTCCGAAAAAAAAATGACATTTTAACTATAGTGACGGTCTGACTGTTGCTACTATATAAAACCTAGCGACGGCCTAGCCGTCACAATGTATTAATGGCACAGTTACATGTTGAACTTCACATTTAATGATGTGGCGATGATGTATGGTCGTCACTACGTTTTCGCGTCTAAAAACGTGCATTCTTGTAGTGAAATTAGAGAAACTAATGTAAAGTTATTTTCATTGTTTTATGTACAAAACTTTGAAACTAATATGATATTTTTATAATCAAAACTAAAAAATTTTTAATAATTAACACTATGCCAAATTTAGGATACTAGAGCACCTACTTTAGGGCGTTTCCGTGTTGATTAGAATTTAAAATGATCGTTTAAAGTTTAAGGCGCTTCAAAATTTGGGCGGAAGCGCCCTTACCATTAAAAGTTAGGGCGCTCAATATGAACGCCCTGTAATTGTAATTATTTTCTCTGATCAGGGCGCTTCATAGGGTGCTCCAAGTGGGTGCCCTAATGAACTTCGTTTTTCATTTTTTTAAAAAAAATAGGTTGTGTAGGGCGCTCTTAGAAGCGCCCTGCCATTAGATATTTTAGGGCGCTCCAAGTGGGCACCTTAATGGGACCATTTTTTTTTTATTCTTGGTCTTTAAGGGCGCTTAGGAAGTGCCCTCCTTTAAGGGCGCACAGAGGAGCGCCCTCCTCTTGTTACTTAAATAAAAATTTCCTCTTTTTTTTTCTCCCACCCACCTATAACATCTCTCTCTTCTCTGTCTAAACCCTAAAATCCTCTCTCTAAACAGAACGCTCTCTCCTCCCCCCTTTTGCCGCCGCTACGCCATTCTCTCTCCGTCGCTGCGCCGTTCGTCTCCACCGCTGCAGAGCTTCAACGAGCTGCAGTGTCTCCCCGTCCCTCTCCGTCATTAGCTGCAGTGAACAAAGAAGAACTGCATAGCGCCGGCGCGAGCAGTCCCTCCGACAGTAGTCCCTCCGGCGCGTCTCCTCCAGCAGCAGTCCCTCCAGCGTCTCCTCCGCAAGCATCTCGCTCCCTCCGGTGTTGCTTCACGAACGGAACAGCTAGCTGCAGGTTGGTCGCAGCAGTTTTTTTCTGAATTGAAGTTGCTGTTGACACCTCTTTTTTCACTGTTTGCACCTCTTTTTTCCTGAAATGAAGTTGCTACTTGCACCATTGTTTCTGCTATGTGCCACTATGTTTCTGATGTATGTGTGTTTCTGCTAATTGCACCATTGTTTCTACTACCTGCACCACTGTTTCTACTGCACCATTAATTTTGCTAGCTACACCATTATTTCTGCTAGCTGCACCACTATTTCTGCTAGTTGCACCTTTGTTGTTTTTTTTTCTGCACCCTATTTTTTTTTTATTTAAATGATTGTGTTAGAACTGTTATTATCCATATTGATGTAGCTTATTGTATTAGGGTTAGAAATGTGTTTCATAAATTTGTGATAGTTGAAGAAATAGGGGAAATGCTGCTCAAATTTTAAAATTTGCCATTACATCTAAATTATGTGTTTCTTTTCGAGCTAATTATAAATGATTTGATGTTATGTTGGTAGAATATGGATCGTTCTTTGATGTTTGCAAACTGTTTGACAGATGAGTACGAGGAAGGAGTGGAAATGTTCATAAAGTTTGTCGTTGACCATGCAACAAATCCTAGTAGAATTGTGTGTCCTTGTATGAAATGTTTTTGTTCTAAGCGAGTAAGTGAAGTAGAGTTGAGGAAACATCTTTTCTGTTTTGGAATTGATCAGAGTTGCACATGTTGGACATTTCATGGTGAGACTGCTAGAAGTGAACATAGTGGTATGGGAGAGAATAATGTCAACGTACAACCTAGTGATGATGAGTTTGGGACGGGATGAGAGGATTGTGACAGAATTGATGAGATTTGAAATGTGGTTGAAGAGGACCTTAGAGATTGTCCCCAAATGTTTGATACCCTAGTTAGTGATGCTGAAAAACCACTGTACAATGGGTGCACCAAGTACACGAGGTTGTCTGCTGTGTTGAAGTTGTATAATTTAAAAGCAACAAATGGATAGTCTGACAAGATTTTCACAGAGTTACTCACATTGTTGAAGGAGATGTTGCCGGAGGACAATGTGCTACGTAACAGAACTTATGAGGCAAAGAAGATGTTACGTTCTATTGGGATGAGCTATGAGAAGATACATGCTTGTCCTAATCATTGCATTTTGTTCAGAAATGAGCATGCATCATTAAGTGTGTGTCCTAAATGCAATGTGTCTCGTTATAAGAAAAAGACTACACCAACAAAGGTGGTTTGGTATTTTCCAATAATTCCAAGGTTTCGAAGGATGTATCGTAGTGTCATCGATGCAAAGCACTTAACATGGCATGCAAATGAGCGAGTCAAGGATGGCATGTTGAGGCATCCCGCTGATTCTCCGCAATGGAGGAAGATAGATAATGAGTACCCCTCTTTTGGGGAGGAAGCAAGAAATCTTCGACTTGCATTATCAACAGATGGAATGAATCTGCATGGTGTCCAATCTAGTACCCATAGCACATGGCCGGTGGTATTGATGATATATAATCTACCTCCATGGCTTTGTATGAAGCGTAAATACATGATGTTGTCTATGTTGATATCGAGGCCGAGACAATCGGGTAATGATATAGATGTGTACTTGGCACCATTGATTGAAGACTTGAAGTTGTTATGGGATACTGGAGTAGAGGTCTATGATGGCTACAAAGAAGAATCTTTTCAGTTGAGGGCGATGTTGTTTGGAACGATTAATGATTTCCTAGCCTATGGTAATTTGTCTGGCTATAGTGTAAAGGGTCAGTGTGCATGTCTTGTTTGTGATGAAAATACTTTTTGGATGCGCTTGGCACATTGTAAGAAGAATGTATTTCAGGGTCATCGTAAGTTTTTGCCTTTATCCCATCGTTATAGGTGTAACACCTTAAATTTCAAAGTCAGAATTTAGCCCGTTGAAAACCAAATTCCTAACTTAGAATTTAAAATGTAGAAATTTTGATATCGACATATTCGTAAAATTGTCAGGAATCCAACGATAATTCCACAGTCCAACGAATAATACTAAATGATAACCCTCTTACTCTAGTAAAAGACCAACATATATATATATATATATAAACATCAACTATCATGTACAATAAGTCACCGGTAATATAAAACATCATCTGAATACATCAGGATATTACTATCAAATATATACATAGATACATGAAGAAAACATCTCAAAGAAACATGACATGGCTAAAGTCCATCTCGAAGCACTTCAGTTCCCATCTGAGAATCCGAACGGGGTGTTACCTTCTCAACTAATAATCCACATAACACGTGGTGAGATAAAAATCTCAGTGAATACAATCACATGCATGAATGCAGGGAGCAGATATTAATGTCAATTAACAAATCGTACTTAATTCATAAACAATAATCAATTAAACTGATATGCAAGCATGATGCACTCACTGCTGTGCCCAACAGGTATGTTCTTATCTCTTTCTGGAGTTAGAACTGAGCTCAGACTACGGAAAATATCTTTCCCGGGGACGAATCCCACCCAAACTAGACCGAAGTCATGTTTTAAACATAATTACTTAATTTTTAACTCACGGCGCAAAGGCCGGCTTGAATTACTCACGGTCGAAACCGGCTTAAAATGTTTCAATCAACATAAACATGATAATTCATTAACAATTCATGATATAATAGCAAGTTCATAATTCATACACATTCAACGTAAGCAATTTCGATAGTTTCGAACCTATTTCATACCACAACTCCTATTTCAATTCTAAGTTAAATTTTTACAGCACAACACCAATTTAGTTACAAAATACAATTTCTAACAATAATTTCTAGTAGAGAAAGGGAAGGTAAGGATTAGGGAGCATATTCATAGAAACATTCGAGAAAAACACAAAGGAAGTGAGTTGTACTCACTTATACTTGGAAATCGAAGGAAGAAGAACGGATAGTGGTGAATGACTTGACGATTCCTTACTCCAAATCCCCTCTTCAAGCTTCAATTAACGATTCCTCTCTCTAAAACCCAGAGCCTCTCTCTCTACACTCAAGAAGAATGAGAAAGAAAATGAAGTTCTGATTCTAAATTAAGGATCTAGTGCCTTTAAGTGAATTCTCGCTCAAGCGAGATATTCTCGCTTGAGCGAGCGTGTCGGTTGCATGCTTTTCCTTCACATTCTCGCTCAAGCGAAACTGTCTCGCTCAAGCGAGAACGATCCAGAAAATACCCCCTCTCTGGACGATTCTCGCTCAAGCGAGTTCTTCTCGCTTAAGAGAAAATTGTCCAGAGAGCCTCCCAAATGTCTTTCGTCAGGGCGTTTCTAGACACACCCTCCTCTCAACGACCATACAAGAGCAGTTTTCTATTAGTGTGCACGGAAGCGCCCTTTTATGCTGTACGGGAGCGCCCTTAATTCCCTTTTTTGGCATAGTGTAAAACTAAAAAAATTCTAAAAGTTAACCACAATTAAACCTCTTTAGTGTTATGCTATTATTTGTAATAATTTCCATATGTTGGATTACACTGATAGGTGTCTGTCTGATTTGTGGTTGGAAATAGTGAGAATCAATTCCAGCAGAATTGATTTTAAATTAATTCCATCTAATGTTCTTCGTAAATCATGGATCATTTATTATGGGTCATTGATTCTATAAATTTATCAAAATCAATTCTACCTAACTGTAAATCAAACGAATATTAAGAGTATGTTTGGTAAGACATTTCAACTAGATGAAAACTTGAATTAGTAGCTGAAACCATGTAGATACTAGCTTTTCTTGAGAAGCTAGTTAAGGTAACTTTTTTAAAAATTCTTCATTTTTAGCTACTACCTGAAAAAGTTTATTATAATTTTATCATTGAACAACTTCCACTCATCATTAATAATTAATGATGTCCTTAAGACATTAATAATTAATGATGTCCTTATATGTCATTTTACCATTTTTAACAAATTTTATCAAACACTTTTAATCAGCTTTTCAACTAACTTTACCAAATAAACTCTAGATTTTAGTATGTTTTCTTCATACAATGCGACGAGTGATTAATTGTTGGTTTAGGGTGGAAAATTTTTATTGACCAAAAAAAGGGTGGAAATTTTTGTACTTGTTACCTCGGGAACAAGTAAAAGGTGGACATATAATTCTTGGATTTGAATATTCTTATTCGTGATGCACGATATATATGATATAGTCAACTATCATATAATTTTGATTTTTCCACATACATTTCTATTACACTTTTTTTTTCTCTCTCTCGCACCTAATTTTATTAGTATGGAACTATATTTTTTTAAATCAAAAAACGCAACGTATCTTGTGCCTAACTTCCTATTTGTCTCCTTTACGAAATCACGTTTGCTGTGATGAGAGCTTGCCCAATGCGCGCACAATATATATATATATATATATATATATATATATATATATGGAATTTAATATACGTATACTGTCAGTGTAAAGAAGTTTTACACAGACATCCAATGATGTACTTACACATCATTTATTGAATTTAATAATACATGAGATGTCTTATTCATTAAATGATGTGGATGTGGGAATGTGACATCATACCATTGGATGTATGTGTAAAACTTCTTTATACTAATTATATATATCAATTAAATCCTATTTGATATATATCAATTAAATCCTATTTATATTTTGTAAGTTTCATAGTTCTTTTTCTTAGGATACGTGGTGACACCACATACACCAATTTCGCCTACCAACCGAATTAAATGGGGTTGTGCATACAAGATTTTGGATCCCAAATTATTGTTTTACATTGAGCAACCCCGTTGTTTTGTGATTTTCTTAAAATATAGTTTATTTATTTTGTTTTGTTTGGGTGTTCGTGGTTCAATTTACATCAATTTTGAGGTAAAAATCATTTGATCTAATCATTGCGATTTTATTATTTTATATATCTGATCGATTTTGATATTTTTTAAATCCAAATTGGATTAGATCGATTTTTGATTTTTTAAAGAGACAAAATAAATATTAGATAAAAATAATAAAATTATGAAATGATAGTAAACAAATTAAAAAGAAGCACACAAAACATGAAAACTAATTTTAAATTAGTTTTAAATTAATATATTTATAGAAATATTAACATGATATTAGATAATAAAGTTATAAAAAGTATTTTATAAGTAATTTCATAAATATATATAAGAATAAATATATATGATTGTATTATAAGTAATAATATATGTATATATAAGTTCGGTTTAGATTGTAGTTAGTTTTGTCTTTCTTTTGTCCCCTCAAATATAAAAAAAAAAGTTTTGGTTTGGATTGAATTTGATCGATTTTCAATATAGGATTCGAAAACCAATCTAATCCAATAAAAAAAATCGATTTTTGCTGTTTTTAATTTTTTGGATTTCGGTTTGGTTCAATTTTTTGATTTGGTTTATGCGATTTGCATAGTATTGGATTGGATATTAACATCCCTATTTCTCGGTGCTATTAGTCATTTTTAATAAAATTATAAATATTTCTTATAAAATTATATTAAATACCCTGGAGTCAATTGTTGTGCTTTTTTCTTTGTGAAAAATGAATTCAGTCAATATCCAACATCTTCCCTGCTTACCTCACGATCAGTGGATGGAGATGACAAATTTGTATATATTTTGCACACCTTTTCCTTCATTAAGGAGACATATTGGAAAGGAGAAAAATTCTTTTAAACCTAAAATGAGATGTGATGGATCGACATTCGTGTAAGGAGTTAAGAAATAAAAAGGAAAAAAAGAAAGAAAATAAAAAATGTAATGAATAATGTATTGAAAAAGAACAAAAAAAGAGAAAATAAAATAAATGAAATATAGATGAAAATGTAATGAAATATGGTGTAAAAAAATCAGAATTGTATTAGAAATATTTGTGGCTACAGTTATTCGACATGTAATTTTTTTTTTTTTAAATTCTTCTTATATAATATAATGGTGAGTGATCTTCCTATTTTATTTTGGATTATAATATATAAAATAATAAATTAATAAATTCTTTTTATAAAAGTTATAATTAAAAATCTTAAATTCCACCACATTTTTAAAATTTTTCATTTAAATTATATTAATGAAAATTCATATTTATAACTTTTATATAATAATTTGTTTACTTTTAGAGTGTTTTTATTTAAACTTTAGAATAATATATGAATGATTATTTAGTTATCTTATAAATAAATATTAATAAAGTAAAATAAATATACTACTCCGTGTATCTATACTATTACAATTTGGAAGATTTTTATTCACTATTCATTCAACCTCTTAGTTTTTTGGTCAAGATGTGGGCCATTGGTTTTTCATTTTGGGCCCATTTGTTTTAATTATCTATACTATATCATTTATCTTTTTATTTTATTCATTAATATTTTTATTTATTATATCACTCATCTATTATATTTATCTATTTAATCTATACTAAAATTCCAATCTATCTCACTTTTAATTTTCTATTTTTTGTTATTATATTAATATATTTTCTCTCATTGTTTGATCCCATTAATCTTTTTCATTATAAATGTGATTTTTTTATAAATCACGGGTATCGTTCACGGGAGACCTTCATGCTCATACTATTTCTTTTTTTTCTTTTTTATCACACTTTAATTTTTTTTGTTATTATATTAAAATAGTTTCTCTCATTATTTATTCATATCTATTCTCATTTCAGTAAATTAATTTTTTTATAAACCACAGGAAGCAGTCCAGCTCCTGTCTTTTTCTCTTTTAATCACATTTTAATTTTTATTTTTTATAATTATTATATTGAAACAAGTTTTCTCATTATCCATTTATGTTTATCTATTTCATTACATAAAAACTCACATAAAGAAATACGATAGGAGTTTATTTACATCAATTTTAATGTATTTTTTCAATATATTATTTATCTCTCTATTTTATTCATTAATGTTTCACTTATTATCTCTCTTATCTATACTATTATAATTTGGAAGATTTTAATTCACTATTCATTCAATCTCTCAATTTTTTTTGTTTCAGTTTTGGCCTTTCACTGTTTCTTATGGGTCGTGTGAAAAGTTTATAATACTCATGGTTTATCAAAAGTTTATCGGATACAATTTTTTATTGTTATTATATTAAAACATTTCCTCTCATTATCCGTTCATATTGATTTATTTCATTATAAAAGTGATATTTTGATAAACCATGAGTATCCACTATCCTCCATGTGAAACAGTTTTCCTCATACATTTTTTCTTTTTTTTTATAACACTTTAATTTTCTTTATTATTATTATTATTATTATTATTATTATTATTATTATTATTATTATTATTATCTTAAAATAATTTCTCTCATTATTTATTCCAATTTATCTGTTTCGTTACATGAAAACTCACATTAAGCAATACAATAAATGTATTAATTTACGTTAAATTTAACATGATATTTTAGTATATCATTTATGTCTTTATTTTATTTATTAATATTTTCATTTATTATCTCACTTATCTATTCTATTTATCTATTTATTCTATATTAAAATTGCTCATCCATAACACGTGTCATGTTTTCTCACTCGTGTTTATTTAATTTTTTATTTGCAATACAGTAAAATGATATTTTTACGAACCATACAACTATCTTCCATGTGAGGCAATCATTCTCCAGCCGTTTTCTTCCATTTTTCTTTTTAATTTCTTATCACTTTTTCTTTTTCTTTTTTTATTATATTAAATTAATTATCTCTCTATTTTATTTATTAATGTTTTCATTTATTATTTCTCTTATTTATTCTATCTACTCTATATTAATTTTTTTTCGCTCAGTACATATGTAACATCTATAATATTACAATTGGCTAGATTTTTTGTCACTATTCATTGAGGGGTTAATTTTTTTGATTCCTATAAGTAGTAAAGTTAAGAGTTCTAAATCTAGCCTAAACTATAAGATACATAGATAATAGATAGCTAAATATGGAAAGTTTAGGGAGGAGAAAAATAGAAAGAAAAAATAATAAAGAGAAAGAATGTGAAAAAATGTGATATGAAATTAAGAGAAAAATGAAAAGAAAATTAAGGTGTTAAAGGAAGTGTAAAACAAACAAAATGTAAAAAAAAATATTATTCTTTTTTAAAAATATTAAAACTTTGATAATTAACTTTTGGATGTTGAAAGTAGAAAAAAGAAAGAGATAAAAAGAAACAAATTAAGAGAGGGTGTGAAATAAATGACAATTGAAAAAAATCACTAATCATTATCATTTTCTACAGTTTACATATTTATATTAATTAAATTAAATATATTAATTATAATATTTAATATAAATAATCTATTTGAATAATAATACCCATGCATTACATGAGTGGGACACTAGTTACACCATAGGTCGAAATGCCACTGTATAAACAATAGAAAATACTAACCAAAATCATCAGGGATACTAATTAGTTAAAAATATAAAAGTAAAATGATTTTATTAAAAGTATTGACATGTATTATTGTTTGAAAGTACATAAATTAAAAGCGTAGTCTAGAAAAACAATTCTATTCATAATTTTTTTTTGTTTTTTGTGAAAATGACGCATAGATCATGTGTCACATATGACAAAAATGTGTCATTTGCGACTCTGTCCACTCATTGTTAATGTTTTCGTCTATATGGTTCCCTCCGAGTGTTATATAAAAGAGTCCCTTCCCATTTTTCTTCCAAATCGAATCAAAAAGTTGCCTTGTGAACTTGTCTCTTACTTTTCATTTGGTACTCAACACACAAACATGACTGGTCTCTCCAACGGCCACGCCGGTTCCTCGTTCGAGCTACCAACCATCAAATTCACCAAGCTCTTCATCAATGGCCAATTCGTTGATTCCCTTTCAGGTTTTGTTCTTACCAAACTATTTCAACAAAATTCAACATCCTCTCTGTCCTTTCTTTCGCTTCTATAATTTGCTCTTTCATTTCAATTTTCAACTTCTGTGCTTATTATTTTCCCTCTGTCGTTCACATGATGAAAGTAGTGGAATGATTATGCACGACACGACATCTCACACGTCCATTCCGAAGATAGATAACGATGAAAACTATGTATACTTAATTTCAATGGTTAAACGGTGAATAGATAAGTTGCCCTCAACCGCGCGTGATTCTCAATTATGCAAAAATATTCATGATAAACTCATTTTATTTTAATTCTCACAAGCATAATATATATAGGATTAATCTCATGTCGAGAGTAGTAGTTAACTAAATTTAATCGTCATTAAAGTGATGAATTCAAAATTTGAACTCCTGCCAATATTCATACTCACCATTGTGTTATAATCTAGTTAAGTTTGGGGAGCGCAGAGAGCTAAAATGAAATATCGATTTTTTTAATTATATAAATTGTTAAAACCATTTCTTGTGGTTAAACTTTTTTTTAATATATAAAAAAAAATGGAAAAACTGCAGGGAAGGAGTTTGAGACAATAGATCCGAGGACAGGAGAGGTGATTGCGAGGATTGCAGAGGCAGGAAAAGAAGATATTGACGTTGCTGTGAAAGCGGCACGTGTCGCTTTCGATGATGGTCCATGGCCTCGCTTGCCCGGAACTGTAAGTTACTACCTCATACTTTTTTTTTTTGTCAAAGTTACTATCTCATACTAATTACTCATAATTAATTCTTCCTCCAATTTAAAAGAAAAAAATTGTTCTTTTTTATTTATTCATTTTTATTTATTATTTTCTTAATTATATTGTTATATCTATTAGTACGTACGTACTCTGTCCAATAATTAATAAGAGAAATAAAAAAGAGATAAAATATATAATAAAAGTGTTAAAATAATTTTGAGAAAAATAATAGTATTAATTACTTTCCTAATGTGTATAGTAGTAATACTATTATCTATGCATTGTTAAACACGCTGAAACAGTTTTGTTTGACTTCCATTTCTCCAATTAAGTTCTCTTTTAATACTAGCTAGTAAATCTTAATAAGTTGCTAGCTGTTTCTGTCTTGATTTTCTTCCCACTTGGTGTTAGGGTCCCCTCCTTTGCCACTGGCATAATGCAAGGGATATCTCGTATCTCTTTTTGGCTGACAATTGCAAACATATAATCTGGATTTTACATATTAATCATCTATTGATGGATTCATCATGCATTCAATTGGATTTAATTTGAAGGCAATTGAATAACAATAAGCGCTTCATCAACTCCTAATTAAAAATGTTTTGTAATTTATTAATTATGTCACTTTCACTTGATTGTGGTTGAATTAATTATTTTGAGAGTTTTTTTTTTTTTTTTTAATTTTCTTGATACATCATTCAAAAAAAATAAGATTATCTATGCAAGTATATACTCATATTACAACTATGCCGGTTAATATTAAAATTGTTATACGTGACAATTGAAATTGTTTCGACCTTGAAACATGTAACCCACAAAGCCGGTGTGTAGTATTATTTTATATATATACTTGGAATTGGATTTTTGTGAATATAATATAAGTTTTTTCAATACTCATAACTCATTGGATAAATCAAGCTTCAGCGCAGTGAAAACATAAGAAATGGTCTTGATATTTTTTTTAATTTTGATTTTTTCTTTTTACTTTTTTTCTTTTTTAATTTCAATATCGATTTTTTTTTTATATTTTTCTTTATTTTTTTTACTTTAGTTCGTGTAATTTTGTAACATTAAATTATCCTTATTTTCTTTTTCCTGAATAGTCATGTTTAGAGTTTAACTTTTTAAGGTATATTCTCCAATGATTAAAAAATTTAATGATATAAAATTATAATTAAGGACCTTACGGTTATACCTAAAAAATATTTAAACTAGAAACTAAATGAATGAAAATTATAAAAACTAAAACCTACCTTAAACATAAATAAAATTTGAAACTCAGGCCTAAAAGTAATTGATACATAGAAAAAAAAAATACTTGTATAAATTTAGTGCACTCTGGTGATATTAATTTCATAAGTTATTGATATATTATTTAGTATAATTAAGAATTTATTAGTATAATATACCTTATTTGAGTACAATAAATTAATGCTAAGATTTTCTTCTTGTAAAAAAAAAAAGTCATTGGTTGACTAGTGAGTAGTGACTACACAAATAAAGTTTTAGTCGTTTCCCTGTACTTGTATCATGATTCAATAATTTATTGAGAATAATGATAATGATGTTTTTTCTTAAAAAGAAAAAGAACTTCCTTGCAAATTTTATACAACAAGCATAACCATTGACACTCTCCTCCCATTTTTTACTATTATTTCCTTTCGATCTAAGACTCTCTCTAACCTTGTATAGTTTTCGATTTTTAGAAGGAACGTTTTTCATCAAACTATCTTTTCCAATTTTTTTTTTTTTTTGTCTACATCTTTTTCCATATTCTTGTTACCATATTTTTCCATTTATGCATATGTTTTTCTGGCACAATAAAAATAGGGCCGAAGCCGGAAAAAGGAAAGTGAAAGGAACTACTCCATAGCGTTTGACTTATAGGTCCATAGCATTAGCGTGGTTCATTTCCCATTAATTAGCTGTCCTTACAATTTCACATTTCAGAACTAGAAGAACACTATAGCTGGCCCAACATGTTGCGATTGTGATTTGGAAAAGAAATGAATCTTTTCCGTTTTAAACTATTTATTATTTTCGACCAAGAAAAACTATTTATTATTTAAAAATTTATTTATTTCAACTGATTTATAAATGAAAAATTAAAAAAACTGTTAATTTTTATTTCTATTAATTTTTTAATAACTTCAATAGATAGATAATTTATTATTAAATAATATTATCTTGAGTATTTCAAGAAAGAATAATTTAGTCAATGAAATTTAAATTTTCTTTGAATTGAAATTTTTTAATAATTGAAAATAATTTTGAATACTAAATATTTTAAATTGGGAGAGTAGTTTATATATATTTTGATTACTTTCTGAATCCTTCTGAAAGTAATAACCTCATTAAAGACAAACTCCCATCCATCTTTTCATTGGATTGAGATCACCTGTCCTTTTCTTACAATCTTTGAAATAAAAATGTAATATTTTATCAAAAAATATTTTTTTAAAATTAATATTCTCTCTTTTAATAATCAATTTTTTTGTTGAATTATTAAGAGACAGAAGAGAAGACAAAAAAAAGGGATAGATGACTTCAAAATTTCAATTTTCTTTTCAATAGTATACATAATAATTTAAGTGTCCGTTTGGTTTACAGTTGAGTAGAATTGATTCTAGAAATAAATGGTTGAGATGGATGATGCACGCTTTACGAAGTACGTTGGACGGAAGTGATTTAAAATCAATTCTGCAGAATTGATTCTGACTGTTCCAAAATCTAAAACAAACGGGCACTAAGTCGGTTAAAGATTTTTCATGTAGCACTGAAAACTCATGTATTCCTTTTATTATTTTGTGTTCAGGATTTTTTATTTTAATTTTAAAAATATTTCAAAATAAGAAAAACTTAGCCATATATAAATAGTTGTCAAAATTATAATAGGAGTATTACTACTAGACTATTAAAAAAATATTCCATAAAGTCACGACCTTGTATCCTTTATCAAAGTATGTGTTAAAATTCAAGGCTACAAATATACTAGGAGTTGTAGGTACAGTTGTCGGCATAGAGGGTAAGTATGTAGCTTTCAACTTATTCACTTTCACATGCCTTCTCTCAAGGCCAAGGGACTCCACTCCCTATTGGGTCTTCACTTCCCTTCACAAAGAAAGAAAGGGTTATAAAAATTACTTGTGATTTGATTTATGGATGGCACCATTCAGCTGGGGTGAATAATTTCGGGATCACGAGGGAGAATTCAAAGAGCCTTGCAATCAGATGATTACACGTGTCATGTGTTTTGACTTCAAATCAGGGACTCTTATACAGTCTTGCTATATAGTATATAATGTAGTAACATAAATGCTGCTGGGCCAATGCTATTTTTTCACTTCAAATCAGGGACTCTTATACAGTCTTGCTATATAGTATATAATGTAGTAACATAAATGCTGCTGGGCCAATGCTATTTTTTCTCCATCATCAACTTGATCAGTGTCACTTCAGTGGGTCCATGGGGTGATGGAGATATCTATGATTTTCTGAATACAGCAGGGTCAGCGGCCAGCTCGCACACTCAACATATGGACAAGTCTCTCCCTTTTAACAGACAACTCCATTTAATAACAAATTTCTCCAGTAGGGTCCAGTGGCTTGTTTTTTTCAAAATTACATTATAAATATAGATCTAATTAAATATAATTTTAATGTAGTAACATAAACGAACATAATATAGAGAAACATGAATTTATAACATAATTTTAATATAATCCGAACATGCTAATAGTTGCTTTTAGGAGAATTTGTATTCCACGCATAAAAGGGTCTAGAGTCTACACATAGTTGCCTTTGTGACAATTTGGATTCCATGTGGTAAAAAAAAAAAAAAGGTGTGGAGTGAAGTCAATAGATGAGTGTCATTGGATGAAGATTATCCGATTTACGTTTTTTAATATGATTTTACTAAGACACTGTTCCTATGATTTTACTAAGACACTGTTCGGCTCCGATCCCCTCCTCTCCTAAAAATTGAACAAAACATTAAAATTCATTTCAAATTACTCCCTTCTTCTCCCATTAAACATAGGCTAATGTTATAATTTAAGCTTTTTTTTTTTGATAAATAAGGAGGGAAAAAAACCCCAACTACAATAGAACTCTGCTAAGAAGAGCCACACCTATGACATCCTGAGACAGAAAACCCCAATGTTATAATTTGAGCCTTTTGATCTTCCTCCAATGGCTTTGACTTAAACATTTGACTTGTTACATCATTTTTTACAGCATCAAATCTCAGTCCATCTTTGTGATGACATAGATATCAGTATATAGTAATAATCCTTCAAAATAAATTCTAGTTTAAAACAAAACTGGATTTATTATTATTATTCGGGGGGTTGTTTGGAGTTTTCCACTCTATTGCTTGTCAATTTTCCCCTTTCGAACATATTAATTAATTATAAACTTTTAACATGGTTTGATAATTAGGAAAGAGCACGAATTATGATGAAATGGGCAGACCTAATTGATCAAAACATAGAAGAAATAGCAGCATTAGATACAATTGATGCCGGAAAGTTATACCATTGGTGCAAAGCTGTTGACATTCCTGCAGCAGCAAGTACTATACGCTACTATGCTGGTGCTGCTGATAAAATCCATGGAGAGGTCTTAAAACCATCTAGGGAGTTGCATGCATATACTTTGCTGGAACCAATTGGTGTTGTGGGACACATTATTCCCTGGAATTTCCCTAGCACCATGTTTGTTGCCAAGGTTGGTCCTTCTCTGGCTGCAGGATGCACAATAGTTATCAAGCCTGCTGAACAAACACCTCTCTCTGCTTTGTATTACGCTCATCTAGCTAAGCTGGTATGTCTTCAACAAATGCTTCATTTCCTTAATTGAATTAATTGATTTCAAGCTTATTGGTTTTCCTTGTTTTTATCTTTTGAAGGCTGGAATTCCAGATGGAGTGCTCAATGTTGTGCCCGGGTTTGGCCCAACTGCAGGGGCTGCAATAAGCTCACACATGGACATTGATAAGGTAACTTAGATGTCAAACATTTGGAAGTGCCATGATTTAAAATAACTAGTCCATTTCATTTACAATTGGGTAATATTGATTTTGATAGAATTACAGAATCAATGGTTAGGAATGAATGATGCAGGATTTACGGTGAATGAAGTGATTTAAAATCAATTCCAGCAAAATTGGTTATTACTGTTACAACTACAAACCCAACGGGCTATAAGACTAATAGAAATTGCCTTGGTTTTGCATTTGTAGATCAGCTTTACTGGTTCAACAGAAGTAGGCCGTGAAATAATGCAAGCTGCAGCTAAGAGTAATTTGAAACCAGTTTCACTTGAATTAGGAGGGAAATCACCTTTCATAGTGTTTGATGATGCTGATGTGGATAAAGCTGCTGAACTTGCTCTCTTGGGCATCCTATTTAATAAGGTGAAAATTTTCTTAGAAAATCCTATTCCTTTTAACAAAGCAACCCAATTACACAGTTTCTAAGGTTTAATTTTTGTCTTCTTGTTTTATTTCAGGGAGAAATTTGTGTAGCAGGTTCCCGTGTGTTTGTTCAAGAAGGAATCTATGATGAATTTGAGAAGAAGTTGGTGGAGAAAGCAAAAGCTTGGGTGGTTGGGGATCCTTTTGATCCTAAAAGTCAACAAGGGCCTCAGGTATGAAATGTAGCAGCACAATTTTGTCTACAATAGTGCTAAAAACATGTCTTCTTTATTTTCTAATAATCAGAAATGAGAGTAGTAATTATGATCCTATTCTTCTGTTGGCTAAGAGTTTCTTATTGTAGGTTGACAAGAGGCAATTTGAAAAAATCCTTTCCTATATTGAGCATGGAAAGAGAGAAGGGGCCACCCTTTTGACAGGTGGTAAAAGAGTGGGCAACAAGGGTTACTACATTGAGCCTACTATTTTCTCCAATGTTAAGGTGAATTTTAGCTCCACAAAAGTATTAAACAGGGTGTCTTCAGAATATTCAGATAACTAACCATCATATTGTCTTTTTCCTTTTTATTCAAAACAATTTAGGAGGACATGCTTATAGCAAAGGATGAAATATTTGGCCCTGTGATGGCTTTGATGAAGTTTAAGTAAGTTATAGTTTTATTTGTCATTATATTACAATTATTATTGTAGTCCAAGTGGTACCAAAAGAAAAATGTGTAAATTTGTTAATGAATACTGAATGGACAACAGGACTATTGAAGAAGCAATAAAGTGTGCCAATAATACCAAATATGGCTTAGCAGCAGGCATTGTGACCAAGAGCTTGGATATAGCAAACACTGTGTCAAGGTCCATTCGTGCAGGCATTGTTTGGATCAACTGCTACTTTGCCTTTGGGAATGACATTCCTTATGGAGGGTACAAGATGAGTGGATTTGGAAGAGACTTTGGATTGGAAGCCCTACATAAGTATCTACAAGTTAAATCTGTTGTGACTCCCATTTACAATTCTCCTTGGCTTTGAATGTTTTATGTGTGGGCTGGCCTATCTGTGTAAACATACAGTGAACAATACTGGAGCTTTTACCTATATATATATATACTTCTTCATAAAAGCAATAAAATTGGAGCATCTTATGTTACACACAACCAATTTTAGATGTATGTCTTTCCTAATGTATAAAAGCTCACTATTAAAGCTTGAAATAATATGCTTTATCATTTCTCTTTCTATTGTTGTCTGCTTTTTTTTGGATGGAGACTGAAAAGGTTCCACAAAATGCACATTCTTGATTAATTGAATTGAACCAAATATACTTAAAAATAAAATAGGAAAATAATAAAATGATAACAGATTGAGGGGTTTTGCCATTGAATTAATATATTGTTATATATTAAAATAAAAATCATTTATAAATTGTTTTTAAAATTAGTATTTTTCAAATCCTTTAAAAATATATTATATTTAAACTTCTAATAATAATATAAATATTTTATGATTTAAACAACATAGGCCAATTTCTGTAATCAAATTCAAAGGTGACACATATAGTTGCTTTCTTCCTTTCTTCCTTTCTTTTTTTGGTTAAATATAGTTACTTTCTTTGTCAAAGGAATCCTGTTGTGGCTTGTATGTCAACAAAAAATAGGGCATTCATGAATTAGGCCGTTTTGAAAGAAAGGCCTTTTACTTTGATTGGGATAGCAAGAATACTTGCATTCATGGATAGATTCCGGTACCAAGAAACTATCAATAAATAATAAATATATGGTTAAATATGTTTTTAGTATTTGTAATATAGATGAGATTTGGTTTTAGTTTCTATAATTTAAAATGGGTATTTTTGTTTCTTCAAAAATTAAAAATACACAAATTTAGTCCTTATTAATAAAAATATATAGCTAATCTGTAGTAAAATCTGTAGTAAAACTATTCAATAAGAACTAAATGGGTCTATTTTCAATTTTAAAGGACCAAAACCACCTATTTAAAATTATAGGGATTAAAATCAATTCTTGACTATATTTGAGAGACTAAAAACATAATTAATCCATAAATATATTATATAATAAAATATGTTTTTGGTCCCTCTAAAATTAGCGAGTTTTGCTTTTAGTCCCTATAAATTTTTTTTATTAAAACATCCCCTCAAATAGAGTGTGTCATATGCTGATGTGACACATTTTCTCTCTCCTATGTGTATATTATTATATTTCTGGCAGTTTTAAACCGTCAGAAATTGACATACCTTAACCGCCACAAAACCTTCTCTGTACAAAAGGAGAAATGCTGCTATGCAGCAGTCGCAGAAGTTAGAACAGTGCTGCAATCTAGTACGGTGATAATGGCGGTGTCTAAATGGGATTAAACGCATTTAATGTTATCTCACAACGAACTTCTCAAAATGCACATTAATTGAATTGAACCAAATATACTTAAAAATATTGGGAATATAATAAAATGATAACAGATTGAGGGATTTTACCATTGAATTAATTGTTATATATTAAAATAAAAATCATTTATAAATTGTTTTTAAAATTAGTACTTTTCAAATCTCTTAAAAATATATTATATTTAAAACTTCTAATAATAATATAAATATTTTGTGATTTAAACAACTTATGCCAATTTCTGTAATCAAATTCAAAGGTGACATGTATAGTTGCTTTCTTTGTCAAAGGAATTCTGTTATGTCAACGAAAAATAGGGCATTCAAGGATTAGGCCGTTTTGAAAGAAAGGCCTTTTACTTTGAATGGGATAGGAAGAATAATTGCATTCATGGATAGATTCCCGTCCCAAGAAACTATCAATAAATATATGTTATATATTATGATTTTTTATAACTTTAGCATGAGATTTTTTTTATTATTTTGTGATAATTTTTTTAGTGAATGAATCCATAATAATGATAAAACAATCTTATTTTATGTTTATATATGGAAGATAGTGAAATATTTTTTTTTGGTAAGGAAAGATAGTGAAATATGGTTAGACTTTTGTGTAAAACCTATTTACACTATAGTTACTAAACTCATATAGTAAACACATTACTTGATCATTTAAATAATACAACATCACCAGTACACATTTTTTTTTGTCTTTGATCGAGAATTTCTTGTAGATATAGTTAAGGGTTTAGCGTCCGAATTAGGGATAGTGGTTAGATAAAGCTCTTCGAAAAATATGGACTATAGAATTCGAACCCCTACCTTGCAGGTAAGGTCTGTATGAGATCACAATGCACTTTTACTATAAGTAAAGAACTATATCCTATTTGGTATCACATGTACATTTGTCATCCATTTATAAATAATTAACTATATTAAATTCAAACTTTCAATTTTCTTTTTTTTTTTCGGTTGTGCAATCGAATTTTGGTGTATCATTTTTAACTGTGAATTCGGCAGATTAATATATACCCTCCTTATTTATATTTGTCTAGTATTTTTTTGTTAAATTGGTTGATACAATAATATATTAGCAAAATAATTTATGTGGTAGAAATTGATTTAAATGAAATTACAAGGATGTTAGTATGAGATTTTTTATGTAATTTGTGTTCATCCCAAAGGAAGGTTATTATTTTGCTAAATTTTAAACATACTTGTGGTAATGAATATAGGATAATTATTGTTAAGTCTCAAGTTTTGATGAATACAAACCTAAAATAAATTAAGTAAATAACTTCAAAGACTCACTGATAAATGTATTAGCATTTCAGGTATGCAAAACATCTCATCTGAAGTGCGTCAACAAATCTGAAGGAAGTCTGTCTAAAGTCAAGCAATGATCTGAAGATGGTCAAAGTTCTGAAGACTTAAATTCTAAAAAGCACTACAAAAATAAGTTGTTTAGCTGCAAAAGTGTAGCGTAAGCCACAAAAATGGACTCTATTAGCGTAAACCAAGCGCACGCTACACTGCCGCAAGAATACCAAAATGATTGTTTATTGATTTTTAAAATTAGCGTGCGCCAACCTACGCTAACAGGCTGCTGCAGGTTAAGTTAGTGTAGACGAAGTTCACTCTATTTGTAATACAATAAAGTTAAACATACATAATACAGTGCTCTCATGTTTTTACACCAGAGCACTGTAGCGTTTTGTCTTATTCTTTTTTTCCTGTGCTTTTTTTTTGCGTCCCCTTTTTTTCTTTTGAAATAGTTTTTATTTTTTTATTTTAGTTATATTTTTTTTATTTATTTATCTGATTAAATAAAAATATAAATCAAGAAATATAATAAATGATCACATAAAATTTGTGTTAGCTAACACGAGGTTAATTATATGTCCAGAAATGGTGAACATATAAAAAAAATTAGGTTAATGGTGTATCCATTTGTGATTAACATAATAGGATTTTTGGTTAGTAGATGTTTTGAGGTTAATTGCAACTCCTGTTAACACGAGGTTGATTATGTGGTCAGAAACGGTGAACATATTTAGAAATGAGGTTAATGGTGTATATATTGACGGTTAATAGAGTGAGATTTTTGGTTAATTGAATTTGTGAGATTAATTGCAACTCCTGTTAACACGGGGTTAATTATGTGTCCGGAAACGGTGAACATATTTTTAAATGAGGTTAATAGTGTATACGTTGATGGTTAATAGAGTGAGATATTTGGTTAATTGATTTTGTGTGGTTAATTGTGTGCACAGAAACGGTGAATGAAGTCGTACATTTGGTTAATAATATCAAAATAGAATAATAATGATAAAAAATTTATGTTAACCCTTCAAAAAACACACATTTATTATATTTCTTGATCTATTTTATTATTTATTAAAATAAATAAATAAATAATAAATATATTAATAAATTAAAAAAATATAAAAACTATTTAAAAAATGAAAAACAAAAAAAATAGAAAAAAAAAAGTCAACAGTGCTCCCACGGTGTACAAATGTGGAGCACTGTGCTGTATGGATATCAGTGGTGTTTGTAATATTTCATTTAGCCTAGGCTAGTTCCTCGCTCACTCATTTCTTTTCTTCACATGCAATTTTCAAAACTCCCCTCAAAATTCACCCTTTTAACATAGGCTAAGCTCTCTCACTCTCATGTAGCTGGTCATTGCAAACAAACTCGAATTCATGGGTACCATCGTCCCGTCTCCGCCCCAATTTTGATGGGGAAAATTCGCTTTGACCGGGTTCAATAAAACCTGAACCTGCCCCACCTTTAATGGGGACGGGGGAGGGTTTGGGGTGTAAGAATCCACCCATCCCCGAACCCAAACCCGAATCCGCCCCGACAGAATAATTAAATAATTTTAATATACTAATAGTTAAATAATAAAGATAAATTTATATATTTTCCTTAAAATATAATATAGTTTCTTATTTTTTTAGGATTATCAATATTTATATATATTTATATGATATTTGAATTAGAATATATTAAATATATATAATTGATTTAAAAACATATATTTAAATTATAAAAAATAGAGAACAAAATAAAAAAAAAATAGAGAATGTGAAATCCCCGCGGGTTTTTCCGAACCTGACGGGAACCGCGGGAATGGGGTTAAGTTTCATAATTTCATACCATCTCTTTGTAAACCCGAACTCGAACCCGTCCCGACTTTTACGGGGCGGGGATAGCAAAACCCGCTTCCCGACCCACCCCGTTCCCAAGCCTACATGTCGCTCTTTCATTCTCACTCTCACATCACCGACGTAGTTGCAGCAAGGTGGAAAATAATCGTTCTGAATCGCCTTGTGGAAGAAGGAGGAAAACGGATACGGTCCAATAAGGAGAAGTTGAAGCCGCCATCGCCATTGGAGGGAAAAATCGACATTGCTCATGCGATTTGAAAGCTCCACCACTCCTTCGCCTCCGTCCAAGTGTTGCAGCCCCTCGTTAACGGCATCGCCATGCTATTTTTCTTCTTACCATGTAAATGTTTCTGGTAAATTTTCTCTCTAGGTCTGTAGTCTTTATTTTTTTCCTCTGTGAAATATTGGTGAGTTTGTTTGTGTCAAAAAATGGTGTGCGCATGAGAGAGAGGGGAGGAGGGAGGGGTTATCGTTGTACTGTATATGTTAGAAAGGGGGTTATTGTTTGGGTTTAAAGGAATTATGCAGATTCTCCTTGAAGTTATAGAATTTAAATCATAGTTGTTTTACCTATACTCAACAACCCCTTATTGAGTACTCAATGAGAGTAAATAAGAAATGAACAGAAGTAGAAGATGAACATTTTTTCTGTTATGCTTGAACTAAGATATGAAGCTTACTATGTATATTACTTACAGTAATTTTGAAGCACCTTGAAGAATTCCCAAGAGTGTTAGGCCTGATACTAATCCACAGAAACAACAACCATCCTTAGTATATGGATCAATTAATGCCTATCAATTGTTTTATGAAAACACCACATAATAAGTTGAACCATTTCGAGTTAATTGTTTCATGTTTAAAAATAGGTGTCCCGGTACACTAGGCTCCCACCCTTGTGCGGTCTGGGCAAGGTTCTAATTAGTTAGTTGACTTAGTTCCTTTAAGTTTTGTGTTTTACTTTTGTTTTTCAATTAAAGGAAAAACATTACTATCCACTCTCAGTTGCATATTTCTAGAACCATTTTTTGTGCTTCTTATCCTGCTGTTGGTGATATTATTCTCTGAACAGAAATTATAACAACTTAGTTTTTATGCATCTCGTTATTGCCTTATGATGGCAAGGTATGGCTTTAAATAACTAGCCTACTTAAGTTGGAAAATACTAACCTGCCGATGATACTAACCTGTTGGTGATATGATTCTCTGAACAAAATTCATCAATGCATCTCGTTTTTGCTTCTTATTCTGCTGTTGCATCTAATTGATAGGTAATGTTTACTTGTAAAAGTAATATTTTTATTATAACTAAAATAGTCAAACTATTGTTGAATCTGTTCAGTACGCTTGATGAATATTGTCCGTCTTTTAACATTTGAGTAGTTTCTAACAATTTGTTTCAAATATAAAAGGTTTTAGAAAGAATATGGAGGCCAAATTATTATGGGAGGGCGAGGTTTGTGTTGTTCACTTTAACCCAAAATCTTTATACTCTCCATAGTTGTATTATCCCTCTTTTAAAAAATGATTTGGGTAAGACAGAGAATGATGTAATATCAATAAATGATTTGATATGTTGGTAATCGGTTGAGTCATTTGGAAATCAGTTTCTCCTGATGTGGATTTAAAAAAAAATTACCTGTTCAAGTGTTTGGTAAATTTAATTCTAAGTAGTCTAGAGATCTTTATTCATTCAAATAAAGTTGTTTGAACACTAAGCCACAAATTTAGCATTATATGGGAGGAGTCCTATGTAGTTCACTTGAAATTGTTCTGTGCCCATAGATAAAGGCTGAAAGGCCACTTTATTGAGGACTTGATTGAAGAGTATGGTGGGGGTTAATCATTATATGCTACAATGAAGAGTATGTTGGGAGTAACACTATTGGATAAGTATGATTCTTGGAGGAAGCCTTCTTAGAAATACATTGGCCTATTGGAGGCAGCCTTCTAACAAGTCATTCAAAAACACTAATTATGTTCTTTTGCAGCACTTGTTTTTCTAAAAGGGAGATTGTTACACCATGTTTTTGAAGTAGTTGAGTTCCTGGAATTTGTATTGATAATAAGATGTGTCATTAGCTCTGCTATATTGATTCCATCTTTTGAGGTTGTGCTTATAGTGTAGTTTTAGTGCCCTTTCTTTGTTCTCTTGATGAATTTGAATGTTTTTGTTTCTGTTGGCCTAGACACCTCATGAATTGTGATTAGAATAGACAGGGTTATAATTCATTATGATAATGTTATAATTATTTTTTTTTTTTTTGGATTCCTCGGTTCATGAATTGGTAAATTGTAAATTTTCAATGAGCATGTTTATGTCTTTCTTCTTTTTCTTTATATCGAATTTTGCTGGTGTGAGGAAGTTCCATTGAGGTGTCATGATGTGGATGATAATATGAAGTGGAAAGCAAAGTTACTGTCATGTGTCCCCTGTCTCATCTTAATCCTTTTTCATTTCCTTTTTTCTGGTTTTGTTGGTATCACATAAATAGGACACATAAGCAATAAGCAGTGTGGACAAGAAAAAATAAACATGAAAGAGCTTGGCGTTGCTCCACATGTTAGGATTTTTAAAGTTGTTAGGAATTTTTTTATTTTCTTTATTATAAGGAAAGAAAGAAAATATAAAACGGGTAATAATGAAACAAACAAAGTCCTGTAATTTAAAAAAATTCTCTCCTTTGTCTATAATATCGTGCTATGCTGATATACCAAGTTTAACTTAAGCTGCAGATTCATCGAAGGCTTCACAATTTGAGTAAGCCAGAAACATGACAACTTGATTTTTTTTATTTCCCGCAATATATGAGGAAAATTCCATTTAGTGGAAAGGATTTAATTCCACAAAAATTAGATGGGTGCACTTTAGAAAATGAAAAGAGAGATGGTTCATCTTGCAATAGTTAAGTTTGTTGTTAATTATAGGATATCCTCTTTACTCTATTATGTATTTATGATTATCATTCACCAATGGTTAACTTTAGCTAAAAATGTAGGTGAAATTTTAAAATTAAGATAATGCTACCTTAATACAGTAATAAGTTATTGAATATATATAAAGCATGATATTTGCAAAATGACCAAATAGGATTCATTTATTTTTTAAAAAATAAGAAATGTTATAGAATTGGGAATATTTTCTTACAAATAAAGATTGCAGATTATATATAAATAGTCATAACTAATAATTTTGTGATATGCATTATTGAAAAAATATGGGTATCTTATTGCCTATGATCTACGAGGCATACTTATGAATTTCAATTATTTGAACCATAGACAGGCTAGAAATACGCTAGCATTAGCATCCTGCTAACTATAGCGTGGATTTGGCCTTTGCTAGCATTAGCGTCCTATTAAAGTTAGCCTAGGTCAGGCCTACACTAACTGTAGCGTTACACTGACCGTAGCGTGGGTCATTTTAGTCATTTCTTGGCTTTTGCATAGTGTCCCATTTAATGTCAGCTGGCCGATGCTAAGTAGCATTTAATGTCGACACCGTCGCTAGACCGACACTAATATGTTGTTTTGCGTCCATTTTTTAAGTTTAGCGTGGGCTTTTGGCCTACGCTAAACACTGTTTTTCTTGTAGTGGATTAAGGAACTGTCTGAAGTATGATTAGTTCAGATAGTGGTCCCCGTCTGAAAATGAAGTATGTCTGAAGTACAAGGGCATCTGACGTGGTAAGTTAAAGCCTGTACCAGAACCACACGCAACCTCAGAACACCAGAAAGGAAAGACTAGAAGACAACCTTTTTGGCTAGAATTTTAAAGTTAAGCCAAATAAGGAAAGTTTGCTATGGTCAAACTGCAAAAACCAGGAAAAGAGCTGCAATCTCGTACCTTTGTCAGAAAGGATTCACAACGGGAAAATCCTATCTCTCAACGTCTCTTTTAACGGATTTCTCAAGATCAAGTATATATATTCATGAATGATGTTTTATCAAGTGAGAGCACACATGGAGAAAATTGAGGACAGACAGAGAAAGAAGAGGATGTGTGTGCAAGCATAAGTGTGCAAAAACAGAAGATACACACTAGTGTACGCGAGGATGTGTAGAAAAGAATAGTCATAGAAAATGCAACATGATGGCGCAAAAATGAATTCAAGCTAGAACATTGCAAAATCAAAATAAGGATGTACGCGCATGTTTTTGAAAAGAGTCGCAACAAAATTGAATAAATAAAGAGCTGCTGAAATGAATACTGCAGAGCTGCTAAGCTTGAGAGCTGAGAAGCTGGTTATTTCAAATCAGCAATATGCAACTCCAGAAGCTGTCAGAGTTCTGCTTATGATTGATTTTATTGTACAACAACAATTTTCATATACAGTGTTAGATAATTGTTATTATTGTACACCCAGAACACAAAACTTATGTTCTGACTTCAAATCATTTGTATTTATTCTATTGTAAGAGCCTAAAGAGGCTTGTGAGAAAAGAATACGTGTTGTAAGAGCCTGAAGAGGCTTGTAAGAAAAGAATACTTGATGTAGAGCCTGGGAGGCTTTGTAACATCCCAAGAATTCAAACTTAACTATTAGAATTAGGGGTATAAGATAAGGACCTAATAGAAGATATAAGACTTAAAGAGAAGGAAATGGGTTAGGATTAAAGAGAAGAGAAAATAAGAAGATGGGATTATGATATTCTCGCTCAAGCGAGAATTCGAGTATATCAGTAAAAACTCGCAAAATCTTTTCTGGTTTTCTCGCTTAAGAGAGAAGGGTCTCGCCCAAACGAGAGACATGGGAGATTTTGGGGTGCTCTCTGGAAGAATTTCGCTCAAGCGAAATTGGTTTCGCTCAAGCGAAATTCAACTAGAATTTCAGAGGATACTCTCTGGAGTATTCTCGCTCAAGCGAGAAGATTCTCGCTTGAACAAGAATACGAAAGGGGGAAAATCCCATCTCCCTCACTCAAGCTAGAATTACTCGCTTGAGCGAGAGCACGCGTACCAGAATAAAAACCTTAATTAGGGCATTCATTTCTCACTTTCCTCTTTTCACCCACATTCCATAGAGAGAGAGAGAGAAGCCTTAGAGAGATAAGGAGCTTCAAGGAGTAGAAAAGCTAGCTTGGAGGCATTCAACCACCATTGGGAGCTTGGATTCATTATTTTCCCCCTCTCATTTCCCTCTTTTGTTTCCCTATTTCAAGGTGAGTGTGGCCCTCACTCACTCTCTTCTTGTGTGAATCCTTTGTATGATCCCTCCTCCTCTTTCCCTTGCTTCTATTACTGTTGGTGATTGATTAATTGGATAGTTATACTTGGATTGTGAATTGTTGGTTGAAATACTTGATATATCAAACCTTAGGTTATATGATTTAGGGATTTTTGATAATCATGCTTATACTCTATGTTCTTTTATGTTTATGGGCCTTTGGCCACCATAGATCATGTCATTAAGGTTCTCGGACCATCATGAAGTCTTCGGGCAATCACAGGGTCATTGACCATCACAGGCCTTCGGGCACGACCAAGAGGGAGATGGGAGTCCTCACCTTAAAATTAACTTATGTACATTGATCTCTATAATAAAACTTAATCATAGGTGGCCCTAGATGACGATCCTTGGTCACATGGCCGAGCGCTCAATCACAGTAATAATGAAAAGACCCCAGGTGTCTGGTAATAACACCATCACAGTGCTAGTTACTTTCCCTGTATATATTATGTGTTGATGACTGATTGAACTGAGAATAGATGATTAATACTGGGTGTTGCATGTCATTTACTTGAGACCCACATATTGCACGTTTTGGCTCGTTCACTGGGACGTTAGTCTCATCCCACGATATGGGATTTACTTTCAGATGTGCAGGGTAACCGTCCGACAGCTTAACAGAGTGGTGTACTAGAGGATTGGGCGATAGACCAATTATGTTCATTTTGTCTAGATATTTTTGTATAGGCACTGATTGTATCTCTTTTGTTTGGGATAGGGAAGTATATGTGGGGCCTTTTGGGTTATCCTATATATTTCAGGACGCATGTACTTTCATATCCTTAATGCTCATTCATCAACTGATGTATTTTGAGCCTATGTAGGCAACCCTTGATATTATGGTTATTGTATCTATGATTGTGGCTTAAGTAAGTGTTGGAATTACCTAAGCGATGTTGTTGTATGCCGATATTCAAAATGTGTGAAATAATTTCACGAATTCACTAATAGTGCTTCCAACGGGCATTATTTCTGAATTTAGAAATTAGGACGTTACATTTTGGTACTAGAGCAGTTCAATCCAATTGGACTGTAAATGTGTGACTCCTAATGTTAGCTACTGCTTTTATACATTATTGTCTAATTGAGAGACTGATCACCTCGATATTTGCTAATGATGTGTAGAGTTTGATGGCTGGCGGAAGGAGAGGTTGGTCGCGGGCTATTCCCTCATCACCTCCCCCACAGGGTACTCCACCCGATCCTGTGGCGGCGACACTCCAGATGTTATCCCACATGATAGGGGAGCAAGCCGCATCGACAAGGGAACATGTGACAGCAACACGGGAGCAAGCCAATGCCAACATGCTCCAAGAGTTTGCTCGGCGGCCGACGGGGACACTGAAGTTGGCTGGATGTCTCTAGAAGAGGGGTTGAATAGAGACTTTTTTTTAAAAAAAATTGTTCCTGAAATGTGCACACTAAAATTAAAAGTTGAGACGTGATCTCAAGTCTACTGACTTGGGGTCTCTGTTAAGACAGGATATAACTGGTTTCAATTTTAGTTGTTTTGATAGTGTTCAAGTTGTCTCAAGGTCTCAAATCATATTTAGTTAGATGTTGAAATAATTACTTAGTTATTTAAACAGTTTAGAGATAATCCAGATAAAGCTAAAGGAAGAGAGATGGCACAAAGATCTTATCCTGGTTCACCCACACCTTGGGCTACGTACAGTCCTCACAACATGTGAGATTTCCACTATTGACAACCCGTCAATTACAAGTATTCTTACAGCCTCTTCAGGAAGTCTCTCACACCAAGCCTAGGCACCTCCTATCTTGGTTGAGCCACAAGTATTCTTACAGCCTCTTCAGGACGCACACAACTCACTCTAAGACTAGGCACACTCCTATCTTAGATGAACAAGTTACAAGAATGTGAAGTTGCATCTGTTCATAAGTTTGCATCTCAAGCTGTTCTTGAGTCTCACCACTGAAACAGTGATGAATCATATTGATCTCTTCTTCAATTAAGTTCTAGTCTCATTTTTTACTTGTGTTGCTCTTTCTAAGTCTGCTTCTCTTTCATGAGATGATCTCTAGACCTTGCATCTGATCTTGAGACGACGTCTCGAGCTATTCTTAAATCTCTTGCTGTAGCATCTTTGAGTTTTGCTTCTTATGCTTCCTTATTTCTGACTTTCTTGGTTTATACTTAAAGGATCCTTTTTGACAATTGATGTCCTGATCAACTCCTGCAGAAATAAAGACTAGAGGTCTCTGCCACTTCTTGAGCACACAATTAGTAATAACAAGATGCATCTCATATATTTAAACTTAATGGTTTGGCATATTAAAAATTCTTGGAGGTGAGTTTGTCTCAACAGACACCACCTCCAACCCCTGTGGTGGTGATGGACCTATTTGTCCAAGGGCTATTAGAGTTCAGGAAGCACAATTCTCCAGCCTTCTCTTGAGCCTATGACCCTGAGGCGGTTAATTCATGGCTTAATGCCATGAATAAGATTTTTGAGGTCATGGCTTGCGGGGATGATCTCAAGGTCCGTTTTGCCACTTATATGTTGCAAGGTGAAGCGAAGAACTGGTGGAAGAGCTCCAGGCTCGGGATGACTCCTCTGGGAACCCTGTTGTCTTGGGAAGGGTTCCAAGCGGTGTTCCTGGAGAAGTATTTCCCGGAGCCGTTGAGGAAGCAGAAAGAGATGGAGTTCCTACAACTCAAGCAGGGCAACATGTCTGTGGGCCAGTACGTGCCCAAGTTCGAGGAACTCGCCAAGTACCACACCCTCCTCCAAGCTAATCCCAATGAGGGCTAGAAGTGCTCTCACTTTGAGCCTGGTCTAAAACCCGAAATCAAACGGGTGGTGGCGGCCTTCCAGTTGAGGGAGTTCCTCACTTTGGTCACCAAATTTCTGGTGGTGGAACAAAGCTTGGTTGAGGAAGCACCCAAGCCGGCCGTGAAGACTTGGGTGGACGACAAGAGAAAGAGAGAAGATACACCTACCGGGAAAAACACCCGGGCACAGTTTCAGGGAGGCAAGGGCAAGCAGGTCGCCATTCCCTCTACTCCTACCAGTCCAATTTGCCCCAAATGTGGCAAGAGCCACAGAGGGGAATGCTTGATGGGCCAGAGGGTCTGCTTCTACTGCCGATAGCCAGGTCATAAGATCGGAGATTGTCAGAAGAAGAAGGCGGACCAACTCAAGTCACAGACTATCGGTAGGGTCTTCACCCTTAGCGGTGAGAAGGCAGCAAAGGCCGATAACTTGGTGCAGGGTAAGTGTACACTTAATGAGACTCCCTTAATTATATTGTATGATTCTGGGGCAACCCACTCATTTATTGCTTATGCATGTGTGGAAAGGTTATGTTTGCAGGCCACTCCTTTACCCCATAACTTGCATATCCTTACCCCGACCAAAGAGGCAATCCTCATCTCTCTTATTTGTTTGAAATGTCCTATTGTCATAGAGGGGAGAGCCTTTGAGGTCAATTTGATTTGTTTACCTTTGACTGGAATAGACATTATTTTGGGCATGAACTGGTTGTCTCACAATCAGGTCATGCTAGATTGTTTCAATAAACAGGCCATCTTTCCTAACCTCCCTCTTCCTCTGAGGGAGAAGCCACCATATCTGTTCTCCAGTGTAACTCAAATCTCTGAATGCCTGTCTGATGGGAGTCAATGTTTTATTTTGCTACTCTCCTCAACTTTAAAGTCTAAGCCCGACTTGAGTAGTATATTAACGGTTAGGGAGTTCCATGATGTTTTCCCTAGCGAGATAACCACCTTACCTCCAGACCAAGAGGTTGAGTTTTCAATAGATTTAGTGTCAGGCACCGAACCCATCTCCAAAGCCCCCTATAGGATGTCCCCCTTAGAGATGAGTGAGCTCAAGAAGCAATTAGAGGAGTTGAATAAGAAAAAGTTCATCCGACCTAGCGTGTCACCTTGGGGAGCCCCAGTGCTCCTGGTAAAGAAGAAAAATGGGAGTACGAGATTGTGTGTAGACTTTAGGTGTAACGTCCTAATTTCTCAACTCAGAAATAATGCCCGTTGGAGACACTATTCCTGAATTTCTGAAAATTATTTCGTTAAATTTCGATATCATACAAACTGAAAATCTTAATTAAACTTAGGGAAAGAACCTACACTTGGAGTGTTGTGGTTCATAAGACTCTTATCGGAAGCCCGACAGAGTCTCCTCTAAAAAGAAATGTATACTAGTTCAAAACTTAACCTGAAACACAGTAAATTGCTAACACAGTTTAATATCACGAATTCACTAACATCAATAACCAAGCCTTCGTGGCCAAACAAAATAAATATATACAACAAATAACTAATTAACTGTCAAATACATAAGAAACCAATTCCACTAAGTACGTCTTCCACTGAAGTAAAACTCAGCTCCACAATTCCTTTTCACTGCTTCACTATAACCTGGAATTCCTGCATAAACTAGAGTATATCCCCGAAACGTGGGGTGAGACTACAGTCTCAGCGAGTACAACTATGCAAAATGCAGTGTGGGGATCAATTATGCAAAAATGTAACACATAATACAAATTAACACAAAGCTCATGACTAAATTCTGATCCTTTACATAATGGAAACTTATTTTAAATCAAGGTAAGGATACATGTACACTTCTAATACACAGCAGTTGTGGCATAAACTCATACATCACAATCAACTCAATATAAAATGCAATTATGATGCAACTCACTGCTGTGCCCTGCAGGCATGATCTTATCACTTAAACTGGAGTTAGAACTGAGCTCAGACTACGAGGAACGTCTTCCCCGGGGACGAATCCCACCCTTTATTGGACTGAAGTCAAGTTTTTACATAATAACTTATTTTTAACTCACGGCTGAAGCCGACTTATATTAACTCACGGTCGAAACCGGCTTATATTATCTCAATGCTCATAATCTCAATGAACTATCAATTAATAAGAATCATGTTGACAAAATACTAATTCAATAGATTACATACATTTCATGTTATTTCAACTTGTTAATTTCTTACATATAACCCTGAATAGCATTTTTAAACAATTACATCAACATAATTCCTATTTTCATGCTCTAAATCTCAATAATTATAAACTTATCAATCAATATAAGAACAAAACCCTAACTTCCCTAAGTATCAAACCTAGGTTTAATAAAAATCAATGCATGTACCATTCACAATCTACAAAACATACATAATCTCCAATAAGCAATATTTACAAACATAGAGAAAGGAATTAGAGAGTAGGGATCGTGCCCAAGCACACAATCAAAGAAGGTTAAAGTGGGTGAGTTGTACTCACCTTAAAGGTACTCAAAGAGAAGGCAATTGGAGTTGAAGAGAGACTTGAAGTGAAGATCCAAGGTCCCCTTCCAAGCTTTTAAGCTCCAAAACACCCATTCCTTACAAGAAATTCCCTTCCTCTCTCTAAACTCTCTAACTTCTCTCTAAAAGAATGGAAGAAGAAGAAGAAGAAGTGAAGAAATCGGAAACTAAATGAAGGGTTTTGATCCTATAAGTGAATTTTCGCTCAAGCGAGATATTCTCGCTTGGGTGAGCGTGTCGGTTGCATGCGTTTTCTTCACATTCTCGCTCAAGCGAAATGTCTCGCTCAAGTGAGAATGATCCAGAAAAAACCCTCAATCTAGACAATTCTCGCTCAAGCAAGATATGCAGAAACTCAATTTCTTCCCTTTTTGCTGCATAATTCGCTTAAGTGAGATATTCTCGCTTGAGCGAGAATATGCTTGTTTGAAGGTGCAAAATAGATCAGAACCCTATCATATAGCATATCAAGCTGAAGTCCCGGATCTTAGCTTTCTAACCCAAGTGGAATCACCTCAATTGGACACCTATAACTCTAGATATGTTCTAATTAGTGAGCAAAGGTCATAGGGCTTAAAACGCAAAATTGAGCAACAACCTTGGTTAAAGCCCAACGGGGCACACTCCACATGAACCATGATGTATCTCATCAATTGACTTCAATTAGGCTAAGACTAAGGGTCCTAATTGTTCATGAGGTTGTGCTCCTCTATTCCCTTGTTTCCTTTGCCAAAACACATTCCTAACTTAATTACTCTTTTAAATCTACCTTTAATGCCCATAAATTCTCATTATCCTCATAATCTTACTCAAAATTCTTCCTCTTTCCTCAACTTCTCACCCCCTTTCTAACTTACCTTTAGTTGGACTTAGGTCCTATTTTTTCGGGATGTTACATTTCTACCCCCTAAAAAGGAATTTTGTCCCCAAAATTCGCTCTGGTTATCTTTCAACACCAATTCACCTCCTATCTCCTAATTCCTCGGAATACATGTTCCGAAACCTATACCTCTCCCCCCAAGTTCATAGTATGGTTTCTTTAACGGTTCACACACTATACACTCCATTCTATTATACTCAACTAATTTAGTTAGACAACTTACCTAGTAGGATCTAAAGAAAATAAAAGAGTTCACGCAACAACTAAGTAAGGGTTCTAATTCAATACCCAATCCGAATAGCCACTGGTTGGTTTTAAAACTTATGTTTTTAATGGCCCAGCTATGCTTAGGATAATCCTAAGTGGTTTACAGGTTTATATTCTAAGCCCTACTATGCAAATAACAATAAATCATACACATAAATTTTCTTAACTCCTTGAATCACTAAGTTTGTGTTGGTGGAATGGTCCAACACTCACGTCATGCCCAAGGAATTAAGTTCACATAGTCACACAAGCAAATACCACACTAAAGTGTGATCAAAATCACTCATTATTCTAAGAAAATATTGAAATTCTAACAAACACTCATGCCATGAATGTAGGTGAAATACCTATTGATCACAGCATGAACACGGTAACTCTCCTAATCTCCTATCTCCCTGCAATGGGATCTATCTCTACCCTACCCCACCGGTTAGGGTTTGGACTTAGTTTGGTTCTATGTTCTTACTGGAAAAAGAAAGTGATTTAAGGTCATCAACACCCTGGTCCTCCTAGGAGTAAAGACTTCTAAATGCTTTAGAGTTTTAACCTAGTGCGTGAGCCTAACAATCTCATAATCTTTCCTAACACTCTGGACCGAGCCTAACTATCCATCGCTAGATCTAACTTTCAGGTTGGGTAAAACTTAGGTGTGCTCATGTACTGAGTTCCTTCCGTGGCTTCACATGCCTTTCCTATAAAGCTACCCCCTTAAGGTTTCAGGTTCTTCCTAATATCCCTCAGTGTACTAAATTTTGATTCCTTCATTGAAGATACCAAGCCTATGTGATAACACTCTGCTAGGAGCTTGGACCTGCAAGACCTACATTGGAGGATATGCACCAACTTCAAGCAAGGAAGAGTTGGAGAAATTAGTGTCCTACAAATAAAGGGACACTACCCTACAAAATAAAGGTCACTACCCTACAGAAGGACACCTTGACCCTGGATAGGACCCTTGTCCTATGGACCACCCTTAATTAGGACTCTCTTGTATTTTCTTTTTATTTTTGTATTTTCCTTTTTATTTCATTCCACATGGGTGCTAATTGTATGGGTTTTATTGGTTAGTAGGATACCTTGCTACAAGATTTAGGAGGTCATGGGATCTAATCCCACCTAAGATAGAAAATTACCTCATCTTTCTTTTCCTTGTTAAAAGGGGCGCTATTTTTGGATTTATTGGCTTAAGGCTTAGCTTAGCCATAAGCCATTAGGGACATGGGTTCAAATCCCACTTAGGATGGGATTTCACTCATCTTTTATTTTTCTCCCCCTTCCCTCATGTAAGTGGCCGCCCCCTCACTCCCCCTCTCCTATATAAAGGGGCCTCCTCTCTTGTATTTACACACATTGAATTTTGAAGTAAAGGCATTATGCCAAATTTTCTCCTCCCTTTGTGAGTTGAGTGAGGCTTGGTGGTTGTTGCTCAAACCATACTAAGACTTATCTAATTCTCCTGAATTAGTGGCGTCTGACATTGGACTTATCTGCTGCAAGTGGATTCTTGCTTCAGTGGCGTCCTTCCCATTTCTTCCTCTCCATTTTTTCTTTCATTTTCTCTCATTTTCTTGCGCAATTATAGCTGCTGCCCTGCACCTATAATTCGCAATTTTAGTGTCTTTAATTGATTCTAATCGGTTGGTTTTGCTCAATTCTAGATCCTACAACTATCCAGCTATCAATTGGTCATTAGAGCTTGTTGAATTTGAGCATATTTGGAGCAAAATTGGGGCTGTTTGGCGTGGGTTTGCTGCACCTATTTAGTGCAGAATTTTCATCATTTTAGTGTAATTCCATCCCTCTTTTCAATTGTAATTTGGACTTGGACTGTCTCCCGGGCCCGAGGTGCCTTTCTGCTGCTATTAGCACTTGTCTGTCTTGTTTGAATTGCTTGATTTCTTGCTAGTTGGGGGCTGTTTTGGGCCGCTAATTCCCACCCCCTAGGTGTTTGTTTAAATGCCTCTTTAATTGCTCATACTTGTTCTTGAGTAATTCTTGCAAATTGCTTGATATAACTGCTTGTTTGTGGTGAAGTGTGGTAACAGGAGGCATTGTTGTCTTCATTTTTCCAAAGATCGTTCACCTACATTTCTCCCCTTCACCATTATTTGTTCATCCCCCATATTCATCTCTTTACTTTCCGCTTTTAATTTTCCGCCATTTAATTTCCGCTTCTCCCTATCCTTTAATTTCTGCTCTCCCCTTTACATTCTGCCATTTACATTTCTGCTCTCCCCATCCTTTTAATTTCCGCTTCCCCCTTTACTTTCAGTCATTTACTTTCAGTCCTCCCCATCCTTTTAATTTCCGCTTCCCCCTTTACATTTCTGCTCTCCCCATCCTTTTACTTTCTGCCATCCCCTTCTACTTTCTACCAATTACATTTCTGTCCTCCCCATCCTTTTAATTTCAGTTTCCCCCTTTAATTTCTTGGCATTTAATTTTGCGCAATTTTTCCTTCTTATTTTTGCCATTTTTGCGCATTTTTGGGCTCTTGTGTTGTTCAATTTCCTACTCTTGTTATGTCTGTTTGATTGGCATTCTGATTGCAAATTTGGATTGACTGCTATCTCTACCTTGGACTTTCCCTGTTTGATTGTGCAAAACGCTCACCTATAGGATCTTTTTTGGTTCATAGTATTGGAAGAAGATCAACAAATTCTAATTGTTGATTTTCCTTCAAATTTTAATTCCAATCTTAAAATTGAACCAAGCGCGTTTCTGTGACCATACCGGTTTTGTATAATCAACAAGGAAGTGCTAAGAAATTTTTTTGGCCATTTTTGAAATCAAGTTGCCATCACGTTTTTACAGTTTTTAGAAATCAGTTTATTCATTATTTTTGCTTTTCTGGGCCACTTGGACCAGTTTACTGTCAGAAAATTCCAAAAATATTACAGTAGGTACAGTTAATTTTCTTTTCATTGTGTACAAATTTCTGTAATTTTCTGTTGGGGAAAAAGACAAAAAAAGAAAGAAAAGGCAAGAAAAATACAAAAGTACGTACGTGCCAAAAATACAAAAAGAGGTGTAAAAAAGCAAAAAGGGTGCAAAGTCAACAACAAGGAAGAAAAAGTCAAAAGACACCTAAAAAAGAGTCAAAAATTCAAAAAAAATTCAGAAAAATAGAAAAACAAAAACAAAGAAATATCCCAACAATACAGTGACAATTTTACTGTAATTTTTCTGTTTCATTTCCCTGTATACCGTAATTGAGTTGTATTTGCTGTTTTCTTAAAAACGACAATTTTGGCAACTCTTTTTCAAAAATCACCAAAAACAATTCTCTTTGCAATTTCTTCCGTCTTGTCTTGTTTGCTGTCTGCTCTTGTGTATAAGCTTGTTTGAGTGCCAACTTTTCTTGTTTGTCATATCAATTCTTTTGTTTTGTCTTAGGATTTTTTCCAATCTTCTTCCAGTAGGTATTTTTCTTTGTTAGTGCGCTTCTATTTGGGTAAGGGTTAAGACTTAGACTCACGTTGGTCTTTGCAACTTCTAATCAACCTCCAACCAAGTAGAAGAGGCAAGAGAGTTTTCATTATAGAAAAAGCCCAAAAAGAGTGACATACACGAGTGATTACATTCCATTGAGTGTAAACACTTAGTGAGTGGTGAGGTCCTTTAAAAAGCTTTCAAATAAAATCAATTTAAGATGTCATATAGAATGTGGAGAAAGGAGCTAGATGAAGATAGGAGAGAATTTAGAAGAGAAAAGGAAGTGAGAAGACACTCTTCTCATGATGAAAGGTATAAAAAAGAAAGGAAGGAAAGAGAAATAAGTAGATATCATTTTGAAGATAGTAAGAAGAAGGAAAGGAGTTATGTTAACTCTAACCATGATAGGAGGAGGTATGAGGAAGAAAGAAAGTTTAGAAAATATGATGAAGAAAGAAAGTATGAAGAAGAGAGAAAACTTAGGAGAAATTATGAGAGTGAAATTAGAAGAAAAGATCATGAAAAGAAGAGAAGAGAAAATAGGAAAAGTACAAAAGATTCTTTTGAAGATAGAATTGAAAGAAAGTTAGAAAAATTTTCTAATGAAATTGAAGATAAGCTTTCGAAATTCTTTTCAAAATCCTTAATTGAGATAGAAGAGAGAAGAAAATTAGAAAAGAAGGAACAATTAGAAAAAGAAGAAGAAGAAAGGCTTAAGAGAGAAAAAGAAAAGGAGGTAGAAAGAGTGCAAATAGAAGAAGTGAAAAACAAAAACTTGGGAAAGCAACTAATTTTATCTTGTGATCCTTTGTTAGCTAACCCTTTGTGTGAAGGCATGAATAAGTTGATGGCAAGTACTTCTATTGTTGCAAAGAGGACAACTCAAGCTATTTAGAGGGAGTTCCCTAAACTAACTTTCTTTATGCATGAAATGCCTCTTTCTATGCACAATTATATGCCTCAAAGCATTACATGTGTAAAAGAAGTAAACAATGTTGATAATGCTTTGAAACCTATTACATGTCTAGAAAAACCAACTAAGTTTAAGAGTGCCATAACATTTACTAGAGATACATGTCTAATCAACTCCTTTGATCAATTTGGATTGAATATGCATGTACCTTTGGTTTGTATCTATAATGTGCATACACATTTTGGACCTAAAATAATTGTTTCATATAAAGATGTGTATTATGCTCTTGAACTAGTAGAGGAAAAGAATAAAATTTTTGATGAAGATATCACATGTAGGAAAACTTGTTTGACATCTATTTCACATGATGATATGCTTCTTGATATGCATGCTCAAAGTGAAGCTTTAAGTATACCACCTTATATGTCCACATATGATGATTTTCATAGACGTAAGGCACTTCCAACTCCATACTTGAGTAAATGCATTTATGATACAAATTATAACAATGACTATAGGCATGTTGAGGCTTTGTTGAAAAATAAATCATATATGCCACATAGTTTTAATTGTGCATTCATTTGGCAATATATTGTGGATTACTTTGTTGGTTTGAAACATGCATATCACTTGTTTAAATTTCATTTTAACCAACTAACCCCTTTACTTGAAAAGAAGGGCTTCAAAAGATTAGTTTTTGATCCAGGATCTAAATCAACAGAGTACATGGACAAGATGATTCAATCTTCATTGAGGGAGTTTTCTAACCCTTATCTCAACTACCTCTTGTTCAAATCCTATGTTTTTCTTTTACCAATCTTTATGATCCCCAAGTATTTTTTTTATGAGTCTTCACTTTGTTTGCTTGGGAATAATACTTATGGGTCTTCTTGTTGTCTAGGCTCAAGGAAGATGTTCAACTTTTGGACCTCTAACTCTACTCTCCAAGGGCTAAGGGAAGTATCTTCTTACTTCCTAAAGTTTGTCATCCATCCCCTTCTTCTACCCAGTTCATTACTCTTAAGGCTTCTTTCTGAATTTTCAGATTTGAGGTCAAATCCTTCTCAAGGGGGAGGGAATGATAACACTCTGCTAGGAGCTTGGACCTGCAAGACCTACATTGGAGGATATGCACCAACTTCAAGCAAGGAAGAGTTGGAGAAATTAGTGTCCTACAAATAAAGGGACACTACCCTACAAAATAAAGGTCACTACCCTACAGAAGGACACCTTGACCCTGGATAGGACCCTTGTCCTATGGACCACCCTTAATTAGGACTCTCTTGTATTTTCTTTTTATTTTTGTATTTTCCTTTTTATTTCGTTCCACATGGGTGCTAATTGTATGGGTTTTATTGGTTAGTAGGATACCTTGCTACAAGGTTTAGGAGGTCATGGGATCTAATCCCACCTAAGATAGAAAATTACCTCATCTTTCTTTTCCTTGTTAAAAGGGGCGCTATTTTTGGATTTATTGGCTTAAGGCTTAGCTTAGCCATAAGCCATTAGGGACATGGGTTCAAATCCCACTTAGGATGAGATTTCACTCATCTTTTATTTTTCTCCCCCTTCCCTCATGTAAGTGGTCGCCCCCTCACTCCCCCTCTCCTATATAAAGGGGCCTCCTCTCTTGTATTTACACACATTGAATTTTGAAGTAAAGGCATTATGCCAAATTTTCTCCTCCCTTTGTGAGTTGAGTGAGGCTTGGTGGTTGTTGCTCAAACCATACTAAGACTTATCTAATTCTCCTGAATTAGTGGCGTCTGACATTGGACTTATCTGCTGCAAGTGGATTCTTGCTTTAGTGGCGTCCTTCCCATTTCTTCCTCTCCACTTTTTCTTTCATTTTCTCTCATTTTCTTGCATTTTCTTGCGCAATTATAGCTGCTTCCCTGCACCTATAATTCACAATTTTAGTGTCTTTAATTGATTCTAATCGGTTGGTTTTGCTCAATTCTAGATCCTACAACTATCCGGCTATCACTATGTCCCGATGCCTAAACTAATTTGTGCTCCCCCTCATAATTTCCCTATTTTTGCTTGGGGTGTTGGTATATGCAGATATGGTTACAATTACCACATTAAGTATGTATAGTTTAAGGTTCTAGTATTTTACTCATGGAATTCAGGGATAAGGTTAGGTATTTGGGTGGCTGGAAGACATCTATAGTTGCTGGACAATTTCTTGGATAACTCTAAAGTGACCTAGGTAATTTCTTGTTTTACTCGTTTCTTAACAAGACTTCAAATTCTATTCCCTGTCCGTTCTAATTGGTTCAAAGATGTCTAAATTACTCTTACTATTTTTGTTATCTTTACTAAGGTGTTTGATTCACTTACTACATGCTCTAACAATTTTCTCTGGTGATTCCTAATTCTTTTCTGCAAGACTACCCTTAATATGACTTAGTTGGGAACTTCCTATCCTTACTTGGGTTTGTAGGTAAATCTCCACTACCTTATGCAATCTATATTATAATTCTTAACTTCCTTGACTAAGGTTCCTCTCCCTTAAGAGTGTCGTGACTAAGGTTTCTCTCTATTGGTATTAATAAGTTTAATTGGTTGACTTTGGATGGTGTACCTACTAAGTTGGCTTTCCGAGAAAAATCTGGTTTGTTCTCACTACCTGGCTAGAGACCTTTACCTCACTCCTCTCCCGAGTACTTCTCCGAGTCCTCGTGGTTAAAACCGATATGGTCAGACTGAAGGTATAGATGGAGTGCTCACATTTGATAACTTCTAGATTTTCAGGGTTATAAGGCATTACCTCCTAAGATTACTAAGTGTCTTCTAAAGGTGGAATAGGAAGAGTTAAAGTATGATTCTCCTGTAATAACTTACCCATTGGTAGGGTTAAAGATTTTACTAATTGCAACTCATGGTAGGGTAAAAGTATTAGGTAACTGAAAACTCACTACCCGTTTGACAGGTCCCCAAACTACCCCAAGATGACTCGAGGGATACACCTATTCTTACACCATCTCAAGGGAAACCTCAATCCTTAACCCTTTCTAGTTTATGTCTAGTTGTCTGCGTTCTTCATGCTATATTGTTAATTTAAGGTAACATCTTGGACCTATGAAATTTTTCAATTTCTACTTACCCTCCTAAATATTCATAACCCTCCTGGACACCTATGTAAGCTTCGGATCACTCTAAAGAGGATAACTATCCTAATCTGAACTAACATTCCTATATTCTCTTTAGTGTGACCTTAACAAGTGTTTGTCTCAAAAGAAATTTTTACTATGTGAATTACCACCTAACAAGTACACACACTCTAACATAGTATGCCATAAAATCACTCATACAAACCAATGTCACAAACAGATAGCAAGTCACACAACACATTCAGATCATACAAATTACACAATCAGGACTACATTATAAGTCAAACAACAACCATCCTCTAAAAATAATGAATCTATCTTAACTAACTTCTTCAGGGGTGCCTTGTGTTTACTAGGGCTTCAGGGTCACATTTTATAAAGCTTCTAAGATGAGGGTTTCGTTCTTAGGAATAAACCTAGGTTACTATCTTTCTGACACAAAGATGGGTGGCCTTAACTTTGTTAGGGAAGTGTCCTAACTTCCTGACCAAAGTATCCTACTCACATAACTAACCATAATCTCCGTGTACAACGCACACACTATAGGAGTGATCAGTCCCTATAATGAGTATGTATACTGTGAGATCATAATAAGTCACGGGCAACTAACCTAACCACAATCCAATTGGATTGAACTGCTCTGATACCAAAATGTAACGTCCTAATTTCTCAACTCAGAAATAATGCCTGTTGGAGACACTATTCCTGAATTTCTGAAAATTATTTCATTAAATTTCGATATCGTCAAACAAAAGCTTAGGCTTTCCAACGATTTGCTTAAGCTGTTACTAATACATACATCACAAACTCATACAAACTGAAAATCTTAATTAAACTTAGGGAAAGAACCTACACTTGGAGTGTTGTGGTTCATAAGACTCTTATCGGAAGTCCGGAAGAGTCTCCCCTAAAAAGAAATGTATACCAGTTCCAAACTTAACCTGAAACTCAGTAAATTGCTAACACAGTTTAACATCACGAATTCACTAACATCAATAACCAAGCCTTTGTGGCCAAACAAAATAAATATATACAACAAATAACTAATTAACTGTCAAACACATAAGAAACTAATTCCACTAAGTACGTCTTCCACTGAAGTAAAACTCAGCTCCACAGTTCCTTTTCACTGCTTCACTATAACCTGGAATTCCTGCACAAACTAGAGTATATCCCTGAAACGTGGGGTGAGACTACAGTCTCAGCGAGTACAACTATGAAAATGCAGTGTGGGGATCAATTATGGAAAAATGTAACACATAATACAAATTAACACAAAGCTCATGACTAAATTCTGATCCTTTACATAATGGAAACTTATTTTAAATCAAGGTAAGGATACATGTACACTTCTAATACACAACAGTTATGGCATAAACTCGTACATCACAATCAACTCAATATAAAATGCAATTATGTTGCAACTCACTGTTGTGCCCAGTAGTCATGATCTTATCACTTAAACTGGAGTTAGAACTGAGCTCAGACTGCGGGGAACGTCTTCCCCGGGGACGAATCCCACCCATTACTGGACCGAAGTTAAGTTTTCACATAATAACTTATTTTTAACTCACGGTTGAAACCGACTTATATTATCTCAATGCTCATAATCTCAATGAATTATCAATTAATAAGAATCATGTTGACAAAATACTAATTCAATAGATTACATACATTTCATGTTATTTCAACTTGCTAATTTCTTACATATAACCCTGAATAGCATTTTTAAACAATTACATCAACATAATTCCTATTTTCATACTCTAAATCTCAATAATTATAAACTTATCAATCAATATAAGAACAAAACCCTAACTTCCCTAAGTATCAAACCTAGCTTCTATAAAAAATAATGCATGTACCATTCACAATCTACAAAACATACATAATCTCCATTAAGCAATATTTACAAACATAGAGAAAGGGATTAGAGAGTAGGGATCATGCCCAAGCACACAATCAAAGAAGATGAAAGTGGGTGAGTTGTACTCACCTCAAAGATACTAAAAAAGAAGGCAATTGGAGTTGAAGAAAGGCTTGAAGTGAAGATCCAAGGTCCCCTTCCAAGCGTTCAAGCTCCAAAACACCCATTCCTTACAAGAAATTCCCTTCCTCTCTCTAAACTCTCTAACTTCTCTCTAAAAGAATGGAAGAAGAAGAAGAAGAAGTGAAGAAATTGGAAACTAAATGAAGGGTTTTGATCCTATAAGTGAATTCTCGCTCAAGCGAGATATTCTCGCTTAGGCGAGTGTGTCGGTTGCATGCTTTTTCTTCACATTCTCGCTCAAGCGAACTGTCTCGCTCAAGCGACAATGATCCAGAAAAGCCCTCTCTTTGGACAATTCTCGCTCAAGCGAGATATGCAGAAACTCTATTTCTTCCCTTTTTGCTTCATAATTCGCTCAAGCGAGAATATCACGCTTGAGTGAGAATACGCTTGTTTGAAGGTGCAAAATAGATCAGAACCCTATCATATAGCATATCAAACTGAAGCCCCAGATCTTAGCTTTCTAACCCAAGTGGAATCACCTCAATTGGACACTTGTAACTCTAGATATTTTGGAATTAGTGAGCAAAGGTCATAGGGCTTAAAACTCAAAATTGAGCAACAACCTTGGTTGAAGCCCAACGGGGCACACTCCACATGAACCATGATGTATCTCATCAATTGACTTCAATAAGGCTAAGACTAAGGGTCCTAATTGTTCATGAGGCTGTGCTCCTCTATTCCCTTGTTTCCTTTGCCAAAACACATTCCTAACTTAATTACTCTTTTAAATCTACCCTTAATGCCCATAAATTCTCATTATCCTCATAACGTTGCTCAATATTCTTCCTCTTTCCTCAACTTCTCACTCCCTTTCTAACTTACCTTTAGTTGGACTTAAGTCCTATTTTTCCGGGATGTTACATTAGGCAACTCAATAAAGTAACCATTAAGAATAAGTATCCTCTCCCTAGAATAGATGACCTTCTAGACCAGCTCAGGGGAGCGTCCGTGTTCTCCAAGATAGATTTGAGGTCAGGCTACCATCAATTCAAGATCAAGAGTGAGGATATTCCAAAGGCTGCCTTTAGAACTAGATACGACTACTATGAGTATTTGGTGATGCCTTTTGGCCTAACCAATGATCATGTCGTGTTCATGGATTACATGAACCGAATTTTTCGGCCATACCTGGATAAGTTTGTTGTCGTATTCATCGATGACATTCTTATCTACTCCCAATCCTTAGAGGAGCATGAACAGCACCTTAGGGTAGTATTGGGCACTTTGAGGGAGAAGCGATTGTTCGCCAATCCTGAGAAGTGCGAGTTCTGGATGGATCGAGTTCACTTCTTGGCTCACGCCACCTCCAATGAAGGGGTGTTTGTAGACCCCAGCAAGATAGAGGTTGTAGTTGAGTGGGAGAGACCAAAATCCATCACTAAGATTAGAAGCTTTTTAGGTCTGGCCGGTTACTCTCGGCCATTCATTAAGGTTTTTTCCCAATTAGCCTTACCCCTCACTCGACTGACCCGCAAGGGCCATGCCTTCGTGTGGGATGAGAAGTGTGAGAGAAGTTAACCACCACCCCGGTGCTAGTGTTGCCAGACCTGTCTAAACCCTTTGAGGTTTATAGTGGTGCATCAGGTAAGGGTTTAGGCTGTGTCTTGATTCAGGAGAGGAGAGTGGTGGCCTATGCTTTTAGGCAGCTCAGGCCTCATGAGGAGAACTACTCCATCCATGACTTAGAACTAAGAGTCATGGTATTTGCCCTAAAAATTTGGAGGCATTACCTGTATGGAGCGAAGTTTGAGGTCTTTAGCGATTATAAGAGTCTCAAATACCTTTTTGATCAGAGAGAGCTCAACATGAGGCGGAGAAGGTGGATGGAGTTTCTAAAAGATTATGATTTTGAGTTAAAGTACCACCTGGGCAAGGCCAATGTTGTGGCCGACGCCCTGAGTAGGAAATCCTTGCATGTATCATTTATGATGGTACATGAGATGGAACTTCTAGAGGCCTTTAGGGACCTCAAGCTAGATGTGAGCTTAGACGGAAGTAACCTTAGACTTTCTAGACTAGAGGTCACCCAAGAGCTAAGAACCCGCATTAGGGAAGCCCGGGCACTAAACTTAGACCTCCAGGCCCGCAAGGGGCAACCAGGTTTCTTTGAGTCAGGGGACAAGATGATTCTCTTCCAGGGAAGAGTCTGTGTCCCTAAAGGGGGTAGTCTAAGAGTGAAAATTCTAGAGGAACATCCTGGAATCACCAAGTTGTACCAGGACTTGAAGGTCATGTTTTGGTGGGATGGTATGAAGAGGGATGTGGCGGACTATGTTTCTAAGTGTCTAGTATGCCAACAGGTTAAGATTGAGCACCAAAAACCCTTAGGAACACTCCAACCCTTAGAAATACCCGAGTGAAAGTGGGAGGCCATATCCATGGACTTTGTGATGGGACTACCTAGAGTCCCTGCTGGTTTTGATACCATTTGGATGATTGTGGACCGGCTGACCAAGTCGGCCCACTTCCTGCCAATTAGAGCTACCTACCCCTTAAGCAAGCTAGTGGACCTATACATCAAGGAGATTGTGAAGCTCCATGGTGTACCCTCTAACATAGTGTCAGATAGGGATCCCAGGTTCACCTCTAGGTTTTGGAAGGAGTTACACCAAGCTTTTGGTACTAAACTCAGGTTTAGTACAACATACCATCCTCAGACTGACGGTCAGTCTGAGAAAACCATCCAAACCTTAGAGGACATGTTGAGGGCATGTGTGTTAGATGAGAAAGGAAATTGGGATAGGTACCTGCCACTCGTAGAGTTTGCCTACAATAATAGTTTTCATAGCAGCATAGGTATGGCACCCTATGAGGCCCTGTATGGCAGGAAATGTAGGTCCCCACTCTGTTGGTATGAGGCGGGGGAGAGTAACTTATTGGGTCTAGAGTTGGTCCAAGAGACCACTGAGAAGATTAAGAGAATTAGGGAAAACTGGTAACTGCCCAAAGCCGGCAGAAGAGTTATGCCGATAGGAGGAGGAAAGACCTAGAGTTTAAGGAGGGTGAACATGTATTTTTGAAAGTCACTCCCATCACAAGTATTGGAAGGGCAATCAAAGCCAAGAAACTCAATCCCCGATTCATTGGTCCTTTCCAAATCTTGCAGAGGATTGGTTCTCTTGCATACCGGATAGCCTTGCCACCCCCAATTGTCCAATACTCATGATGTATTCCATATCTCCCAGCTGAGAAAATATGTCCATGACCCTTCCCACATCATAAGCACCAAATCAATTCAATTGAGGGAGGATCTGACGATTCCAACTAGACCTGCACAAGTTATTGACCGGAGTGTCAAGGACTTGAGGAATAAGACCATCCCGTTGGTGAAAGTGGTTTGAGCGGGTCAATCACCTAAGGAGGCTATATGGGAGAAAGAGGATGATTTCCTCACTCAATTCCCGGAATTGCTTTTGTGAGGTAAGACTTTAGTTTTTAACTTAGCCAATTTTGGGGACAAAATTGATTTAAGGGGGTAGAATTGTAACATCCCAAGAATTCAAAGTTAACTATTAGAATTAGGGGTATAAAATAAGGACCTAATAGAAGAAATAAGACTTAAAGGGAAGGAAATGAGTTAGGATTAAAGAGAAGAGAAAATAAAAAGATGGGATTATGATATTCTCTCTCAAGTGAGAATTGCTCGCTTGAGCGAGTATATCAGTAAAAACTCACAAAATCTTTTCTAGTTTTCTCGCTTGAGCGAGAAGGGTCACGCCCAAACGAGAGACAGGGGAGATTTTGGGGTGCTCTTTGGAAGAATTTTGCTCAAGCAAAATTGGTTTCGCTCAAGCAAAATTCAACCAGAATTTGGGAGGATACTCTCTGGAGTATTCTCGCTCAAGCGAGAAGATTCTTGCTTGAGCAAGAATACGAAAGGGGGAAAATACCATCTCCTTCGCTCAAGCGAGAATTACTCGCTTGAGCGAGAGCACGCGTACCAGAATAAAAACCTTAATTAGGGCATTCATTTCTCACTTTCCTCTTTTCACCCACATTCCATAGAGAGAGATAGAAGCCCTAGAGAGAGAATGAGCTTGAAGGAGTAGAAAAGCTAGCTTGGAGGCATTCAACCACCATTGGGAGCTTGGATTCATCATTTCCCTAACTCATTTCCCTCTTTGTTTCCCTATTTCAAGGTGAGTGTGGCCCTCACTCACTCTCTTCTTGTGTGAATCCTTTGTATGAGCCCTCCTCCTTTTTCCCTTGCTTCTATTACTGCTGGTGATTGATTAAAGGGATAGTTATACTTGGATTGTGAATTGTTGGTTGAAATACTTGATATATCAAACCTAGAGAGAGAAGGAGCTTGAATGAGTAGAAAATCTAGCTTGGAGGCATTCAACCACCATTGGGAGCTTGGATTCATCATCCCCCCCTCATTTCCCTCTTTGTTTCCCTATTTCAAGGTGAGTGTGGCCCTCCATCACTCTTCTTGTGTGAATCCTTTGTGTGATCCCTCCTCCTCTTTCCCTTGCTTCTATTACTGCTGGTGATTGATTACTGGGATAGTTAGACTTGGATTGTGAATTGTTGGTTGAAATACTTGATATATCAAACCTTAGGTCATATGATTTAGGTATTTTTTATAATCATGCTTATACCCTATGTTCTTTTATGTTTATGGGCCTTTGGCCACCATTGATCATGTCATTAAGGTTCTCGGACCATCATGAAGCCTTCGGGCAATCACAGAGTCATTGACCATCACGGGCCTTCGGGCATTGAATTTTAATAACTAGGGGGGTAGCCATATCAAACTCACGGCCAAGAGGGAGATGGGGGTCCTCACCTTAAAAGTAACTTATGTACATTGATCTTTATAATAAAACTTAATCATAGGTGGCCCCGGACGATGGTCCTTGGTCACATGGCCGAGCGCTCAATCACAATAATAGTGAAAAGACTGCGAGTGTCGAGTATGTCGAGTAAAAACACCATCACAATCCTAGTTACTTTCCCTGTATATATTATGTGTTGATGACTGATTGAACTGAGAATACATGATTAATATTGGGTGTTGCATGCCATTTACTTGAGACCCACACATTGCACGTTTTGGCTCGCTCACCGGGACGTTAGTCTCACCCCACGATATGGGATTTACTTTCAAATGTGCAGGGTAACCATCCAACAGGTTGACGGAGTGGTGTACTAGAGGATTGGGCGATAGTCTAATTATGTTCATTTTGTCTAGATATTTTTGTATAGGCACTGATTGTATCTCTTTTCTTTGGGATAGGGAAGTACATGTGGGGCCTTTTGGGTTATCCTATATGTTTCAGGATGCATGTACTTTCATATCCTTAATGCCCATTCATCAACTAATGTATTTTGAGCCTATGTAGGCAACCGTTGATATTATGGTTATTGTATCTATGATTGTGGCTTAAGTGTTAGAATTACCGAAGCGATGTTGTTGTATGCCGATATTTAAAATATGCGAAATAATTTCACGAATTCACTAATAGTGCTTCCAACATGCATTATTTCTGAATTTAGAAATTAGGAGGTTACATGCTTGATAGAAAAGAATACTTAGAAGCCTGGAGAAGCCCTGTAAGAATAATACTTTGTGTGTTGCCTGAAGAGGCAGTTGATAAAAAAGAATACTTGTAACTTTGATAAGTTAGTGGAAAAATCTCACGGTGTGTGAGGACTGGATGTAGTCCAAGGTTTTGGGTGAATGATAAGTGCTTAGAATTAGTCATTTTTAGGTGTAATTTTAGCACTTGGGAATGATAATTGTCTTTAATTTAGCCCCTAATTGCCCTTTTATTGCTTGAATTCAGTTTATGTAGTTTTTAATTTAGTTTTGGAGTTTTGAAGCTATTTGTTGAGGAAATTACCCTTTTTCAGGCTTGGGAAGAAGATAAAGAAATTTCAGAAGTAGCCAAAGAGAAAAATGTGGAAAAAATTCACTTCCTAAAAAGTGTGCTGAAGCACACTTTTGCGAGCTAAAACACACAATTTTCAGACAAGCGAAAGTCTAAGGACGAGTTTCTCATCTTCTCAAGAGTGCGCTCAAGCACACTTTTGTGGGCTTGAGCACACAAAATTCAGAGTGCCTAAGCCAAGTCTCTCTTTCTCAAAAAAGCGCTTAAGCACGCTTTAGTGGGTTGAAGCACACAAATTCAGACAGCTCGAAATCGAAGCATAACTCTTCATGTTAAAAGGGTGCGCTCCAGCATATCTTGCGTGCTGAAGCGCACTATTTTCAGACAGCTCGAAGCCCATTTCATATCCTTTTTAAAGGCGCGCTCTAGCACGCTTTAGCGTGTTGAAGCACACTACATCTTTCTTAAAAGTAAAAGTGCGCTCAAGCACACTTACCTTGTAATGAAGCGCACGCAAGTTTCGTCAGTTTCGAGCATATTATAAAAGGAAGAAAGTGAAGCTTTTAAGGGAGCTTTTTGGTAATCCTCTTCTTCAAGTTTCTCCAGGAGCTCTGCTAGGGTTTGTTCCTCTATTTTCTTTTTCTCCATTTCTCTTGGGTTGTAAGTGCTACTATGAGTAACTAAACTTTTATTTTGGGATTGAATGTAATCTAATCAAACTTGGATGTATTTTGGATTCATTTATCTATAGAAATTTCGTTTCTTTTCAATATTGGCATTTTCATTCTACTCTTAATGCTTGATTCTATTAACTCAGTAGTAATCTTGATTTAGATTTCTTGAAGTAGCAGGAACGTATTTCAGGGAAATTTGATTTGGACGAAAAATGCTCGATAGGTCGAAACGCTAGGAATGGCTTTCGATTTATCGATAGCTTTAAAACATCTTTTCTTAATGCTAGGAAACTTGTTAAATATTGGAGGAATCAGTGTTTAGGGGGTTGTTCTAAGGATTTCACATTGGAGGAATCGGTGTGAATGATTTTAGCTTGTGCTTCAATATTGTCTAGTTCGAATACTATAGATTTTTTATTTCCAAAATACATAATAATACGATAGATGAAATGCAATCCCAGTTTTTCCCACTTGAACTTTCCTTAACTTTTACTTTGCATTTTATTACTTTTATGCAAGTTTAAATTAGTTGTTACAAAAATCAAATATGAACCAAATATTCTCCTTTTTGTACATATACTTAGTAAGCTAAACTTTGAATTTTGATTGAAACCGTTCCTCGTGGATTGGACACTCTTACTTAAAATCTATTATACTATTGCGACATTGGTACGCTTGCCAACACCGCAACAAGTATTTTTGGCGCCGTTGCCGGGGAACAATGTTCTTTTAAAATTTTTAGTTAGCTTAGTAAGTGTTGTGAATATTTTTGTGATTAGTTCTTTGTTCATAGTTTATTTTCATTTTAATTTCTTCTTGGTGCTAATCCTTGCTTGAGTGTTATATGCTTCATCGAGGTAAAGCTACTGCAGATCAACTGGTGTTCGATCAAGAAGTTGAAAGAATGGCTAGGAGAAAACAACAGTAGAAGAAGAAGAAGCAGACAAGCATTCACTCAAGGAGAAGAACTAGGCAGTTCCTCTACCCCACAACCAACACAAACTCAACCAATCCCTGAACCAATCATGGCTGAAGAAAGACCTCCCCCACCTCCACCAAGGCGAACTTTAAGAGATTATGTTATGCAACAAGGGCCGAGACACTTCTCGAGCATTGCAATTCCAGCTACTACAAGAGCATTGGAGATGAAGCCAGCTTTTCTAAGCTTAATCAGTGCTCATCAGTTTACGGGAATGGACCATGAGGATCCATACACCCATCTTTCTACTTTTTGTGAATTAATAGGAACTATGGGTTTTGATAAAGGAGATATGGAAGTTGTATACTTACGTTTATTTCCTTTTTCTTTGGCAGGGAAAGCAAGGGAATGGCTGAAATCTCATCCTAATCAAAGTTTAACAAGCTGGAGTATTGTAGAGGATAAATGCTTGAACCGATTCTTTCCACCCTCTCGATACATCAAGGCAAAATCTGATATTTCTACTTTCAGGCAAGGGCTAGATGAGCCATTCTGTGAAGCCTGGGAGAGATTCAAATCCTTATTGAGGAGATGTCCTAATCATGGGTTTGAAGACATAGCCCAACTTAATATCTTTTGCAATGGTCTGAGGTCTGATACAAAGATGATCTTAGATGTTGCAGCAGGAGGAACCATGTTGGCTGTAGATGTTGAGCAAGTGATATGAACCTTGAGGTTCTATTTTGACTGGACCTTAGAAAATTCTGAATAAAAAATATCACTTTTCTTGACAAGCACTCTTTCTGTTCTTTGCAATATTTTCTTTTTCTTTTCTTTTGCTATTTTCTTTTCTTTTTCTTTCTTGATTTTCTAACACCAATTAAAATGAGATAGATGAATAACAAATAGTAACCTTGTCAAAATGAAATTCACCCTTTGAAAACTTGAAGAATAAATCACATATAATTCAAGTAATACATATAGGAAAAATAGGTTTTGAACAAATAGAAAACGTAGAAGAAATAGAAGAGATAGAAGGTGGACGTCACACTTTCAAGACTTGAAAGATAAGTCCTTGAAGATACACACACAAAGGTGAAGAACCTTTTATAATCTTCACTCTTGACTAGCAAGAAACTTAGAGAAACACTATCAAAGTAAAAGTAATTTTCTGCATAAATATTCTAAACCTTCTTGCATGCATGAAGCATGTATTTATAAGAGTTTACAAGGTAAATTAGGGCCATGCAACCAGCTGCATTACACTCCCAAAATCATCCCCAAAATACCACTTTACATACTTCCCATGCAATCCTAAGTACATTACTAGGAAATAAATAAAACAAGCTAATAAAACTCAACCTAAACAAGCTTATTTGGCCGCATTTTCCAACCAGAATTTTGAGCACATGTGGCTGATTGAATTCTTGAATTGTAACCACCAAACATGGATTAAAATGGATAATGATTCAGCCAATAAGTGGCCGCATGTAACAGCCCCCATTCATCAAATTTTCATTCATTTTGTAACCTTCCTCTTCATGACTTGGCCGCCACCTTAATAGCACTTCATTCTCCAATTTAAAGCTTTGTTGGGTCCGTTTTGAAGACTCTTTACTTAGCCAATTATGCACATGTTGGCCGCACATGATGTGATGAATTAGGCTTCCATGTTGCTCCAAAAATTGACTAGGTTCATGCGCACCTAGCAAGCCATTTCCAACGTCTAGTAGACAAAGCTTTAATGCAATTAAAACTACATTACAACCTTGTTTGTAACTACCAGAAAAATTATTTCTTTGTCTTTGTAACCCCCTAATCTTTATTGAAAGCAAATAAAAATCATAATTCAGCAAATTAAAGATGAGTTGGCCGCCCACATGGCCTCCTCCAAAGCTCTTGATGGTTCTTCAACTTGTAGTTGCATTAATGACAACTGTCACTTCATCAATGGCTCCTCCTTCTTCAACTTGAATGCAATTAATGAACTGATCACTTTCATTAATGCTCTTGTTGCTTTGAAGTTGAGCATCTTTTAGTACAAGTTGTAGAGCCTCCTTTGCTTTCCTAGCTTGCGCCCTTGTCATGGGTCCCCCTAGCCTTTTGACTGCTTGACTGATGTCCACATCAGCAAGCTACAAGAATCATTGATGCACTGGCATCCACTTACCAACAAGCTCAACATGGTAGCCAAGCTTGACTTGAGCACTAATGATGTAATGTTGGCTCAAAACAAGATTCTCACTGATCGAGGCCGTACTCAACCAAATAAAATGAATTAAAGTGCAGTAGGTTGATTAACCCAAAGTCGTCTCTCTCAAGGAATTCAATTACAAATTCAATGTTTCAAATTCAAGCAACTCACACACACACTCAGGGGGGTTTTGTTTGTTCATTTCTTAAAATTCAAGAACATAGAACTAAAATTCGAAATTCAGAAAGTATGTATGAAAATGGATGAATTCCCAAGGTCATTCACATAGGATCTTTCATTGATTTACAGAAAATTATCAATTCCTACACAAATTCGAATTAACCAATTAAGCATCAATCAATTCATCAATTATCTCTTACATGGATTAAGAAAACTTGTGTCAGAATCTAATCCCTAACCTACTGAAGTAAGCAAACAATAGAATCATCTTAGAATTAAGCAAACTAAGATTCAAATTTAGGATTAAGAGGGGAAGAACTATGAAGCATGCATTCCAATTCAAGATTCAAAATCCTAGAATTCTAGAGATTAGGAGAAGAGAAAATGTGCAGAAAATTGTAAAACGAAATTGCATAGATGAAACCTCAAGATCCAATGCTTAGAACACTTGAGAATCAACCTTGAATTTAGCCTTCCATGGAGGTTGAAGAGAAAAAACGAAAATGGAAGAAGAAGAAGAAGAAGATGAGGGAAAAGTCCTTTAACTATTTAGCAACACACCTATTTATAGAGCCTAAATCACTAACAATCTGATTAGGCCTTAATTGGGCCGAAATTAATTAAAACATGCCCACAAACTAATTACAAAACTAAGCAAATTCGGATTTGCAATAGACAACATCAGTAGGCGATTTTGAAACAGCAACTGCTCCTAATTCCTTCATGGGAATATGGTCATATAGCATATCAAATTATAGCCCTGGAAGTTAGCTTTCCAATGCCACTGGAAGCACTCAAATCAGACACCTTTAGCTCCAGATATCATAAAAACAAGACAGGTAGGTCAGTAGGCTTAAAAATCCGAATTTAAACAACATTTACAGTTAAAGTCCAATTAAGCCCAATTTGGTAAATTCCAATTAAAGTAGTGGACTTAATCACAATTAAAGTCCAAGAAAGCTAAGATTAATTACGTAAAGTGATCGTCAAATTCCCCCACACTTGCCGTTTTGCACTCTGGGCAAAACACCACATGAAGCCAAAAATCAATTAGGGAGCACAATGCAAATACAAGTGGCATAATTATCAAGAGATCCAAGGAATGCATTGGAGTAGGCAAAATACAACATCCAAAGGAATCATGGAATCAAGAAAAATATGAATGGAATTCCCTACAATTTAGCAAACAAGAGGGTGAATCAAATCAAAGGGGTGAATCAAGAGTGATAGAATCCTCACAAGACAAACTCTCCAACTCTCATGTGTTTAGGCTTGTGTATATACACTCAAAGCACTCATGAAAGCAAGCACTACCATAGGCTTGGCAAGACTATAATATCCACAACAATTGAGACACATGCAAGCAAAGATCAAGAGGACTTTAAATAGGATGTAATGGGGTGAAGGTAAAGGTAGGGAAAATGAAGGATAAGAAGCTATACACCCAAAAGAATAGAGGAGCAATGGGGAATAAATCCATAAATGCAAGTAGCATACATCTCAAGATTACAATTAAACTCCTCTTTTCTACCTTTTGACCCATTTTTGAATTTCAAGAACACTTTATTTCTTTGCTTTTTTTAATACTTTTCTTTTGAGCTTTTCTTTATTCTTTCTTTTTTTTTTACTTTTATTTTTTTTTAATTTTTTTCTTCTTTTTTTTGTAACTAGCCAAAGGTCAACAATATGATATCCACATGAGAAGATAAGATAAGAAATTGAAGTACACCCCCACACTTACTCAAGAACTTATTCCCAAAACAATTCCAAAGCTCCTTTATCCTCTAAGGCAAGGACAATCATGGTTTTTCATTTTCAAGGCTTGTAATGAGCTTTCAAAAACAAGAAATGGGATCCATAGGCTCAAAGGGGCTCACAAGTGGAAAATCATCAAGGTAGGCTAATATGGCTAGTAGCTCAATATCAACAAAAATGCCTCAATTATCTCAATTCATGCATCTGAACAAAGTTGCAAATCAAAGAGTCAAGCCAAGTTCTAGAGCACAAGCAAACAAGAGTGTCACACAAGAAAAAGAGAGAATGGCATAGAATGGTCCATCCATCAATAAGGCTCAAAATCTCACCAAGGACAACTCTATCACAAAAGATTCAACCCAATAATTATCAAAACCAACTTATTCACCAAATTATAAGGAATCCAATCAACATAAGTCATGAAACTAATTATCCAAGAATGATGAAAATGCCAACTACCAACACAAATCCTAAAAATCCAATGAAAAGCATGCCAATTGTATTAATTTTTCTACTGTCAAAAATTCTATTTTTGCTGTAAAATTCGGATAACTGTCAAAATCCTGCTGTAAAATGAAATTCTACTGTAAAAATATTGCTGTATAAAATTCTGCTGTAAACAACAACAGTAAAAACGTACAGCAGCCTACAGTAACACAAAAACAGCAACAACAACAACAACAAAACAACAAAATAGACAGTTTACAGTAATTCCAGACAGCAAAACAGAAACAACAATAGCTTTAGAATAGCTACGAAAATGCTGACAGCAAATCAAAAATATCAAATTTCCTATAGAAAATAGCAAAAATACAGTAAAACAACAATTTTTTTCAATCCTAACAATTACTAAAAATCCTAATCAATATAATCCTAATGTCCTACTACAAATCTCCTCCCCCACCCTTAAATCACACATTGTCCTCAATGTAAATATAATCAAATTAGAGAACAAAAGACATAGTGCAATGAAAATGTGAGAAAAGAGAAACTCCCGTTCACCCAACTCCCGTCCTGGGAATTCTTGAATCATGCGGTACCACCTGTACCAGGCTCATCCAAGTGCTATTTGAAATAAAATATAGAATGCCAGTGTGCAGCAACTTGGTGAGCTCCCTTATTATTTGCAGCAAAATCTTCTCCTTTTGTTCATCCTCCACGCCTGCATGCTCGAACTGGCTAGGGAATGGCTTTTCCAATAATGGTGGCTACACAACAGGGAGCAATGCGGTACTAGAAGGTGATTCTGCAACCTGCACATCAACAAAGTCAGATTTATATGTAATTGTTGTAATCAAGCCTGTGCATTCTGACTCTGTTGAATCAGTAACTACTATATCAACTCCAAGACCTGCAGAATCACTACCAATATTCATAAACTTGTCAATTTCAGCACATGCACTACATGTAAAATAATCAGTACATGAATCAAAGTGTAACCATTGCTGAAATCAGACAAGAATGGAAAATCAAACTCTCCTTCAAATTCAGACAATTTTTTTCAACAACAGGTTCAACATGCAAATCATTATGAAATATAGAATGGTCCTCAATAGGATCTAAACTCATAACATTTGAATCCTGTGATTGAATTTTATGTAAGGCGATAGCCATCTGCCCAATTTGAATTTCATGATTTTGAAATGTGGCTTCTGTTCGTTGCTGGAAATCCAAATTGTCAACTGCCATTTGCCTTATCAACTCTTCCAGAGAGGGATCACTCGTGGAAGGTGCAACAATTTGTGGTGGATACTATTGTTGTTGCAATGGCGGGGGCTGGTATGGCCAGCTTGGCTCAGCAACCTGAAAACGAAACTGATTAGGCACATAAAACTGTTGCTGATGAGGTATATAATTATCATAAATATCTACAACATATGCTGGAGGAGAGAAATAATCCTCAGACTCATGCAAAGTAGGGCAGGAATCTGTGGGATGCTCAGGTGATGTACAAATCCCACACAACTTCACAGGTATTTGAGGTACTGCTAACTTATTGATCAAAGAAGCTAAATCATCCATATTATTCTCTATTGTTAAATGATTAACAACATATGATATATCCTCCTCATGAACTCCCACAGGAAAAATCATTGAGTTGCTTCTGGAACTAAATTCTTGATTATGTGAAGCCATGCACTCAATGAGTTCTCTCAAAGTCAATTCAGCCATAATATTAAAATTAGAATCAATAAAACAATAATGAAAAAAAAGGAAGAAACAAAATTAGAAACAGAAACACAATCCCTAAACTAGACATTATCAAACAAGGACTCACTATCGCTAACAGAATTATGCACAAATGGAATCCTAGACTCTCTAACCAACCTATGATATGTATGATCAGTTCCTAGATCAAATGGATATAGGATACCTGGGTTTGCTCTAGTCATACACCAAATGCACACAAAAATGCACAAAATGAGCCATACAACAGCATGTTAGCATATAAAGGCAACCTATATCAAATGAGTAGAAAACAATGAAATGGATGCATGAAAAACACTATATTAACATAAGAAAACCCCACAAAAAATTTCAGATCAAAATTCAAAGCCTAAGTACCAAAACTACCTAAGGTAAGAAAGGAAAAATACACCAATAAAAACTTAAAAATTCCAGAAAAAATAGAAAACGATCTTTTTTTGCTATTTTATAGTCCACCTACCGGCATAGTGGGGAGCAGCACTCTAACTAGCTTTTTCTACCCCAAAAGCATATAAAATATGTGAAATTCTGACACTCCTAGCTCAAGTTATGTCCAATTGAAGTAAACAGGTAAAAATAAGCCAGTGCAAAGTATAATCTCACAATTTGGAGCTATCTAACAGCAACTGGGGTATCTAAAATTCATTATTAACCTAAAGAAACGTGGACACAAAAATTGGCACAAAAATTCAACCTCTAAACATGTTAAACAAAAAGTCAAATTTAATTGCAAAAGTCAACAGCAGAAAAGTCAAAAGCAAGTTCAGCAACTTATGCAATTCAATCTGAATCAAACCAAATCAATCCTAACTTCATCTAAACAATATCTAAACATCATACAATGACTAAACACACTAATTACAATGACTTAACACATCACACAACTCAAAACACAAATTGAACCTCACTAAAAGCAATGGAACAATAACTATGACAGATTAGGCTACTTACCTCAAAGTTGTGAACCAAAATTGATCAAACTGAATCTGCACAACCAATGTTAGTATACCAAAACACAATATGAATTATGACTCTACTTCCTAAACACAGAACACCATACGAATTTGTGAATACCCAATTTTATCCGGGCTAAAATTAGTTTTGTTTTAATTTGAATTTCAGTTGAATTTGATTTATAAATAAAATCTCAAAATAAAAGAAATTCAAAAAAAATATATAAATCGGAAAATGGTTTTAAAACTCAAAAAATAAATAGGTTAGAAATTCAAAAAATAAATTTGATATTTAGAAAATAAAAATATGAAAAATCAAATAAAAAAAAATTATTTCAGAAATAATGAAAAAAATCCGAAATTTTAAAAAAATAATAAAAATTAAAAAGGGGATAGTCTGGTTTACTTGATTTGTTGCTAAAAATGTGGAGAAAGTGGGAGTTGTTGCAAGTGGATAAAGATCATGGAGAAGAATTAGGGATGAGTTTTTCAAAGTGGAAGATATGGCAGTTATGTGAGAGTACTATAAAAGGAACCAAACTACACTGAAGAAGGGGGCTGAAAAAAAAATTCACGGTTACAAAAAAACAGAGGCTTATTGATTTAGAGAGAAAGGAAGAGATTAAGAGAGAAAAAGATAGAGTTGAAAAGAAGAAGAAGCACGAGAGGGATAGGAAGCGCCAAGAAGCACACAGAAACAACAAATAGGAGCAAGATAGAGCAGCACCAATAGTCAGTAGAGAGAAATTCATCCTTGAGGTTTTATTTCACTATCCTAATTCTATTGTCTCATATCTGTTGTTTCTTTGCATTTGGTTCTTAAATATTGATGTTGTATGATTGATTTATTGGGTTAATTTATGATGAGAGGTGTTATCTGGATACATGAAAAGCTAAACTAAGATATGGATAATGAAAATTGTATGATCCTACAGAAATTCAATGAATCCAATGTGTAAACAGAGTGATACCAGTAAAAATTAAATCCAGTCCAATTTACTGTACCAAAATGGAGTCTCATTTACAGAAATAGGAATAATTATCCACCCCATACCCCTGTCACCTCTTTCCCCACCGACGGCCACCTGAAAGCGCTACACACCGTCCATCCGTCGTTGTTGTCTCGTGTGTCCAGACCAGCTCCCACCACGTGCAGCCATCTCCATCCCTCAGCTGCGTCAGTTCGTCGTCGCCGGCGACGCAGTCCGTCTGGCAGCCTCATCCTTCCCCATAGCCGCGTCGGTCTCGGCCTCTCCGAGCAGCAGCCTCGCCGCGAGCAGTAGCTGCGCACCACCGCGCAGATCCCGTGGTTTTCCACCTCCCACCGTGAAAGTCGCCGCGTGCAGCCCTGTACATCACCGCGCCGGTCTAAGTCCGCGGCCACCAAGGAATAGCGTCCCTCTCTTCTTCCCTTCCTTCCCCTGTTTCCTTCTTCATCTTCTTCCCCTTGCTCTTCCCCCTTCTCTCTCAGCCGCCTCCCTCTTCCTTCTTTCCTTTCTTTTCCTCTTTCTATTAGGTTAGTGATAGTGTGTGTGTTAGAGGAAGGGGCGTGAGGGTTTCAAATGAAACCTGATCCCTTCCTCCCTTTTTTTCTTTTATTTTTTTTAAAAAATAATAATAATAAAATAAAAATATAATAAAAATAAATAAAATAAATTTTACTCAATTTTAAATTTACTCTTAATTTGTTTCTTTGTTTTGAGTATATGTTTTAAGCTTTTGAATATTATGTGTTTGATTGTTTGTTGTAAATGCTAACATTGTCTTGTACATATTTGTCAATTTTATATCCCTTTGTGAATAAATAATATTTCAAATGCTTTAATAAAATTCGGAGTATTTTATTTTAATCTATGCAATGACTAAATGGGTTAATTGAGCAGTGGATACTGACTTTAACTTATCATAAGGGTTTATTGAGTAAACCAAGTGTTTGACTTGAACTCTGTGCAAAAATAGGTTATAATAAAATATTTCTTTCCAAAATTAAAAATTTCTTTTTAAAATAAAATATTTCTTTTCAAATAAAAAATTCTTTTCAAAAATATAAAAAAATCAAAAATTTATTTTCAAAATAAAATATTCCTTTTCAAAATTAAAACAAAAAAAAAATCCTTTTCAAATCTTAAAAATTCTTTTCAAAATTATAAAAAATAAAAAATATACGAAAAATAAATTTTCGCAACGACTAATAATATTAATTGAGCAGTGGATGCTGACTTTAATATTATTAAGATCGTAAGGGTTTATTAAGCAAACCAAGTGTTTGATTTGAACCCCGTGCAAACAATTTTTTTTTTCCAAAATTAATCATTTCAAAAATAACAAAAACGAGCCAAAAATTATTTTGCAATCTTTTCTTTCAAATATAAATCAATCTTTCAAAAAACAAAAAAATCAAATCCAAATCAATCAAACTTTTCTCAGAACTACGTGGCTTTTAGGGGTGTTCATGGGACGGGTTGGGACGGGTTTCACCTGTCCCTAACCCGGCCCTAATTTTTGACCGGGCCAATTCTATGGACCCGAACCCGTCCATAGACCTGAAGAGACCCGATGATGTACGGGTCTAAGTAAGACCGGGTCTGAGTAGGATAGGACCGGGTTGGCCTGATATATAAGCTAAATATAATCATGAAATGATCATATAACAATGTTCAAAAGAAAATAGTTCATACCATTAATAAATATATTGCATACAATAAAATATCTCTTAATGTATGCAATATATTTTACTTCTTTAAAGTTTGGGATATTACATAACCAAGAATAACATTATATTCACTATATACTTTTATGTATAGAATGTATTATTAAAGGTAAATAGAGGAAACTTAGATTAAAAAACCCCATCTAAAATGAAAAAAATAAGGTTAGGACTTTACATAATAGAAAATCATAAGTAATAAATATTATATTTATATATAAAGGACGGGCCGGGTAACCCGAATGTTAACCCGAACCCGTCCTCAACCCGATGTCGGGTCAAAAAATGAGACCCGATGAGACCCAGTATGGTTCTATTCTTTTTCGTAGGACAGGAACAGACCCGGCCCGAGTAGGACGGGTTGGGACGGGTCAAAGGGACGGACCGGGTCTTGAAAACCCCTAGTGGCTTTGATTTCCCCATTGCAGCTGGGGATACGTAGGAGCGGGAACCGGCCCCGTTAAGCCCAAATAAATATTTTTCTAAATTTTCCCATAAAAAATAATAATATAAATAAATTTGTAAATAAAAACAAAAAGATTTTTTTAAGGGGTAAAATAAATATTTTTCAAAAGTTAACAAATTTGCACAATTAATTAGAGGTAATCGTCTTAGGACGGATGTCGTAGGGTGCCAATACTTTCCCTACACATAACCGACTCCCGAATCCAAATCTGGTTTCAAAGACCATTTTTTTAAGGGTTTTTCCGATATTTTACCTCAAAAATAAATATTGGTGGCGACTCCATTGAAAACGATTTTTCAATACTTTTTTTTCGTTTCGTCGTCCCGTCGTGACCCCGATTCCGACAGAATTACAAAACAAAATAGAAACAAAAAATTGCACACTAACACTATTGAAATTGAAAACCAAATTTGAATTGAATTCCCCGGCAACTGCGCCAAATTTGATCGAGGCCGTACTCAACCAAATAAAATGAATTAAAGTGCAGTAGGTTGATTAACCCAAAGTTGTCTCTCTCAAGGAATTCAATTACAAATTGAATGTTTCAAATTCAAGCAACTCACACACACTCAGGGGGTTTTGTTTGTTCATTTTTTAAAATTCAAGAACATAGAACTAAAATTCGAAATTCAGAAAATATGTATGAAAATGGATGAATTCTCAAGGTCATTCACATAGGATATTTCATTGATTTACAAAAAATTGTCAATTCCTACACAAATTCGAATTAACCAATTAAGCATCAATCAATTCATCAATTATCTCTTACAAGGATTAAGCAAACTTGTGTGAGAATCTAATCCCTAACCTACTGAATTAAGCAAACGGTAGAATCATCTTAGAATTAAGCAAACTAAGATTCAAATTTAGGATTAAGAGGAGAAGAAGAACCATGAAGCATGCATTCCAATTCAAGATTCAAAATCCTAGAATTCTAGAGATTAGGAGAAGAGAAAATGTGCAGAAAATTGTAAAACGAAATTGCATAGATGAAACCCCAAGATCCAATGCTAAGAACACTTGAGAATCAACCTTGAATTCAGCATTCCATGGAGGTTGAAGAGGAAAAACGAAAATGGAAGAAGAAGAAGAAGAGGATATTGAAGAAGACATTGATGTGCCTTTAAACCTTGGACGCCTATTCATGAAAACAACAAAGGTAATTATTGATGTGGATGATGGAAAGTTGAAAGTGAGAGTGCAAGATGAAGAGGTAAATTTTAATGTTTTTGAAGCACTCCAACACCCCATTGACGAGAAAGAATGTTTTCGAGTTGATGTGCTTGATGAACTTTACACTTCTGCTAAGGAACACATTCATAATTCAAGCCCTTTGAATAAATCACTAATTGAAGCCTTTGACAAGATGGATGAAGAAGAAGAAAAAGAAATTGAGGCTTGTTTGAAGGATTTGGATTCTTCCAAAGAAATTTCATCAGCTAAAAGTGTATTTGAGAAGATGCAAGACAGTCAAAAGTCGGAAGAATCAAAAGTGGAGTTGAAATTACTCCCCTCACATTTGAAGTATGTGATTCTTGAAGACAACAACAAGCCAGTCATAATTAGCAACAAGTTGTCTCATGCTGAAGAAGAAAAATTGTTAGAGATTTTGAAGAACAATAAGAGTGCCATTGGTTGGGCACTTTCTGATCTCAAAGGTATTAGTCCTTCCTATTGTATGCATAAAATTCTGATGGAAGATGACTATAAACCAGTGGACCAACCTCAAAGAAGACTCAATCCAACAATGAAAGAAGTGGTCAAGAAGGAAGTGATGAAGCTATTAGATGCAGGAATGATTTATCCCATTTTTTATAGTGCTTCGGTAAGTCCTGTCAAAGTGGTTCCTAAGAAAGGTGGGATGACAATGATTTGTAATGAAAAGAATGAGTTGATTCCAACAAGAACTGTCACTGGTTGGCGGATGTGCATATACTACAGGAATAAAGCAACCAGAAAAGATCATTTCCCATTACCTTTCATGGACCAAATGTTGGAAAGGCTAGCTGGTCATGCCTTCTATTGCTTTTTGGATGGATACTCAGGGTACAATTAGATTTCAGTTGATCCTGCTGATCAAGAGAAGACAACTTTCACTTGTCCCTTTGGTGTTTTTGCATACAGAAAAATGCCCTTTGGGTTGTGCAATGCACCAGCCACTTTCCAAATGTGCATGCTAGCCATCTTTTCTGATTTAGTGGAAAAGTGCGTTGAAGTCTTCATGGATGATTTTTCTGTGTTTGGAAGCTCATTTGATAATTGCTTAGAGAATCTCAACACTGTACTAAAGTGGTGTACTAAAACCAACTTGGTGCTCAATTGGGAAAAATGCCATTTTCTGGTTGAAGAAGGAATTGTGCTAGGGCACAAGGTTTCAGCAAGAGGGATAGAGGTAGACAAAGCTAAAGTGGAAATTATTGAAAAGCTACCACCTCTAATCAATGTGAAAGGAATCAAAAGTTTCCTTGGACGTGCGGGCTTTTATAGGCGATTCATCAAAGACTTCTCCAAAGTTGCCAAGCCTTTGAGCAATCTGCTGAATAAGGATACTTCTTTTAATTTTGATGCCAATTGTTTGAGTGCTTTTGAGTCTTTGAAACAAAAATTAATTTCTGCACCTGTTATCATTGCCCTTGATTGAAATTTGCATTTTGAATTAATGTGTGATGCTAGTGACTATGTAGTAGGGGCAGTGTTAGGACAAAGAAGGACTAAAGTTTTCCATGCCATACACTATGCTAGCAAAGTTTTGAATGAAACTCAAGTTAATTATGCCACTACTGAAAAAGAGCTTTTGGCAATAGTGTATGCATTGGAGAAATTTAGATCTTATTTGATAGGTTTAAAAGTGATTGTATATACTAATCACGCTGCTATCAAATACTTGCTTAATAAACCTGATTCTAAACCAAGATTAATCAGATGGGTTTTATTATTGCAGGAGTTTGATTTTGAGATCAAAGACAAGAAGGGAAGTGAAAATCAAGTGGCTGATCACTTGTCTAGGCTAATCAATGAGGAGGTGACTGAACATGAATCTAAAGTTATAGAAGAATTTTCGGATGGCAAGCTATTGTTATTGGAGGAAATACCTTGGTTTGCAAACATTGTAAATTTTAAAGCTGCCGGGGTGGTTCCTAAGAACTTGAGCTGGCACCAAAGAAAGAAGTTCTTCAAAGATGCCACTCACTATGTGTGGGATGACCCCTACTCATTTAAGATTAGAGTTGAAAATTTGTTAAGAAGATGTGTTAGTGAGAAGGAGTCCAAAGACATTCTTTGGCATTGTCACAACTCCCCATATGGAGGTCATTACAATGGAGAGAGAACAACTGCTAAGGTTCTCCAATCTGGCTTCTTTTGGCCAACAATCTTTAAAGATACCCACCTCTATGTTCGGCAATGCAACAGTTGTCAGAGGTCTGGATGCATCTCCAAAAGAAATCAAATGCCTCTGAATAGCATTCTAGAAGTGGAAGTATTTGACTATTGGGGAATTGATTTTGTTGGACCCCTACCACCTTTAAGAAATGAGTACATTCTGGTAGTTGTGGATTATGTGTCCAAATGGGTGGAAGCTATAGCAACTACTAAAGCTGATGAAAAAACTATGGTGAAATTTCTAAAGAGGAACATTTTCTGCAGATTTGGTTCACCAAGAGTTTTTATCAGTGATGGGGGCTCACATTTTTGCAATTTATAGCTGCAAAAAGTTTTGGAACATTATGGGGTAAGACACAAGGTTGCATCACCATATCATCCCCAAACTAATGGCCAAGCTGAAGTTTCTAACAGAGAAAACAAGAGAATTCTTGAGAAGACAGTGAGCTCTTCTAAGAATGATTGGTCAATTAAATTGAATGAAGCCTTGTGGGCATATAGGACTGCATTCAAGAAGGCAACAACCTTGTCCCCATTTCAGATGGTTTATGGGAAGGCATGTCATTTACTAGTGGAGTTGGAACATAAGGCATACTAGGCCTTAAAGTTTCTGAATTTTGATCCTCAAGCAGCTGGTGAAAGGAGAAAAATTCAGCTGCATGCATTAGAGGAAATGAGGCTCAATGCTTATGAGTCCTCAAGGATTTACAAGGAGAAGGTTAAGACCTATCATGACTGGAAGATCCTCAAGAAGAAATTTTATCCTAGCTAATCTGTACTATTATTCAATTCCAGACTGAAGTTGTTCCCTGGAAAGCTCAAATCAAAATGGTTAGGACCATTTATTGTTAGAGAAGTCAAGCCTTATGGAGCTATAAAGTTAGAAGATCGTGAATCAAAAAGAACTTGGGTGGTGAATGGACAAAAACTCAAGCCATACTTGGGTGGTGATGTTGACAGACTCACCCAAGTCATGACATTGCATGAACTTTAATTGATACAGGCGTCAAGCTATATGACGTTAAACAAGCTCTTCCTGGGAGGCCACCCAGTGTTTCTGCCTTTTGAAACTCATATTAAGTGTTTTTTAGTGTGTGTCTGTGTAGAAAATGTGATTTGGTGTAGAAGTACATGTTTGTGTATCAATTAGTCCATGTTTGGCATTTAACCATCTTATGATTGTGAAATGTGCATGTTTGTGTAATTCGAGTTGTGTTTGTGGTAATATGTGTGAAACTTAATGTGAAATGCAATTTGAGATGGTTGAGTGTTTGTTTGTATGTGGTTTTGGTTGCTTTAGAAAAAAATGGGTTTTAGGGATAGATTTTAGCTTAGTTTTGGTTAACATTAGGAGTGTTTTTGGGGGATGTAATTTGGAAGAATTCAAGTTTTGGACTGAGAGAAATTGGGCAAGAAATGAAAAAGAAAAGAGTTGGGGAAGTTAGAAAATTTTGGGCTGAGATGTGAGAAAGTTGCTGCCTGATTCTGTAGAATTTGCTGCATAATGGGTGCTTGTAGTTCACTGACTTGGGTGCACTTAAGCACACAATTCTGTACTCAAGAGCACATCTCTTTTGAACTCTCTGACTTTGGTGCGCTCGAGCGCACAAAAACGTGCCTCAGCGCGTTAACCCAACAAAAGTGCCTTAGCTCTCTATTTCAGGTGCGCTACAGCGTACTCTAGGTGTGCTTCAGCGTACCCAGTAACCTGTATCCCTGACTCTGGTGCGCTGTGGCGCACCCATCTACATATCAAACATGCTAGAGCGCACACAGGTGAGGTACCTCCCCACCCCTCTGTCCCTTGTGCGTTGTGGCACACCTTGAGTGGGCTCAGCACACCCTTGTGCCTTCCCCACTGACTTGTATGCGCTATAGCGCACCAAGTTTGCTAGGAAGTGCGCTGGCGCGCACATTTTTTTTCTCACAAGTGCACTCGCGGACAAAGGTAATGTTTCCTTCTGTTCAATGCGCTCTGTAGCGCACCAAAAGTTCATTGTAGCGCACCCGAGGCAACAACGTTTTTAAGCTTCTAGCGTGTCCGCTAGAGCGCATTCATCCCTTCTCTTCCACTTCTCTCTTCTTCTTCCTCCCCTCTCTCACACCTACTCATTCACCTCCATTCCTCCCACTCCCTTGCACTTCCCTCTTGCATTGTTGTTCCCTCTCCTTCACCAAACTCAAGGTAAGTATCTTCCCTTTCAACATTCTCCTCCATTCCTCTTATCTTTTAGAGACTTATGTGTGGGTTAGGGCACCACTTCCTTTTTGGCGTTTCTTAATTAAATGGCTTGCATTGTCTGGATAGTTTTCTTTATTGCATTGTTGGGTGGTTGTTGATAGAAATTGTGAAATTTGGGGTAGTAAGCTTTGATGCATGTTGTTTTTCTTTTAAAAATTTTGATAACCACCAAGTGTTTGATGAAATGCTTCAATGAATTGTGCTTGCTTGGTTGAGTTTGTTCAAAGCCTTAGATACTTGGATGGCCCCTATACATGCATAAGGTTGAAATCCTATGCTTTTCCTTCTGTGATTCCAAGTGAAAAATGTGAAGCATTCTAAGTGTTTGATGAAATGCATGATTCATGGACTTGTAGCTTTGTTGTCTTCTTTTGATACCATTGCCTGCAAGAAACATGTAATGTTTTTGTGACATGCACTACACATTCATGCTAAGTTTGCAATTCTTGTTAATGCTTATGGAAGATTGACATGCTTGTTAATTCTTGTTAATGCTTAAGTAAAGTCACAATTCCTAAATTTGTCCACTAAGGTTAAATGTCAATTTTTGTAGATGAGGACAAAAATGGTTGCAAGGCGAAACACCTCTAAGAGGGCTAAAGGGGAATCTTCTTCTCAAGCCCAACAACCTGAAATCTTCAGAAGCCCCTTGCACCAACAAAGATATGAAAAGATCAAGGAGTGGCTGTTGAGTCTCAAAATATTATTACAAGGATAATAATGTTTTTAAGTCTCGCAATCCCAAAGTTTTAATGAATAAAAAATTTGGCTTGCTGAAGGTATTTGTTCAGTATTTCAGAAGGTGCAGTCTGACAAAATCATTTCAACTGAAATACAAGAGACCTTCCGAAGTAATGAAACCTGCTGAGAGAATACTACCTGCTGAAGACAATGAACTTTCTGAAGTTGTGAGACAATGTTCCTCTACCTGATCGTCTTCAATATTATATTCTCAGAAAAATTATCTTGAAGACTCAAGCCTCGTATAGCAGTCTCAGTTTATCTGTGTTTTTCATTCTTCTGGAAAGCCAGAGAAAGTGCTTTTTGGCATATTTCAAATTTCTCTCACCAAAAAGGCAAAAGTCTGTAGAAAAGTACATGCGACTCAGAAAAAGAAAATCCTGTGAGCTGACTCTACTATCTGCTACAGCGAAGGGCTCAGGCTATGGGTCACAACGGGAGCATTTGCATTAAATTCTATCTCTCAACGGGAAAAAAACTTATGGAGTTCAACAGACGGAAGATTTACTCTCTATAAATACCAGACTCCATGAAGAAAGAAGTGGAGAACAAAGAACAGAGAAATTAACTTGCTGAATCGCTGAAGAAATTTTTACTCATCTGTTTCATACTCACTACACAACAACTTCTATATATCCTGAGTATTACTCAATCATTTGTATAAGTTCTCCAATAGAGCTCTAAACTTGTGAAATTTCAGAGCTTGAGCTTTCATTCTTTCAACCTGTAATTGATGGGTTAGCCTGAAGAGGCTGTGTTAAAAGAATACTTGGGTTTTCAGCCTGGAGAGGCTGAGTGTTTAAAGAATACTTGGTGTTGAGCCTGGAGAGGCTTGTCTGCAAAAGAATACTCGTTGAGCCTGGAGAGGCTTGTCTGCAAAGGAATACTTGTTGAGCCTGGAGAGGCTTGTCGGCAAAAGAATACTTGTTGAGCCTGGAGAGGCTTGTCTGCAAAAGAATACTTGTTGAGCCTGGAGAGACTTGTCTGTGAAATAATACTTGTAATCTTGCGGGATTAGTGAAAATCCAGTGGTGGTTTGCCTTGGGACTGGACGTAGCTCACTGGGTTAGTGGGTGAACCAGGATAAATCTCTGCGTTATGTTCTCTCAACCCTTTACTCTTTATTTTCCGCTACGATCTGTTTATTTCTAACTGAGGAGGGTTCTGAAAAGTGAGTTTATAATTTGCGCAGTGAAAAACAATTTTATTTATCACGCAAATTCTCTTAAAAGAAAATTTTACTGGACCTGCTGAAGCAATTATGCAAGTCTCTGAAAACTCATTTTTCAGCAATTTGTTTGAACGTTGAAAATATTTTTGCTTGTTTCGAAAGGTTTTCCAAAAATCTCTAAAGATTATAAAAACACTATTCAACCCCCATTCTAGTGTTTTCTGTGGTCCTAATAGTTGGTACCAGAGCTTGAGCTCGGGTTGAGCATTTCACAAGTGCTTAGGATAAAGATCCAGATGGAAAACTCTACAAGCAACTCTCATTACATCGCAAAAGGTGCATCCGTTTCCAGAACCCCTGCCTTCAATGGTTCCGATTATCATTATTGGAGGGATTGTACGGAGCTCTTCATCGAAAGCAGCAATATAGATCTTTGGGGCGTAGTGACGGATGGTGACTATACTCCCACCAACAATGGTGTGCTCATTCTCATGTCAGAATGGATGGGAAAACAGAAGGCACGTGTACCACTCAATGCTAAAGCTAAACTCTACTTGATTTGTTCCTTGAGCAAATCAGAATATGAGAAGGTACATGGTTGCTCCTCGGTTAAGGAAATATGGGACACTCTGTCTGCGGCTCATGAAGGAACTGACAATGTGAAACAGTCTAAAATCAGCATGTTAATGCATCAATATGAGATGTTCAAGATCCACGAGACTGAATCAATTGATTAGATGTTCGGGGTATTTCAGACCATCATCAATGGACTAAAATCTTTGGGAAAGACTTACGACTCAGGAGAAAATAATCGCAAGATTTTGAGAAGTGTACCAAAGATTTGGAGGCCCAAGGTAACTGCCATTCAAGAGGCAAAAGACCTCAACTCTCTATGAATGGAGGAACTTTTGGGATCCCTCAAGGTCCATGAGCTGGAACTAGGAGAAGATGCTCCCAAGAAGAACTCTCTTGCACTGAAAGCCAAGTCCAAGCTGGGGAAAACTGCTTCTCAAAAGGCCCTGAAGGTAGATGAGTCCTCAGAAGACTCAGGAGACTCAGAAAGTGACTCAGATGAGGATAATGATCTTGCTATGCTGAGCAGAAGGATCAAGAGGATGCTTCAGAAGAAGGGAAGATTCAGAAAGTCATTCTCATCTGACAACAAGATAAGCAAGTCAGGAAAAGATACCTTTTCTGACAAAGTAACGTGCTTCGAGTGTAAACAACCTGGTCACATAAAGGTCGATTGTCCTAAACTAAGAAGATTCTCTTCAAAGACGAATAAATTTCCGAAGAAGAAGAAAGGGTACATGGCCACGTGGGAAGATCTTGATGAGTTCACCTCTGATGAGGATGAAGAAGATACTGAAGAAGCCAACCTGTGTATGATGGCGAGCCTTCCTTCGTCAGACAGCTCTGAATCAGAAACTCTGCAAGATATGTATGATGATCTAGTGGAATGCTCTAAGGAACTTTTTCATGAGTACAAAGAGCTATCAAGAGCATTCACTGAAGTGGCTATCAAAAATGAAACTCTTGAAGCTGAAAATTTGTCACTCAAGGAAAAGCTTATTAGCTCTGATATTTGTGATTTAGCAAGTTTGAGAACTGAAAATGAGAATCTAAAAAATAAGTTGCTGAACTCACAAAAGATCTGGCTGCTTTTGTCAGTGGAACCAAGAATCTGAATATGCTTCTGGGTGTCTGTCGCAACCGGGGTCGCGACGTGGGGGTGGGGCGAGCCGAATAAGGAAAAAAAAATTTAAAGGTTCAATGGAGTCGCCACCAAAGCCACGTAGTTCTGAACACAAGTGATTATGAAATTGATTGATTTTTATTTTTTATTTTGATTTTTTTTTAAAAGGACAATTTGAAAACATTTTTATTTCAATTTTTTTGCAATTTTTTTTAAAAAAAACAGAAGATTTTTTTTATGTTTTTAATTTTGATTTTAAATGGAAACTTAATTATTAAAAAAAGACTAATTTTTACCTTATTTTGAAATAAATATTTTTTAGAAAACTCTTTTTATTTTGACTATAGTTATTAAAAAGAAATTTATTTTGGCTAAAAATTAAATGGTGGGCCTCAGTTCACGTCACTGGCCCAGTACACACAATAAGAAGTAGAGAACATTAAAACAAACAAAATCAAGTGGGCTAAAAAAAAGAGTCACCCATGTCCACTAAAAAAATCAGAAACCTAACACACACACACACACACAAACTTAATATACACACACCATAAAAAAAACACTATGGAGCAATTAGGGTTAGGGTCTCATATTGAGGGAAAAGGGGGAAAAGAGGGAGAGGCAAGGAGGCGGCCATAACACAGCAGGAGTGGAGGAGCCACCCACGTTGGCGATGAAGAAGATGGGAGGCGCGGCGCTGCAGTGGCTTGCCGCGATGGTGGCTGGTCCTAGACGAAGCTGCGTGCAGGGGCGAGCTAAGGCTCACGCGGTGGAGCCTTTGGCCGCGACGGCGGCGGACAGACGAGGGGAAACCGTGACAGCGGTGGTCCGCGGAGGAAGGTGGTTGTCTACGATGAGGGTTGCAGGTTGATAGGGGGGAGGGGCCGCGAACGGAGGTGCCACGGCGGAGCTCGCGACGACAGGTGACGCGATCTCGGAAAACGGCCGCAAAAGGCGGCGTCGACGCAGTCCAAGGAGGAACTGCCATGGACAGTGGCACTGCAGTGACAGAGGGGGTCGTGAACAGTGGCTCACAGTGGGCCGCAAGCGCGACGGAGATGGGAAGGTGCGGCGGAGAAGACGACATCACACAGCAACTGCTGAAATAGGAACAACCGCGAATATGTAACTCTCGACGGCGGTGGTGCTCGGCGAGGAGCGGCGGTGAACCTGCAGGGGGTGGTTGCCGCGACAGCGGCGAGGGGGATGAGACATACAGCGGTGGGACGCCGTCTAACAGCTGTGACGGAGGGTGCTTCTCCGATGGCGGTCCGAAAACTGATGACGGAGACTAGAGGAGGCACGGTTGCGAGCCACGGTGGCTAGGAGCGGCAGAATGGGAACGACAGAGGTAGAGCTTTTTACTTCTCCTTAATCTCTCTTTTTCATACCCTATACACTTCTTTAACTTCTGAAATTTCTCACCTTATTCCCTTGTTTATTTTCAGAATCAAAATTCATGTTAAATTTCAGAATTCATATTGGGGAAGATGGAGAGTGGTTATGGCCTAGACTTCTACCTTCTTTATCATCTTTGTTTTGTTTTTTATACTGTAAATTGGATTGTGAATGGGACTGTAAACTGGACTGTTGTTATGCATTTTCTTTGCTGATTTATCAATTTATTTCACACCATTTATGTATAAGAAATATCAAACCAGTACACAGAACGAATTCATGTTGTGAATAGCACGAATAAAAAGAATCAACAATACGTCATGGTTCAAACAATGGATAAAAATTAGAATTGGTACCAAAGCTGTTGCGCCTTTTATTCTTGCTTTTATTTTGCTATTCCCTGTTCTGTTTTTGCTTTCTTCTTCTTGCAATACTGCCTTCTTTCAAAATTTTCTTTTTCTCCCTATTTCACTCAGAATTTTTATCCTCGCTGCTTACTCTCAAATCCAAATGAGAATAAAGATGATTCTCATGTGGAATAATCCTGTGTGGAGCTCTTTTTTTTTTAAATTTTTCTTCTGAGATTTCTGTGCCTGATCTTGCAAAATTTCTCCGTTTAAATAACCCTCTGGTTAATCATTTAGAGAACAACAATCTCCCTACCACCTTAATTATCTAACCACTCCTCCTTTCATTTTTCTATAATTTCCCGACATAACTTTTTCAGATTTGGATCAACCTTTTCACCCATTTCCTTCCTTTGGTTCATTGTGTTTGAAAATGTTGGGAGATAATTGGGTTAGTACACCGGGGCAACACAACTCAAAAACACTTATTTTCTATTTTTTTTTAAAAAAATCCTTAACCAATCGATCAATTAATTAATTATTAAATAATTAATTAATCAAGCCATTAATTAATTTTTATCTTCTTTTTTATTTTTATTATTTTTTGAATTTTATTAATGTAAAAGGGAAGTTAAAATATGTAGCCCGGACAAAATTAGGTGTTCACAGCTGCCCCTATTTACTTCTATTTTTACTAGAGAACATGAATAACAATGTTTTCATATTCCCTTTGTAAGAATTAAGTAAAGATAAAGAACTCCAATTTTGTTCGAGAGCTTATTGAAAAGCAAGGATGAAAGATTGGGATTGATTCCTATCTTTAACCTAAATGAAAAGGCGCGAGACAGGCTCTTGACTAAAACATGAAGATGCCAGCAGGTACTGGGCTTTGGCTGAATTTAATGGTGCTAGGCAGGCTGGGCTTTGACTGGAAAGTAAAGTGTGCCAAGAAGGTTGGGCTTTGAATGAAAAGTAGAGTTTGCCAGGCAGGCTGGCCTTTGACTGAAAACTAAAGTGTGCCAGGCAGGCTGGGCTTTGACTGGAAAGTAAAGTGTGCCAGGCAGGCTGGGCTTTGACTGAAAGTAGAGTGTGCCAGGTAGGCTGGGCTTTGACTGAAAAGTAAAGTGTGCCAGGCAGGCTGGGCTTTGACTGAAAAGTAAAGTTTTCCAGGCAGGCTGGGCTTTGACTGGAAAGTAGAGTGTGCCAGGCAAACTGGCTTTGACTGAAAAGTAAAGTTTGCTAGGTAGGCTGGGCTTTGACTGAAATTGAAGGGTGCTATAGGCGTAGAGATCCAAAATGAAGATTTAATGGATCAAAAGAGCTGAGAATGGCATGTAATGGACATGTGGGTCCAACACTGAGAATATAATGGGTATGAGAATCCCAGGGATTCGATCATGATGATCTCAGAGAATTGAAGTAACATGGGTGCGCGGACCCTTGAAAAGGGCGTAGGAGCCCGAGAATTGAAGTGTGATGGGTACGAGGACCCGAATGATTAGATTTATACTGGGTATGGATACCCTGTGACTGAGATGTAACTAGTAAAAGGATCTGCAGAGGAACACCGAACACAAAGAATTGAATTCTTGTTGGGTATCTGGACCCTGAGATCAAGATTTATTGGTTTGGGAATCCAAAGAAACTAGAATGCAATGATGACAAATGATGATGACGATGATGTGATATGATCCACAAACAAATTGATGAGACACTAGATGATGCATGATATAAAGAAACAAGAGACTAAGACCCTTTTTTTTTCAAAAACTATGCACAATGCAAAAGGAAACAATGTAAATCACTAAAGATTCTTGGATCAAAACGCATTTTCACTTTCCTTTTTCTGGATTGACGACCTTTAAAGGAATCGTATTCAGATTCATGGATGAATAGGAACAAAGTCTTTGATTTGCATTGACTTCACCAGCTTGATGGGCTACCGCCATGATATTTTCTTCTGAGTAGCTATTGGTTATCCTTGCCTACGCATTATTCTCACTTTAGGAATCATCACATTTCCTATGATTGGATTTTCATTCTTTTTTATTGAAGCAATTCTTAATGCCTTTAACTTTAATCTTTGCTACACATTTCAGTAGGTGCTCATCATGAAAATGCATGTTGAATCCACAAAGATATCTAATAAAGAAAAGAGGATGGTATATATAATGGTGAGTATTATAGAGAACAAGGTACACAAAACAGGATAAAACTGAAGATTTACAGAAAAAGAGAGAATGGAGTGAAAGTCTGAGTTCTTTTGATGATTCTTCCAAAAATAAACAGTGCTAATTTCTCACAAGACGATCTTGAATGCTCACGTCATCTTTTGAGGGTGATCAATTGCTTTGTCTTGAAGCATTGAGAGTTTTATTTGCCCCAATCTTATTTGATTCATTTTCTGTTTTGACCCTAACTTTTGCATAGGCCGCTCTTTCGAGTTTTCAACCTATCGGGTCGCTCTAACTTTTGCCTAAGCCGCCTTTTTAGGTTTTCAACTTAGCGAGCTGTCTTTTTTCTTTCTTTTTTTATGCATAATACTTCTTGACTACATCAGAATTCACAGGTATTGGGAGATCGTCACCATCCATGTTTGTCAAGATTAAAGCTCCTCCAGAAAAAGCTTTTTTCACGACATAGGGTCCTTCGTAATTCGGGGTCCATTTTCCACGATGATCCTTTTGAATGGGTAAGATCTTTTTTAGCACTAAATCTCCCTCTTGAAATTCTCGAGGTCGCAACTTCTTTTCAAAAGCTTTCTTCAACCTCTTTTGATATAATTGACCATGGCATAATGCAATTAATCTCTTTCCTTCAATGAGATTCAATTGATCAAATCGGGTTTGAATCCACTCAACTTCTTCTAGTTTTGTCTCTATTAATACTCTTAATGATGGGATTTCAACTTCGATAGGGAGTACTGCTTCCATCCCATACACTAAGGAATATGGAGTTGCCCCTGTTGAAGTGTGAACAGTAGTGCGATAGCCATGCAAAGCAAAAGGAAGCATTTCATGCCAGTCTTTATATGTCACTACCATTTTTTGAATGATTTTCTTTATATTCTTGTTTGCTGCTTCAACTGCTCCATTCATCTTTGGACGGTAAGGAGAGGAATTGTGATGTTAGATCTTGAAATCCACACATAATTCTTTCATCATTTTGTTGTTCAGATTAGTTGCGTTATCAGTAATGATCTTATTTGGCAGACCATAACGACAAATCAACTCCTTCTTGATGAACTTGACCACCACATTCCTGGTTACATTGGCATATGATGCAGCCTCAACCCATTTTGTGAAGTAATCAATAGCAACAAGGATAAAACGATGTCCATTAGATGCCTTTGGTTCAATAGCTCCTATAACATCAATTCCCCATATTGAGAATGGCCATAGTGATGCCAGAACATTTAAAGCAGTTGGTGGGGCATTAATATTATCAGCATATGTTTGACATTTGTGACATTTCTTTGCATAACTGAAACAATCAGCTTCCATGGTTAGCCAGTAATATCCTGCCCTTAGGATTTTTCGGGCCATCGTGTGCCCATTTGCATGAGTCCCGAAAGAGCCTTCATGAACATCTTGAATAATTCTCTTTGCTTCTGTTGCATCAACACACCTGAGAAGTATCATATCATGATTTCTCTTGTAAAGCACATCTCCATTGAGGAAGAAACCCATCGCGAGTCTCCTTAAAGTTCTTTTATCATTTTCTGATGCTTCTGGAGGATACTCTTTGCTTTTCAAATACTGCTTGATATCATGATACCATAGTTTCCCATCTGGTTCTTCCTCTACCGCTTGACAGTACGTAGGTTGGTCACGGGTCCCTATTTTCAAAAGTGGCATATCCTGATCTCGACTTATCTTGAACATCGAGGATGAAGTGGCTAAAGCATCAGCCAATTGATTGTCTTCACGAGGAATATGTTGGAAAGTGATTTCATCAAATTGCTCTATTAAACCCTTGATATATACTTGGTAAGGTATCAATTTCGTATCTCGGGTTTCCCATTCTCCTCTTAACTGATGAATGACTAGAGCTGAATCACCATATACCTCAAGATTTTTTATTTTTGATTCAATAGCTGCTTGAATTCCCATGGCACATGCCTCATATTCTGCTATGTTATTGGTGCAATCAAAACACAATCTGGCTGTGATCGGAATAAACTGTTCTTCAGGGGATATCATAATTGCCCCTATTCCATGCCCCAGTGTATTAGATGCTCCATCAAATAACAAGATCCATTTCCTTTTTTTTGAGGCTTCATCTTCTTCAAACAATGCCATTATATCTTCATATGGGAATTCACACTGCATAGACTAATAATCATTTACTGGTTGATGAGCCAGAAAATCCGCCAAGGCACTTCCTTTAATTGCCTTCTGAGTAACATAAACAATATCATACTCTGATAGTAGCACTTGCCACCGAGCAATTCTTCCAGTTAAAGCAGGCTTCTCAAAGATATACTTGATTGGATCCATTTTGGACACCAACCAAGTTGTGTGACTCAACATGTATTGCCTTAAGCGACGAGCGGTCCAGGCTAAAGCACAACAAGTTCGTTCTAATAAAGAGTAATTTATCTCGTAGTTAGTGAACTTTTTGCTCAAATAGTAAACGACATGTTCTTTTCTTCCTGATTCATCATGCTGCCCTAATACACAACCCATGGATTCGTCAAACACAATCAAATACAAAATGAGAGGTCTTCCTTGTACCGGAGGTATTTGGATCGGAGGACTCTGCAGATATTGCTTTATTTTCTCGAATGCCTGTTGACAGTCCTGATTCCATGTTACTGGTTGATTTTTTCGTAAAAATTTAAAGATAGGTTCGCATGTCGCAGTCAAGTGAGATATAAACCTGGCAATGTAATTCAATCTTCCCAGAAATCCACGAACTTCTTTTTCAGTGCAAGGGACCAGCATTTCAAAAATTGCTTTCACCTTATCGGGGTCAACTTCTATTCCCTTTTGACTAACCACAAACCCCAACAATTTTCCAGATTTCACACCAAAGGTGCATTTGGATGGATTTAACCTCAGCTTGAACTTCCTCAAACGTTCAAAAAGCTTTTGTAAATTGGCTACATGACTTTCTTCTGTTTTCGACTTTGCGATCATATCATCCACATACACTTCTATCTCTTTATGCATCATGTCATGGAATAAAGTCACCATTGTTCTTTGATATGTTGCCCCAGCATTTTTTAAACCAAATGGCATCACTTTGTAGCAGAAAGTGCCCCACGAAGTGATGAACGTGGTTTTCTCCATGTCTTTTGGTGCCATTTTAATTTGATTGTATCCTGAGAAGCCATCCATGAAGGAAAAGAACGAGTGTTGAGCAGTATTGTCTACAATAACATCAATATGAGGAAGTGGGAAATCATCTTTAGGGCTGACTCTGTTCAGATCTCTATAATCAACACACATTCGCACCTTCCCATTCTTCTTAGGGACCAGAACAATGTTGGCCACCTGATATGAACCTTGAGGATCTATTTTGAATGGACCTTAGAAAAATTCTGAATAAAATATCACCTTTCTTGACAAGCACCTTTTCTATTCTTGCAATATTTTCTTTTTCTTTCTTTTTGCTATTTTCTTTTCTTTTTCTCTTTTCTTTGGAATTCAAACACTATTTTTAAAATAAATTAGAAGAATGACAAAAACTAATATTCAACCTTTGATTACTTGAAAAATAAATCGCATATATTTCAAGTAGTACGTATAGGAAAAATAGGTTTTTGAACAAACTAGGAGAAGTAGGAAAATTAGAAATGATAGAAGATGGACGTCACACTTTCAAGACTTGAAAGATAAGTCCTTGAAGATACACACACAAAGGTTAAGAACCTTGATTATCTTCAACTCTTGACTAGCAAGAAATTTAGAGAAAATCACTTTCACTAAAGAGAAAATCACTTTCACTTATATTCATAAACTTGGCATAAAACATCTAACTTTTCTTGCATGCATGTAGCATGTATTTATAGAGTTTACAAGGTGAATTAGGGCCATGCAATCAGCTGCACCTTCACGCCCAAATACTCCCCAAAATACCCCTTACACACTTCCCATGCAACCCTAATAACATTACTAAAATTAAATAAATTATAGGAACAAAAAATAGCTTCTAAAACTTAACCTAGGCAAGCTTAAGTGGCCGCAACTTCAACCAGAATTTTGTGGCACATGTGGCTGCATTATTACATGAAATGTAACCATAAATCATGGATTAAAATGCTCATTGAATCAGCCATTGAAGTGGCCGCCCAAAACAGCAACAATCCATCAAGAATGCCTTCATTGTGTAACCTCCATTTCATGAATGTGGCCTCCACTTTGATGGCAATTGAACCAGCCATTTACAACCTTCTTAAACTCCTTATTTTAGCCATGTGATGCATGTGTTGGCCGCCCAAGTAATGACATATAACTCAGCCAATTTACTCACTTGTTGGCCCATGCTTGATGACACTTAACTCACCCAATTATGCATATGTTGGCCGCCCCACTTTATGGCATATTACTCAGCCATTTAATCACATGTTGGCCGCCCCATTTTGCTAGGTGGAAGGTCTCCATGTGGCTTGAAATAAGTCTAGGTTCATGCACCAGAAACACACACTTTCTAACGGCTAGTAGACATGATTTTAATGCATTTATCACCTTGTCTTGTAACCACCAGAAAATTAATCTCCTTTTGTGTAACCACTAGCATCTTATTGAAAGTAAATAAAACATCATAAATCAGCAAATTGGTGGTTGAATTGGCCGTCCACCATGGCCCCATCTCATGCTAATGAAAGTTCTTCAACTGGTAGTTGCATTAAATGCAATTGTAGCTTCATCAATGCTTCCTCCTTCTTCAACCTCCTTTGCCTTTCTTGTTTGTGCCCCTGTCATGATTCCCCCTAGTCTTTTGACTACTTTGATGTCCTCATCACCACCCATTGAGGATAATTTCCCACAGCGAGAAAACCAACATCAAATTGTTTCTTGACTTCCTCTCTTATCTTTAAGGACATTTTTGGTTTCATTCTTCTTAATTTCTGCTTGACAGGAGGACGCTCAGGCTTCAGCGGTAATTTGTGTTCCACTATATTCGGGTCCAACCCTGGCATATCTTGATATGACCATGCAAAAACATCACTATAGTTATGAAGAAGTTTAATCAACTTTGAACGTTCCACTTCCTCTAGAGTTGTGCCAATCTTGACCTCTTTTTTGTCTTCTTCAGTTCCAAGATTAATGACCTCAGTCGCCTCCTCATGAGGCTGAATCTCCTTAGACTCATATTCTACTAATCTCAGTAATTCCGGGGGAGGCTCCTAGGTGTCTTCTTCATCCTCATCAGCATGATTAATGGGACATTCAAAATCGTATGATGAGATTTTAGCATTGTCATTTTTAGTAGAATCACTTTCATTTCTGCATTGTTCAGAGGTAACATAAGGAATAAGGATGGAAGAAAAAATGTAGTAAGGTGTATGGTCAAAGAAAATAAAATAAAACAAGGAGAATTCAAAATGCATTTATTGATGACAAATACTGAAATGAAACATAAGAGCCCATTTCATAACAAAAGTTATCCTAAAGCCTTGGACAGCGCAATAGGATTGGCATTACAGAATTACTTTGATTCAGTTTTAAATTTCATAGGAAATTCGATGATCTCCCAATTGGCGAGTTCAGTTTCTGGAAAGCAAGGAATGACCCATTTAGTATCTTGACCAGCATCAATATCATTTCTGTCTCCAACGGTAGCTACTTGATCAACAAATAATAAGCCCGCACTCCTGAAGCTCTGCAGTATATGACAAATGGGAATCCTCTTAGTTTTGGGCTCTCGATTTTCCACCCGAGCCATTCTCTTCTCTTTCTTTTCTTCAGCAAACCTTTTCTTATCAGCCTTGGTCGGTTGATATCCCAACCCACATCCATATTTCTTTTCTATAGAACTTGGCATTTTGGTAACCCCATTCAGAAATTTCCCTAGTCCTTGACCTGGTTGATATCCTTTTTTAAGCATGACTCTAGCCACCATTATAGAAGCATCTGACATGCGTGGTCTGACAATTTGAGCTCCTTCTCTAACATAACTGGCATTTGAGATTTCAAATGTATGGAAGGCAGTTTCAAGAGCCTCTTCAGCAACTTCAATGTAACGTGAAGATGATGGTTTGCTCACTAACAAGTCTTCTTCTCCTGAAATGATTACCAAATTGTTGTCGAAGATGAACTTCACTTTCTGATGAAAAGTAAATGGTACAGCTCCGGCAGAATTAATCCATGGTCTTTCGAGGAGGCAACTATAAGCTGGTGCAATATCCATGACTTGGAATAGTATCTGAAAGGTAACTAGTCCAATTTGTATTGGAAGCTCAATTTCTCCAATCAACTCTCTCCAAGTGCCATCAAAAGCTCTTACTATCATAGTACTCGATCTCATGTGTGATTCATCACCAGGTAATTTCGCAAGAGTTGATTTCGGCATAACATTTAACGAGGAGCCATTGTCAACCAGTACCCTTCTATTATATGATCTTCACATTTTACAGATATGTGCAAGGCTTTATTATGCCCAGTCCCTTTAACGGGAATCTCATCATTAGTAAAAGTGAGGTAGTTGTTAGCAATGATATTACCAACAACACCATCGAACTTATCAACAGTGATATCATGAGAAACATGAGCCTCATTCAGTACTTTCATTAATGCTCTCCTATGGGGTTCAGAATTCAACAGCAAAGACAAGATTGAGATTTTCGCAGAAGTATGATTCAACTGATCAATCACTTTATATTCACTCTACTGAATGAATTTTAAGAACTCATGAGCTTCTTCATCAGTTACAATCCTTTTCTGTTCCTCTTGGCTAGCTTTTCCTTTCTCCTTTGGCCCATCTTCAACAACAGCTTCTCTATTTTTTTCTTCACAGATTTTTACTACTTCTTTGGATTGTTCCCCTTAAAGTTTTTCAGGGGTGTATATACGACCACTACGGGTTATTCCACCAATCCCTGAGATGTTGATGATTGCATCTCTTGCAAGGGCTTGTACATCATATTTCCATGGTACTGCCTTAGTACTTTTGTATGGAAATGGAGTTGGGATTCGAATGGTAAGCGGTCTTATCCCACATGGTGCTGGTGATGGTGTACCCTTAACATAATGAATATCCAATGGTTTAGGCATGGAAGTAGTTTGCTCTTCAGTAGGAAGGGTTGAAACAGCAGGCTCCACATCTGTACATTCTTGTTTTCAAGGAACTGCAGACTCTTCGATCATACTGACCTTTCTTCCCTCACTTTCACAACTTATCTGTATTAAGTGTGCATCCATCATACTTTGAAGAATTTGCTTGAACTCATCACATTCTTCAATGGAATGTTCATCACTACAGTGAAAGCCACATTTCATCTCTTTGTCATTGCTTCTTTCAGTCTCGGTCAAACCCTTGATTCCTCCAAAATCGCAAAGCTCTTCAAAAATGACTTTCATGGGAGTCTTGACATTTGAAAACTTCTTTATGAGGTGATTCCCTGAAGACTCCCCAATAGCATTCACTCCTAAACTTTCATGGCCAAGTAAAGGGTTGTTACCAACATTGGGACTATCTTCCTTAAAGTTCATCCATTTGGCATCCAATAAGTTTTGCACCTTATTCTTCAAGGCTTTGCAATTTTCTGTCGAATGTCCCACAGCCCCTGCATGGTAGTCACATTTAGCATTTGGATCATATCCTCTCGGGTATGGTGGTTCCAAAGGTTTCATTGGGCATGGTAAAATTAGTGAACTACGGATGAGATGAGGAAGGAGTTCGGTGTAGGACATAGGGATGGGGTCAAGTGGTTTCTGATCCTGGTAATTTCGGGTCGTGTTTGGTTTGCTGCCTGATTTTGCATTTGTGGTTGATTAGGAAGAGGTGTCATGGCAGTAGGTGCCCGTGGTTGAGCAGGTAATGGAGGTGGGCGGTATGTCAAGGCTGGATAGTATGGTTGGGAATGTGGGGTGAGTGAGGCTGTGGCAATGCATGGATATGACATGTAAGGGGTGTGTAGTGTTTGCTGGTAATGGGTTGGTGTGTAGCTAGGTTTCTTATGAGAGGATATTCCTTGCTCGAACATTACTGCGTGAGTTTCCCCTTTTTTTTTCTTTCCAATTCCTGGCAATGGTTTCTTTGAAGTGCCACTTCCAACTGACCCAGAAGCAATTTTTCCGCTCCTCATACCTCCTTCAACCCTTTCTCCTATAATGACAATATCAGAGAAATTTGATGACACACTACCAATCATTCGATCATAGAAAGGTGATGGAGTGTATCAATGAACATGGCAACCATCTCCTTATCAGACAGAGGAGGTTCTACTTGGGCAGTTATCTCTCTCCAACGTTGGGCATATTCTTTAAAGGTCTTAGATTCTTTCTTAGTCATACCTTGTAGTTGTATCCGATCAGGAGCCATGTCAATATTGTATTTGTATTGCTTCAAAAAGGCATCGGCCAGATCTTTCCAAGAGCGAACACGGGCACGTTCAAGGTGTGTGTACCAACTCGCTGCTGCCCCAGTCAGACTGTCTTGGAAGAAATGAATTAACAATTTTTCATCTTGGGCGAATGCTGCCATCTTCCTACAGTACATCGTTAGGTGATTTCTTGGGCATGTGGTCCCCTTATATTTTTCAAAATCAGGCACTTTAAACTTTGGGGGAATTACAACATCAGGAACAAGGCAAAGGTCGGCAGCGTCACCAAAGACATAATGGCTTCCTCCTTCTATTACTCGTAACCGCTCTTCAAGGATTTGCAATTTTTCCTTGGACTGAGAGTCCTCGGTTGCAGGATTTTGAAATTGATGGATTTCCTTGGAAGCTAAGGTGACATGTGGCCTCTGTGACTCCCCTTGAAAATTTATGAAGATTGTTTGTTGGGAGGTGGTATTTTGTGGTCCAAATGTTTGGTTAGTCTCTGGGTTGTTATTTTGTGGTGGGATGTAGTTAGGTGGAAAGTGGTATGGCATGAGGAGAGGAGCTGTGGGTTGTGTTTGGGAGACTTCTCGAGTTGCTTGGTTTGATTCTAGTGGTGGACCTGGATTTTGCTGGTTGACAGTTGCAGCCCGAGGATTATTGTCTGAGGATTCAACAGCTATTGGAGGAGTGTAATTAGGTGGAAGACCATAAGGTGGCCATCGGACACCTTGGGAATTATTGGTGGGGTTATTTGAATGCATTGCCAATGGCATTAGCACCCCTTCAGAGTTCAGACCAAAAGGTTGCATGGGTGGAGTAAATCCTGGTGGATGTGGAGGCGTGACTTGCTGCCCCTGATCAGCCCCTGAGGGATTCCCATCTGCTTCTTTTTTCTGCAACAGCTAAAAAATCTTGGCTAATTGTTCCTTCATCTGATTGACATCATCTCTCAACTCTTGCTGGTTTTGTTCCGGTTCATCCATGATCCTTGATTGGGCACGAGTCCGATAACGATGTCGTAGATACACTTTTTTTATTTTTTTAATTACCTTCAGTTAATGTAAAATATTTATGAGTAAAAATATCATAAAGGAAAACAGAAAAGAACACTTGTCATGCGAAAACCGGAAACGTTCAATAACAGAATAGGTTCCCCGCATCTCGAATTGTGAGGTGGTTGACAGTTATTCAAGTGAGAATCTTCCCCTCAATAAATAACGTCTAATCTACTAGCAATGCAATACGTGCCCCACATTTTTAGTCGAATAAAAATGTGGTTGACAATTATTCAAGTGAGAACCCTCCCCTCAATAAATAATGTCTGGTCTTCTAGCGATGCAATACGTGCCCCACATTTTTAGTCGGATAAAAATGTGGTTCACAATTATTCAAGTGAGAATCCTCCCCTCAATAAATAATGTCTATATCAGGTCTAAACAATGAGTAAGATGCAATAGCCAATATTATTCCATTCCAAACCAGTACAAACACAAACATCGGTTTCAATGCAAATTCATTACATTCATATCTCATTGCTCAGGAAAACTCTAAGTTAAATCCTGACAATATTTTACAAGCTTAAAAATTTTCCATGGGAGTTTCATTCCAGGGTTGGAGTCAATTTCCTTATTTGCTTCACAAACTCGTGTTGCCAGATTTGTTGCATGAGTTTGGACAATATCCATCATCTTTTCATAAGACTTCATCATTTCTTCCCTCTTTTCATGATCGTATTTGACACGCACCTTCCATTTATACTTCTCTTCTTCCACTGGCTCGAGCCTCTCAATTTCATATTGTAATTGGTCACATTCAGTTTTCAACTTCTTCACCTGGCATTCTAGCAAATTTTCTTTTTGTCCCGCCTCCATCAGTGCATTAGAGTAATCTCTGGATAGGCACTTATAACTTTCTGCTTCTGCTTGTGCTTGCTGGAGGTCTTCTTTCATCTGCTCCATTATTTGATCCTTCTCTTGACCTTTCATTTCTAGATCTTCCTTTTCTGTTCGAAACTTGGCCATTTCTTCTTCCATTGTTTCTATCTTGTCTTGCACCTTCTTCATTTCAGCTGAGAGATTTTCTTTCATCTTTTCTATCATTTGATCTTTCTCTTGGCTTTTGATTTCTAGATCTTCCTTTTCAGTTTGAATCTTGACCATCTCTTGTTCCGTTGCTTCTATTTTGTCTTGAACTTTCTTCATTTCAGCTGCAAGGTTTTCTTTCATTTGTTTCATCATCTGATCTTTCTCTTGACCTTTCTTTTCTAGACTTTCCTTTTCAGTTTGAACCCTGACTATTTCTTCTTCCATCATTTCTGTTTTTTGTTGCATCTTCCTCATTTCAGCTGAAAGGTTTTCAATTTCCTTTTCTTTCCCACTCCTTGCCCTTTTTGCAAGTTTTGTATTGGCGTCTGCACACTGACTTCTTTGGATTTCAATCTCCTTGTCTTTCTTCTCACACTGATCTTGGAGGATCTCAATTTCAGTCATTGCTCGTCCTTCTCTCTCTTCAATCTGCCTCATTTGTGCCTTCATCATTTCCATTTGGGTAGCCATGTCAGCCAATGCACTAGATGGATCTTCCTTGTGATGAACTTCAAAGGGAATCGGAATAGCATGTGCCCTTCTTCTGTTTCTCCACTCTAGATATTCTGGTGAGACAGCTACATGTGCCCTTCCAAGCTCATTTTCTCCCTTTTTATGGATATTGTCACAAGCTCTTCTGACTCGTTCTTGTTGATCATTGTCCATGCCATATTGAAAACATATTCCTCCTAGAACTTCTTTTCTGGGCACAACTTGGGTCCATTTGAGCTTCCTGAGAGCTATAACTGGAGTGTAGGCTATACATCCTCTTGTCCCCATCAATGGTACATTTGGAAAGTCTCCACAACTGAATATGGTATCTATGTGATGATACCATGGACATACCCAAGGGAAGAACTTCGCTTCATATCTTGCAAAATCATCTCTCCACTGTTTGGCAGATTGTTCTTTCACATTAATGCGATGAAAGTTCCGAAAAGGGTCAGGGTTATAACCCAAACGATTAGATGCATACATATGAGTTATAATCCACACATACAGTAGATGGTTACAACACCTCAACTGCCCCCCATCTTTTTATGGCATAACCCCAGGGACATAAGAGTATCTGCAAGAATGGCCATGACTGGATTCAATCCTCGTGTCTCATAGAAGAAAAACACATCAATTGCCGCTTGATAAATCAAACCCATGGTGAATGGGAACAAGACCAACCCATATATCAGTAATGCTAGGGTTGTTTTGAAGAGATTCCGTTTCTTTTCTCTGGCTAGAGTTTCCAGATGGTTTTCTAAGAGTGTCTTTTTCCATCCTTTCACTGATCCTCTTATCTCAAACCCTGTCTTGCTTGTTGGTAAACCAATTAACTCAGCTATTTTCTTCTGGCCTACATGACTTCCATTGTACAAGTACACTCCTGCCTTCTGCTTAATGGGTATACTTAACATCTCTTGATATTCTTCTATTGTTGGAACCAAATCCAACTGAGGTAATTCAAAGCATCTGAGATCTAAATTCCAAAATTGAGCTAAGGCGCTTAGTACCGGTTCTTTCACAGAAATAAACAGCAAGTCCAAAATCTGACCATACTTCCTTTCAAAATCCACACAGATTTGTTTTGGAACTTTCTGGCATATTGCATTTACTCTTTCAAGGTTATCTATCAGCACATTAATCTCGACGCCTTTCATGGATCCAGATGCATTGTTAGTAGAACATTGAACCTTATCCATGTTATTGAACATTTGCCGATCTTCTCAAACCAAAAAGAGAAAGTTCAGAAGGAAAAAAAATAAAATTAGAACATGAGTAAATGAGATGAATGCACTCTATTACTATTTGATTATGTCCTAACTACCAACTAATGCATGAACCTTTAAAAAAAACATTTCATATGAGTATTTATTAAAAATTCACATTTCAAATGACAAACTAGATATGAAAATGCATGAGATGCATGAGAACATGAAAAAAGAAGTATTTCCCCGTGTGACCTATCAAAGGTGAAACCTAAGGTAAGGTATCCCTAGGGAATATGACTCTAATTTGGTGGTCAATAAGCTCACCTACAGTGCACGATCTTGATGGACAGGTCTAGTACATGCAACTATGGTCCCCAGATTGCACTTATCTATAACATAGACAAAGACCCAATCCATATTCCAATCACAAGTAGGGATAAATCCCTCTCAATATGATTGGTCCATGGTACCGGTTACAATCTGAGTGGTAACCCAACAACCACCAAGTGAGCATGAAGCCCCTCAATAGCAGTCATCGAGATACCTCCTAGGTTCGCATAGGCCCGGGTGTAGAGCCCAAAATGTGTGTGAAGTAAGTGAATGTGAGGTGTGTGCAAGGGGCATACCATTCTGTAATTTTAACGACTCCTCCTCTGCAAAACAAATCCAACCACATATATACAAAGATAAAGTCTTCTACCCTAAGGTTGAAGCATATTATATTTACATTGGAATAAAAACAACAGGTCAAGCATCATACAAGAAAAAAATATTTATAGAAAAATCAATAAAATATTTACAATAATACAAAAACAAATAAACAAAACAACAGGGGTAAAATAAATATTTTCAACCGTTAACTTACCTTGCACAATTAGTTATAACAGGCTTGACTCTCAAATTTCCCCAGTGGAGTCGCCAGCTGTCGCAACCGGGGTCGCGACGAGGGGGTGGGGCGAGCCGAATAAGGAAAAAGAAAAATTTAAAGGTTCAATGGAGTTGCCACCAAAATTTATTTTAAGGGGAAAATTTTAGGAAAACCCTTTTTAAAAAGAAAATGGTCTTTGGAACCAGATTTGGGTTCGGGAGTCGATTATGCGTAGGGAAAGTATTAGCACCCTACGACATCCGTCCTAAGATGGTTGCCTTTTAATTACTTGTGCAAATTTGGTTAACTTTGAAAATATTTACTTTACCCCATTAAAATTGGAAAAGAAATTAAACTATTTTTGTATTTTTATTTTGTTTTTACATTTTTTTGATATTTTTGAGTAAATGAAAGAATTTATTTAAGAAAAATGGTTGATTTTTTATTATTGAAAAGGAGAATGACATTTTGAAGAAATCTTTTTGATATTTTTAAATTTTTTATTTTTATGTATTTTTATAATGATTTTAGAAAGTTATTTAAGAAAATGATTTTTTTTTCTAACAAGGAAAAAACATTTTTTGGAATTTATTTTGGCTTGACGAGTTTGATTCCCGCTCCTACGTATCCCCAGCTGCAATAGAGAAATCAAAGCCACGTAGTTCTGAACACAAGTGATTATGAAATTGATTGATTTTTATTTTTGATTTTGATTTTTTTAAAAAAGGACAATTTGAAAACATTTTTATTTCAAGTTTTTTGCATTTTTTGTTAAAAAAGGGAAGATCTTTTTTATGTTTTTAATTTTGATTTTAAATGGAAACATAATTATTAAAAAAGACTAATTTTTACCTTATTTTAAAATAAATATTTTCAAAGTTAACCAAATTTGCACAATTAATTAAAAGGTAACCGTCTTAGGACGGATGTCGTAGGGTGTTAATACCTTCCCTACGCATAATTGACTCCCGAACCCAAATCTGGTTCCAAAGACCATTTTCTTTTTAAAAAGGGTTTTCCTAAATTTTCCCTTTAAAATAAATTTTGGTGGCGACTCCATTGAACCTTTAGATTTTTTTTTCCTTATTCGGCTCGCCCCACCCCCACGTCGCGACCCTGGTTGCGACAGTGTCCAAACAAATCCCAAAGACAAAAGTGGTCTTGGTCATTCAGACACTTCCTCTATGCATGATGTTAAAGTTAAAAATGCCAATAAGGCTAAGAAAGGTAAGTGATGCCTTAATTGTCTCAAGCCTGGACATGATATGTCACAGTGCCGATACAAAAAAGGTAGACCTCCTGCTAACAAAAAAGGACCCAAAAGATGTGGATACCTAAAACTTTAATTGTTCCTGTTGCAGATGTGTTTAACAGGACAAAGGAGACACCACAAATGGTACCTGGACAGTGGCTACTCGCGACACATGACAGGAGAAAGGTCTTTGTTCCAAAACCTTAGATCTAAGGATGATGGAGTGGTAACCTTTGGAGGAGATCAGAAAGGCAAAATCACTGGCGTAGGTTCAGTAGGTTTATCTCCTTTATCTGTCATCCATAATGTTCTCTTGGTTGAAGGTCTCCAACACAACCTGCTGATCATAAGTCAATTATGTGACAGTGGTTTTGTTGTATCCTTCATAAGGGATGGCTGCATAATCAGAAACTCTTCTGACCAAATCATTTTTACTGCAAAGAGACACAATAATATATACAAAATTGATCTTGAGGACCTAGCATATCAAAATGTAACTTGTCTCATTTCTGTAAAAGATGAAAAATAGATTTGGCATCAGAAACTTGGACATGTCAGCTCGAGATTAATCTCAAAGCTCACAAAACACAATCTTGTGAAAGGTTTACCCAAGTTCTCTTTCAAATCTGATATTTTGTGTGAAAATTATTTAAAGGGGAAGCAAACTAGAAGTTCTTTTAAAAGCATAAATGTTGTTTCAACCGCTAGACCCCTAGAACTCCTCCACATTGATTTGTTTGGTCCTACAAGAACTGAAAGTCTTTCTAGTAAAAATATGCTTTGGTCATCGTTGATGATTACTCTAGATTTACTTGGGTGATATTCCTAAAGAGCAAGGATGAGACTTTTGAGAGATTTGCAAAATTCTGCAAAAGGGTGCAAAATGAAAAAGGATTTTGCATATCTGTAATCAGAAGTGATCATGGGGGAGAGTTTGAAAACTCAAGCTTCAGTATGTTTTGTGATGAGAATGGGATCTCTCACAATTTCTCTGTGGCTAGAACACCTTAACAAAATGGGGTTGTTGGAGAAAAAACAGAAGCTTGCAGGAGATGGGAAGAACGATGCTCATTTCAAGTAATCTTCCAAGCTCATTTTGGGCAGAAGCTGTTCACACAGCTAGCTATATCAAAAATAGAACTCTGATAAGGCCAATTCTCAACAAGACTCCATATGAAATGTGGAAAGGAAGAAAGCCCAACATTTCATATTTTCACATTTTTGGCTGTGAGTGTTTTATACTTAACACCAAAGATGACTTGGGAAAGTTCGATTCCAAATCTGACATGGGATTCTTCATTGGTTATTCAGAAACCTCTAAGGCATATAGAGTTTACAACTCTAGAACCCACACTGTTGAAGAAACCATACATGTTAGATTTAACGAAGCTAAAGAGACTGATAGGGAACTATCAGATCTAGAAGATAATTTTACAGGTATGGAGCTAAATCACTCCTCAGGGACTTCAAAGGATAAGGTTGAAGCACCTGCTGAAGAACCTTCTGAAGCAGCCTCTGAAAAGACAACTCCTCAACCTGCTGATACTGATACTCTTCAGAAAGTTGTTCCCTCGCTGACGTGAGTGGAGGTACAAAAATAATCATCCTCGGGAGCAAATCATTGGTGACACTTCAAAAGGAGTAAGAACAAGATCAAGACTAAGGGAAGTCAACAATATTGCTTTTCTCTCTGAAATTGAACCAAAGAATATTGAAGAAGCTCTACTTGATGAATGATGGATTCTAGCCATGCAAGAAGAACTTAATCAGTTCTCTAGAAGTGATGTTTGGACTCTTGTTTCTAAACCCCTTGAAAAACAATCATAGGAACTAAATTGGTATTTAGAAACAAACTCTCTAAAAATGGTCAAGTTATCAGAAACAAGGCGAGACTGGTTGCTCAAGGCTATAATTAGCAAGAAGGTATTGACTTCACTGAAACTTTTGCTCCAGTAGCTAGGCTAGAAGCTATTAGAATTTTACTTTCATATGCAACTAATAATGGCATCAAACTATATTAAATGAATGTTAAGAGTGCCTTCCTAAATGGGTTCATTGAGGAAGAGGTATTTCTTAGAAAACCCCCTGGTTTTGAAAATGTAGCTTTTCCTAATCACGTTTTCAAACTGAAAAAGGTTCTGTATGGTCTGAAACAAGCCCCTAGAGCTTGGTATGAAAGACTGAGCAGTTTTTTACTACAAAATGGTTTTGAAAGAGGAAAATTTGACACAACTCTTTTTAGAAAAATGTCTAACAAAGATCTAATTCTGGTCCGGATATATGTTGATGATATTATCTTTGGATCAACAAACTCCTCTCCGTGCACTGAGTTCTCAAAGCTTATGCAATCGGAATTTGAAATGAGTTTAATGGGAGAACAAAAATTTTTCTTAGGGCTTCAAATCAAGCAATACTCTGATTGTATATGGGTCCATCAAGAGAAGTATACAAAAGAGATGCTTAAGAAATTTAATATGTGTGATTGCAAGCCTATGGAAACTCTTATGCACCCCTCATCTATCTTAAACAAAGATGAAGAAGGAGAATATGTTGATCCAACTATGTTTAGAGGAATGATTGGATCATTATTATATCTTACAACAAGCAGACCTGATATTCTATTTAGTGTATGCCTGTGTGCAAGATTTCAATCTGATCCAAGAGTAACTCATTATAAAGCTGTGAAAAGAATCTTTAGATACTTGAAAGGTACTACTAATCTTGGTCTGTGCTATAAGAAGAGTATAGATTGCAGGTTAATAATGAAGTTGAGATTCCAATCACAAGAAGGGGGGTTGAATTGTGATTGCTTAAATTTTCTGCAATTTTCTTTTAGTGCTTAATCTGCTCAAGATGAACTTGGCTTAGTATTAAAAGTGTTCACACCAGAAGATAGAGATTAAAATACTGTGTAGTATGCAGAAGATACAATTCCTATGTAGGAACTTTTAATGAGCAACACCTACTTAGGTATTAGATTGTTTTCAAAATAGTTTTATGCACATGGAGTAAGTTATTAAATAAATAGAGTAGGGAAGAGAAAATTGCACACACAGATTTTATACTGGTTCATCTCTTCCAACCTGAGGCTACGTCCAGTCCCTACACCAAGTAGGATTATCTTACTCAAATTTTCTCTTTACAATCACCTTGGGTACACCTTACCACTAGTATTCTTCTACAGCCTCTTTAGGCTCCTAAACCAGAATTAGTTTCACCTTTTCAAGGTTGTAGGCTTACTGCAGTTTCTTCTGCAGAAGACACAGCCACTAAAAACACTGCAGCACACCTACTGCAGACTTTCTCCTTCACTATAATTCTGTAGATATGTCAATCTACAAGCTTAATACACTTTCTCAAGAGGCACACTCAATCTTAAGCCTCCTTGAGAGTTTACAAAGAAATAAGTAGTGAAAGGAAAATTACAAGGCTCAAAATATATACAATATAGGCGCAGCTGTAAAGGTAATGAGCCAAATCTCTCTCAATAAACTTTCCAAAGCATATACTTAGAAAAAAGAAGAGAGAGAAATTTTCCAGAAGATGTAGGTTGTAAATATGAAGAACTGATGCTTCTTCTGGAGATGTGTGTCTTCAAAATGAAGGGAATGTCTCCTTTTACAGAGGTTGGAAGAAAATAGTCATTGGAGACTTACAGCTGTAACCCTGGAGCTGTCCTTTTCATGTTTCAGCTTTCACTTATAGGTACAGCTGTCATCTTTGACCAACTATCCCTTTTGAAGACATATCTTCTGTAGGAATATTATCTTGTGAATTCTGCAGCCATTTCTTATGGAAGTACACCAAGGGCCATGATATACTCGGCATAATTTATTTAAACTGTATTTTACCTACCTATACTTCAGAAAATGATAAAAACTGAATTAAATCAATTCTGCTTCTACTACAGCATAACTGACAGCATGTCTTCTTCTACAGAATGAAAATCTTGTGGATTTTGTGATCATTTCTTCTGTAGACATTCTGGGAGCATTGAAATGATTGATATAAATTATTTCAACTATACTTGTCTTAGTTGTAACCCAGAAAGTACAAAAATAGATTTTACATCATTCTGGATCTTCTGGAGGATTTCTAATAGCTTAGATCTTCTGCAAAATGGGAACCTTGTAGATTCTGCAACTGTTTGTACAGTAAGCATACTGGGGATATTGAGTGATTCTTCTTCTTTCTTCAAGAAAGTGAATCTTCCTTCTAATAGGTATATAATCTTCTTTGTTTATTCTCAACAGCTTTCTTGCTTTCTTTTAACAGAATGTTATTTCTAATGTGTTAAAGTCATCCTTCTTCTTCTGGATTTTGTTTTCATCTCCTTGTAGATTCTTTCTTGTATCTTCTTAACAAACACTCAAATGAAATGATTAGTTCCTTTCTAAATCAGAATTATGACAAGTGAATTTTGGTGAGTTATCATCATTAAAACCACCTAGGAGGATTCTTGGACCTTACAATCTCCCCCTTTTTTGATGATGACAACTTCTCAAAATTTAGCTTGTATGATTCTGATTTTTGTTCATATAAGAAGAGCTCCCCCTGAATTTATGTTAGGGTTCTAAGCATTAAGTTTCATAATTATAAATGACGCATATGCTTTAAGTAATTATTAACAATTCAAATTGCATCAATCATATAAGTCTATCACATGCTGTAAATCAAAATCATATATTGATGAAGAGTTCACCATTACTGTAGAATCACAGCAAAACATTACTATGATAGATACACTACAGCCAAAAACAAAACAAATCATTCATCACTAAAATCAAAATCATTACAATTTTCTTCTACTCCCCCTATTTCTACTAAATTTACTACTTCTCCCCCTTTGTCATAAATGAAAAACTATCTTTTATAAGCATAAGGAGAAGTAGAATCATCATCTTCTATTTAGAAGGAGAAGAGTGATCAGAGGATGATGAAGTAGAGGGTTAGAGGATGTTCTGTGGTGGTTGAAAAGGCACAAAGGGCATTGGAGGAGCTTGGGGTGCAATGCCAGGTAATACAAAAGTGTTAAACCAAACTGGTGTTGAGTGAATCTTTCAATCATGTCATGCACAAAGTTCTGGAGAGTGTTGACATTGGAAAACAATTTCTTTATGTCAACCTTCATCTTCTTCACATGTTTTTCAATGGAGTTGGAGGAAAAAGGTCCATCAGAGCGTGCAACATATCCTTTAGCAGCTTTAGTATCTTGCTTCATAGGTTTAGAAGGAGGAATGGGTTCTCTCTCTGAGCTTAGCTGCTGGAGGAAAGTATCCATAGAAGACAGATGAGTAGATATGGCAGGGATGTTATCTCTAAGAGGAACAGAAGAAGGAAGAGTTGAATCAAGAATTGGGGAGGCCAGAAACCGATTTACCATTTCAGTACCAAAAGTTCCTGTAGAAGGAACAGACTGAACCTCACCCTTAGGATCCTCTTCTTCTTCTGAAGACAAATTTAACTCAACGGTTTTCACAGGAGACATGTCTTGATTCCCTATTTCTTCTGAGGCAGCAGAAGATGCTTGCAGAATGGCTGCTGAGGTATCATGAGAAGGAAATTCAGAGTAACTTTTTGCCAACATATTAAGAGAATTCGCAGCCATCCCATCTTCAGAAGATAGATTAAGATTCCCTGCTGGTTCAGCTTTATGCTCAACAAGAGTTGGAGAGACACATCCCTCTTGAATGGCTTCCAGGTGTCCTTCTTCTGGAATATCCATATTCAAGAATTCTTCTTCCATAGTAGGGGATTCAGGAGGTGCAGAAGCACTACCTTCAAGCTTCTGGATTTTCAGACTATCTTCTGCAGAGGTAGTAGCTTCTTCTAGACCCCTTTTTCTTTTCCTGCTGAATGTTTGACTGAAGGATTTCTGCTTCTTCGTCCTAGGAGGACTGGATTCACCCTGATCATCATCTTCTTCATCTTCAGAATCACTTTTCATATATTGAGATATATCAGGAAGCCTAATATGCATTTTTCTAATGTTACTCCTATCAAAAAAGGTGATATCCTCATATCTTTCTTCATCCTCTAAAGAAACTTGGTGATGCTTGAAAAGAATAGTGAGCAGCATTCCATAGGGTAAACAGGCATAGGCTCTAAGAGGGTTAGCAGTAGAAATCATTGTCCGGAGAATTATGTAGGCAAGAGAGATAGCCTCACCTTTCAGAAGATGATACAAGACAAGCAAGTCTTGATCAGTGACTCTCTCTAGAGTACCAGCTCTGGGACTGAGTGAGTAGCAGCAGATTTTACGAAAAATTCTGCATATTGGGGTGAGTTTACTAGAGACAAGCTTGGAGTTGGAATCACTTAGGAGCTTTTGAACAACTTCTTCTTTGGTAGTGCCTACAGAGGCATACCAGTTTTCTTCATATAAGTGATTGGGACAATGAGGAAGGCCTAAAGCTTCTTTTATAGAGTCAGCTGTCAAAACAATGGTGGATCCTTTAATATCTATAACCAGAGAATTTCCATCACTTCGATATTCACTGGCTAAAGCATAAAATGCTTTGACCAATCTAGGATATACAGGTTCCCTAATGAGAAGAAAATCCCTCCATCCTTGTAAATTGACAAAGTGGTTGGCATCCCATCCTTCTTTCCTTACTTCATGCAGCAAAAATATCTTCCCAGGGATGATAGTTTTCCAATCCCATTTTTCATAAAAAGTTTTTAACAGCTCTTCATTTCCAAAAAGGTCTTTGTTGGAATCTTCTTCTTCCTCAAAGGGGTCACTCTCTAAGCTACTTTCTTCATTTGACTTTTGTTTTACTTCTTCCTGCTTACTGGAGTATTGTGACCTTTTCTTTGATGGTGATGGGGAGTCAATTCTAATGGGCTTATCGACTTCATTTCCTTCTGTGTGATTGGATGTGTTTACACCAGCTCTCAATCTCCCTGATCTTCTAACTCGAACAATGGTGTGTTGAGCAGGACCTTTTCCTTTTGAAGAGGAAGGATCCTGAGAAGCTGATGGCTTAGAGACTGTGGTTTTGGGAGAAGGAGAAGGTTTAGAAGATGAGGTTGGTACAGTTGATGTTGGAGATAGTGGTATTGTTGAAAGGGGTTGTACTTCTAGTACTTCTCCAAATGGAATAACTTGCATTTCAGGTTGTGAAGGAGTTCCTTGACTATTTGGAGGGCTTCCAGAATCTGCAGGTGATGAAGTTTTCTTCCTATTTGCAAGTTGCTTGATCCTCATAGTTGAAAGGAGTGAATGATCAAAAAACAGAGAATGTAGGTTTGATTGAGAGAGATGAAAAACACAAGTTAGGTGAAGAATATTGATAGAGGGAAGAAGCAGTGATAGAACAACACTTGTGGCAAGAGGCTTATTAAGGATCTTTCTACTAGCCGTTTGAGAAGATGAAGAGCGAGCAAGGAGAGAGAAAGGTGCTGTGAGCTCAATTTTTTATGGAAGCAGTTGGTGCTTCCAACGGTCAGAAGGTTTATTGCAATTTTAGTGATATAACTGTTCTGCTTTTCTACAATGGACAAAAACCCACTTTCCTAATCCTTTTTGTATCCTTAGTTGGACATATGAGGCACATTCCAAGGATTTGACCTTGTAAAATAAAATTATTTTATTAAAATGACTTTACTTGGCTAATGTCTCGAGACAATGACCTTTCCTAGCACCTTGGACAACTACAGGTACAACGATAGGTCAAAGCATGATTGCTTTTCTGTCAGTTGTCAGTTTCTCCAAAAAATGCAATTTTTTTCTTAGATTCAGGTTTCAAGTTCCAGAAGAAAGAGTTTAAGAAACCTACTGATATTGTTCCAGAAGATACATATCTTTTGGTTGCAGAAGATATGTTACTGCAAGGGTATATTCAGAAGATACAACATAGTGATTTCATTTTCAAACAATTGTTATTTTAATATGCACATATTTAGTCTCTCCCTAATAAATTCAAATCTATCTTCAACAAGTGGCTTGGTAAAAATATCAGCAAGTTGTAATTTAGTTTCAATGAATTTTAGTTCAATTTCATTCTTCTGGACATGATCCCTTATGAAATGATGTTTTATGTCAATATGTTTGGACCTAGAGTGTTGTATTGGATTCTTGGACAGATTAATGGCACTAGTATTATCACAGAAGATAGGAATTTTAGAGTACCTTAGGCAATAGTCTTCCATTTGATGCTTTATCCATAGCATTTGTGAGCAACAGCTTGCAGCATAAACATATTCAGCTTCTGCAGTAGATAAAGCTATGGTTGGATGCTTTTTACATGACCAAGATATTAGTGATTCTCCAAGGAATTGGCATCCACCACTTGTGCTTTTTCTATCTAATCTATCTCCAGCATAATCAGCATCACAATATCCTGTAAGATCAAAGTCTGTACCTTTCTTGTACCAAAGACCAAAATCAGTAGTTCCAACAAGATATCTAAATATTCTTTTTACAACTACAACATGAGATTCTTTTGAAGAAGATTGAAATCTAGCACAAAGTCCTACAAAGAAAAATATATCTGGCCTACTTGCAGTTAAATAAAGTAATGATCCTATCATGCCTCTATATTCCTTTTCAGAAACAGATTTTCCATTTTCATCCAAATTCAAAACTGTAGAGGGATGCATGGGAGTTCCCATGGATTTTGATCCTTCCATTTTGTATTTTATGAGAAGATCTTTGGTATATTTTTCTTGATAAATAAAGATTCCATCATCTTCTTGTTTTATTTGTAATCCAAGGAAAAATTTCAGTTCTCCCATAAGGCTCATTTCAAATTCCCCTTTCATTAATTCAGGAAATTCTTCACACATCTTTAAATTAGTGGATCCAAAAATGATGTCATCTACATAAATCTGCACAATTAATAAGTCCTTCTTGAGAGTTTTTCTAAATAAAGTGGTGTCAATTTCTCCTCTTGTAAAATCATTATTGAGAAGAAAACTGCTTAATCTTTCATACCAAGCTCTAGGAGCTTGTTTCAAACCATATAAGGCTTTGGTTAGTTTAAAAACATGGTTTGGATGTTTTTGATTTTGAAAACCAGTTGGTTGGTGTACATACACTTCCTCATTTACGTAACCATTTAAAAAGGCACTTTTAACATCCATTTGGTATAACTTAAAATTTTTATATGCAGCAAATGCAAGAATAATTCTAATTGCTTCTAATCTAGCTACAGGTGCAAAGGTTTCATCAAAATCAATACCTTCTTGTTGGTTATAACCTTGAGCTACTAACCTTGCCTTGTTTCTGCTCACATTACCGTCTTCATCCATCTTGTTTCTAAAAACCCATTTTGTTCCAATGATGGAATGATTTTCTAGAGAGGGCACTAGTGTCCAAACTTTGTTTTTCTCAAATTGTTCCAGCTCTTCTTTCATTGCTTCTACCCAAGAGTCATCTTCTAGAGCTTCATTTACATTCTAGGGTTCTATTTGAGATAAAAAAAAGCTGCACTGTTTTCATTATTTCTTAGTTGGGATCTGGTTTTTACTCCTTCTGCAGCATTCCCAATGATTTGTTTATGGGGATTGGTTGTAATTAACTTCTAGCTCTTAGGAAGATCCTCTTTATGTGTACAGACATCTTCTGCAGGTGTTTCTGCAGGATTTTCCTGTTCTGTTACATCTTCTGATGGGTTCTCTCTGTCAGAAGGTATCTTCTGCAACTTATCAGATTCATCATCTGATTCATTGTTGTTCTTTCCTTGAGAAGAAAGGTTAGTATCATTGAAAATAACATGCATGCTTTCTTCTATGGTTTGATTTTTGACATTGTAAAATCTATAAGCTTTTGAAGTAGTAGAGTATCCAAGAAAGATCCCTTTTTCAGATTTTGCATCAAACTTTTCAAGGTTTTCTTTGTTATTTAAAATATAGCAATCACATCCAAAAACATGAAAGTATGCAATGTTGGGTTTTCTCCCTTTCCAAATTTCATATGGAGTTTTGTTGAGTATGCTTCTGATAGAAACTCTATTAAGTATATAGCATGAAGTGGATACAGCTTCAGCCCAAAAATATTTTTGAATTCCACTATCACTTAACATAGTTCTGGCCATTTCTTGGAGGGTTCTATTTTTTCTTTCTACAACTCCATTTTGTTGTGGAGTTCTAGGACAAGAAAAATTATGAGATATTCCATTTTCATCAAAACACCTTTTAAAAGAGAAGTTTTCAAATTCACCTCCATGGTCACTTCTTACATAAGCAATAATTGACCACTTTCATTTTGTATCTTCTTGGAGAAGATTTTGAAAGCATCAAATGACTCATTTTTGGTAGTGAAAAATAAAACCCATGTGAATCTAGAGTAATCATCTACTATAACAAGACCATACTTTTTCCCTCCCAAACTAGGTGTTTTAGTAGAACCAAATAAGTCAATATGAATTAGTTCTAAAATTCTTTCGGTAGTGATTACATTTTTAGGATAAAAGCTAGAATGAGTTTGTTTGCCTTTAGCACATGCATCACATATTTTATCCTTTTCAAACTTGATTTTTGGTAAGCCTCTGACCAAATCCAATTTAGAGAGTTTTGAAATGCTTTTCATATTCAAGTGTCCTACTTTTCTATGTCAAATCCATTTATCATTTTCAAAGGAGGCAAAGCATGTGTGATCAGATAATTCTTCTAAGCATATACTATATAGGTTCTTATTTCTTATTCCCGAGAACAAAACCTTCTTAGTAGCTGATTCTCTAATTTCACAGAATGTTGGTTGAAACATAACTTCATAGCCACTGTCACAAAGTTGACTTATGCTAAGAAGATTATGTTTTAACCCTTTCACATAATAAACATTATTAAATTGGGTAGAATTTTTCATACTTATCTTTCCAATACCTTTGATGTGTGCCTTGTTGTTGTCTCCAAAGGTCACTGTTCCACCTTCTATTTTGTGGAGTTGAATGAATTTGCTTTTGTCTCCAGTCATATGTCTTGAGCAACCACTGTCCAAGAACCATTGCCCTTTCTTTTTTAAGGTTCTTGCTTGTTCCTACATCAGAAGATAGTAAAGATTTAGGTACACAAATTCTGTTGGGTCCTGAATGGTTAGATACCTTTCTTCTGAAGCTCCTTTTTCTTCTGTAACAATTGTGGAAAATGTGTCCAATTTTGTTCCACCAAGAACATTTGGGAGGTTGCCTTTTGGCAGGGACAAAAATAGTTTTGTGAATTTTTAGGATGAATCTTGATTAAAGCCTATTCCTCTTTTATCAGAAGTTTCTCTACTATTTCCAATTAATTTATTCAAGTTGTGTGTACTATTAACAAACTTACTTAAATATGTTTGTAATTCATCAATTTTCTTCTGCGGAAGATAGTTTTCTTTCTGCAGTGATGCAGACTTGTTATCTTCTGCAGAGTCGGTTTTAACCAGTTTTATTTGTTCTGATAGTTTAAAGTGAGATTGTTGAAGACATTGATTAGTTTTGATCAATCTATTATTATCTTCTCTAAGTTTCTCATTTTCTTCTTTTGTTTTAATAAGTTGTTCTTTAAGAAGTGCACATTTTTGAGCTAGTGTGTGAAAATCAGATAGTAAGCTTTCAAATGCATTTTCTAGTTCTCTATATGCAGATGGATTATAAGTGATTACCTCACTGTCTTCATCATCACTTCCAGCCATGAGACATAGGTTTGCTATTTCTTCTTCAGAATCTTCTTCTGAGGAGCTATCTGAGTCATCCCATGTAGCCATCATTGCTTTCTTCTTCTGGAATGACTTTGGGTCCTTCTTTAATTGAGGACATTCAGCCTTGATGTGTCCAGGCTTGTTACATTCATAGCAGATGATCTAATTTTTTGTTCCATCAAATTTTTGTCCATCCTTTTTGAAGTTGAAGTACTTTCTACCTTTTTCTTTCCTCCTGATCATCTTCTGGATCCTTCTGGAGATGAAGGCAAGTTCATCATTATTGTCATATGACATTTCCTCTACATCAGAGCCCTTTTCTTCAGTTGAGTTTGTGTTGTTTCTTCTAGAGGTGCTGGCTTTTAGTGCAATGGACTTTCCTTTTCTTGGAAGCTCATCTATAAGCTCTTGCTCATGAACTTTTAGTGATCCAAGGAGTTCATCTAACTTTAGGACAGTGAGATCTTTGGCTTCCTGTATAGCTGTCACTTTAGGTCTCTAAATTTTTGGAAGACTTCTGAGAATTTTTCTGACTTGCTCTTGATTTGTATGGCTTTCTCCTAGAGACTTTAGATCATTGATGATAACAGTAAATCTTCTAAACATCTCATCAATGGTTTCATGTTCAATCATATTGAACATTTCATATTGGTGAATCAAAATATTAATTTTTGACATCTTTACTTGATCAGTACCTTCATGTGCAATTTTGAGAGTACCTCATATTTCTTTTGCTCTAGAACAGCCAACCACTTTGTCATATTCTCCTCTGCTTAAGGCACAGAGAAGAAAGAATTTTGCTTTGGAGTTCAGAAGATATCTTTGCTTATCTTCTGGAGTCCATTCTTCTCTAGGCTTTGGCTTTGGAGGTTCTTCTTGAACTTCAGATTCTCCTTCTTTAGGAGGAACCAAGATTCTTGTTCTTCGAACCATAGGAATGAAATTTCCATTTTCTATGATATCCCAAAGATCAATGTCTTGGGATTCTAGAAATAGTTTCATTCTGTCTTTCCAATAGTAGTAGTCATTCCCATTAAATGCAGGTGGTCTATTTGTGGATGATCCTTCTGGAATGAACATTGCAGCTCCATGGTTTGCCATTTCCCTTTATCTTTTCCTCTCTCACTGTTAAGTGAGTTCAACCCTAGAGGCAAGCTCTGGTACCAATTGAAGTTGAGATTCCAATCACAAGAAGGGGGGGTTGAATTGTGATTGCTTAAAATTTTCTGCAATTTACTTTTAATACTTAATCTGCTCAATATGAACTTGGCTTAGTATTAAAAGTGTTCACACCAGAAGATAGAGATTAAAATATTGTGCAGTATGCAGAAGATAAAATTCCTATGTAGGAACTTTTAATGAGCAACACTTACTTAGGTATTAGATAGTTTTCAAAACAGTTTTATGCACATGCAATAAGTTATTAAAAAAATAGAGTAGGGAAGAGAAAATTGCACACAGATTTTATACTGGTTCACCACTTCCAACCTGAGGCTACGTCCAATCCTTACACCAAGTAGGATTTTCTTACTCAACTTGTCTCTTTACAATCACCTTGGGTACAGCTTACCACTAGTATTCTTCTGCAGCCTCTTCAGGCTCCTGAACCAGAATCAGTTTCACCTTTTCAAGGCTATAGGCTTACTGCAGTTTCTTCTGCACAAGACACGGCCACTGAAAACACTGCAGCACACCTACTGCATACTTTCTCCTTCAGTACAATTCTGTAGATATGTCAATCTACAAGCTTAACATACTTTTTCAAGAGGCACACTCAATCTTAAGCCTCCTTGAGAGTTTACAAAGAATTAAGTAGTGAAAAGGAAAATTACAAGGCTCAAAATATATACAATATAGGCGCAGCTGTAAAAGTAATGAGCCAAATCTCTCTTAATAAACTCTCTAAAGCATATACTTAGAAAAAAGAAGAGAGAGAAATTTTCCAGAAGATGTAGGTTGTAAATATGAAGAACTGATGCTTCTTCTGGAGATGCGTGTCTTCAAAATGAAGGGAATGTCTCCTTTTATAGAGGCTGGAATAAAATAGTCGTTGGAGACTTACAGCTGTAACCTTGGAGCTGTCCTTTTCATGTTGCAGATGTCACTTACAGGTACAGTTATCATTTTTGACCAACTATCCCTTTTGAAGACATATCTTCTGTAGGAAGATTATCTTGTGAATTCTGCAGACATTTCTTCTGGAAGTACACCAAGGGCCATGATATACTTAGCATAATTTATTTAAACTATATTTGACCCATCTATACTTCAGAAAAAGATAAAAAACTGAATTAAATCAATTCTGCTTCTTCTGCAGCATAACTGACAGCATGTCTTCTTCTGCAGAATGAAAATCTTGTGGATTTTGTGATCATTTCTTCTGTAGACATTCTGGGAGCATTGAAATGATTGATATAAATCATTTCAACTATACTTGTTCAGTTGTAACCCCAGAAAGTACAAAAATAGATTTTACATCATTCTGGATCTTCTGGAGGATTTCTAACAGCTTAGATCTTCTGCAGAATGGGAACCTTGTAGATTCTGCAACTATTTGTACAGTAAGCATACTAGGGACATTGAGTGCTTCTTCTTCTTTCTTCAAGAAAGTGAATCTTCCTTCTAATAGGTATATAATCTTCTTTGTTTATTCTCAACAGCTTTCTTGCTTTCTTTTAACAGAATGTTATTTCTAATGTGTTAAAGTCATCCTCCTTCTTCTGGATTTTGTTTTCATCTCCTTGTAGATTCTTTCCTGTATCTTCTTAACAAACACTCAAATGAAATGATTAGTTCCTTTCTAAATTAGAATTATTACAAGTGAATTTTGGTGAGTTATCATCATTAAAACCACCTAGGAGGATTCTTGGACCTTACAAATAGGATTCTGTGATGCTAATTTTGCTGGAGATAGAATTGAAAGGAAATCAACCAGTGGAGGATGTCACTTCGTTGGAGAAAATCTGATAAGCTGGTCCAGCAAGAGACAAAGCATGATAGCCCTCTCAACTGCTGAAGCCGAATATATTTCTGCAGCATGCTGTTGTTCACAGTTGCTATGGGTAAAATATCAGCTAGAAGACTTTAATATCCACATTAAATCTATCCCAGTCTTCTGTGATAACACGAGTGCAATCAATCTTTCTAAAAATCCAATTCAGCACTCACGAGCCAAACACATTGAAATTAAACATCATTTCATAAGAGACTATGTTCAGAAAGGAATTATTGATATACAATTCATTGATACAAACCATCAATGGGCTGATATATTCACTAAACCACTTGTTGAAGATAGATTCAAGTTTATCAAACAAAATTTGAATATTCTCACTATCTCAGACAATTTAATCTTCTTCTCAATTCATAGAAATTGAATGTATTGATGTCTTCTTTCTTGCTTATATCTCACTTCTTCAGCCATTATGATCACCCTTTTGACTGATGACAAAAGGGGGAGTATTAAGAACTAACAAAATCTAAAGTTAAGTGTTTTTTTCAGAAGAATTCTCAGATTCAGGGGGAGCAGATTAAGAGCAAGTTGCAAGCAAATTCAAGATGAAAAGTCAAGATGAAAAGCTCTGAATCAATATCTAATTTAGGGGGAGCTTCAAATATTTTCTCTTCCCTTCAGATATTTGAATTATTTCTTAAAGCAAATTTGTCATCATTAAAAAGGGGGAGAATGTTGAGTCTCAAAATATTATTAAAGGAGTAATAATGTTTTAAGTCTCGTAATCTCAAAGTTTTAATGAATAACAAATTTAGCTTGCTGAAGGTATTTGTTCAGTATTTCAGAAGGTGCAGTCTGACAAAATCATTTCAACTGAAATACAAGAGACCTTCCGAAGTAATGAAACCTGCTGAGAGAATACTACCTACTGAAGACAATGAACTTTCTGAAGTTGTGAGACAACGTTCCTCTACCTGATCGTCTTCAATATTATATTCTCAGAAAAATTATCTAGAAGATTCAAGTCTCGTATAGCAGTCTCAGTTTATCTGTGCTTTTCATTCTTCTGGAAAGTCGGAGAAAGTGCTTTTTGGCATATTTCAAATTTCTCTCACCAAAAAGGCAAAAGTCTATAGAAAAGTACATGCGACTCAGAAAAAGAAAAGCCTATGAGCTGACTCTACTATCTGCTATAGCTAAGGGCTCAGGCTATGGGTCACAATGGGAGCATTTGCATTAAATGTTATCTCTCAATGGAAAAAAACTTATGGAGTTCAACAGACGGAAGATTTACTCTCTATAAGTACCAGACTCCATGAAGAAAGAAGTGGAGAACAAAGAACAGAGAAATTAACTTGCTAAAACGCTGCAGAAATTTTTACTCATCTGTTTAATACTTACTGCACAACAGCTTCTATATCCTGAGTATTACTCAGTCATTTGTATAAGTTCTCCAATAGAGCTCTAAACTTGTGAAGTTTCAAAGCTTGAGCTTTCATTCTTTCAAACTGTAATTGCTGGGTTAGCCTGAAGAGGTTGTGTTAAAAGAATACTTGGGTTTTCAGCCTGGAGAGGCTGAGTGTTTAAAGAATACTTGGTGTTGAGCCTGGAGAGGCTTGTCTGCAAAAGAATACTTGTTGAGCCTGGAGAGGCTTGTCGACAAAAGAATACTTGTTGAGCCTGGAGAGGCTTGTCTGCAAAAGAATACGTGTTGAACCTAGAGAGGCTTGTCTGTAAAATAATACTTGTAATCTTGCGGGATTAGTGAAAATCTAGTGGTGGTTTGCCCTGGGACTGGACGTAGCTCACTAGGTTAGTGGGTGAACCAGGATAAATCTCTGTGTTAAGTTCTCTCAACCCTTTACTCTTTATTTTCCGCTGCTATCTGTTTATTTCTAACTGAGGAGGGTTCTGAAAAGTGAGTTTATAATTTGCGCAGTGAAAAACAATTTTATTTATCACGCAAATTCTCTTAAAAGAAAATTTTACTGGACCTGTTGAAGTAATTCAGCAAGTTTCTGAAAACTCATTTTTCAGCAAGTTGTTTGAACGTTGAAAATATTTTTGCTTGTTTCGAAAGGTTTTCCAAAAATCTCTAAAGATTATAAAAACACTATTCAACCCCCCTTCTAGTGTTTCCTGTGGTCCTAATCAGTTTGAGCATTCAAACCTGACTCAAAGACTTAATATCCTTTAGTTTTAATGATTAACAAATAAGATTGTATAAGAACATAATAAGAACAAATAAGATTATATAAACAGATTCTACTGAGAAAGGTATTGGTTTGTTGATTGTGTTTCAGGTTGGAATATTCATAAGAAGACTTGATGAACAAAATAAGAATCAGAAGATCACGATCAGAAGAACAAATGCACAAAATCAGAAGATCAGGATCAGAAGAACAAATGCAGGATTTAATATAAAGGTTGTCTGAAGTGTTGAAGTTGTCTGAAGTACGCAACCTGTCTGAAGTGTTGAAGCCTTCTGAAGTAAGCAACTCGTCTAAAGCGTAGAAGCTGTCTGAAGTACGCAACTCGTCTAAAGCGTTGAAGCTGTCTGAAGTAAGCAACTCGTCTGAAGTGTTGAAGTTGTCTGAAGAATGCAACTCGTCTGAAGTGTTGAAGCTGTCTAAAGTGCGCAACCCGTCTGAAGACGTGAAGATCATCTGAAGACGTGAAGACTATCTGAAGAAGTCTACAAACAGAATCAAGAATTGATCTCTTGAAGACGTTGCTAAAGTATAAAGCACACTCTACCAAAATGGAGTACACTTATTTCAGTATAAAAGCTAAACATGCTTTTATGCCTCGATCAAAGTCTTGCACAAATAAGGAAACTCTGCAATGACTTTCTCCAATGACCGCTGCACCTGCAACAAAAGGCATTTTTGTGTGCGCAGACCTATTGCACCTGCTGCTGCCCAGAACTGATCAGAAGACTGAGTAAAAGCAACCAGAAAGATGTTTGAATAAAACATATTAAATTCAACATCTTTATTCATCTATATCTCAGAAGAAGAAAATGCAAAGAAGAACAGAGCAGCAATCGTCTGAAGAAAAGAAGAAATATATTATCTGAAGAAAAGAGCTTATTGAAAGCATCTCAAGCTGGAGAATTAAAATAAGCTTGAAACAATTATATAAGATGAGCACATGTTGAAGCTGATAAAATTACAATGAGATAAAAGCAAGCATTTGAGTATATGTGAAGAAATCAATTGTCTGAACATATAAACTCTCTAAGTGCATGGAAAAGACTTCAGCATTGAAGAAATTAATACAGAAGCTAAGACTATATGAATCAACGACTATAATATCATATGTCTTTATTCAAAGAAGAAACTGCAACAACAGCTATTCGACAAGACACCTCACTCAAAGAAGAAAGAAGAAATGGTGTCAGGAGCAAATGCAGAATAGGCTAAAGGACAATTCAACGGATACCACCTCATATACACTCCTAAGGAAATCAGAGGAAATCAGAAGAAAGCAGAAGAAAGTCAAGAGAGAGAATTAGCACAAATATATCAAGAAAATCTCTCAAAAGAGCTCATCATCTATAGAAGTGTCAGAACAGGGTCTTCTGAACACTTACTTGCTTAAGAAGAAGCAACCGTTTGAGACTCTATCACACAACGGCTATTTGAGCCACATCATCAACATCTCAACGGTATTATGAATCATCTTCAAACAGCTATATTCCAATAGAACATATAAATAGCCTCAAGATTGAAATTGAAGATGCTGCCGACCTATTGGTCAGTTAGTCAAAGATTGTTGTTCGGAAGAACAACCAACCAAGTTGGGCAAAATGACAATGAACCAATAATGGTTTGAAGCCACGAATGTACCTTGGTTATTCCAATGATACGGGTGAGAATGTAGCCCATGGAAACCAATGGTTGGAGAACAAGGCTGGAGCTTAAAGTCAGTATCTACCTAGCCAATTCTCAGAGGATGTTATTCCTCATATCAGAGACAGGGATTGTACTTAAACTTATATACTTGTATCACTGTCTTACCCTTGTACTTAGAATTCATTCATTGTATCCTGAGTAGTACTCAGTTAACCTCTAGTACAGGAAGAAATTAAGTTTATGTTTCGTGGAAACTTAAACTTGGTTTAATTTGTAAACACTTTATGTGTCTGAGAGCCTGGAGAGGCTTGGTGGAAGAAAGAATACACTACACTTGGTTAAGTGTCTGAGAGCCTGGAGAGGCTTGGTGGAAGAAAGAATACTTGTTAAGCCTGGAGAGGCTTGGTTGACAAAGAATACTTGGTTTAGAGCCTGGAGAGGCTTGGTAAGAAAGAATACTTGTTGAGCCTGGAGAGGCTTGGTTGACAAAGAATACTTATTGAGCCTGGAGAGGCTTGGTAAGAAAGAATACTGCATGAGTTGCCTGAAGAGGCAGGTTAAAACAAAGGAATACTCTTTGTTTAGCCTGAAGAGGCTGAGGTAAAAGAATACTTGTATCTGAGTTTAGATAGTGGAAAATCCAGTGGTTGTTTGCCTCTGGGATTGGATGTAGCTCACAGGTTTGTGAGTGAACCAGGATAAATTTTGTGCCTAAGTTTTCTTTCCCTTAATCTCTTTATTTACAGTTTTCATATTTATGTTGGGGATTGAAAAGTATTTTTCATAATAAACTTAACACAACTATTTCAATAAAATGATCTTTCATATGAACAAAACATGAAATGTCTCTCATATCATTTGAAGCATTACAAAGAATGTACCTTGAAGAACTTCTGAAATAATTATCTGAAGTGAGTCTGGAAAGAGCTCAGTTCAGAAATCAGAAACAGACTTCAGACAACCTCTAGTCATCTGAAGTATTTCAGAAACAGTTCTGAAAATACTCTTTGTAACAATCTTCAGAAGATACTTTGAGAAGCCTCTGTTTAAAACAATCTTAAGCTTTAGAAGAAACTATATTTTTCTTATCTTCCGCATGTTTTAATTATCTTTGATCTTAAGACTTGTTTTGAACATTGTTCATCTTCATGATTTAAATTAAAGATTTCCAAAACCAATCAAAAATCTTAACACACTATTCAACCCCCCTTCTAGTGTTTCCTGTGGTTCTAACAATTGGTATCAGAGATCACCTTCGGGTTGAGCATCTAACAAATGCAGAAGGAGTAGATCCTCAGTAGATGGAAATCTCACCAAGCTGAAGCAACTCTGAAGAATGATAATGAGAAAAGAAAATCATTTTCTTAAAACTCATTATTCATACAAGGCATCATTCAGAAGGATGAAACTGGAAAAGGAAAGTACATCTATCTCAAGATCATATACGGGTAACATCTTTCCTATCCTGGTCTTAATATAATTGTTGGTTGCTGCATGTTTTGTGTGTTATTGAAATTGTTAACGTATAAGTGTATTTGTGTGAAAATAAATGATTGCATGCTAACTGTCCTTTATGTATGTATTTAATTATGCATAAAAATTACCTTATGCATATTACTTGTTTGTGTGCATATTATCTGCATCGTATGCGTGAATATATGTGTATATTTATTTTAGTAAATGAAGAGTCATGTATGTTTATCATGATTATTATTAAATGTGATATGGTGTAACGTGGATCAATGTATCATCAACCGGTTTCTCATAATTGGCACGATGCACAACTCTCAATAATTGCTTGGTGCATGTAACCGTTATTCTTCATTGAACGAAGCAATGCTTGATTGCCTATTTAAGAATTGGAAGATCATCATAGGAACTACACTTCAATCAACTTATCCTCAAGAGCCAGAACTCTTCAAGCACCTTAATCTCTTAAGATCAATCGTACTCAATGGCCAACATGTCTGCATCATCAAATGACTCAAACCATCCCATGTTTGATGAGAGAATCATACCTTCTAAATTGGTCAATCTCTCTGACTTTGATGAGGCTGATTATAAAATCTTAGAGTACTTTGACGCCGTGGGGTGGACTCCCTTCTTCAACAACATTTCCTCACCATGGCATGAGGAAAGTGTGTTGGAGTTCTGGAACAACTCCACAAGGGTATCTAGACCTGGTAGGACTGGAATTGAGACAAAGGTGACGAGAAGATTATTGTTCGTGGACACCAAACTGATTGCTGAGGTGATTGGTGTGCCTGCTAGAGGAGAACAATATTTTCATAAGTGGGAATCCCTGCATGGTGGAACTTTCGTATTTGATGAACATCTCTTTGGAGGAAGACGGCTAGCCCCTTACAGACCTTCACAACTTCTGAGCATTCCTAGAGCACTTCTTGCTGTGCTAAACTGTTGTATCCTTCCCCGAAGAAACAACAAGTTGGTGATCAATTTGATGGAAAGGTTTGTGCTGGGACATTTGCTGACAAAGAAGAAGATCAGTCTCCCTTGGGTGCTGCCGTTTCATATGTCTTTTAGGAATGAGATGGATAATGAGAACTTCTACACTCACAACACCTTGATAATGAAAATTCTGATACACAAAGGCTTTCCAGTGGAAAGTCACTTTGACCAACCGCCTCCTAACTTCTTCACTCCGGCTGCATATGCTGAGTTAGACCGGACTCTTATTGAAAGAGAAGAAGCTCCTGAGAATCAAGTGGTTATTCCTCATCTTTTCGCTACACGCAATGAAGAAGGAACTGAAGATACCCACTTAAAGTCTCGAAAAAGGAAAAGGATGATGTTGGGTGCATATCATCTGAAGAAGGTGAATGGCAGAATTTCCAGGCTTGCAAGAAGATTGAGAGCCGATGAGAAGGAGCTTAAAAAGCTCAGAGCTGAAAAGAAGAATGTTGATGATTACTGAGAACCCATCTGATGATCAATGTTTCTCTTGTGTCTTTTCATTTCTCTTAATTTTTTTGTTATCATTTCTTTATAATAGTAATAATTAGTCTTCTGCTCTGTTCCATCCTTGATACATTCTACGTGGTCTATGACTGTTTATACTGTTTCTCTTGTAACTTTGTATGCTTAAATGAATCTTTAACTTAACACACTTCTTTAAATGGTACAACTAAAAGATAAAATCAATTAACTTAATAAGATAAGGACATAATTAAAATTTATATATTAAGACAAGTTCTTGCTGAAATATAATAAAATTGAAATTATTAACCTAAGACATTTGTTTTAGTGATTAACTAATTCTATTAAGTAATATCAGATGCTACTGAAAGGTATTTTTAGTTTGTGTATGTTTCAGAATAAAGGTTTTGAAGATAGGTTTAAAAAAGACCATCTTCGGAAAAGGCTGATTAAAGCAACATCATCTAAAAGAATGGCTAGTGTGATATCATCTCCATTGTCTGAACCTGTTCAGAGAGTTCATAAATAAACTTACTGAAATTATGGGTCAGAAATGTTAAGATGGTTGACACCATGCAATAATCCTACCTCAATACTTGAGAAGATAATTTTGACTTAGTAACATCCTTATTCTCTGAACCTGTTCAGAAGGCTCTCTATGAACCTGCTAAAATTGTGGGTCAGGAATGTTAAGGTGATTAATACTCAAGCCATTAAAGTCTATCTCAATACTTGAGGGATAGGTCAAGATGATTGTTCAAAGAATCTCTTGGAGCACATACTGGAACTTGCAGATATCAAGAAACCTCAGAAAAAGGAAAAGTCTCTAAAGAAAGGTGCAATGTCAGAAAAGCATTCTTCCATCCAGAGAATAATGAGGAAATCTAATGGTAACATCACTTCATCTTAAAACTTAAATATCTGTGAAAAATGTCCTCTAGTAAAGATTTTAATCAACAAATAAAATTTTAAGAAAAGACTTAAAAGACTCAAAATGTTAAAAGCTTCTCAGATAATAATAATCATAAAATCTCTTTGCGTTGTCTGAAAAGTCTGTTTTAAAATTTTTCCTTTTTAAAATGTTTTCTCACATCCTCTCCTCTATTTTCTATTTTCTATTCTGTTTCTAAAAAGGTATTTTAAAAAAGTATTTTCAAAATTTTTTTTCTTTGTATATATCAAATGTTTTGAAAAAATTTAAACTTGTGTATTTCTGTTTTTATTTCAGTTTCTTTTTTTTTATCAAAAGTTGTTTCATTTAACAGTTGGTATTTATTCCTTAATCTTTGGTATCTGAATAATAATAATAACAATTTGAGTAATAACGTCTCTGCAAAATTAGAACAACTGATATCAAGATTCAGACAATGTCTAAAAACTTTAATGTAAGATAAAAAGGGGGAGAAATATAAACAGTAAAGAAATACAGCTAAGCAATAATGGTAAAAGTAAGTGGACTTAAAATAGGAAGAGAGATATGAAATTCAACATAGTGAACCTTTTTAATTAATGACAAAAGGGGGAGAAATATATAACTAACAAAATGTTGGAAATATTGTATGTACTACTAAAAGTATATAAAAGGGGGAGAAATATAAAAGGAGGAGAAATATAAAAACTAACAAAATGATGTATGAAACAGGTAACTAGAAACTCAGAAGATAACAACTATCATAACTGAAAGTATAACAGTAAGAATAACTTATGATAACAATTGATATATGTAATAATAGTGTAATTATATAACAATTGGTATCTGAGATAAGTTAATAATATATGGTATTATTAGTTCTCAATGGTTAACAAACAACTAATAATTGGTATCTAAAATATTAACATCTAGTTTCTAAGAAGTACTAATAATTGGTATCTAAAAGATTAAACATCTAGTTTCTAAGAAGTTAACAATTGGAATCTAAAGATTAACATCTGGTTTCTAAAGGATAAGTTAACAAAATGTATCTAATCTTGTTAGTATTTAGAATATTAACAATTGGCAACATTTAACAAACTAAAGAATAAATGTTCTTCTCAGGGGGAGTATTATAGATAGGGGAGCCCTCTATATACTTAACCATTTTTCCTTAAAACATTTTGTAAGTTATACATATCTTATTTGTCATCATTAAAAAGGGGGAGATTGTGAAGTCTATTAATCAGTTTGAGCATTCAAACCTGACTCAAAGACTTAATATCCTTTAGTTTTAATGATTAACAAATAAGATTATATAAGAACATAATAAGAACAAATAAGATTATATAAACAGATTCTACTGAGAAAGGTATTGGTTTGTTGATTGTGTTTCAGGTTGGAATATTCATAAGAAGACTTGATGAACAAAATAAGAATCAGAAGATCACGATCAGAAGAACAAATGCACAAAATCAGAAGATCAGGATCAGAAGAACAAATGCAGGATTTAATATAAAGGTTGTCTGAAGTGTTGAAGTTGTCTGAAGTACGCAACCTGTCTGAAGTGTTGAAGCCTTCTGAAGTAAGCAACTCGTCTAAAGCGTAGAAGCTGTCTGAAGTACGCAACTCGTCTAAAGCGTTGAAGCTGTCTGAAGTAAGCAACTCGTCTGAAGTGTTGAAGTTGTCTGAAGAATGCAACTCGTCTGAAGTGTTGAAGCTGTCTAAAGTGCGCAACCCGTCTGAAGACGTGAAGATCATCTGAAGACGTGAAGACTATCTGAAGAAGTCTACAAACAGAATCAAGAATTGATCTCTTGAAGACGTTGCTAAAGTATAAAGCACACTCTACCAAAATGGAGTACACTTATTTCAGTATAAAAGCTAAACATGTTTTTATGCCTCGATCAAAGTCTTACACAAATAAGGAAACTCTGCAATGACTTTCTCCAATGACCGCTGCACCTGCAACAAAAGGCATTTTTGTGTGCGCAGACCTATTGCACCTGCTGCTGCCCAGAACTGATCAGAAGACTGAGTAAAAGCAACCAGAAAGATGTTTGAATAAAACATATTAAATTCAACATCTTTATTCATCTATATCTCAGAAGAAGAAAATGCAAAGAAGAACAGAGCAGCAATCGTCTGAAGAAAAGAAGAAATATATTATCTGAAGAAAAGAGCTTATTGAAAGCATCTCAAGCTGGAGAATTAAAATAAGCTTGAAACAATTATATAAGATGAGCACATGTTGAAGCTGATAAAATTACAATGAGATAAAAGCAAGCATTTGAGTATATGTGAAGAAATCAATTGTCTGAACATATAAACTCTCTAAGTGCATGGAACAGACTTCAGCATTGAAGAAATTAATACAGAAGCTAAGACTATATGAATCAACGACTATAATATCATATGTCTTTATTCAAAGAAGAAACTGCAACAACAGCTATTCGACAAGACACCTCACTCAAAGAAGAAAGAAGAAATGGTGTCAGGAGCAAATGCAGAATAGGCTAAAGGACAAATTCAACGGATACCTCCTCATATACACTCCTAAGGAAATCAGAGGAAATCAGAAGAAAGTAGAAGAAAGTCAAGAGAGAGAATTAGCACAAATATATCAAGAAAATCTCTCAAAAGAGCTCATCATCTATAGAAGTGTCAGAACAGGGTCTTCTGAACACTTACTTGCTTAAGAAGAAGCAACCGTTTGAGACTCTATCACACAACGGCTATTTGAGCCACATCATCAACATCTCAACGGTATTATGAATCATCTTCAAACGGCTATATTCCAATAGAACATATAAATAGCCTCAAGATTGAAATTGAAGATGTTGCCGACCTATTGGTCAGTTAGTCAAAGATTGTTGTTCGGAAGAACAACCAACCAAGTTGGGCAAAATGACAATGAACCAATAATGGTTTGAAGCCACGAATGTACCTTGGTTATTCCAATGATACGGGTGAGAATGTAGCCCATGGAAACCAATGGTTGGAGAACAAGGCTGGAGCTTAAAGTCAGTATCTACCTAGCCAATTCTCAGAGGATGTTATTCCTCATATCAGAGACAGGGATTGTACTTAAACTTATATACTTGTATCACTGTCTTACCCTTGTACTTAGAATTCATTCATTGTATCCTGAGTAGTACTCAGTTAACCTCTAGTACAGGAAGAGATTAAGTTTATGTTTCATGGAAACTTAAACTTGGTTTAATTTGTAAACACTTTATGTGTCTGAGAGCTTGGAGAGGCTTGGTGGAAGAAAGAATACTCTACACTTGGTTAAGTGTCTGAGAGCCTGGAGAGGCTTGGTGGAAGAAAGAATACTTGTTAAGCCTGGAGAGGCTTGGTTGACAAAGAGTACTTGGTTTAGAGCCTAGAGAGGCTTGGTAAGAAAGAATACTTGTTGAGCCTGGAGAGGCTTGGTTGACAAAGAATACTTATTGAGCCTGGAGAGGCTTGGTAAGAAAGAATACTGCATGAGTTGCCTGAAGAGGCAGTTGAAAACAAAGGAATACTTGTTGTTTAGCCTGAAGAGGCTGTGGTAAAAAAATACTTGTATCTGGCTTCAGATAGTGGAAAATCCAGTGGTTGTTTGCCTCTGGGACTGGATGTAGCTCACGAGTTTGTGAGTGAACCAGGATAAATTTTGTGCCTAAGTTTTCTTTCCCTTAATCTCTTTATTTACAGTTTTCATATTCATGTTGGGGATTGAAAAGTATTTTTCATAATAAACTTAACACAACTATTTCAATAAAATGATCTTTCATATGAACAAAACATGAAATGTCTCTCATATCATTTGAGGCATTACAAAGAATGTACCTTGAAGAACTTCTAAAATAATTATCTGAAGTGAGTCTGGAAAGAGCTCAGTTCAGAAATCAGAAACAGACTTCAGACAACCTCTAGTCATCTGAAGTATTTCAGAAACCGTTCTGAAAATACTCTTTGTAATAATCTTTAGAAGATACTTTGAGAAGCCTCTGTTTAAAACAATCTTAAGCTTTAGAAGAAACTCTATTTTTCTTATCTTCCGCACGTTTTAATTATCTCTGATCTTAAGACTTGTTTTGGACATTGTTCATCTTCATGATTTAAATTAAAGATTTCCAAAATCAATCAAAAAGCTTAAAACACTATTCAACCCCCCCCCCTTTCTAGTGTTTCCTGTGGTTCTAACAGACCCCCTGCCTTCAATGGTTTCGATTATCATTATTGGAGAGATCGTATGATGCTCTTCATCGAAAGCAGCAATATAGATCTTTGGGACGTATTGACGGATGGTGACTATACTCCCACCAACAATGGTGTGCTTATTCCCAAGTCAGAATGGACGGGAGAACAGAAGGAACGTGTACAACTCAATGCTAAAGCTAAACTCTACTTAATTTGTTCCCTGAGCAAATCAGAATATGAGAAGGTACATGGTTGCTCCTCGGCTAAGGAAATATGGGACACTCTGTCTGCGGTTCATGAAGGAACTGACAATGTGAAACAGTCTAAAATCAGCATGTTAGGGCATCAATATGAGATGTTCAAAATGCATGAGACTGAATCAATTGATTAGATGTTCGGGAGATTTCAGACCATCATCAATGGACTAAAATCTTTGGGAAAGACTTACGACTCAGGAGAAAATAATCGCAAGATTTTGAGAAGTCTACCAAAGATTTGGAGGCCCAAGGTATTTGCCCTTCAAGAAGCAAAAGACCTCAACTCTCTACGAATGGAGGAACTTTTTGGATCCCTCAAGGTCCATGAGCTGGAACTAGGAGAAGATGCCCCTAAGAAGAAGTCTCTTGCGCTAAAAGCCAAGTCCAAGCTGGGGAAAACTGCTTCTCAAAAGGCCCTGAAGGTAGATGAGTCCTCAGAAGACTCAGGAGACTCAGAAAGTGACTCAGATGAGGATAATGATCTTGCTATGCTGAGCAGAAGGATCAAGAGGATGCTTCAGAAGAAGGGAAGATTCAGAAAGTCATTCTCATCTGACAACAAGATAAGAAAGTCGGGAAAAGATACCTTTTCTGACAAAGTAACGTGCTTCGAGTGTAAACAACCTGGTCACATAAAGGCCGATTGTCCTAAACTAAGAAGATTCTCTTCAAAGACGAAGAAATTTCCGAAGAAGAAGAAAGGGTAAATGGCCACGTGGGAAGATCTTGATGAGTTCACCTCTGATGAGGATGAAGAAGATACTAAAGAAGCCAACCTGTGTATAATGGCGAGCCTTCCTTCGTCAGACAGCTCTGAATCAGAAACTCTGCAAGATATGTATGATCTAGTGGAAAGCTCTAAGGAACTTTTTCATGAGTACAAAGATCTATCAAGAGCATTCACTGAAGTGGCTATAAAAAATGAAACTCTTGAAGCTGAAAATTTGTCACTCAAGGAAAAGCTTCTTAGCTCTGATATTTTTTATTCAGCAAGTTTGAGAACTGAAAATGAGAATCTAAAAAAACAAGTTGCTGAACTCACAAAAGATCTGGCTGCTTTTGTCAGTGGAACCAAGAATCTAAATGTGCTTCTGGGTGTCCAAACAAATCCCAAAAGCAAAAGTGGTCTTGGTCATTCAGACACTTCCTCTATGCATGATGTTTAAAGTTAAAAATGCCGATAAGGCTAAGAAAGGTAAGGGATGCCTTCATTGTGGCAAGCCTGGACATGATATGTCACAATGCCGACACAAAATAGGTAGACCTCCTGCTAACTAAAAAAGGACCCAAAAAGATGTGGGTACCTAAAACTTTAATTTTTCCTGTTGCAGATGTGTTTAACAGGACAAAGGAGACACCACAAGTGGTACCTGGACAGTGGTTACTCGCGACACATGACATGAGAAAGGTCTTTGTTCCAAAACCTTAGATCTAAGGATGGTGGAGTGGTGACCTTTGGAGGAGATCAGAAAGGCAAAATCACTAGCGTAGGTTCAGTAGGTATATCTCCTTTATCTGTCATCCATAATGTTCTCTTGGTTGAAGGTCTCCAACACAACCTGTTGAGCATAAGTCAATTATGTGACAGTGGTTTTGTTGTATCCTTCACAAGGGATGACTGCATAGTCAGAAACTCTTCTGACCAAATCATTTTTACTGCAAAGAGACACAGCAATGTGTACAAAATTGATCTTGAGGACCTAGCATATCAAAATGTAACTTGTCTCATTTATGTAAAAGATGAAAAACAGATTTGGCATCAGAAACTTGGACATGCCAGCTCGAGATTAATCTCAAAGCTCACAAAACACAAAACACATATCAAAATGTAACTTGTCTCATTTACTGAAATGATGAATGAAAGCAAGAAAACAGTTGAGAAAATAAAGAGAAAAGTCTTCTGTAATAACATTCAAGAAGAACAAGTTCTGCAGAAGATACAGAAGATGCATTTCGATGGAAGAAACATGATTGGAAATATAAGAAGCAATTCAAAGAACAATAAAGGGGAGCCTGGACATTAAATGATTGGACTAAACCCAACTCAGTCCTTAAAATCAGATTCCCAGACTTGGATCAAATTATAAACATATTAGAAGGAAGATTCACTTTTGTAAAAAGTGAAGAAGCAGCACTTTGCTTGAGATTCATGACTTCCTCAGCTTCCCTAAGATGCAGTCAAACAAAAATTACACTCTGAAGGACTCTACAATTCTCATATGTCATTAACAATCCTCTACAGCAGAAAGAAGGATTGTCTGCAAAAGAAATCTACTGTCAGACATGCTGCAGAAGAAGCAGAATCCATTAAATTCTATTTTTCTTATTTCTGTAGCTGCAGCTGAGTCAAATATATTTGGAATAATTTATGTCAAGTAAATTAAGGCCCATAATGTGCTCCCAGAAGAAATGGGTGCAGAATTCATAAGTTTTTTTGTCTGGAGAAGAAACATCCTACAGAAAGTATGACCAGTCAAAATGGCAGTTGTACCTGCAAGAGACCATTGCAACTTGATAGGGACAGCTCAAGGAACACAGCTGGAGGTCCAAGCATCTCTCCAACGGCTATTTCCTCCAATCTCCTATAAAAAGAGGACTTCCCTTCAAGTTGAAACACACCTCTCACCAGAAGAAACTTCAAATCTTCAGAATTACAGTACATATCTTCTCGGCAATTTCTCTCTCTTCAAATCTCTAAGTTTCTGCTATCAAAAGTATTTGAGAGAGAGTTGGCTCATCACATTCCCTGTTGCGCATAAATTATACTAATTTTTGAGCCTTGTATTTATCATTTCCACTACTCACATCTTTTGTAAAATCACAAGGAGGCTTAAGATTGTTAGTGCCTCTTGTGACTGTGTAGTATGCTTGTAACCTGAGAGGTTTACTGAATTGTTGTGAGATAGACTGAGCAGAAAGGTCTGCAGAGTGTGTTTTTACAGTGTTTAGTGGCTGTACTTTCTGCAAAAGAAGTTGCAGTAAGTGTAAAGCCTTAAGAAGGAACTTGTTAGGAGCCTGAAGAGGCTACAGAAGAATACTAGGGGTAAAGTGTACCCAAGGTGACTGTAAACTGAAAGTTGAGTAAGAAAATCCTACTTGGTGTAGGGACTGGACGTAGCCTCAGGTTGGAAAAGGTGAACCGGTATAAAAACTGTGTGTGCAATCTTCTTACCCTTACTCTTTTTATTTCATATTGATTACATGTGCATAAAACTATTTTGAAAACTACTTAATACCTAAGTAAGTGATACCTACAAGAGTTCCTATTAAAGGAATCATATCTTCTGTATACTATACATATCATAACACCTATCTTCTTGAGTCTTGTCTTCTAATACTCAGCCAAGCTTCACTTGAGCAGAATCTGTATTAGAAGGAATTTGCAGAAAATCAAAAGAAATCACAATTCAACCCCCCTTCTTGTGATTGGAATTTCAACTTCAATTGGTACCAGAGCTTGCCTCTAGGGTTGAACTCACTTAACAGTGAGAGAGGAAAAGATCAAGGGAAAATGACAAACCATGGAGCTGCAATGTTCATCCCAGAAGGATCTTCTACAAACAGACCACCAGCATTTGATGGGAAGGATTATTACTTACTGGAAGGATAGAATGAAATTATTTCTAGAATCCCAAGAAATTGATCTTTGGGACATCATTGAAAAGGAAAATTTATTCCAGTAGTAAGAAGAACAAGAATCCTGCTTCACCTAAAGAAGGAGAATTAGAAGTTCAAGAAGAAGCTCCTCAACCTAAAGCCAGAGAAGAATGGACTTCAGAAGATAAGCAAAAGTATCTTCTAAACTCCAAAGCCAAGTTCTTTCTTCTCTGTGCTCTCAGCAGAAGAGAATATGACAAGGTTGTTGGATGTTCCACTACAAAAAGAAATATGGGACACACTCAAAATTGCACATGAAGGAACTGACCAAGTAAAAGAATAAAAAATTAACATCTTGATTCATCAATATGAGATGTTTAACATGACTGAACATGAAACCATTGATGAGATGTTTAGCAGATTCATTGTCATCATCAATGACCTAAAGTATCTTGGCAAAAGTTATTCCAATCAAGAGCAAGTTAGAAAATTCTTAGAAGTCTCCCAAAAATTTGGAGACCAAATGATGTGAATCCAAGGTGGGGCGGCCAAGGGAGTGCATGGCTGATTAGTATTATTTGTTTTTATTGCTTTCAATAAACAATGTAGTCGTTACAAATGTATCATCATGTGGCTAGTTGTTACAAACAAAGAATTGAAAGGAATTGAAGCTACAACGGTTACAAGGAGACAAGGCATTAATTGCAAGGAAGTTACAAATTGAAGCACTTGTTGGGAGATTCTTTTAGGCTATCAAATGCGGCCAACCAATGAATCAATTGGCTGATTCCTTAACCGAGATTGAGCGGCCAAACATGTGCAACAAAGGGCTGAATTATTATCATAAAGGAGAGGCCAACATGTGATGAAATTGAAGAGTAAAGACCATTCATTGGGGGCGGCCAACATATGTTAATGTTTGATCAATTTCATTCAATTTGTAACATATTTTGGCTGAATTATTTAGTCACATGGAGCGGCCATCATAGGAGTTTATTAACTGAATTATAATTCCTTAATTTAGAGAATGATGAATAGCCACAAAGGAGTAAAAGGGGGCGGCTACATAGGATAAGTTTTAGGCTATAGTTTTAATTATTTTTATTTTGATATTTCATGAATTTCTAGGAGTTACAAGCTGGTTGTAACAGGTCATTGCATGGTACGCATGAATCTATTTAAGGGACATGCAAGGCATGCAAGAGGGTAGAAGTTTTATGCAATTTTATCAATCAAAGAGAGTGTCTCTCTTATTTTCTTGTTTTGTCAAGAGTGAGGTTTATCAAGGGTTCTTCACCTTTGTGTGTATAATCTCAAGGACTTATCTTTCATCCTTGAAAGTGTGACGTCTATCAATTCCATTCCATCTTCTTACCTTTTATCCATTTTCTCGTTTTAACCATTTCCCAAATTTCCTACTTATGATCATTCCAACCTAGATAGATCCGTAAAACGAATCCACCTCCTTGGATTCTCGTTAGTTGGTATCAAAGCTTCGGCTCTGGGTTTGGAATGGCGATGGAAATTTACTATACAAGGTGTTTAATCGAAGGCCACCCATGTATAGTTGCATACGATTATGGAAGCGACGACAATGTTGTGAGTCAAAGATTGGTGGAGAAACTCCACCTACCAACGAGCTTTCATCCGGATCAAGTGTGGATCACATTCACTGTGGGGCAGTGTGAGAAAGAAGTATTATGTGATATCGCTCCCATGGACTCTTGTCATCTTCTTTTAGGATGGTCATGGCTTCGTTATAAAACACTCGATCTTGATGACGCTCACTTTCTTTGAGGCATGAGGGACGTAAGATTAAGTTCAAATTTCTGACACCAAGCCGAGCCAGTGAGTATCAATGTAAGTTGAAGGAGAAAATAGAAAAAGAAAAGAGAGTAAAAGAAGCAAGAGAGAGTGAAGAAAAATGAGAGAAAAAGAAGAAAATGAAAAAGAAGAAAAGAGAAGAGAAGAAATAGAAAAAGAAAGAGAAGAGCAGATGAGAAGAAGAGAAAGAGAAAGAAAGAAAAGAGAGAGAAAGAGAGAAAGAGAAAGAAAAAGAGAAAAGAGCGAAGAAATTTTATTTGTTAATGATTTTTCTTCTACTGTTTGTGATGTTAATTTACAGGAACAAGAGGATGGGCATATGAATAAAATACACCAACTCCCATGTTTGAAGAGGAAGCTTGTTGATATTGTTCCTAGTGCTCCATTATACGTTCAGCCCACTATTGAGAGCCAAACTCATGAGGATATTGAAGACAAACACATGGAGTCTTTTGATTTTGAAGCTGAATTACATTTGTTTAACAAAGAACTCTGCAGGTTTGTTGACAAGAAGAATTGCCCTTGATCGTGGTGTTTGGATTTGGAAATTAATAATGAAGACTTCCTTGATGCATAAAGAAAGAACGACCAAATCTGAATTTTTACAGGTTGTGTTTGATCCTGGAGGTTGGGTTTGTTCATTCCAATTTAATTGAATAAAGCCTTAAGATTCGGGACGAATCTTCTCGAAGAAGGAGGGTATGATGTGAATCCAAGGTGGGGGCGGCCAAGGGAGTGAATGGCTGATTAGTATTACTTGTTGGGAGATTCTTTAGGCTATCAAATGCGGCCAACCAATGAATCAATTGGCTGATTCCTTAACCGAGATTGAGCGGCCAAACATGTGCAACAAAGGACTGAATTATGATCATAAAGGAGGAGGCCAACATGTGATGAAATTGAAGAGTAAAGACCATTCATTGGGGCGGCCAACATATGTTAATGTTTGATCAATTTCATTCCATTTGTAACATATTTTTGGCTGAATTGTTTAGTCACATGGAGCGGCCATCATAGGAGTTTATTAGCTGAATTATAATTCCCTTAATTAAGAGAATGATGAATAGCCACAAAGGAGTAAAAGGGGCGGCTACATAGGATAAGTTTAGGCTATAGTTTTAATTATTTTTATTTTGATATTTCATGAATTTCTAGGAGTTACAAGCTGGTTGTAATAGGTCATTGCATGGTACGCGTGAATCTATTTAAGGGACATGGAAGGCATGCAAGAGGGGTAGAAGTTTTATGCAATTTTATCAATCAAAGAGAGTGTCTCTCTTATTTTCTTGTTTTGTCAAGAGTGTGGTTTATCAAGGGTTGTTCACCTTTGTGTGTGTAATCTCAAGGACTTATCTTTCATCCTTGAAAGTGTGACGTCTATCAATTCCATTCCTTCTTCTTACCTTTTATCCATTTTCTCGTTTTAACCATTTCCCAATTTCCTACTTATGATCATTCCAACCTAGATAGATCCGTTAAAACGAATCCACCTCCATGGATTCTCGTCACCAAAAGTGACAGCAATTCAAGAAGCTAAGGATCTTGCTGTCTGAAATTAGATAAACTCCTTGGTTCACTAAAACTTCATGAGCAAGAACTCATGGATGAATTCCCAAGGAAAGGAAAATCAATTGCTCTAAAAGCTAGCACATCCAGAAGAAACTGCACAAATTCAACTGAAGAAAATGTCTCTGATGAAGAAGAATTGTCATATGACAATGATGATGAACTTGCCTTCATCTCCAGAAGAATCTAAAGGTTGATCAAAAGAAAAGGCAAAGGCAAAAGATTCTTCAATCTCAAACATCAAAAGTTCATAAAACTGTATTTGTACCTGCCAAAAGGCAGCCTCCAAATGTTCTTGGTGTAACAAAATTGGACATATTGCCCATCACTGTTACAGAAGAAAGAGGAGCTTCAGAAGAAATGTATCTAACCATTCAGGACCCAACAGAATTTGGGTACCTAAATCTCTATTGTCCTATGATGCAGGAACAAGAAAAAACCATCAAGAAGAAAGGGCAATGGTTCTTGGACAGTGGCTGCTCAAGACATATGACTGGAGACAAAAACAAATTCATCAATTTACTTAAAATAGAAGGTGGAACAGTAACCTTTGGAGACAACAACAAGGCACATATTAAAGGTATTGGAAAGGTAGGTATAAGGAATTCTACCCAAATTAATAATGTTTACTATGTGAAAGGATTAAAACATAATCTTCTTAGCGTAAGTCAACTTTGTGACAGTGGCTATGAAGTTATGTTTTCAACCAATATTTTGTGAAATTAGGGAATCGTCTACTAAGCAAGTGTTGTTTTCAGGAATAAGAAACAAAAATCTATATAGTATCAGCTTAGAAGAACTACCTGATTATACTTGCTTTGCTTCCTTTGAAAATGACAAATGGATTTGGCATAGAAAAGTAGGACAGTTAAATATAAAAAGTATTTCAAAACTTTCTAAACTGGATTTGGTTAGAGGATTACCTAAAATCAAGTTTGAAAAGGATAAAGTATGTGATGCATGTGCTAAGGAAAATAAACTCATTCTAGCTTTTATCCTAAAAATGTAATCACCACTAAAAGAGTTTTGGAACTACTACATATTGACTTATTTGGTCCTACTAAAACACCTAGTTTGGGAGAAAAAAGTATGGTCTTGTTATAGTGGATGATTACTCTAGATTCACATGGGTTTTATTTCTCACCACCAAAGATGAGTCATTTGATGCTTTCAAAATCTTCTCCAAGAAGATACAAAATAAAAGTGGTCAACTCATTGCTTCTGTAAGAAGTGATCATGGAGAAGAGTTTGAAAACTTTTCTTTTAAAAGATTTTTTGATGAAAATGGAATTTCTCACAATTTTTCATGTCCTAGAACTCCACAACAAAATGGAGTTGTTGAAAGGAAAAATAGAACTCTCCAAGAGATGGCTAGAACTATGTTAAGTGATAGTGGAATTCAAAAATATTTTTGGGCTGAAGCAATATCCACATCATTCTATATACTTAACAGAGTTTCCATCAGAAGCATACTCAACAAAACTCCATATGAGATATGGAAAGGAAGAAACCCCAACATTGCATACTTTCATGTTTTTGGATGTGATTGTTATATTTTAAATAACAAAGAAAAACCTTAAAAAGTTCGATGCAAAATCTGAAAAAGGGATTTTTCTTGGATACGCTACTACTTCAAAAGCTACAGAGTTTACAATGTCAAAAATCAAACCATAGAAGAAATCATGCATGTTATTTTCAATGATACTAACCTTTCTTCTCAAGGAAAGTACAATAATGAATCAGATGATGAATCTGATAAGCTTCAGAAGATATCTTTTGACAATAAGAACCCATTAGAAGATGCTACAGAACAAGAAAAGCCTACAAAAAATTCTACAGAAGATGACTGTACACATAAGGAATATCTTCCTAAAAGTTGGAAAATGATTATTGCTCATCCCCGTGAACAAATCATTGGAAGTACTATAGAAGGAGTAAAACCCAGATCTCAATTAAGAAGAAATGAAAACAGTGCAACTCTTCTATCTCAAATTGAACCCAAAAATGTGAATGAGGCTCTAGAAGATGATTCATGGATAAAAGCCGTGAAAGAAGAGCTGGATCAGTTTGAGAAGAACAAGGTCTGGACACTTGTTCCTCTCCAGAAGATCATTCCATAATTGGAACAAAATGGGTGTTCAGAAACAAGATGGATGAAGAAGGAAGAGTGATCAGAAACAAAGCAAGGTTAGTAGCTCAAGGCTATAACCAACAAGAAGGATATTGTGATGTTGATTATGCTGGAGATAGATTAGATAGAAAAAGCACAAGTGGTGGATGCCAATTCCTTGGAGAATCTCTAATATCTTGGTCATGTAAGAAGCAACCCACCATAGCTTTATCTACTGCAGAAGCTAAATATGTTTCTGCTGCAAGTTGTTGCTCACAAATGCTATGGATAAAGCATCAAATGAAGGACTATTGCTTGAGGTACTCTAAAATTCCCTATCTTCTGTGACAATACTAATGTCATTAACATGTCCAAGAATCCAATACATCATTCTAGGTCCAAACATATTGATATAAAGTATCATTTTATAAGAGATCATGTTCAGAAGCATGAGATTGAGTTAAAATTCATTGAAACCAAATTGCAAATGCTGACATTTTTACCAAACCACTTGTTGAAGATAGATTTGAATTTATTAGGGATAAGTTGAATATGTGCAGATTAAACTTTTAATTGTCTTTGTTGTGTATAAGGAATTAATTCTTCTTATGAAAATAGAACTGTTGTGTTGTATCTTCTGAAACTGCACCTACAGTTTCATACCTTTTGCAACAGAAATATATATATATCTTCTGGAAGGTACATGCTCAGAAGCTACTCCCTACCATAATCTGACAACATGAACAACTTTAGTCAAAGTACTATGAAAAGTCACCATCAGTTTATCTTAATCCTAGTGCCAAATTATTAAAAATTGTATTTTAGGTCAACCTTGAAAGTGACCTGGCACGAGTAGGATATGCTAACCAAATGAAAGTTTAGAAAAGGTGTCTTTTTTCCTATGCTTTTATAAAGCCTAACTATTGCACAAATAGAGTAATAAGTATTCTGACCGTTAAAGCAAACAACTACTTCTAAAAATCTGCGTGCCTCCCTCTCTCTCTTTCACTCTCTGCAACTCTTTCTCTTCGTTCAAACGGCTAGTAGGAGTCTGTATATGAGGACCTTTTCTTAGCTGAGAAGGATCACATTCTCTCATCTTCATTTCTTTCAGCTTGTCATATCCTATTGCTCAAGCCAAAAACCTCTCTGCTCATCCAACCTAACAAGCCCCTGTTTTTCAATCTTTCTCTGAAAATTGAAAATGAGGATAAAATCCATAGCCATAAAAAGAATGCCTCTTCTCCTGGAACATCAGAATGCTCCTACAGTAGCACGAAATTCCTGAAGCAGCTGGGAGGGAAATTATTCAATTCAATGAAGTGCTTGAGGTCCAACCTCTATCAGCGGAACCCCCTCCAGTGCATGCACCTTCTCCTTCTGCAAATGCCACCTTCTTCCTCAACTCCTTCCACTTCTAATATCCAAGCTTCTACCATTTCAGTGGTTCGAGTCAGAAGGTCTGATAGATTAAAAACTGGAGCTAGTTTTCACTTCCACAGGAAATGACCCAAACAACCCCATTGGGCTTGACTCTCCATCCTATGCTCAAATTAGAAACCCTCATTCATCCAGTAGTGAAGAAAATGAGTCAAAAGAGACAAATAATAGAAATGACAATTGAAATGATTCTGAAAGTGATCCTTTTGAGGGATCAGAAGATGCAAATATGGACCTATTTCAAGAAGAAGAATTGTTGAAGGTGTTTTATGAGAAGTGGGAATGGAAAAACATTATCCCTAGAAGAATCTTTTTGTTTAGAGAAATTAGAAAAGTCGGATGGGATGTAAACCATTTTGTTAAGAAGCAAGGATGAGGGGGACTACCTTCTAATTAGAGAACCTGTCTATCCTAGGCTGTCAAAGCATTCTTGCTTCTTGCAAGCAATATAGAAGTGATGGAAATTCCCCTGGTTGTTGAGATTAAAGGGTCAACCATTATCCTCACTCTAGAATCAATATAAGAAGCAATAGGTATTCCACCTTGCTCCAATCACCTATATGATGAAACTTGGTATGCTTCTGCTGGCATTACCAAAGAAGAAGTCATCAAGAGAGTCTTACCTTAGCCTAATTCAAAACTTCTGTCAAGTCAACTCATTCCATATGCAGATTATTCCATAAAATTTGTTGCTATTCCATTTTGCCTAGGGCTGGAACCTTAGAGAGAGTTTCATGACCCAGACCTCCTCATTATATACCATCTTCTGCAAGGCATACCTTTGTCTCTTTCATATATCATTCTAAGAGGAATGGTTTCTGCTGCTAATCCTCAAAGAGCATATGCTAGCCTTCCTCATGGCATGATTTCTGTCTAGGATTTTTAGATTTCATCAACTGCCCCTTGAAGGAGAAGAAAGCATTGACACCTACACCTTCTTTGACAGAAGCAATATAAGAAAGATGCACATAGAGAAGCTGGAACCTTCACAGTTTTCTCTAGTAGCAGTGGATAATGAGGAAATCTCTGAAGGTCCTAAAGTACCAAGGACAAAGAAAAATAAGGAAGAGCTTTAAACCTTCTCCAGAAAGAGGAAAGGATTCCCAAGAGATGTGCCCATTTCTTCTAGAAGAAGCTACATCCAGTAAGTACAGAAAATCACTCCTTCTCTAGAAGATAAGGAAGAATCCTCTATCCCTGTCCCTCCTAGTCCATTCACATATGAAGAAAGTGAAGAAAATTCTCCTGCCAGCTTTGGAGAACAAGAACAAGCATCTCAACTGCATGCTCCTTCTGAAAACTCCTTTGGGGATGATAAGGAAAATGCGGTATGGATACTGTTGAGATTGTCACAGAAGCTGTTGATGTTAAACCCTCAGAAGAAGTTAGGGATACCTCTTTAGAAGCAACTGACAGTGCTTCTGCAGAAGGATACCTACCTGCCAAGACTTTGGCTATGATGGCCAAAAGTTATTCTGAACCTCCTCTCTTTGATACCTCCCTACCTATTTTGCAAGAACAATCTCCTGCAATTCCAGAACAAGCTAATGAACCAGAGAAAACTGAAGAATTGCACATTTCTGAAGAAGAAGAAGAAGAAGAAGAAGAGGAGGTGCAGAAGGAAGAGATCCAATCTTCTCCTTCTGCAGGGACTTTTGGGACTGACATTGTAAACCAATTCCTTGCCTCTCCCATTCTTGATTCCAATATTCTTGCTGTTGTACCACATAGAGACAATATCCCTGTTATTTATACTCATCTCTCCTCTATGGAGACTTTCCTTTCAACAGCTTAGTTCAGAAAGAGAACCAATTCCTTCTTTTGAACCTATAGAGAAGGGTTATGAAGCTGCTAAGGAATCTGTTGCACATCTGATGATCCTTCCTCCTCCAACTCTATTGAAAAACACGTGAAGAAGATGAAAGCTAATATTAAGAAGTTGTTTTTCAAATGTAAATACACTCTAGAACTCTGTCAATGAGATGATTGAGAGGTTCACTCAACATCAAGTTCTGGTTCAACACTTTTGTGCTTCCTGCAATTGCACCACAGGCTCCTCCAATGCCTTTTGCACCTTTCCAGCCTCCCCAAAACATTCTCAAGCCTACTACTTCATCATCTTTTGATCACTCCTCTCCTTCCAAATAGAGGATGATGATTCTGTTCTTCTCCTTCAGCACATGACTATTTTTTTGATTGATGACAAAGGGGGAGAAGTAGTATAAGTAGTCTATTGTTAGGGAGTCAGTATATTGTTAGGGATCAGGATTTGGATAGGATTTTTTTATTTTTGATGTATACTGATGGATCATTTGCTTAATGAATGTAAATGCATTTTGATAAATCTTTGAATGATGCATTCTGTTTTGCAAAAACTACTCGTGACTTTGAAAAGCATCTTAAATGACAAAATCTGTTTTGCAATGTGTTCATGATCATATCAATCGCATATATATCTTTTGTAGCATTACACAAATAAATCCAATTGCATAATTATTATTCTACTGCAATATGATATGAAATATCTTCTGCAAATAAGCTGACTAAGTTAAACAAAGATCTCCTCAAAATCATAGCATAAATTCAGGGGGAGTTTTCTGTCAATATTGTATATCAAAAATCAGAATCATACAAAATAAATTTTGAAGAGTTGTCATCATCAAAAGGGGGAGATTGTAAGGTCCAAGAATCCTCCTAAGTGGTTTTAATGATGACAAACTATCAAAATTCACTTGTCATAATTCTGATTTAAAAGGAACTAATTATTTCACTTGAGTGTATGATAAGAAGATACAAGCAGGAATCCTCAGAAGATAGAAATAAGGTCAGAAGAAAGAAATCAACACTCTCACACTACATCAAGCTGTAAAAATGTTTTCAACATCTTGAAGTACTGAAATGATGAATGAAAGCAAGAAAGCAATTGAGAAAATAAAGAGAAAAGTTTTTTGTAATAAGATTCAAGAAGAATAAGTTCTGCAGAAGATACAGAAGATGCATTTCTATGGAAGAAACATGATTGGAAATATAAGAAGCAATTCAAAGAACAAGAAAGGGAAGCCTGGACATTAAATAATTGGACTAAACCCAATTCAGTCCTTAAAATCGGATTCCCAGACTTGGATCAAATTATAACATATTAGAAGGAAGATTCACTTTGTAAAAAGTGAAAGCAACACTTTTCTTGAGATTCATGACTTCCTCAGCTTCCCTAAGATGCAGTCAAACAAAAATTACACTCTGAAGGACTCTACAATTCTCATATGTCATTAACAATCCTCTACAGTAGAAGAAGGATATTCTGCAGAAGAAATCTATTGTCAGACATGCTGTTGTAGAAGAAGCAGAATCCTAAATTCTGTTTTTCTTATTTGTGTAGCTGCAACTGAGTCAAATATATTTGGAATAATTTATGTCAAGCAAAATTAACGCCCATAATGTGCTCCCAGATGAAATGGGTGCAGAATTCATAAGTTTTTTTTTTTCTGCCAGAAGAACATCCTACAGAACGTAATGACCAGTGAAAATGACAGTTGTACCGGAAAGAGACAGCTTGCAACTTGATAGGGACAGCTCAAGGAACACAGCTGGAGGTCCAAGCATCTCTCCAACGGCTATTTCCTCCAATCTCCTATAAAAATAGGAGTTTCCCTTCAATGTGAAACACACCTCTCACCAGAAGGAAGCTTCAAATCTTCAGAATACAGTACATATCTTCTGGGCAATTTCTCTCTCTTCAAATCTCTAAGTTTCTGCTACCAAAAGTCTTGAGAGAGAGCTGACTCATCACATTCCCTGCTGCGCATAAGTATATTAATTTTTTAGCCTTGTATTATCATTTCACTACTCACATCTTTGTAAAATCACAAGGAGCTTAAGATGTTAGTTGCCTCTTGTGACTGTGTAGTGTGCTTGTAACCTGAGAGGTTTAACTGGATTGTTGTGAGATAGACTGAGCAGAAAGGTCTGCAGAGTGTGTTTGCAGTGGTTAGTGGCTGTACTCTTCTGCAAAAGCCTGCAGTAGTAAGTGTAAAGCCTTAAGAAGGGAACTTGTTAGGAGCCTGAAGAGGCCTTGCAAAAGAATACTAGGGGTAAAGTGTACCCAAGGTGACTGTAAACTGAAAGTTGAAGTAAGAAAATCCTACTTGGGTTAGGGACTAAAGTAAGCCTCAGGTTGGAAGAGGTGAACCAGTATAAAATCTGTGTGTGCAACTATTCTTACCCTTACTCTTTTTATTTTATATTGATTACATGTTCATAAAACTATTTTGCAAATACCTAATACCCTAAGTAAGTGATACTACAAGAGTTCCTATTAAGGAATCATATCTTCTGCATACTATACATATCATAACACCATCTCTCTGAGTCTTGTCTTCTAATACTCAGCCAAGTTTCACTTGAGCAGAATCTGTATTAGAAGGAATCTTGCAGAAAATCAAAAGAAATCACAATTTCAAACCCCCTTCTGTGATTGGAATTTCAACTTCAGACTAATCTAAAAAATTGATTGAGTGAAGCAACGCATGAAAAAAAATTAACATACTTTTAATATGTTTTATTATTCGATTACATTTTCCATACTTATTTTTATTTTTGAAATTTATTAACTAAGTGTGAAATATAACTCAAATAAGATTTTTATAAATATTTTTTTAAAAAAATAAACAATAAAAACCTTTTTAATTTAAAAATATATTTTAATTTAATTCATCAAATTTAAAATAAATGTATTTTTATTTATTTACAAATCAAATATTCAATAATAATAATAATAATAATAATAATAAACAAATAGTATGCAGTCCTGTGTTATAAAATATTTAAAAAAAAAATAAACAATAAAAACCTTTTTAATTTGAAAATATATTTTAATTTAATTCATCAAAATTTAAAAATAATGTATTTTTAGTTATTTTTCAAATCAAATATTCAATAATAATAAAATAATAATAATAATAATAAAACAAATTATCTCGAATTCGAAGTTAAAGCATGCAGTGTGTTAAATATTCGAGGAAGAGTTTTACCCTCACCCTCAATACTGGTCATACCCGATTTGAACCAAATTGGCTTTGTATAATTTTTTGGTAAAAGAATTAGCTTTGTATACGATACATGTGATCTTCATCTCGTAACAAAAAAAAATACTCAATATTAAAAAATATTAAAAGCACATGTCTGTATGTTTTTCCATCTCCAGTCCCCTGTATAAAGGAGTCTCTTCCTATTTTGCTTCAACTCGCTGTCCCAACTTCACTTCCACTTCTAATTTCCATTTTCAAATACCAGAAATGGCCTGTTCCTCCTTCAAGATGCCCACCATCAAGTTTACCAAGCTCTTCATCAATGGAAATTTTGTTGATTCCCTTTCAGGTTTGTTCTTAACTCACTGTCTTTCTATTTTGCTTTTGTATTTCATGTTCTTTCTGGGTTTCTCTCTTTCCTCCTATTCATATCTGCCATTTTATTTTTCTTCTGTTCTGTCCTTATGTCTTCGTATTGAAATGTTACTTTACACGAGGCGAAATATCAGGCGTCGATTTCATATATATAATTGAAAACCAAGTTGTATAGGTTAACAGATTGCTAGAGAGTGAGCTATATTCGTTGAATAGATAGATTAAGGTTGAGTCAGAGTACTCTCAAGTCTCATCTCAACTCTCCATCATTTAACATTTTAACGGACATAAATCATTTATTATTGTTTATATTCTTAAAGGAAGAGAGAGAAGAGATTTTAATAAAGAAGGGAGGAAAAGAGGAGTGAGTTTTGTTTTATTTGATTAATTAAAAGGAAGAGGTAGAGAAAAGGCTTAAATACATTTTTGGTCCCCTTAGTTTTAATTGCTTAATTTTGGTTCCTATATTTTTGTAAATGGGTGATTTTGGTCCCCTTAGTTTAATTGCTCAATTTTGGTCCCCATACTTTTGTAAATGGGTGATTTTGGTTTCCCTAGTTTTAATTGCTCAATTTTAGTCTCTCTTCTTTAAAAATTGAACAAATCTAATCATAGTGTTAGCTTTTCATTAAATATTTAGCCGAGTTTTGCTGATATGGATTTAATTTTGTGACGTGTAAACTATCACATGACAAAGATTATTATTTAATTTTATCTCTTAATTTTTTCAAACGAAAAATCAGAGCTTGCAGATTTCAGTTCGCTTTCGATTTCATTTTAAATTTCATTTCATGCCCGAATGAGATTTCAGTTCGCTTGGTTGATAGCTTGAAGTAGACGTTGCAATTGTTTTAGTTTTGGACCATGTATTTGTTTTATTGTTTTTGAGGAAATTGAAGTGTAGTAGTGTGATTTTATTTTTTGATTTTGTTTTCTCATTGTATTAAATTATGCAAAATCTGATTTTATTTTCTGACTTTTCGGTTTAAAAAAATTAAGAGATAAAATTAAATAATAATCTTTGTCATGTGATAGTTTACACGTCACAAAATTAAATTCATGTCAGCAAACTCTGCTAAATATTTAATGAAAAGTTAACGCTAGGATTAGATTTGTTCAATTTTAAAGAAAGAGAGACCAAAATTGAGCAATTTCAAACTAGGGGGACCAAATCACCCATTTACAAAGTATAGGGACCAAAATTGAGCAATTAAAACTAGGGGACCAAATAACCTATTTACAAAAATATAGGGACCAAAAATGTATTTAAGCCTAGAGAAAATAACCTTTGTTTGGTAAGGGGAGAGATAAAGAAAAATATTTTTTATTTATTAGTATATCCCCTTCTAAAAGAAGAAGAAAAAAATAGTACTCCTAAAAATCTTTATTAATATGATTTAAAATAATGTGAAAAATTAATATGACGTGAAAGTGAGTAAATTTGAACTAACATTAATAACATAAAATGAAGGGTTTCTCTACGGTAGACCATGGTTCACATAGTCCAAAATGTAAAAATATAGTAATTTAAATCCCTAATCATCAAATTTAATGCTCATTTTTATTAATGATTGATATTAAAATAGTTTCAAGTTACTTTTATGAAATATCATTTGAAAATAATAAAAACTCAATTTGATATTACCGTGTGTAATGTAAAATTTTGCCCTTCAACTTTAAATTGATATATCCTCAACGAAATTAGCATAAATTATATTGTAAATTCATATTTTCCCTTAAATTAAACTCAAATAGTCATATAAAGATTATTTAATAAAAAATAAAATTATTCATTCACCTTTTGTAAGGAAAAAAATAGAAGTTGGACCAGGTGGACCAAGTTTTATTTGATCCACCGTAGAATCGTCCTAAAATGAATTATAGATGTAAGAGTAGATTTTAAAATTAAAACAAAACAAAAATTTAATCAACATCAATACAGTTCACAAATTTTAAATTGATTTTTTTTTTAAATTTCTTAAATTTTGGAGGATAGACAAAAAATTAAGAAAAGAAATATAAATCCTCTCTTTTTTTCCCCCTTTTTCAACCCTTCATATTTCTAAATTAATTGAATAATTGTTATTTATAAAATCCTTTTTCATTATTTCTATTTTCCCTAAACCAAACAATAGTTGAGGGTGAAAAAGGCAGGCACAGAGCTAATTATGACATGGCCAAGGTTATTTGTTTGTTCTTTAGATAAGTTGATTGAACCTTTGGGTCCACGTCGGTAATTCTTCAAAATATTGTTTTTTAATAAAATATAAATTAAATGATAAAATTTATATATTGAATGATAAAAATGCATGGCTTTTATCAATCTGTAATTTTTATTATTCAGTATGATGGTAATATTTTTTTATAAATTTATAATATTATTAGTCAATTAATAATTTTTATTACTTACTCAATGTATAATATTTTATGTCGAATTTTAAATTTAAAAAGATAGTATTATAAATCTGTAATTTTATTATTTAATATGAAACTTTTATTATCAATGTATAATATTTGATATAAAATCTATAATTTTAAAAGATGTAAAATGTTTTAAAAAAATGATATTTCCACATCTTTTGAGAAGTGTAAAAAAGGTGTAAGGAATAAAAAAAAACTGAAAAATAAAAAAGCTCATTTTTCCGAATTTATTTCACAAGAAATAAGATGAAGATTACGTGTCAGAAATCATATTTACCCATGATTTGTTATTAATTCATAAATTTTTATCATAAATTTGCAAATAATCCAATTTCCCTTTCTTAGAGAGTATCGAATCGAATCATGCAACTTTTTGTTCTTTATACCTAATTCTGTTTTTTATTTCTTAAAAAAATGGGAAAACAGGAGGGGAATTTGAAACGGTAGATCCAAGAACAGGGGAGGTAATTGCAAGGATTGCAGAGGGAACAAAAGAAGACATTGACGTTGCTGTCAAAGCGGCACGTATGGCTTTTGATTATGGTCCATGGCCTCGCATGCCCGGCGTTGTATGTTATTACTTCTCTGCTCTCTCTACTAATTATTAAAATTATTCTTTAAGTAATCTCTAAACAATTACTGAAGTTTTACTTTTCTGATTTAAAAAGTAGCATTCATTTGCTTTATTAACACTTAACTAATGTATCATATTTCATCTATTTTTAAATAAAAAACAACAATTTAAAACTGTGATAATTGATGCATTGAGAAAAGACTACAAATATAAAAGAAAAGGAGTTAAATATTGTTGAGATTTGATTTTAGTCTTTGTAATTCAAAACATGTGAATTTAGTCCCTCAAAAAGTGAAAATGGGTATTTTCAGTCATTATCAATAAAAATTCATAGCTAATCCGCAGAAAAATCTGTAACAAAACTATAAAATAAGGACTAAATTGATGTATTTTTAAGTTATAAATGATCAAAATCACCGATTTTAAATTATAAAAAATATTTCTGTTTTCATTTTATTTTCTTTTTCAAAGTTTTGTTTAAGAAACAATGAAAACAAATTTATATTGATTTATCTATTTTTTACATAAAATTTTGAATAATGAATTAAAATAAAAAATCAAATTGACATTTTATGTAATTAAAATTGAAAAATAAAAAATGTTTTGCTGAAGTAAAAAGACCTAAGTGTGTGAAAAATCAAACTTGTAAGATTATTTCAATCTAAATAAACTAATCGTTATTTACCATTATAAAATTTCCACTTTTTCTTTCCAATAAGTTCTCTTTATTATTTTAAGGTAATGATAATTTCAATGAAGTATTACATATAATAGCATCTTCTGTATGTCGTGTATATATAGATAGTATTTCTGAATGTATAATATAAGCTTTGTCTATATTCACAATGATAAAGTGACAGAAATACATACCGATCAAACATCAAAGATTCACAAAAATACAAACAGGTTACCGATCAAAGTTAAGACAGCATAAACGGAATTAAGGAAGGAATATGATTTAAGGGTGAGTTTGTGAATAACTGCTTTTGAGAAAAATAATCATAATAGTGTGTGTTCGGTCTGCATCTAAGTTTTATAATACACACTTAATTGCATTCAGATCCTATAAATTAAAGAAAATTATAGCGGGATGTTTTTTTAAGGGTAACAAGTCAAATAACATGATCAAAATTTTTCTTCCTTTCAAGGCTGTGAGAGAATTCCCAAAACATACCGAGTTAAAAGATCTTTGATGAAATGTGTCATTGGTTTACTTTAAAATCATCTTTTAAATGTGGATCTAGGTCAATACTATTGAGAGTAATATTTGTTCGGATTCACGTTTAAAATGTGATTTGGGAGTAAACCAAACACACTAGAAATCATTTGGCAGACAAAAACGGCTATAATTGCTCGACAGAGCATAGTGCTGCATATATTATTGATGGCTTGACCCATTCACCCTCCACTCCTTCTGTCAATGATAACAAAATCACAGAGAATGGTTCCCTAGCATATAGATCACGTGCACTTGTATTTTTCTTTATATGAACCAAAGATATCCCCAATCCGATAGCTAGAGACTAATCCCTTCGAGACATAGAGATGTAGTAGACTTTGCCTCTCCCAACAAATTCTTTTCCATACACACCGCGAAGGATTAATCACGTGCACTTGTATTTTAATCTTATAATATATATAACACAATAAGATGGAAAGGTGAAGATCTGCTTCAGTTTTTAAATGGTAGTAACAATTATTGATGCGAAGGGTACAGTACAGTTTATTTTACATACACTGCCTTAGGAGATTAGACGCCTCCGCTTGAATTCATCTCTTTAAATAGTTTCATACAAAAAAAAAATTAGTGAGACTTTCTAATGATCTAGCATCAAGTACCAAACAATGGTTTATCGCAGTGAAAGTTGGTTGTGACCCCAGACTGACTTTACATGTAAGGTAAGGAGTTCAAATCCTGAATCACCACTTTTAGACGGATTTTACTTAATCACCACCCCACATTTTCTTGTGGGTGGTCAAAGACTAAAAAAAAAGATCTAGCATCAAGTACCGTAGTGAAAAAAAAGAATCTGGTTTGATTTATGGATGATGTTATTCACATTTCGGAATCTGGATTGAAAATTCAAATTGCCTTGCACTTGATCATGTGTTTATCACTTTATTGTATTTTTGTTTTAAAGTTTTTCAAATTACTAAAAGATTCTGTTACTTGTAAAGTTTCATATTCATCTGCAAAATATTAAACTTGATATGGTGAGTGAATCAGGAGAGAGCAAAAATTATGATGAAATGGGCAGAGTTAATTGATCAAAACATAGAAGAAATAGCAGCATTAGATGCCATTGATGCTGGAAAGTTGTATCATCGGGTCAAGGCTATTGAAATTCCATCAGCAGCAAATACTATACGTTACTATGCTGGTGCTGCTGATAAAATTCATGGAGAGGTATTAAAACCTTCTCGTGAGTTGCATGCATATACTTTGTTAGAACCAATTGGTGTTGTGGGACATATCATTCCCTGGAATTTTCCCAGCTCCATGTTTGTGACCAAGGTTAGCCCTTCCCTGGCTGCTGGTTGCACAATGGTTCTCAAGCCTGCTGAACAAACACCTCTCTCAGCTTTGTTTTATGCTCATCTAGCTAAGCTGGTATGTCTTCAACAAGTGCTTCATTTCCTTATCAAACATAGTTGATTTTTACAAGTTAAATGCTCAAGGCCAAGTTGATTGGTTTTAATTCCTTGTTTTTTATCTTTTGAAGGCTGGAATTCCAGATGGAGTGCTCAATGTAGTACCTGGATTTGGCCAAATTGCAGGTGCTGCAATAAGCTCCCACATGGATATTGATAAGGTAATTTACATGTTAAACATTTGCAAGTGTCATGATTTAATGTAAGACTGATACAATTGACAGGCCTTGATTTTGCATCTGTAGGTCAGCTTTACTGGTTCAACAGAAGTAGGCAGAGAAATAATGCAAGCTGCTGCTAGGAGTAATCTGAAAACAGTTTCACTTGAACTAGGAGGCAAGTCACCACTTCTAATATTTGATGATGCTGATGTGGATAAAGCTGTTGAGCTTGCTCTCTTGGGGGTAGTGTATAACAAGGTGAAATTTCTTTGAGGAAATCATGTTCTTTTTACAAAGCAACCATTTTCTACAACTTCTAACAATTGTCTTTTTTTTTTCTTCTTGTTTGGTTTTCAGGGAGAAATTTGTGTTGCTGGTTCGCGTGTATTTGTTCAGGAAGGAATCTATGATGAATTTGAGAAGAAGTTGGTGGAGAAGGCAAAAGCTTGGGTTGTTGGGGATCCCTTTGATCCTAAAGTTCAACAAGGGCCTCAGGTATGGATAAAGTAGCACAATTACACAACACCATGATGAGTCTGTTTGGGTGGAACTTCTGCAGAAGTACTTGTGAAAAAAAATAGTATGAATTAAAGAGGTCAAATGCATTTAACTTCTCCATAAGTTAAAATTAGTTGCTTTTGAAGAAGTTAAATGGGAGGACTTTTGGAGTGGGTGATCTATAAAGACTAATTTTAACTTATGGAGAAGTTAAATGCATTTGACCTCTTTGATTTATGCTATTTTTTTTCATCTAGAAGTACTTCTGCAGAAGTTCCACCCAAACAGGCTCGATGTCTGCTCTAGTTCTAAAACATATCTCAGTTGTTTTCTAGTAATCCTCTAACTATTATATTTCAAACTCTTCATTTGGCTACATGCAAAAACAGAAATGATCAGAGAAGTAACCAGTAATTAGGATCCTTGTGTGTTGGCTAACAATTTCCTATTGTAGGTTGACAAGAAGCAATTTGAGAAAATTCTTTCCTACATTGAACATGGAAAAAGAGAAGGGGCCACCCTTCTGACAGGTGGCAATAGAGTGGGCAACAAGGGCTACTACATTGAGCCTACAATTTTCTCTAATGTTAAGGTGAATTCTACCTCCACAAAAGTATAGAAAGGGTTTCCTCATGACAATTAAATAACTAACCATCATGTTGTCTTTTCCTCTGTATTCTTAACAACTTATCTAGGAGGACATGCTTATTGCACAAGATGAAATATTTGGTCCTGTGATGGCCCTGATGAAGTTTAAGTAAGTTAACACTTTTAATTTATTTCTTTTAGTCCTAGTATCAACAAAAGAAGTGAGTTTTTTCATGTATACTAAATTTAAGTATGATATATGAAAACAGGACCATGGAGGAAGCAATTAAAAGTGCTAACAACACCAGATATGGCTTAGCAGCAGGCATTGTGACCAAGAGCTTGGATACAGCAAACACTGTGTCAAGGTCAATTCGTGCTGGCATTATTTGGATCAACTGTTATTTTGCCTTTGGAAATGACATTCCTTATGGAGGTTATAAGATGAGTGGATTTGGAAGAGAGTTTGGAATGGAAGCCCTTTACAAATACTTACAAGTTAAATCTGTTGTAACACCCATTTACAATTCTCCTTGGCTTTGAATCATTGTCTCTCTGAATTTTGTGTGTAATTGTGTAAACTTTAATGAGCAGGACATGAGTTTCTGCCTGTATACTTCATCAAAACAATAAAAGTGGGGCATTTTTAGTTCCTTATAGCCAATTTTACATGTATGTCCTGTCCATTGTTTCAGTATCCTTTATTTGTTTTTTAATCACTTTTTGTCTTGGTGGAGGCTACAGGGTGCACAATATACACATTCTTGATTAATTGAATTGAATGAATATACTTAAAAATAGATTAATTAAAAATAATAAAATGATACAGTTTGATGTAGACAAAGTGATTGTTCTGAGTGGTTACTGGTTGGGTATTAATTAAAAATAATAAAATGTTTGACCCTCTACCACCTTTGACAAGTTTTTTCACTGGTTGTTCAACAAGAACGGCAGATGAACATAGAAATTATTGCTGATTCTGTTCCAAAATTGGCTCTAAATGTTGCTGCCAATCAAGTTCAGAACCTTGGTAGAGAAAGAGGAACCTTTTCCAACAGAGGGAGAGGTCGAGGCATTATTTGAAGAGGTAGAGGACAACAAGGTTCAAAATTTTGCACCTGCTGTGGAAAGACTAATCATACAGTTGAGGAGTGTTACTTTAAAGTTGGATTTCCACCGGGATATCGATCCAGAAACTCAAGAAACAATGATGGCAGTATCAACTCAGTTGCATGTTCAATGGGATTGTCTACTGATGCTGATCACAAGAACCCAAGTGGACAATTTACTCCTGAGCAATATCAAAACATCCTGGCACTAATCCAGCAGTCTAACAAGCCTTCTACTTCAGGTGTACATGCTTCAAACATGGTTCAATCCTCAACCTATACTTCTGTTCTTGAAAATCCTCATAAAACACCAACAGGTAGTGCATTCTGTCAGTGGCTACTTGACATGGGAGCCACTGATCATATCACCTTTCATCTCCCTTTTTACAAAGAATATCACAAAATAAATCCTATCTCTATTTTGTTACCAAATGGCCACACTGTTTCTGCTTTGTTTGCTGGAACTATTGTTATTTCTCCTACCTTAATACTGTATAATGTTTTGTATGTACCAGATTTTAAGGTCAATCTTATATCTGTTACAAAATTGTTACAAAGCATTCCTTGCAGTTTGACTTTCATTGACACAACATGTTTTATTGTCCAGAAATTTACCAAGAAGATGATTGGTTTAGCTGAATTGAAGGATGGGTTGTTTGTGGTAGAACTTGCAGAAAAACCCCAACCTCAAGGCAATGAATCTTCCTCTAAATATAGCTGCAATAATTCTAATAGTGCTACCAGTACTAGTATCTTATGGCATTATAGACTCGGGCATGTGTCCAATTTTCAGTTTAAACTTTTGACTTTGCAATTTCCTTTTATCAACTATAGTGAAGTGTCACCATGTGATATTTGTCATAGTGCTAGGCAAAGGAAATTGCCTTATAAGTTAAGTGAATCACATTCCAATAAAATTTTTGATTTGCTACATGCAGATATTTGGGGACCCTATGCTATTCCTTCTTTATATGGTCACAAGTATTTTTTAACATTAGTGGATGACTTTTCTAGACATACTTGGGGTTATATTAATGAAAACGAAAGGTGAAACTCGAGAACACATTAAGCGTTTCATTTCCTATGTTGAAACTCGCGTTTCATTTTCTATGTTGAAACTCAGTTTGAAACAAAACTTAAGACTTTAAGGAGTGACAATGGGGTTGAGTTTGCTATGCATGAGTTCTTTTCAAGTAAAGGGATCTTACATCAGACAAGTTGTGTGGAGACACCCCAACAAAATGGGGTGGTTGAGAGAAAACACCAACATATTTTAAACATAGCAAGAGCCTTAAATTTTCAAGCTAACTTACCTAAAAAATTTTGGAATTTTGCTATACAACATGTTGTTCATTTGATTAATCGGTTACCAACTCCTTTACTTGAAAACAGAACACCATATGAGTTACTATACCTTCCTTTATGCACCTTAAAGTTTTTGGTTGTTTGGCTTATGCATCCACCTTGGAAGCACATAGGACGAAATTTAACTCAAGGGCTAGAAAGTCTATGTTCATAGGATATAAAGAAGGGACAAAGGGTTATATTCTTTATGATTTACAATCCAAAGAAGTTTTTATTTCTAGGAATGTGATCTTTTATGAGACAATTTTTCCTTTCAATGATTCTATTAATTCTATGACAGATTCTTTATCACATGGTGTGATTACTAATTCACATATGAGTCTAGATGCCATTGATTCTGCACTTGGTAACACACCACATCAATTACCATCAACTGAATTTTCTGACACAGAACACACCACCACAGAACCACCTAATACAGAACCACTTTCCCATACAAAAGCTCCCCAAACAGAACCTGTCCTTGTTAATGATTTGCAGCAGTATTCAGAAAATGAGTTGAGACACTCCACCAGAGTGAGACGCCAGCCAGCCTATCTCAGGGACTACCATCTCAGCCTATTCTCCAACAGCTTAACCAAGACATCTTCTGGTAAAAATTCTCAATGCACTACTTGATAGCCGGATAGTTGTAGGATCTAGAATTGAGCAAAACCAACCGATTAGAATCAATTAAGAGCAATTAAAATGCGAAAATTAGTGGCTGGGCAGCAGCTAATTCACGCAAGAAAATGAAAGAAAATGAGAGAAAATGAAAGAAAAAGTGGAGAGGAAGAAATGGGAAGGACGCCACTGAAGCAAGAATCCACTTGCAGCAGATAAGTCCAATGCCAGACGCCACTAATTCAGGAGAATTAGATAAGTCTCAGTATGGTTTGAGCAACAACCACCAAGCCTCACTCAACTCACAAAGGGAGGAGAAAATTTGGCATAATGCCTTTACTTCAAAATTCAATGTGTGAATTACAAGAGGAGAAGACTCCTTTATATAGGAGTTGAAGGGGGAAGGGGGGCGACCAAATACAAGGAAATAAAGGGGAAAAATAAAAAGATGAGTGCAAACCCATCCTAAGTTGGATTTGAACCAAAGCCCCTAAAGGTTTATGGCTAAGCTAAGCCTTAAGCCAATAAACCTCCTAATTAGCGCCCCTTTTACATAGGAAAATAAAAGATGAGTAAATTTCCTATCCTAGGTGGGATTAGAACCCATGACTTCCTAAACCCCATAGTAAGGCAACCTACTAACCAATAAAACCACACATGTAGCACCCCTAATTAAGGAAAAATGACAATCATGTCCTAATTACAACACAAATCCTAATTACATCATAAATCCTAATTATATTGATTCCTAATTAAGTTGAGTCTTGCATGTTGACTTTGACTCCTTGGTCAATGATCAAGGTTTGATCAAGGGTTGACTTTCATGAAGGAAGACTCATGCTTGGTTTAGCCCCAAGCACTTCAAGCAGCTCCAAGTTGATCCTAGCCATCAGCTGTCAGTTCAGAAGTCCACTGACAGGTTGTCATCATCCCCTCCCCCTTGAGAAGCATTTGTCCTCAAATCTGAAAATTGAGAAAAGTATAAGGGGTAGAAGAGAAATAAAGGGATGGATGACAAAGAAGAGAAGATGGGCACTTCCCTTTAGGACTAGTGAAACCTTGCTAGGACCTCAACCATGGACATCCTTGCGCACCCTAGCCAACAAAGAAGAAGACTCATTATTCCCAAGTATGTATCCTCTAATGCTCATAACAATAGTACTTGGGAATCATGTAGGGAGTTTTGGTGAAAGAAAGAGTGGTGGAAGAAAGAAGGGAAGTGGAAGAAGAAGAAGAAATAGGAGAAAAGGTTAGAGGAAACTCCCTTGTAGTGTTGCTACGTCCTCCTTCCTTAATCAGCAGCTCCCTTTCTTGATCTCCTTCAAAACAATTAAGATCAGCAGTTTTGAATTGATAAAGTAATAACATGACTTCCCTTTTATTTTTTTGTCTCTCTTTGGTTTTCACCTTTTCTATCATCACTCTTGATGTTTCTTCTTTCTTTTTCTTTCTATCCTCATCTTCTATCTTAAGTCTCTTAATTTTCTCAAGTTCTATCTCTCTCTTCATGTGAGCTTGATCCTCACATATTTCTTGGATTGACATTGGCATCAAAGTAATTTTAGCTCCATCATGTTTAAAAGATATTTGATTAGAGTATCCATCATGGATGGCTCTCTTATCAAACTGCCAAAGCCTACCCAACAAGATATGTGTGGCATCCATAGGTACAACATCACAAAGAACATTATCATCATAATCACCTATGGAAATAAAGATGAGAGTTTGCTTATTTAATTCCCTTTCCCCATCATCACATATCCAAGATAACTTGTATGGTCTGGGGTGGGGGGTGGTAGATAAACCAAGTTTTTCCACCATTCTTGCACTTGCAATGTTAGTGCAACTTCCACTATCAACAATTAGGGAGCAAATCCGTCCCTCTACCATGCATCTAGTGTGGAAGACAGTTTTCCTTTGTTCATCTTCTCTTATTATTTGATTTCCTAAGGACCTTCTCACCATGCAAAGTTTACCCTCGGCCCTATATACTTCTTTCTTAATTTCATTCTCTTCTTCACTAGTTTCTTTTTCCTCATCCTCACTTTGTTCATTCTCACTTGCACTAGTGTACTCTCCATTCTCTTTAACCAACATTGCCCTCCTATTTGGGCATTGGGAAGCTATGTGTCCCTTGCCATCACACTTGAAACATTTGATGTTTCTTGTGGAGGTAGAGGGCTCTTCCTTTATAATAGAAGGAGTGGGGTTAGAAGTAACCCTAGGACCCTTAGGTTCCTCCTTCTCTGGCTCTTTCCCTTATCTTCCTTTAGGGTTTCCTTGTTCCTAGTTGTAAAACTAGTGTTTCCTCTTTTATAGCTACCCTTTCTTTTTAGTTGAGTTTCAATTTTAATAGCTTGGTGTACCAAGTCCTCCATTTCTACATAAGGATGCAATTCCACTATGTCCCTTATGTCGAAATTAAGTCCATTGATAAACCTATCCATAGTTGCTTCACTATCCTCAACTATGTTGGCCCTAATTAAAGCAAGTTCCATTTCCTTAAAGTACTCATCTACACTCTTAGAACCTTGCTTAAGAGTTTGGAGTTTGATGTGCAACTCCCTAGTGTAATGTTGAGGTATGAACCTCTTTCTCATGATGGACTTCATTTCCTCCCAAGAGGAAACCAAAGGAGCATTGCACCTTATTCTTTCAGCCTGAAGCTGATGCCACCAAACTAAGGCGTAGTTCTTGAATTCTAGAGAGACAATCTTAACCTTTTCCTCTTCCCTATACCTATGGCAACTAAAGATTTGTTCAATTTTAAGTTCCCATTCTAGGTATTGTTCTACATCATTTCTACCATTAAAGGTTGGGACTTCTATTTTTACTCCTCTAAAACCTTGTTCCCTTCTAGGCTCTTCTTCTCTCCTATGCTCTCTCCTATGCCTCCTAGGATTCTCTTCATAATACTCTTCTCTTTCTCTTCTAGGGGTTTCCTCATAGTAGTCTTCTCTAAACCCTCTAGGTTCCTCACGCCTCCTAGGCCTTCTATGCTCTCTTTCTCTTTCCCTTCTCCTATAGGTATGGCTAGAGTGTCTCTCTCCCTCACTACTCTCAGCATGGTACCTATCTTCACTCCTAACCACACTATACCTATCCTCACTTCCTCCTTCTCGAGAAGAATGCCTTCTCTCCATCCTATTCCCACTTAGTTCTTTCCTAAGTTCACTCATCTCATGCCTCATCATTCTGGCCATGTCTTGAATTGCATGTTGCAACTCGGCCCTATACCTCAAAGTTCTAGGTGAAGGAGGTGGTGAGTTCCTACTACCCATTGTTAAGTTTTTGATTTTTTAAGAATTTGGACCTTTCCACTCACTAAGTGTTTACACTCAATGGAATGTTAACACTCGTGTATGTCACTCTTTTTGGGCTTTTTCTATAATGAAAACTCTCTTGCCTCTTCTACTCGGTTGGAGGTTGATTAGAAGTTGCAAAGACCAACGTGAGTCTAAGTCTTAACCCTTACCCAAATAGAAGCGCACTAACAAAGAAAAATACCTACTGGAAGAAGATTGAAAAATCCTAAGACAAAACAAAGAATTGATATGACAAACAAGAAAAGCTGGCACTCAAACAAGCTTATACACAAGAGCAGACAGCAAACAAGACAAGACGGAAGAAATTGCAAAGAGAATTGTTTTTGGTGATTTTTGAAAAAAAGAGTTGTCAAAATTGTCGTTTTTTAAGAAAAACAGCAAATACAACTCAATTACGGTATACAGGGAAATGAAACAGAAAATTACAGTAAAACTGTCACTGTATTGTGGGGATACTTCTTTGTTTTTGTTTTTCTATTTTTTTGAATTTTTGACTCTTTTTGGGTGTCTTTTGACTTTTTTTTCCTTGTTGTTGACTTTTGCACCCTTTTTTGCTTTTTACACCTCTTTTTCTATTTTTGGCACGTACGTACCTTTTGTATTTTTCTTGCCTTTTCTTTCTTTTTTTTGTCCTTTTCCCAACAGAAAATTACAGAAATTTGTACACGATGAAAAGAAAATTAACTGTACCTACTGTAATATTTTTGGAATTTTCTGACAGTAAACTGGTCCAAGTGGCCCAGAAAAGTAAAAATAATGAATAAACTGATTTCTAAAAACTATAAAAACGTGATGGCAACTTGATTTCAAAAATGGCCAAAAAATTTGCTTAGCACTTCCTTGATGATTATACAAAACCGGTATGGTCACAGAAACGCGCTTGGTTCAATTTTAAGATTGGAATTAAAATTTGAAGGAAAATCAACAATTAGAATTTGTTGATCTTCTTCCAATACTATGAACCAAAAAAGATCCTATAGGTGAGCGTTTTGCACAATCAAACAGGGAAAGTTCAAGGTAGAGATAGAAGTCAATCCAAATTTGCAATCAGAATGCCAATCAAACAGACATAACAAGAGTAGGAAATTGAACAATACAAGAGCCCAAAAAATGCGCATAAAATGGCAAAAATAAGAAGGAAAAATTGCGCAAAATAAATGACAAGAAATTAAAGGGGGAAACTGAAATTAAAAGGATGGGGAGGACAGAAATGTAAATGGCAGAAAGTAGAAGGGGATGGCAGAAAGTAAAAGGATGGGGAGAGCATAAATGTAAAGGGGGAAGAAAAATTAAAAGGATGGGGAGGACTGAAAGTAAATGACTAAAAGTAAAAGGGGAAGCAGAAGTAAAAGGATGGGAGAGCAGAAATGTAAATGGCAGAATGTAAAGGGGAGAGCAGAAATTAAAAGGATGGGGAGAAGCGGAAATTAAATGGCGGAATATTAAAGGCGGAAAGTAAAGAGATGAATATGGGGGATGAACAATTAATGGTGAAGGGGAGAAATGTAGGTGAACGATCTTTGGAAAAATGAAGACAACAATGCCTCCTCTTACCACACTTCACCACAAACAAGCAGTTATATCAAGCAATTTGCAAGAATTACTCAAGAACAAGTATGAGCAATTAAAGAGGCATTTAAACAAACACCTAGGGGGTGGGAATTAGCGGCCAAAAACAGCCCCCAACTAGCAAGAAATCAAGCAATTCAATCAAGACAGGCAAGTGCTGATAGCAGCAGAAAGGCACCTCGGGCCCGGGAAACAGTCCAAGTCCAAATTACAATTGAAAAGAGGGATGGAATTACACTAAAATGATGAAAATTCTGCACTAAATAGGTGCAGCAAACCCACGCCAAACAACCCCAATTTTGCTCCAAATTTGCTCAAATTCAACAAGCCTGATACCAATTGATAGCCGGATAGTTGTAAGATCTAGAATTGAGCAAAACCAACCAATTAGAATCAATTAAGAGCAATTAAAATGCGAAAATTAGTGGCTGGGCAGCAGCTAATTCACGCAAGAAAATGAAAGAAAATTAGAGAAAATGAAAGAAAAAGTGGAGAGGAAGAAATGGGAAGGACGCCACTGAAGCAAGAATCCACTTGCAGCAGATAAGTCCAATGCCAGACGCCACTAATTCAGGAGAATTAGATAAGTCTCAGTATGGTTTGAGCAACAACCACCAATCCTCACTCAACTCACAAAGGGAGGAGAAAATTTGGCATAATGCCTTTACTTCAAAATTCAATGTGTGAATTACAAGAGGAGAAGACTCCTTTATATAGGAGTTGAAGGGGGAAGGGGGGCGGCCAAATACAAGGAAATAAAGGGGAAAAATAAAAAGATGGGTGCAAACCCATCCTAAGTGGGATTTGAACCCAAGCCCCTAAAGGTTTATGGCTAAGCTAAGCCTTAAGTCAATAAACCTCCTAATTAGCGCCCCTTTTACATAGGAAAATAAAAGATGAGTAAATTTCCTATCCTAGGTGGGATTAGAACCCATGACTTCCTAAACCCCATAGTAAGGCAACCTACTAACCAATAAAACCACACATGTAGCGCCCCTAATTAAGGAAAAATGACAATCATGTCCTAATTACAACACAAATCCTAATTACATCATAAATCCTAATTATATTGATTCCTAATTAAGTTGAGTCTTGCATGTTGACTTTGACTCCTTGGTCAATGATCAAGGTTTGATCAAGGGTTGACTTTCATGAAGGAAGACTCATGCTTGGTTTAGCCCCAAGCACTTCAAGCAGCTCCAAGTTGATCCTAGCCATCAGCTGTCAGTTCAGAAGTCCACTGACAGGTTGTCATCACTACTCCTCACTCCATCTCTTCAGTGATTTCTTACAATAATTGTTCAGTTGTTTTTCGAATTTTTGTCTTTCAATAAGTTCCTTACATGAACCAAAAGACTATAAAGAAGCTTGTACACTAGACTGTTGGAAAGATGCCATGAATGCTGAATTAAAGGCTTTGGAAGAAAATAACACTTGGACTATTGTTGATCTTCCTTTGGGAAAACATCCCATTGGCTGTAAGTGGGTCTATAAAATCAAGTTTCATGCTAATGGTAAAGTAGAGAGGTATAAAGCAAGGCTAGTGGCAAAGGGGTATACTCAATTAGAGGGAGTAGATTATTTTGAAACTTTTTCTCCTGTTGCTAAAATGACAACAGTTAGAATTATATTGGCCCTTGTAGCTATTAATGGTTGGTATTTAGAACAATTGGATATGAACAATGCATTCCTCCACGGAGATTTGCATGAAGAGGTGTACATGGCACTTCCTCCCGAATTCACAGCTTCTCACCCAAACAAGGTGTGCAAACTCAATAAATCTCTATATGGCTTAAAGCAAGCAAGTCGACAATGGTATTTCAAACTATCCGAAGCCCTTTTTTCTCTTGGTTTTTCGTAGTCCACAACAGATTATTCATTGTTTATGAAGAAAACTAATGGCTAATTCACTGCGATATTAGTCTATGTTGATGATATAGTGTTGACAGGAAATGATATGTTATTTCTTCTGTAAAACGATTTCTGGATTCACAGTTTAAAATTAATGATTTGGGGCACTTGAGATATATTTTAGGACTTGAGATTAGCAGAAGCAGGAAGGGCATTGTTGTGAATCAGTGAAAATATACTTTGGAATTGTTGACAGATTATGGATTGCTTGCAGCCATAAGCACTCCCACTCCTATAGATCCTTCAACTAAGTTGTGCGCTACTGATGGGAAACCTTATGATGATGCTACTGGTTATAGGCGTCTCATTGGAAAATTGTTGTATTTAACCACAACAAGACCTGACATAGCCTTTGTTGTGCAGCAACTGATAACAGAGAAGTATAGGATCTAGAATTGAGCAAAAACAATCGGTTAGAATCAATTTATAGCAATTAAAATGCGAAAAATGGGTGCAGGGCAGCAGCTATTTCATGCAAGAAAATGAAAGAAAAAGAGAGAAAATGAAAGAAAAAGTGGAGAGGAAAAGATGGTTGGGACGCCACTGAAGCAGGAATCCACCCATAACAGATAAGTCCAATCGATAGACGCCACTGATTCAGGAGAACCAGATAAGTCTCAGGTTGGTTTAAGCAAGAACCACCAAGCCTACTCTCAACTCACACTTGAGGAGAAAAATGGGCATAATTCCTTTACTCATTCATCAAAGTTGTCAAATACAAGGGGGTATGACACAATCCCATCCGACCTCAACCAAGATGCCTCAGATGCATTGCAAGGGATTGAAGATCCAATGACCGGGGCCAGATCTGAGCGGTTAAAGAGAGCTTTGCAACTCTTGATCACTGAAGTCCAAAGGAAAGTAGACCACCAAGCAGAAGAAGAACCAAAGAAGTGGTTTAACTTAGCTCGGATTGAAGTACAAGAGTGTTATCCGATCTGACAATCGGTTATGTCTATTATCTGAATCTTAGGAGAGCCTATTTCGGGAAAGTGTATCTAATCAGATCATAACTGATTTATTTAGGATGAGATCTGTTAGGAATCAATATCATGATCTCTTAGGATTATATTTACATCTTTTAGGATTATATTTTATCTTATTTAGGATTAAATCTTTTAGGATTATATTTTATCTTATCTAGAATTAAATCTATTTAATTTAGGATTGTATCTTTTAGATAGTTTATTTTAGGAAATTCCTTTGCTATATATTAGCATTGAGAATCAGTTTGTAGACAGTTATTTTATCAATAAAATTTGAGATTTCTCATTGTGAGAGCTTATCCTTTGTTCTTGGATTAAAGAGCTACTTGATAACTTAGGTTCTACCAGCAAGTCTTGGTTAGGGTCTAGTTGCTTATATCTTGATAACTTTGGTGCTTCCGGCAGGTCACGGATTGTTTCAAGTTCCTATATTTGATAGCTTTGGTGCTTCCGCAGGTCTTGGATTGTGTCAAGCTCCTTACAGTTATTTACCGTTAATTGATCTTCAAGACGGTCCTATCTTTACGCCTCTGGTTCGTATCATTTGGTACCAGAGCTTTGGCTCTTGAGATCAATTGGTAACATCTATCCTTATATTTTAGTCTTTATCTTATTAAAAAAACAAAAAAAAACTGCATTAGTTAAAAAAAGAGGTGCAAACAATACAACAAAAAAGGAGATCTGCAGTAGTAAAAACAAGAGAAAGGTGCAGATAATAAAAAAAAGGTGCGGTATTAAATTTTCTCAACAGCAAATCTAGTTCTGTTGTCCACAATATTTATTCCAAGCAGAAGATTTCATCCGAGGTGACGAATCCATCTGAATTGAAGAGTTATAACTGGCTACACATCTTGATTACTTTCCGGGATAATGTTTTGTCACTAAAAGTTGTCAAGTTATCATCAACACCTTCTCTATTACTTTTTAGTAGAATCTATCCCAAAAGTTCCTTATTTCAAGAGCTTGTAACGATAAGTTTAGTGGAAAAAGGCAAGAATGGTGAGTACAATATAGTGAGAAAAAGCCAAAAATTAGAGTGATACACGAGAGAATCAAAACTTTTGAGTGAAAACACGTAAGGGAGTGTTGTGAGGATCCTTATTTTTATCACTAACATCATTTGATTTACATCCAAATTTCTTTTAATCATGAGTACAGTAAACCAACGTGAGGAGGATGCTGGAGAAATAGACTTCAAATCGTTCCTCAAGACACTACAAAGTGAATTTATGAGAATGAGTGCAAGAATGGATGAGATGGAAGATCGGTTTCCAAGGAGAAGGAGTAGAACGTCTCCTAACCGCACTGAAGAAGAGGAAGAGGAAGAAGAGGACAAGGGAAGTAGTTCTAGAAGAGAAAGCAATAGGGATAATCATCTTGGAAACATCAAGATGAGCATTCCTTCTTTCCAAGGGAAGAATGATCCTGAGTTATATTTGGAGTGGGAAAGAAAGGTGGAGCATGTTTTTTATTGCCATAATTATTCTAAGGAGAAAAAGGTAAAATTAGTTGTGGTAGAATTCACTGATTATGCAAGTATATGGTGGGATCAATATGTGTTGAGCAGGTGAAGGTGTGGAGAAAGACCGATTCAATCTTGGGAGGAGATGAAGGTCGTGATGAGAAGGAGATTTGTACCAAGTCATTACCACAGAGACTTGTACAGAAAATTGCAGGACCTACGTCAAGGTTCTATGAGTGTAGATGATTACTACAAGGAGATGGAAATAGCCATGATGACAGCCAATGTGCAAGAAGACCGAGAAGCAACAATGGCTAGATTCATTGGAGGGTTAAAGAAAGAAATTTCAAATGTAGTGGAACTCCATCATTATGTGGAGATGGAGGATTTATTACACAAAGCAATCCAAGTAGAGAGACAACTCAAATCCAGAATTGTAAGATTTCCAGGAACTCCTAGTACCACTTGGAAATCCTGGGCTACCAACAAACCGACAACTCGGCCAAAAGAAGAGGCAAATATGGGACAACCGACCTCAGCCAGTAAAGGTAAGCCTGAATTCAATTCATCTTCTAAAGCACGTGAAATTAAATGTTTCAGGTGTCAAGGTCTTGGACATATTGCTTCTAATTGTCCGAACAAGAGGGTCATACTCATGCGTGACAATGGTGAAGTGGAAAGTGCAAGTGAAGAAGAAGATGATGAAATGCCCGAGCTGGAGGATTGCAGTGATGCGGAATACACCGAATCAGACCACAGTAATGCATTAGTCACCAGGAGGGTGTTGAATGCACAACCAAAGATGTGGGGAGTTAAGGAGCAACGTGAGCACATATTCCATACAAGGTGCCGCGTAAGTGATAAGGTTTGCAGTCTTTTAATTGATAGTGGTAGTTGTACCAATGTTGCTAGTATTTTGATGATTGAGAAATTAAAATTACCTACCATAAAACATCCTAATCCTTATAGACTGCAGTGACTAAATGATTGTGGGGACATAAGGGTAACAAAACAAGTTTTGCTTTCATTTTCCATTGGAAAATATGAAGACAAAGTCTTGTGTGATGTTGCACCTATGCATGCTGGACACATTCTACTTGGTCGACCATGGCAATTTGATAGGCGAGTAACTCATGATGGGTATCACAACAGCTATAGTTTTAAATTAAATAATAAAACCTTTGTGCTAACCCCTCTTCAACATTCTGAAGCATATGCAGATCAAATAAGAATTGCTAGGGAGAGCAAGGAGTTGGAAGAACAATTTTCTGTTCAAGAAAAATAAAGAAAAGAGAAGAGAGAAGTGGGCATGGGTTCGAATCCGACTTCAAGATTGGATGTCTGTTCGACGTTACAACCGAGCCAGGGCAGAAGCAAGGTGAACGTTTTTGCAAGAAAAAGGGAAGTTGAAAGTGTATTGTTAGATAAAGGGCAATTATTGATTCTTGTTTTTAAAGACATATACTTCTCTGATGATTCTAACAATTCTTTACCTTCTGAAATTCAAAATTTGTTGAAGGAGTTTGGAGAAGTCTTTCCGGATGAGCTACCTCAAGGATTACCACCTTCAAGAGGTATAGAACACCAGATTGACTTTGTACCCGATTGTGCCCTACCAAATTGGTCAGCATACAGAACCAACCCGGATGAGACCAAGGAGATCCAAAAACAAGTCAGTGAGCTAATGGAAAAAGGGTATGTAAGGGAGAGCCTTAGTCCATGTGCTGTACCAGTAAAATTGGTACCAAAGAAAGATGGTTCTTGGAGTATGTGCACTGATTGCCGAGCCATTAACAAGATTACGGTAAAATACCGTTATCCAATTCCTAGATTGGACGACATGCTTAATGAGTTACATGGGGCATGTTTGTTCTCTAAAATTGATTTGAAAAGTGGTTACTATCAAATTCGAATGAAAGAGGGTGATGAGTGGAAAACTGCTTTTAAAACAAAGTATGGTTTGTATGAGTGGTTAGTGATGCCCTTCGGCTTAACTAATGCACCCAGTACTTTTATGAGGTTAATGAACCATGTATTACGCTCTTTTAGAGGAAAGTTTGTGGTAGTTTACTTTGATGACATTTTGGTTTACAGCAAATCTTATAATGCACATGTTGAACACTTACATGTTGTTTTTAAGGTAGTAAAGGAAAATAAATTATATGCTAATTTAAAGAAATGTACCTTTTGCTTTGATTCTGTTGTATTCTTAGGTTTTGTGATAAGTTCAAAGGGGGTAAGTGTAGATGAGGAAAAGGTTAAGGCTATTAGAGAGTGGCCGGCCCCAAAGAGTGCTAGTGAAGTGAGAAGTTTTCATGGGTTAGCAAGTTTCTATAGGCGGTTTGTGAAAGACTTTAGCACTATTGCTGCGCCTTTAAATGAACTTGTTAAGAAAAATATTGTGTTTAAATGGTCAGATGCACATGAAAAAGCTTTTAACACTTTAAAAGAAAAATTAACAAATGCACCCTTACTTGTTTTACCTAATTTTGATAAAGCTTTTGAGATTGAATATGATGCTTCTGGTGTTGGTATAGGGGCTGTTTTAATGCAGGAATCCCAACCGATTGCATACTTTAGTGAAAAGCTTAATGGGGCAGCATTGAATTATCCAACCTATGACAAGGAATTGTATGCCTTGGTAAAGGCATTACAAACTTGGCAACATTATTTGTGGCCAAGAGAGTTTGTTATACATTCTGACCATCAAAGTCTAAAGTTTATAAAATCTCAAGGGAAGCTTCAAAAAAGACATGCAAAGTGGTTGGAATTTATTGAGATGTTTCCATATGTAATGAGGTATAAAAATGGTAAGGACAATATAGTTGCTGATGCTTTGTCAAGGAGGTATGTTTTACTTACTTCTTTACAAGCAAAATTGTTAGGTTTTGAACAAATAAAAGGTCTGTATGAAAGTGATCCTGATTTTAAACAAATTTGGGATTCTTGTTCTAACCGATCTTGTGAGAAATTTTATAGGTATGAAGGATTTTTGTTCAAGAGGAACCGGCTGTGTGTACCAGTCAGTTCTTTAAGAGAATTGTTGATTAAGGAGACCCATGGAGGCGGTTTGATGGGACACTTTGGAGTGCAGAAGACACTGGACATCCTGGCCGAGCACTTTTTCTGGCCGAGCATGAAGAAGGACGTCTGAGCTGAGTGTGAAAGGTGCATAACATGTAAGCAAGCTAAGTCAAAATTAAATCCACATGGGTTTTATACACCTTTGATTGTTCCTGAGCAGCCTTGGACAGATATTTCCATGGACTTTGTGATCGGTTTGCCAAAAACTCAAAGTGGTAAGGATAGTATTTTTGTTGTTGTTGATCGGTTTAGTAAAATGGCACACTTTATTGCGTGTTCAAATACAAATGATGCAACACAAATTGCTGACCTATTCTTTAAAGAAGTTATCCGATTGCATGGTTTACCAAGGACAATTGTGAGTGATAGGGACGTTAAATTCCTAAGTCATTTTTGGAGGACTTTATGGAATAAATTGGGAACAAAGCTTCTATTTTCTACTGTTGCACATCCTCAAATAGATGGACAAACTGAAGCAGTAAATAGAACGCTTTCAACCTTATTACGTTCTATCATTGGCAAGAATCTAAAGCAATGGGAAAAATGTTTGTCACATGTTGAGTTTGCATATAATCGGACGGTACACTATAAAACTTCTTTTTCACCCTTTGAGGTTGTATATGGTTTTAATCCACTAACTCCTTTGGATATTTTCCCATTACCTATTTCTGAATTTTTCAGCTTAGATGGTAAAAGGAAAGCAGGTTATGTCAGGGAGTTACATGCAAAGGTCCGAGCTAATATTGAAAGGAAAAATGAGCAGTATGCAAAACAAGCCAATAAAGGGCGGAGGAAGGTAATATTTGAACCAGGCGACTGGGTTTGGATTCACATGAGGAAAGAGAGGTTTCCAGCTCAAAGGAAGAACAAACTTCAACCAAGAGTAGATGGTCCATTCCAAGTTCTAGAGAGGATCAATGACAATGCCTACAAGATAGATCTTCCAAGTGAATATGGTAATGTTAGTGCAACATTCAATGTAACTGATTTATCCTTATTTGATGTAGGTGATGAATCAGATTCGAGGATGAATCTTTTCAAAGAAGGGGGAATGACACGATCCCATCCGACCTCAACCTAGATGCCTGAGATGTATTGCAAGGGATTGAAAATCCAATGACCGGGGCCAGATCTGAGCGATTAAAGAGAGCTTTGCAACTCTTGATCACTGAAATCCAAAGGAAAGTAGACCACCAAGCAGAAGAAGAACCAAAGAAGTGGTTTAACTTAGCTCGGATTGAAGTACAAGAGTGTTATCCAATCTGACAATCGGTTATGTCTGTTATCCGAATCTTAGGAGAGCCTATTTCGAGAAAGTGTATCTAATCAGATCATAACTGATTTATTTAGGATGAGATCTGTTATGAATCAATATGATGATCTCTTAGGATTATATTTTATCTTATTTAGGATTAAATCTTTTAGGATTATATTTTATCTTATCTAGAATTAAATCTATTTAATTTAGGATTGTATCTTTTAGATAGTTTATTTTAGGAAATTCCTTTGCTATATATTAGCATTCAGAATCAGTTTGTAGACAATTATTTTATCAATAAAATTTGAGATTTCTCATTGTGAGAGCTTATCCTTTGTTCTTGGATTAAAGAGCTACTTGATAACTTAGGTTCTACCAGCAGGTCTTGGTTAGGGTCTAGTTGCTTATATCTTAATAACTTTGGTGCTTCCGGCAAGTCACGGATTGTGTCAAGTTCCTATATTTGGTAGCTTTGGTGCTTCCGGCAGGTCTTGGATTGTGTCAAGCTCCTTACAGTTATTTACCGTTATTTACCATTAATTGATCTTCAAGACGGTCCTATCTTTACGCTTCCGGTTCGTATCAGGTGGTCTCCTATTTATAGGAAAAGGAGGTGACTAGGTGGGAAGGAAAATAAAAGATGAGTGGAAAACTATCCTAGGTGGGTATTGAACCCCTATCCTTTGGCTAATTAGCTAAACTATCACTTAATCCAATAAAGTCATCAAATTAGCGCCCCTATTCTAGAAAAAAAAAGGAAAAATTACATTCATTTCCTAATTACAATTAAAACTCTAATTAATCTAATTAAATCCTAATTAAGATGAAGTCTTCTTGTTGACTTGGTCAAGGGTGGTCAAAGGTCAAAGTTTGACCATGGGGGATTGAGCAAAATATGTTTGACCAAGGCTTGGTCCAGCTCCATGTGCCCAAGTCAGGCCCAGGCTCCCCTTCAGCTCCGCTGTCAGCTCAAAGTTCCACTGGCAGTTGCCATCATTCCCTCCCCCTTAGAGAGGATTTGACCTCAAATCTGAAAGATCAGAAAGAATCCATAAGAAGAAGAGGAATGGGGGTAGAAAGAAGGAGTTGGATGACTGAAGTAGTAAAAAGATACTTCCCTTAGCCTTTGGGGAGTACAGCTGGACGTCCACAAGTTGAACATCTTCCTTGAGCCGAGACAACAAAAAGAAGACCCATAAGTATTATTCCAAAGCAAGCAAAGTGAAGGCTCATAACAAAAATATTTGGGGATCATAAAGATTAGCAAAAGAAAAACATAGGAGATGAACAAGAGATATTTCAGATAAGGGATAGAAAACTCCATCAATGGAGATTGAACCATCTTGTCCATGTACTCTATGGATTTAGATCCTGGATCAAAGACTAATCTTTTGAAGCCCTCCTTTGCAAGTAATACAAGTAAGTGGTCATGGAGAAGGCTTAGGAAATAAATTCCACACAAGTACAAAATGTGTTTCAATGTGCAATATTCATCAAAATATTCTACACTATGTTCCCAAATAAATGCACAAGTGAAACTATGTGGCATGAATGTTTTAGTATTTTTCAATAACATCCCAACATTTTTATTGAACATAACACATGCATCTTGAGTATGATTGTCAAGAGAATAATGCATATGTTCATGGCATGAGTCACAATTTATCCTAATGAACTTATTCAAGTATGTTGGTGCCTTATTTAAATCAAAGGTATCATTTCTTTTCAAGCAAGGCAAATCAACTAAGGAATCACTTTGAGTAAGCAAAACATGAGGCATACCATCATGTGATTTAGGTGTCATGCAAATGTTTTCACATGTGATAGCCTTATCCCAATTTTTATCATTTTCTTTTACTAGTTCAAGAGTATAATACACATCTTTATATAAAACAATTATTAGGACCAAAATGTGTATGCACATTATAGATACAAACCAAAGGTACATGCATATTCAATCCAACTTTGTTATCTTGCAATCTAAATTCATCAAAGGAATTGACTAAGAATGCATCTTTAGTGAGTTTCATGGTACTCTTAAACTTGGTTGGTCTTTCCAAACATGCAATAGGCTTCAAAGTATCATCAACATTGTCTATTTCTTTCAAACATGCAATGCTTTGTGGCATATAATTGTGCATAGAGTAAGGTATGTCATGCATAAAGAAAGGTAATTTAGGAAACTCCCTTTCAACAACTTGAATTGTACTCTTTGCAACAATAGGCGTATTTGTCATCAACCTATGCAAGTTTCCACTTGAAGAGTTAGCATTCAAGTATTCACAAGATGAACTTACATTTTCTATTTTCTCTTCTTGCACTCTAAATTCCTTTTCCTCATTTTTATTTTTATTTTCAAATTTTTCGTCTTCCTTCTTTTCTAATTGTTCCCATATTTCTTTAATTTTTATTTCCCAGTAACTTTTTTCCATTTTCTCTTCTTCTCCTTTCCTCTTTTTCATAATCTTTTCTTCTAATTTCACTCTCATAATTTCTCCCAAGTTTTCTCTCTTCTTCATACTTTCTAATCTTCCTTTCTTCATCATATTTTCTAAACTTTCTTTCTTCCTCATACCTTCTCCTTTCATGGTTAGAGTTAACATAACTCCTTTCCTACTTCTTACTATCTTCAAAATGATATCTACTTATTTCTCTTTCTTTCCTTTCTTTTCTATACCTTTCATCATGAGAAGAGAGTCTTCTCACTTCCTTTTCTCTTCTAAATTCTCTCTTATCTTCATCTAGCTCCTTCCTCCACATTCTATATGACATCTTAAATTGATTTTATTTGAAAGCTTTTAAAGGACCTCACCACTCACTAAGTGTTTACACTCAATGGAATGTAATCACTCGTGTATGTCACTCTTTTTGGCTTTTTCTATAATGAGACTCTCTTGCCTTTTCTACTCGGTTGAGGTTGGATTGATCTTGCAAAGACCAATAGTGAGACTAAGTCTTAACCCTTCCCAAATAGAAGCGCACTAACAAATGAAAATACCTACTGAAAGAGGATTTAGAATTTCCTAAGACAAAACAAAGAGTTGATATAGACAAACAAGAAAAGCAAGCATTCAAGAAGGCTTATACACAAGAGTAGAAAGCAAAGAAGACAAGACGGAAGAAATTGCAAAGAGAATTATTTTTAGTGATTTTTTTTAAAAGAGTTGCCAAAATTTGTTGTTTTAGAAAAACAGCAAAATTACAACTCAATTTACAGTATACAGAGAAATGAAATGAAAAATTACAGTAAACTGTCAACAGTATTGTTGGGATACTTTTTTTATTTTACTTTAATTTTTCTGAATTTTTTTGAATTTTTTTTTTGACTTTTTGAGTGTCCTTTGACTTTTTCTCTTTTCGTTGACTTTTCACCCTTTTTGCTTTTTACACTTCTTTTTGTATTTTTGGCAATATAATTTTTTTTGTATTTTTCTTTGCCTCTATTCTTTCTTTGTGGCATTTTCCCCAACAGAAAATTAAAGAAATTTGTACAAAATTACAAAAAACTAAACTGCAACTACTGTAATTTTTTTGAGATTTTTTACACTAAACTGGTCCAAACGGTACCAGAAAAACAAAATGGACATGCTGATTTCTAAAAATTGTAAAATAAAACGGTATGGCAACCTAATTTCAAAAAATTGCTTAGCACTTCCTTGTTGATTATACAAATACAATACGGTCACAGAAACGCGCTTGGTTCAATTTTAAGATTGGAATTAAATTTTGAAGGAAAATCAACAATTGGGATTTATTAATTTTCTTCCAACTTTATGAACCAAAAAGTAGTCAAACGGTGAGCATTTTTCACAATCAAACGGGGAAAGTTCAAAGTAGAGATAGCAGTCAATTCAGATTTGCAATCAGATGCCAAACAGACAAATAGAACAGGAGTAGAAAATTGAACAAAACAGTGCCCAAGAAAAGTACAAAAAATGGTAAAAATGAGAAGAAAATTGCGCAAAATGAAATTAAAGGGGAAAACTGAAATTAAAAGGATGGGGAGGACAGAAATGTAAATGGCAGAAAGTAGAGGGGATGACAGAAATTAAAAGGATGGGGAGAGAAGAAATGTAAATGGCAGAAATGTAAAGGGGATGGCAGAAATTAAAAGGATGGGGATGACTGAAATTAAATGATAAAATGTAAAGGGGATGGCAGAAATTAAATGGATGGGGAGGATAAAATTTAAATGCCATAAAGTAAAGGGGATGGCAGAAAGTAAAAGGATGGGGAGAAATTGAAATTAAATGGCGGAAAATTAAAAGCGGAAAGTAAAGAGATGAATATGGGGGATGAACAAGTAATGGTGAAAGGGAGAAAATGTAGGTGAACAATCTTTGGAAAAATGAAGACAACAATGCCTCCTCTTACCACACTTCACCAACAAACAAGCAGTTATAGCAATCAATTTGCAAGAATCACTCAAGAACAAGTATGAGCAATTGGAATAGGCATTTTAACAAACACCTAAGGGGTGGGATTAGCGGCCCAAAAACAGCCCCATCTAGCAAGAAATTCACCCAATCAACAAGCAACAAACAATGCTGACAGCAGCAGAAAGGCACCTCGAGCCCGGGAAACAGTCCAAGTCCAATTACAATTGAAACAAATGGATGGAATTACACTAAAATGAGTGAAAATTCTGCACCAAGAACAGCCAAGTGCAGCGCCCAAAACAACCCCCCAAAATGCTCCAAAATTGCTCAATTCAACAAAGCTCTGATGACCAATTGATAGCAGGGAAGTATAGGATCTAGAATTGAGCAAAAACAACCGGTTAGAATTAATTTATAGCAATTAAAATGCGAAAAATAGGTGCAGGGCAGCAGCTATTTCACGCAAGAAAATGAGAGAAAATGAAAGAAAAAGTGGAAGAGGAAGAGATGGTTGGGACGCCACTGAAGCAGGAATCCACCCACAGCAGATAAGTCCAATCGATAGACGTCACTGATTCAGGAGAACCAGATAAGTCCCAGGTTGGTTTAAGCAAGAACCACCAAGCCTACTCTCAACTCACACTTAAGGACAAAAATGGGCATAATGCCTTTACTCATTCATCAAAGTTGTCAAATACAAGGGGGGTGGTCTCCTATTTATAGGAAAAGGAGGTGGCTAGGTGGGAAGGAAAATAAAAGATGAGTGGAAAACTATCCTAGGTGGGTATTGAACCCCTATCCTTTGGCTAATTAGCTAAGCTATCACTTAAGCCAATAGAGCCATCAAATTAGCGCCCCTATTCTAGAAAGAAAAGGAAAAATTACATTCATGTCCTAATTATAATTAAAACTCTAATTAATCTAATTAAATCCTAATTAAGATGAAGTTTTCTTGTTGACTTGGTCACGGGTGGTCAAAGGTCAAAGGTTGACCATGGGGAATTGACCAAAATATGTTTGACCAAGGCTTGGTCCAGCTCCATGTGCCCAACTCAGGCCCAGGCTCCCCTTCAGCTCCGCTGTCAGCTCAGAGTTCCACTGGCAATTGCCATCAGCAACTCTCTCAGTTCATGTCAAAACTGATGGATTCACACATGAACGCTTCTCAAAAGGTCTTGAGATACTTGAAGTATGCTCCTGCAAAGGGATTGTTCTTTTCTGCTACATCTTCACTTAGAGTATCAGCTTTTGCAAACTCTGATTGGGCATCTTGTCTTGATAGTAGGCGTTCTGTGACTGGATACTGTGTTCTTCTTGGATCATCTTTGATCTCTTGGAAGTCAAAGAAACAATCAACTGTTTCTCGTTCTTCTTTGGAGGCAGAGTAAAGGGCACTTGTAGCCCTCACTTGTGAACTTCAATGGTTGTTTTTTCTCTTTAGGGATTTACATGTTTCTGTTGCTAACCCTGCCTCAGTTTACTGTGATAATAGATCTGCCATTTACATAGCCCATAATCCCACATTCCAGGAAAGGACTAAGCACATAGAAATTGATTCCCATGTTGTGCGGGAAAAATTGCAAGCGGGATTGATACATCTTCTACTAATTTCTTCTTCTGGACAGCTAGCTGACATCTTCACCAAAGCCTTGCATTCACATCCTTTTCATATAAACATCAGCAAGTTCGGCCTGCTTGTGATGGGATTTAGGCAAGCGTACCAAATTCCCAGCCGTATAATAGTAAGTATGAGTTATCGTATCCACAGGGAACGGTTCAACTCGTAATGATTAGTGATCAGACTATCAAGTAAGAAACGGTTTATAATGTTTGTTGTTGCGGAAATCAAATGCATAAAATAAATTGGAGAGTATAGTAGAGTAAGATAGCGTTACTTGGATCAGGATTGAACTTCGTATCATCGCACCCCTTCGTATGTGAACCTCACTATTATTTATGAATATATTTCTATGATACCCTAGCCAAACTATAATATTTTACCCTGGTCTCCACAGTGATAAAATACTCAGAAGTAATTCATGCGGGTTCTCCCAAGCGACAAATTACCCCGGCTTTAAAGATCTACTTTTCCGTTTGTTAAAACTATCAATTCGCCCCGGTCTCCACAGTGACTACTATGAGTATTTTTACCAATCAGAGTTCAAGTTTCCTATCTCTAGGCTCCTCCAAACTTGGTATTGGTTCTATAGAACCACCTCTCGAATTCGCCCCATAAAACCAACCTATAACTCCGGCACACAGGCGGAAGTTACGCATTAAGCAAAGTATAAAAATACCGGTATCATAGAATAGGGATTCATAAACAATAAAGAGAATTCACATACATTTGGGGATTGAATCAACTACATTCAACCCTATTGGAGAGTTTAGCTACGCATGGTAGCCATACAGACCAATGAAGAAACTGTCACACTTTTCTTCAATCCTAGCTTTGCTATCTCGGCAGCCCTTCGGGGTCTCCTCTAGAGCTTTGAGCCCTAAACCCTAACTCTGCTAACTCCCTTTGATCTTTGCAAAAGGTCATATTTATAGACGAAGGAAAGCTATTTGAAATCTGGAAGGAATCTGTTTGAAATTGCATTTTGAAAACTAATTCGTGTTTCTGCGCTTCACTCTGCGTTCAGCGCAAGTGAAGCGCAAATTCCAGAGAGCTTCGCTTCATCCTGCGCTCAGCGCAGGTGGAGCGTGACACACGTTCCAGTCTTCTGTGTTTCCTCATTTAACAGCTTGATTTCTTCCTGATCTTATCCTTGTTTGCTTGGCTTTCCTTGTTTCCCTCTTTATGGCTTGATTCTGTGTTTATTTTGCCTTTGAATTTAAATTGGGGAAGTTATCCAAAAAATCCTTGTTTAAATGACTGCTAATCTTATCTTTATTTGCTCTCATTTAAACTTCAAATCAGCAGATCCTATCCTCAAATAATGTTATCTTCTTTTCTCATTTAAATCTTGCCCATAAATCTGCAAAATCAACAGATTTTCTATTAAAATAACCTCAAATTCAAATTCAAATTAAATAAACACAATTTATACAATTATTAATAAAAAGGGATTATTTTGGGGCATAAATTACTATTTACCCTTGATAAGTGCAGTAAAAATACAAGAATTTATCATATATTTGGCACTTATCAAATACCCCCCAACTTAGCTTCTTTCTTGTCCTCAAGCAAGAGACCTTTTTGCAATCAAAATTGTGATTCAATTCCCCTGTAACAATTCTCAGAAATAAGGACAAATTTTCATCATCTCTTTACTAGGCATAACTCACTTTCCAAATATCAGAAAAAATCAGAGTTAAGAGATGTTACCAATACTCAATCAGAACAGGATACAACAATTCAGTTAAACTTTCTCAGAAATAGAAATTAAATCAATAAATGATAAATCAAGGAATTCTCTCATGCTCAAGGGTAAGTGTTTCCCTCAATTTTTTCACCACAGTTGAACAACTAAAATTGATAGTCGTTTCTAGTTTCTAAGCATGCACATGGTCAATATGGATCAAAAGGTCTTTTCTTGGTTGTAATGAGGCTGGGTTATCAAGAAATCATGGTTTTTCTGGATAAGCAAAGAAAACACTTAGAATAGAGAGCATCTTTTGATTTTTCTTGAACTTGGAACTTCTCTCCATTCTCCATCTCATTCTTGATTTGTCTCATTTTAGCTGGCCTCTTTCTTTGTTTGAAGATGCACTCCCCCCAACTTATTCACTTTGATTCACTTTTTCTTTTTGATTTTTTTTAGGGAGTGATCTTCTTTTGCTTTCTTGTGCCTGCTCTTTGTAGTTCTTTTACCAACCTTTTCTTCCCATTCTTTCAAGTTACACCATGCTCTCTATCCCAAGTGTGAAAGGGACAACATAGAATCATTCATTTTGGCTGGGGTGCATAAGAAGAAACATTAAAGCTCAAATGGGTTACCAACAAAATTGGAAAATTTTTCAAGGGTTGGCTTTTTGGCACTGAGCAAATGATAATCAAAATTTTGCCTTTGTCACTTCCATATTTTCCATGAGCAGAGTAAAATCCAAAAACTCAATCAATAACAATTGACAAACAGCGGTGAAAACTCTCAATTCAGTGTTTGGACTCTCAACTCACTGGCTTTTTGGCTAAATTCCTTGATAAAGCACTTACTGATTTTAATTAACTACCCTGATAGGTTTTCTTGAGAAATATTCTAATCCTAACTGATTATGGAATTAATCACAAAACCCTTTCTTCTTTCCTAATCTGGTTAGTTAAACTGCCTAATTTCAGAGAATTTTGAAAAATTTACCCTTCAATCCCTAATTCCTAATTACTAAAAAAATCCTACAAATCCTAAAAATAAGAAAAAATAAAATACTGAAAATGCACTGCATAGCAATATAATGTATCGGTGGAGAATATATACAGTACATAACCAGAATGATCAAATAAAAAGAAGAAAAATAAAAGAAAATGAAAAGAAAAAGAAAAGGAAAAGAAAAGAAAAGCACCAAATCAAAAAATATCAGTCTGCTCCATCCCCATCAGTTGCTCCATCTCCAGCTGCTCCTCCCTCTCCCGGAAAAATAGGCCTGTCCCCAGGCCACTGCATATATGCATGGAACTCCTCCGGAGTCATGCCAAAATATGGATCATGCCTGGAGCGGTACTGGAACTCCTGGATATGGGATAAACCTTTAGCAATGGATGCATTCTGGGTGAGAATGTGTTGTGCCCAGAATGGGATAGAGGCGTCTGCTGCTGGTGGTGCTTGTGGTGGTGCCTGTGGTGCTGGTGGTGGTGCCTATTGTTGCTGCTCATCCTTATCATCATCCTCCTCTACTGGGATACAGTTAGCTTCAATATAGCCTCTAGTCATCGGTTTCTTGATGCGAACCTTGGGGAACACATCAACTCCCCGTGAACTGCAGAGGGTCGTGATCAATGATTGAAAGCCTAGACTGATCCTAGAGTTGGCGATGCGGCGCCCCACAGAAGACACAAAGTCTGCGATCTTCTGTGTGATAACTCTAGCAATGTCAATGTCTGCGCCAGTGATGATGCTATAGATGAGGTGGGCGACTGGCATAGTGACGTCTGAAACATGGTTGGTGGGCTGGATGTTAGCCAACATCAACACTGTCCACATCTGCGCGATGTCCCTCATGTCGCGCCTATAGATGCGAGCAGCATGTCCATAAACATTCCTCTCGAAGGAACGTCCCCGCAGGCATAGGCTCTCTGCGGTCTGAGTGTCTAGGGGATCATTACCATAGATCCCCACAGCTCGCATACACTCATGGTACTGACACTCCATGAGTCGTCTGTCCTCAGGCCCTGGGAACAGTAAAAGTGAAATGATCGCGTCGCGATCATAAGGAATTACCCATCCTCGAACAAATGACTGCCACCTCGTGTCAATGCCATGGTCTCCAATGGCATTGGCATAAAATTCTCTAACGATGTCAGGATCATAGTGCGAATCTGGGCGGCTAAGACGGACCCAGTTTCTCCTGTGAATGTCACTCCTGAATTCTTCAAACTCACCAGGCTCCAAAGCCATTGGCCTCTCATGAATAAAATTATAGTCCATCAGTGAACTGTAAGCTTCAAAGGACTTGGCGTCCTTGAAGCGGTGAACATCGAACTCAGGGTCCTCTTGGGGTGCCTCTCTGGATCTCTTAGCACCCCCTTTGCCTCTCCTAGAAGTGCCAGCTGCATTAACAACTTTGGTGTGAGCCATCTGCAACAATTTTAAACCAAGATTATTTTTATGCAAATAATAATAGATTACTCATAATCAATGAAATAAGTGGCCAATTTAATTCAAAAATCAGAGAAATCAACCAATCAAGCACTTGCACAAAAATCTTGATTTTAAAGTTACCCAATGCCAATTAATTAATTTATTAAGAGCATGCTAAAGTGATCAATTAAAGCAAGTCCTAATTAATTTTTAAACAGGGCAAAAATTGGTAACAAAAATTAAGCTCAAAAATTATGTTATCAGTAACATGCAATAAAGCACAAATTATTCAAGTATGGTCATGCAAAAATAGTATGGTATAAACTGAGCATATATGCACCAAACAGAATAATTTGCAATAATTCATTGAACACTTCAAAAACTACCACCTACACATATTAAAACACACCATAAAGCATACCACTGTAGCAAGCATACTAAACTAAGACTCTATTGACAAATTTTCCTAATCTAAAGGGTCCTACGAGCCTAAGTTCTCTATTCTAAGGTTTTGCTCAAATAAATGAAAAACTGAAAATTTTAATCGGTGCAAAATGAATAAAACTATAAAAACATACCTGGTGTAGCTTCAAAAATTGAAAGGAAGAGGATTTGGAAGTAAAAAGGTCGAGGGAAAGGATGAATTCTCAGAGAAAATAGAGGTTAGGAGTGGAGGGAAGGTTGACCTTCCCTCGCTCCAAGATTCAAATAAATCCTGGAGCGGGAACGCGCGCTCCATTTTCGCTCAGTGAAAGTGGAGTGTGTGACTCATAGAATATAAAGCGTGACGCATCGCTTCACTTACGCTTAGCGTAAGTGAAGCGCAGAAAACAGAGGCAAAATTTGATAATTCTGCACTTCACCTACGCTTAGCGCAAGTGAAGCGCAGAAAACATAGGCAAATTATCAAATCTGCGCTTCACCTGCGCTTAGCGCAAGTGAAGCGCAGAAAACATAATTGAAATTCTATTTTTTGTTTTCTGTTGCTTCCTAACTTTAACTGTTTCTCATCCTTTTCTTATTAAAATCAATCCATTTCCTAATAATTTCTTATTCTACAAAGACTTTGACTCTAACACAAAAAATCAAAAACAAAACTCAAAGGAAAAAAGAAAAATTAAAACAAAAAATGTCGGGTTGCCTCCCAGGAAGCGCTTGTTTAACGTCTGATAGCTCGACGCCTGGTTCTCTCATGGTGGCCTCAATTGGAGGATAATGGTGGACTCTATTCCAATTCTTCCTTTTAGTTCCCATCCTTTGTGTCAATTTCTTGTATTCTCATCACTTCCTTCACTGTCTTCCTTCCCATCTGATGTTGATCTTTTTCTCTTTTTGAATCTGAACTCCATGATAGACTCTGGCTGCTTAACTCTCATCCTTGGTTTCCTCAGAAATCCAGAAACCTTTTTCTTCTTTTGCTCCACATTATCTGGAGGAGCTTCTTTCTTTCTTACCTTTGGCAACTGAGATTTAGATTTAAATTTACAGATCCCATCAGTAGGATCTATTTGTAATTTTTCTAGAGTTTTTTGTACTTGGGGAATTCCTCTGTCAATATGGAACACAATGCTCTCATCTTTAGAGCTTAAATGGTATTTTCCCCGATCAACATCCACTATTGCCTTGGCAGCTTTCATGAAGGGTCTTCCTAGAATTTAGGGGACATCAGTATCCTTCTCTTCCATTTCTGCAATATAGAAGTCAACAGCATATACAAACTTATCCACTTTTATTTGCAAGTCTTCAACTATCCCATAGGGTTGTTGAGTGCTTTTGTTTACAAGCTGTAACTTTGCTTTGGCAGGCTTGACCTTCAAAATTCCCAATTTGTTAAAGAATGATAGCGGCATCAAATTGATGTTCGCCCCAAGATCTAGTAAAGCTTTAGTAACAGAATGATTACCAATGGAAATTGGGATAGTAAACTTACCTGGATCAAGTGACTTACCTGTGCTGAAGACCTTGTATGCTTCCTTCTCTTCTTTAGGTACTGGTTCTGCTTCCTTCTTTGTTTGAACACTCTCTTGGGCAATCTCTTCTGTGAGCACTTTTTCTTCATGTGAAATGCTTTCTTCCACATCACTTTCTCCTGTTAGGTTTCCTTCAGTAGCAACCAAATTGCAGTGCTCCTTTGGATTGATCTGAGTGTTTGCTGTGGAGTGGCCCTTTTTATGTTCTGCCATCTTCGTTGCTAGCTGGCCCACTTGGCTTTCTAATGACTTGATTGATGCCTCTGTGTTCTTCCTAAATCCATCAAAACCTTTTGTGAAGGCATCAATCTTCTCTTCCAACCTGTTTAATCTGTCATGCATAGTTGGTTGTTGCTACTGGTATGGTGTCTGTCTGTTCCCTCCATTCTGCCCCCATCCAGAGTTGTTTTGGTTGTTTCTCCATCCTTGTGAGTACTGATTGTTATTGTTGGAGAAATTTCGTTGCCTCCCCTGGTCACCCATGAAGTTTACTAGTTCGGCTTGATTTTCTTGGAAAAAGCATTGACTATTGGGATGGTCGCCCCCGCATAAGTCACATATCAAAGGTTGGGCTTGAACAGGTTGGGATTGGACAGTTTTTAATTGTTGAGGGAGTGCTTCCAATTGTTTAGTGAGCGCTTCTAGTTGTCTTTTGATAAGCTTGTTCTCTGCTAGAAGAGCATCATTACTGTTGAGTTCCAACACTCCCTTCTTCTGTAATTGAGCCGGTTGTCGTCCAAACTGAGCTTGCTGATCATTCTGAGCAAAGTTGTCAATGATTGCGATCGCTCGCTCTGCATCCACTGATAAGATAGTTCCTCCTGCTGCAGCATCTATGAAAGATTTGGAATCTGGCTTGAGTCCATTGCAGAAAATGTTGAGTTGAGCAATGTCATCATAGCCATGGTTAGGACATTTGCGCAGCAAGGATTTGTATCTCTCCCAGGCTTCACATAGTGGTTCATCTGTTCCTTTCCTGAATGTGGATATGTCTGACTTGGCTTGTATGTATCTTCCTGGTGGGAAGAATCTTTTCAGGAATTTGTCTTCAACTACTCCCCAATTGTTCAGAATTTGGTTTAGATGCGACTTCAGCCACTCCTTAGCTTTACCTATCAATGAGAAAGGAAATAAGCGTAAGTATACAGACTCTAAATCACCTTCCTCAAAACCATAGTGCCAATTAATTCGTAAAAGTTTGAGAGATGTGTATGTGGATCCTCATGATCCAATCCTGCGAATTGATGGGTACTGATAAGATTGAGGTGGGCAGCCTTCAACTCCAAGGACTTCGCTGTTACAGGTAGGACGATGCTTGAATAATGGCGAGGTCCTTGGTGCATGACATAATCTCCCAAAGTTCTTCTTCTTGGTTGTTCTTCTTCCATATTTTTGGTTTCTTCCTCAAGCCTCTTTCTTCTCCTTCTCTTGTTTCTGCTCATGTTCCTCCTTGATGTCCTTTCTATTTCTGGATCAAATTGAAACTGATTTTGAGACACCTGACCTCGCAAGAGCATAAATCAAGAAAACTTGAAAAAAGGGTAAGTGTGGAAGAGAATTTTTAATAATAAAGAAAAGAAAATTTTCCTAAAAATTCCTAAAAATAAAAATCTAAAAATCCTAAGATAGAGTATATACAACTTGATAGTTAGACCTCCCAAGTATATACGAATTGATACACTGTTCCCCAGCAGCGGTGCCAAAAATACTTGATGGGATTTAGGCAAGCGTACCAAATTCCCAGCAGTATAATAGTAAGTATGAGTTATCGTATCCACAGGGAACGGTTCAACTCGTAATGATTAGTGATCAGACTATCAAGTAAGAAACGGGTTTTAATGTTTGTTGTTGCAGAAATTAAGTGCATAAAATAAATTGGAGAGTAGAGTAGAGTAAGATAGCGTTACTTGGATCAGGATTGAACTTCGTATCATCGCACCCCTTCGTATGTGAACCTCACTATTATTTATGAATATATTTCTATGATACCCTAGCCAAACTATATTATTTTACCCTGATCTCCACAGTGATAAAATACTCATAAATAATTCATGCGGGTTCTCCCAAGCGACAAATTACCCCGACTTTAAAGATCTACTTTTCCGTTTGTTAAAACTATCAATTCGCCTTGGTCTCCACAGTGACTACTATGAGTATTTTTACCAATCAGAGTTCAAGTTTCCTATCTCTAGGCTCCCTCAAACTCGCTATTGGTTCTATAGAACCACCTCTCGAATGGGCCCCCATAAAACCAACCTATAACTCCGGCACACAGGCGGAAATTACGCATTAAGCAAAGTATGAAAATACCGATATCATAGATTAAGGATTCATAAACAATAAAGAGAATTCACATACATTTGAGGATTGAATCAACTACATTCAACCCTATTAGAGAGTTTAGCTACGCATGGTAGCCATACAGACCAATGAAGAAACTGTCACACTTTTCTTCAATCCTAGCGTTGCTATCTCGGCAGCCCTTCGGGGTCTCCTCTGGAGCTTTGAGCCCTAAACCCTAACTCTGCTAACTCCCTTTGATCTTTGCAAAAGGTCCTATTTATAGACCAAGGAAAGCTATATGAAATCTGGAAGGAATTTGTTTGAAATTGCATTTTAAAAACTAATTCGTGTTTCTGCGCTTCACTCTGCGCTCAGCGCAAGTGAAGCGCAAATTCCAGAGAGCTTCGCTTCATCCTGCGCTCAGCGCAAGTGGAGTGTGACACACGTTCTAGTCTTCTGTGTTTCCTCATTTAACAGCTTGATTTCTTCCTGAACTTATCCTTGTTTGCTTGGTTTTCCTTGTTTCCCTTTTTTTGGCTTGATTCTGTATTTATTTTGCCTTTAAATTTAAATTGGGGAAGTTATCCACAAAATCCTTGTTTAAATGGCTGCTGATCTTATCTCTATCTGCTCTCATTTAAACTTCAAATCTGCAGATCTTATCCTCAAATAATGCTATCTTCTTTTCTCATTTAAATCTTGCCCATAAATCTGCAAAATCAATAGATTTTCTATTAAAATAGCCTCAAATTCAAATTAAATAAACACAATTTATACAATTATTAATAAAAATGGATTATTTTGGGACATAAATTACTATTTTACCCTTGATAAGTGTAGTAAAAATACAAGAATTTATCATATATTTGGCACTTATCAGCTTGACATAATGGCTCCAACTTGAGCGGGAATCTTAATTATTATGTATTATTTCATATTTTACAGTTGTCTAGGCTAGCTGTCATGTATTGGTGCCTCATTCCTATTGGTTCCGAGGATCATGGAATCTTTTTGTCCTGTTGTCCTTTTTTTTTTCCGTTAGGATATTTTGGCTGAATTGACAGGGACCTTGTCCTTATCTTTTGAGCCTTTTTCTTGTATATATACCTCATATTATTCAATGAAAAGCCAAGACAGAATATTAAGCCAATCCTAAAACTGTGGTCCAGTGATGGTTCTGTTAACACTCCTATGGTTGGAACAGTAAATCAGGGTGGTGTAGCTGTGAAGATTCTGATAAGAACCTTGGGAGAACCATACCGCAGCTCGATTGTAGCTGAGAGCCATGGTGGAAAGCTCTGATACCAGTTGATAGAACTGGTTCAAAATAAATAGGAAAACTGGAAAGTTTATTGAAAATATATCTATGACTCTAACTCAATATCAGATTGATATATGAACTGAGATAGAAATGTAAAATACAGAAAACAAAATATCTCTCCCAAGTATTGGAGAGACCTGAACTCTCCACTATAATTTCCAAATCCAAATCTGAAGTACCTCTCTGAATATCCTTCGTTCCTATTTATACCATCCACCCCTTTATTGCAATTTATTATCCACTGGACAGTTACAATCTCCTTCTCTTCTCTATTGATTCATGCTCCCAACTATCACAATTAATTGTCCACTAAACAATTACTATTGTTAATAACTCCATGTGGCTTTAATATTCTATTACCACTCTTCCTCTCCCTACTATAAATCTTCTTAATGAGTGGTTTCTAACAATACTCTCCCCCTGAAATATCACCTTGTCCTCAAGGTGATAGTTTGGAACTAGCTAGGAAAAACTTCCCCCTGGATCCCACTGTTTGTGGTCTGAAACTATTGTAACTATTAAATAGGTCAGAGCACATATCTGTGGAACCAAAACCCACTTTTCCAGCTTTGCATTCCCATTTGTGACTGGTTTCCAAACACTTGACTTCAAGCTTTTGTTCAAAGTTTCAGTATGGATTATGTCAGCAATGTTTGCGATTATGTAAGTTACACCAGAGTCAAATGAGAATCCTTTGAGACCCTCTTGTTGCCAAACCCTAATTAAAGTTTCACCCACTTTGTCAATAGGACCAGCCTGGGGTTTTGGTAGTGTTGAACTCACTCCAAATATCCCAGTTCGCAACCCTTTCTCATCTTGTCTCTCCCATGGAAAGATTTTCATCTTTTGTTCTGCTGCATTAACATTCTGCTCAGACTCACATTCTAATTCATTGAGGTCAACTTCTTTTCCACTATAATGGTTCTTGTTTTCCATATTTGCAGCTTTATTTTTTCTTTGTTCTTGATCCAAAATGTTGGCCCTGTTTATGTTGATGGGTTACCCCCCCATGGGTTGTTTCTAGATCCCTCAATTCTTGTTCCTTTTCTTTATCAGTTTCTATCCTCCAAGCCACTGGTTCTTGGCTCTCATCTCGAGGCATCAACGTTTCCAATTCTAAATGGAGTAAACTCTCATTTTGGTCCTGAAAGATTTGGTGTCGATTATATTAGTCCTTGAAAGAATGAAATTACATTTTTTGCCCGTAAAAAATGACCTTGAAAGAATGAAATTACATTTTCTGTCCGTAAAAGATGAAACGTTATTCAGTTTAGTCTTTGAAAGATAAAAAGTCACACTCACTTTAGTCCCTGAAAGATTTTTTAAAATGTTAATTTAGTCCCTGAAAAGTACTAAATTGAATGACTTTTTCATTTTTCAGGGACGAAAATGTAATTTCCATCTTTTAGGGACTAATGTGCCCGACCTCAAATCTTTCAGGGACCAAATTGAGGGTTTACTAATTCCAAATCATTTTGTTGTTCCTCATTCCCGCTAGCTGTTAGAAGGTCTGGGTCGTACTTAGGATGGAATTGTTAAGAGTTGCTTTCACAAAAGTCCACCACATTGCATTTTGGTTGCTCCATCTCCCACAAAACCACCAATCAAGTGCCCTACCTCTCATAGTCTCCACAACCGTTGATATCTTCCTCTCATCCGATATTTCCCGCGGTGTCACAATATTGTTCCACGTTAATCAGCTACCAATAGGTCTCCTTTCCATATCAAAGGTTGGAATCATCTTCAAGAATACTCCTCACAGCACCAAGATCAGAGCTATGATACCAATTGATAAGAACCTTGGACGAACCATACCACAAAAGCTAGCTATTATAGTTGGAGATCCCAAGGCCTTATAAATCCCACACCGGAATCTCATACTTCCTATGTAGGACCCAAGTCCCATACCTTGCAATTGGATCCTAACAAATTCTCTACCCATAAGTGAGAAGGTATTCTAGGTGAGTTTTAGCTAGTAAAAATGAATTGTACCTGAATTTTGTAGGGAGTGTCTCTTTTATAAAAGAGCATCGAGTGCATGGGCATTCATCCCCGTAAAGTTGGTGAGTAAAGTCTCATCACCCAGCTAGTGACAAGAGTTAGAGGGGCATATGGTGTCCTTGGAATATAGTCATGTAGAAGATTACACAGATACTTGTGCCTTTGGCCCTACGATGAAACGTGATGGTGGTGGTCGTAACAAAGGCCACATAGCTCGATGCACTAGTACCATGGTCATACGTCTTGGTACGTACACTGTTGAGTGCCTTTTCTACTCGGCGCTAACATCAGATGTTCAAGTAGGATGATTGGATCTAGATGGATCTTTTGGAAGGGTAATAATATAGTTTATGCTATAAGTACTAGAGATTCTATATTTAGAATAAATCAACATTATAAAGATATGTTATTTATGGCACATTAGTTATCTAAATCAATATAATGTAAAGTATAATGCTCATAGTTTAACCTTTTGTCTCTTAATATTTGATTACTTTGAACTTTTTTTTGCATAAATCTTTGACTTAGTCCCCGAAAGATAGAGGATTAGTTAAATTAATCCCTGAAAATTGAAAATTGCTAATGTGGTCCTTAAAAAATGATTTTATTAATCAAAAACCTTATGTTAATATGAGTGAGTTAACTTTCACATAGATACTCATATGACATGTAGAGTGTCATGTAGAATTCACATTTGGAAAATTTGGTCCTTATCCTCCTTATATACAATATTGCTTGTCCTTATATACAACTAAACCGTAGAACTCATCATATCTTAATTTCCTTAACTTTATTCAAAGAACAAAACCCTATCAATTGAAGATTGGATTAGATGCGACAAGAGTTTGATAGATGATGGGTGGTGGATGAGAAAATTCCCATTTTCATTGCATAAAGAAATGTTGTTCTTCTCAATTACATTAGTTCGTGAGTTCTGCTTCTGACTTTTGTGCTCACTTTCCAATTTTTCTGGTGAGAAAAAACTAAATATCTATTTATAATCTACTAAATTTGAAGCACAAGACATGGAGTTATCACATCATTTTCTTTCAATTTTTATATCACACAACATCAATAATTTTGAAGGAATAAAAGCAAAGTAAACCCTCAATTTAGTCCTTGAAAGATTCGGGGTCGATCACATTAGTCCCTAAAAGATGGAAAATGCATTTTCGTTCTCAAAAGACGAAAAATCATTCAATTTAGTTCTTTTCAGGGACTAAATTAATAGATTAAAAAAATTTAAGGAATAAAGTGAATGATTTTTCATCTTCCAAGCACCAAATTGAATAAATTTTCATTTTTCAAGGACGAAAATGAAATTTTCTTCTTTCATGAGCTAATTTGATTGAATTCAAATGTTTCAGGCACCAAAATGGGGATTTAGTCAATAAAAAACACCTCCTTTTGAGTAACAATTTCACTACAACATCAAACTTCTCCATTATATCTTTGGTTGAGTAGTTGAATGATTATTATATATATTATACTCTTCATATAACTCTTTTGACTTTATATTAAATCAAGGATACCTTAGGCCACTATTTTTCTAAGTTACATGGGATTTTTAGAGTCTTGCGGTATTGAGTTTTGGGTTCTAATCTTCAATTTAGTAGTTTAACCTTTAAATTAGTTCATAAATCCTCCTTTTTAGGTTTCTTTCTTAGTGATTTATTCTTAGTTTATCTTTGATCTACCATACTCAACATATTGTAGCCAAAGTTCATCACTTTTAAAATCAAACCAACAATATGCTAACATACACACCAAGAATCAAGCCATAATATAATCAAACCAAAGTCAACAAAAGTCAAACGTGCCATAATCATGCCAAGCACCCTACTTTAAGCATACACATAAGCTTATATTTATTTTTCATCAAATAACACACTAAGAGACCAACCAATAACCATGACCACCATTTTTGATGGACCATGCATCAAGAGAAACAAAAAAGAGCATGTTGTTCAACTAGGAAAAACCACCTATTAGGAGTTAAGGATTTTGTACCCTTTCACTCCTTTTTTCACCAATAGTCAAGAATCCCTTCTTCATCCCTTACCAAATTTGATGTGTTATTGAAGGAAGAATGTGAAGAGAATGTGTTCCTTTTCACCACTAAGAACTTGACTAGCTAAAGTCACCAAATCTTTCACAAAAGTGACAAGAGTTTGGAACCATAAAGAATGGATCTATAAAACTTTGAGGAGGAATAAAAACAAAATGAGAGAGTGGGAGGAGAGGAGGAAGAGATAGTGAGGATAAGCTCTTGATCTTGAAGCTTAAAGAAAAAAAACCTAGATAAAATGATGGGTTTATAATGAAAGGTGATGTTTCTTCCTTAAACTTTGAAGAGAATGAAGAAAAAATAAAAGAGAGTGAGGGAGGCAAATGAAGAGTTTGATTTTCGACTAAGTGGAGGAGAGGAAGAAAAGATTAAGCTAAACTTTTGGGCATTGATCCAATGGTTGAGGTTGTGACACCACTTTATAATGAATAACTAAGATTGTTTACTTTTTAAAAAAGTAAAAAGTTAAGTGCTACATCACCCACTTTTACACTCTTCCTTTGAATAAGAGATGACTATCAAACCTGAACTCATGGGTACTAATCCACCCTGCTCCGACTAACGGGGAAAACTCGTTTTGACCATGTTTAAGGAAAACCCGACCCCAATCTTATCCTGTCTTTAATGGGGGATGGGCGGATTTAGAGATGTGAGAACCCACCCCGATATACTAATTATATAACTTTAATTATACTAATAGTTAAATAATAATGACAAACTTATATATTTTCCTTAAAATATGATATAGTTCTTAAGTTTTTTGTTTATCAGAATTCTTAATGTCTATATTTACATATTATTTGAATTATAATATTATATATATATATATGAATTTTTATTTAAAAACTGATATTTAAGTTATTAAAATAAAGAATAGAGAATGTGAGATCCGGTCCCACGGGTTTCCCCGAACCCGACGAAGACATGTAGAATGAGGTTGAGTTTCATACATATTCGCTCTCTTAAAATGCAAACCTGAACTCGCCCCAAATTTTATGAAAGCGGGGAAGGAGAAAGCAAAACTTGCCTCAACCCGTCCCATTGCAACGCCCACTTTAAATAAGAGACTAGGAAAATGGTATTTTAATCATTATCAAAATATTATAGGAACATTTTAGTTATTTTCATATATTAAAATATTATTAAAAAATAAGAAACATTCTATTAAAAAATTTGTATCTAGCACATTTATCATACCAAAATGTGTTTTCTATTATTTTTATCATTTTTTATAAATAAAAACCCATACACCTATAACATATATACGATAGCATTTTGATAATTTTCTCTAAACCTATTCAGAGAAATTCATAAAAATATACAATAAATCATAAAATTACGTTATTAACAATTATATAACTTTCTCTTAGCCTAATTCCTCTTAAAGTTATTTTTCTTTATTTGAAGTTAATGATACTACTTTTTTATGGTGAACCGAAACAAGGAAAATATGAATGTTACAACTACCACATAGCCAAACACACATTATGCACCATGTAGGGTTTCATTAATTGAATATAGTCAAAGGAAATAAAAAGAGAAAGAGATAATTATAATTTTTTTTTTTTGATAAATTTAATTATAAGATTTTGATGTATAGAAGGACAAACTAAATCTATACTCGGAGAGGAAAGAGAGGAGTTATAAGATTTTGGTGTATACAAAGACAAACTAACTACTCGGAGATGATCAAGATAAATCCTCCCATATGTTAATCCCACATGACAATTAATATACGACATGAATATTTCTTCACATGTTAATTCATTTTAATTCCAATTAATATACCACATAAATATTTCTTTAAATGTTAATTCAATTAGATTAACATAAATTCCACTTAGCCGAAAGAAACATAGAAGAAATTTTCATTTTAATGACTAATTTGATTAGTGTCTTATCTTTTACGTTTTATTTGATATATATTAAAAAGAAAAAAAATAAAAGGAAGAGAAATAGAGGTGAAAGATAAAATCCACCTCATTTAGGTTAAGAAAAAATAAAGAAAGAAATAATTTACGTATAAAATTTCAATAAATCATTTATTATTATGATTGTTATTAAAATACGTATTATCATTGTTATTAATATATGTATTAACGAAAACTATAAAATTAAAATATGAATTAATAATAATTTAACAATAATTTCAGTAGAAAAATATACGTATTAGTTTTAATATGTATATCTTTTTAATATGTATAAAATTTCAATAAACCGTTTTATTATTATTATTATTATTATTAATATACGTATTAACAACATTTTTACTGAAACTATAATCAAATTTACTGAAACTATAATCAAATAAAAGATATATAGTTTTACTGAAATTTAATACGTATTAAAAAAATATACGTATTATTTTACAAAATAAATCTATATATATTAAAAATAATATAAAATTACCAATATAAAATAATGTATTAATAAGATTATTTTTATTGAAATTTTTTGATAAAAATGATCTGTTTTATTATTGTTTTAATTGAGAGTGAAAAAAGGTGAATGAAAGGGCAGAGTTAAAGATGACATCAAATTAATTTTAAAAATCAAAATTAATGCTATGTAATTATTATTTACTCTCTCACATAATAAATGTATTAAAAAGACATTGGATAGTGAATTGTAATAATTGTTAAAGTGTATCCTGGGAACACATTAAAAAACCGTTTTTTAAATGTTAATTCAATTAAATTCCAATTAATATACCACATAAATATTTCTTTAAATGTTAATTCAATTAGATTAACATAAATTCCACTTAGCCGAAAGAAACATAGAAGAAATTTTCATTTTAATGACTAATTTGATTAGTGTCTTATCTTTTACGATTTATTTGATATATATTAAAAAGAAAAAAAATAAAAGGAAGAGAAATAGAGGTGAAATATGAAATCCACCTCATTTGGGGTTAAGAAGAAATAAAGAAAGAAATAATTTACGTATAAAATTTCAATAAATCATTTTATTATTATGATTGTTATTAAAATACGTATTATCATTATTATTAATATATGTATTAACGAAAACTATAAAATTAAAATATGAATTAATAATAATTTAACAATAATTTCAGTAGAAAAATATACGTATTATTTTTAATATGTATATTTTTTTAATATGTATAAAATTTCAATAAACTGTTTTATTATTATTATTATTAATATACGTATTAACAACATTTTTATTGAAACTATAATAAATTTACTGAAACTATAATCAAATAAAAGATATATAGTTTTACTGAAATTTAATACGTATTAAAAAAATATACGTATTATTTTACAAAATAAATCTATATATATTAAAAATAATATAAAATTACCAATATAAAATAATGTATTAATAAAATTATTTTTATTGAAATTTTTTGATAAAAATAATTTGTTTCATTATTGTTTTAATTGAGAGTGAAAAAAGGTGAATGAAAGGGCAGAGTTAAAGATGACATCAAATTAATTTTAAAAATCAAAATTAATGCTATGTAATTATTATTTACTCTCTAACATAATAAATGTATTAAAAAAGACATTGGATAGTGAATTGTAATGATTGTTAAAGTGTATCCTGGAAACACGTTAAAAAAACCGTTTTTTAAATGTTAATTCATTTTAATTCCAATTAATATACCACATAAATATTTCTTTAAATGTTAATTCAATTAGATTAACATAAGAATCACTTAGCCGAAAGAAACATACAAGAAATTTTCATTTAAATGTTAATTTGATTAGTGTCTTATCTTTTACGGTTTATTTGATATATATAAAAAACAGAAAAAAATAAAAGGAAGAAAAATAGAGGTAAAAGATGAAATCTACCTCATTTTGTTAGAAGAAATGAAGAAATAAAGAGGAAAAAAGTTTACAAGCTTATGAATTTATGTTGCTTTCACAAATCACTAATGCTTTCATTCATTTAAATTTCCTATATACATGAAAATATCCTTTGATCCCCCATTTTTTTTTCTTTTTCAAAGGGATTCCCGAAAAAAAATTTTATTTTCCAAATAATCCCTTTTTTTTATAATTATTTTTTTTCAAATAACCTTTAAAATATATTAAAATTTTTTAAATTAATCTCCAAAATATCGTGATTTTTAAATTAATCTCCAAAATATCGCCATATCCACATCATAACATTACTGGTACAAGAAAAAAAATATGGCGACGAGTTTAAGAGCTTGATGTGATATCAAACGCCTTAAGCAAAAACCATATATGCCCCGGACAAATCAGCTACAAAATTAGGGAAGCAATAATCCAAAGAAATTAAGACTGACAGATTAAAATCACAACATTATCTTATCTACACTGAGATTTCATTTCATTACAGTCATTAGTCTAACAAATTTTGGACACGAAGATATTCCTTCTAACAAAATCACAGCAGACCGAAACAAACCCTGGAGAAAGAGCAATGGTCCAAGTCCAACACAAGCAGATCAAGAAATTAGAAAGTTGAAAGTTCACTTTCCAATTTTACCCCTAAGCTTCACTCCAAGGACCCTCTCCATCTTGGCAAGCACGGCCTGGTTGGGCACCGCTTTACCATTCTCGTATTCCTGTACCACTTGCACTCGTTCATTGATCTGTTTGGCCAGCTCAGCCTGGCTCATCTTCTTCTCCAAACGCGCCTTCTGTATCGTGTGACGCACCTCTCCCGCCACTCGCTCCAGCGCTGCCGGTTCGGTCCCTTCGTCCAGCTTCCTCGCGTTCACGACCGGACCGCTGGTTTTCTTGTTCAAACCGGCGTCGAACTTCTTCACCGTCGTCACCTCCGCACCGGTTCGAAGCGCCTGGTTCACGGCCTTGGGGTTCCGCAGGTCCTGCGCCTTGGGCTTCGACTTGTGCAGCACCACCGGCTTCCAGTCCTGGGTCATGGCTCCAGTTGATCGGGTCGGCATCGTAGCACGTAAGATCAAAGGAATGAATGAAATATCTAGAGAGGGAAGAAATGATGTGCGCGGTTTTGAAGCGGTGGTTGTTATCTAGGTGGTGAGTATCTGGAACATTCCATTTGTTCATGTGAGGGTGAATTGGTTCGGGTTTTCTCGGGAAAGTTCTAGTGGGAGGAGCCATATCTGCTTGATTGCGTGGCATTTTTCATTTCTCAATTCTTATTATCTTGCGTGTCGCACAAGCTCTTAAATAATAATTTGTACTCTTAAATTTTAATTTGAAATGTGTAAATTAATTTTTTATTCATAAATAACTAAAGATAATATATATGCGTTGCACAAAATTATTTATATTTTATAATTATAATATTTTTCAATAACAAATTTTTGAAAAATATATAAAAGTAATTAGAATTTAAATATATTAAAAATATTTGAAGGTATATCAAATCAATTATACTTAAATGAAAAAAATCCATTAAATACTTTATCGCAAATTGAATCTTTTGGTATTTTATATTTTTTTCATTTTGTTAAGAAATTTCTTTTATTCCAAGCAATTCAATAATTTTTTTTTAAAATACATTAAGAAATGCTATATTGCTTACCTTAATATAAAAAATAGCTACACATTGATCCTTATAAAAGATAAGTATCATTGTACTACTTTTCTTTTTATTATGTGGAGGCCAAACAAGCCAAGAAAGAAGATTACAAAACTACTCTGCGGGAAAACTAATAATCCCTCCGTCCCTTATTATAAGACCATTTCAACCGTTTCACACCGTTTAAGAAAAATTAGTTAATGTATTAATTTTTTTAAAAAAATAATAGCATTCCAAATATACCCCTATTTAAAAGTCATTATATTTTAGATACATTAATTGTAACATAGTGTAAAACAACAAAAGTCACTTTCCAATGATGTAGTTGGACATGTAGGTAAAACTTCGTTAATTATTCACACTTATCAATATATGAGAAATAAAAAAAGTTGAATATTAATGAAGAGTAAGTATGGAAAAAATTATTATTTTACCTAAAAATTTATAAAGAGTTTTATATTAAGGTACACTCAATTCTTCTAGAAGTGCTATTGTAAATAGTGACTGAGAGTACCAATAAAGTGATGACATAAAAGGGTAATGCACCCAAGCGGGGGACTATGTAAAACATGAAATCCTAAAAGTAAATTGTGTGCATGGTTCGCAAGCCAATCATCAACATATTCTGACAAAAGCCTCTGATCCATCTTCCATTCCCATCTCTGAACACTCCTCCACAAGCAACCTGTGAGCCACCATTGCGAAGAGACCCATCCACATTGCATTTCGTCCAACTTTCCGAGGGATGTTGCCATCTCACATCTATAGAGCCATAATTACGCTGTATGTGTGGTTGAGGAAAAGAGACCCTTAGGGACTCCAATGAGACTCTTTGCGTAACATTTATCACTTCCTGGTGGTCAAAAATTTTATTGGACGCCCAATTCGCATTCCTTGCGTTCCAAATGGACCAGAGAGCCACCCTAAAGGTTATGTGGCTTGACTTCCTATTACGGCCCGGTTTAAGATTCTCCCACAACCAAGTCTTGAGCTCCGAGTTCCAACCCCTGCCAACTATCCGGTTCTCACCATACATTAGATGCTCCCAAACTTGCTTGACAGCTGGACAATCATGAAGGACATGTAAATCCGTTTCATCCTGACAGCCACAAAGACTACAAAGAGAACTCCCTCCATGCAAAAATCGAGACCTCCTAACATTGGTCTTCAAACCCCCATTGAGAACAGACCACAAGAAGCACTTCACACGTTGGGGGCCTTCCTATTTCCACACACTGTCCCAGATTTGGCTTCTGTGTTGGATAGGCTCATTCATCAACAGGGTATATGCAGTTTTGGTTGAAAACAATCCATCCGCAGATAGGCTCCAGCTGGACTAGTCATCACCCAACTCTGCACAAGGCACGGGGTGCAATAGGATTTCATTAAGCACCTGTGAAGGAAGGTATTGAGCCAAGAAATCAGTATTCCAAGCACCATTCAAAACAAAGTCTGCAACCGGTAAATCTAGCAGCTCTTGAGGAATTGACCTGTGCACCATGTCTTGTAATTTAACACCAGTTGGCAACCAAACTTGACTCCAAAATTGCACAAATAAGCCATTACCTACTATCCACCGAGTACCTCTAATAATGTGGGACCAAGTGCACGTGATCCCTTTCCAGACATTTGAAGACTTCGGTCTCTTTTTCACAATAGGAATTTTACTGTGTCCACACCCATACTTCTCACGTAGGACTCTCAGCCAAAAAGCATTAGGATTATTAATGAGGCCCCACCCCATTTTCATCACAAGAGCCTTGTTAAAATCATGCATTTTACGAAAAGCGAGTCCACCCAGCTGCTTCGGTTTACATATTTTCTCCCAAGAGATAGTATGCCATGCTCTCTTCTCATTTGTAGTGCCCCATTGGAAATTCCTCATCACCTTTTCTAGCTCCTGGCAAGTAGACTTTGGCAACAGTGTAGTCTGCATTGCATAGGTAGGTAGCGCAGAAAGAACAGATTGAATTAACGTTACTCTACCTGCAAAGGAAAGGTTACGGGCTCTCCATCCAGAAAGCCGTTTGTGTGCCATATTAGTCAGACTTTCTTTGCCTATAGTGAAGGATAGGGACCCCAAGATATTTTTCTAAGTTACTTGAGACCGCAAAACCAGATAAAGTACTGAGGTACTGGATGCGAGAGGCATGCACTTTTTTGGAGACAAAAAATTTTGTTTTAGAGATATTCACCTTCTCTCCTGATGATCTACAGAATTTATCCAGGCAGTGAATCATAACCGACATCTGTTGGGCAGTAGCATCTCCAAAGATAACCAAGTCATCAGCAAAGAATAGATTTTTTGTGTTGAATTCAGAACACTTTATTTACATAGCGGCAATTTTCCATATGTGTGCGAGACATTAAATTAAATATACTCTATTTATAACACGAGAGTAATTATTCGAACACTATTACATAGAAGATAGTATTGTGAGTTTGTGACAACATACGCATACCATATTTTAATTATATTCCTATATTATACTTCTTTTTATAATTCATTTAAGCAACTAAATTAAATTTAAGACAGTAGTCTGTTTAAATTTTATTTTATGAAATAAATATCTAATATCTAGTTTTAAAAATTTTATAATAATATGCATGTTAAAGAAATTGCAACATTTTTTTATAAATATAATTTACTTCTGTGATGGGGTAACATACCATTCGATAAAAAAGTGAAGAATTTAATTTGCTGGAGGCTAGAGTTCTTCAAAGGAAGGAGTCGAAGGTCTAAATGTGTGTTTTTATGTCATTGAAGGATAATTTACTGCTACTGAAATCACGATTTTCAGGGCTACAAGCAGGATGCAAATTTTAATTTTTTTCATGCTTGTATCAATAAGAGGAGACTTAGAAATGATATCCGGTGTTTGAAGCTCAACAATGTGAGGTATTCTAATCCTATAGTTATTAAAGAGACAAGTAGAAGCTATTTTGACAGATTAATTAAGGAGAGGTCTAGAAATAAACCTTACCTTCAGGATCCAAATTTTTAAATGTTGCAAGATGATGATGTTGCAGCTTTGATTTTGTCTTTCACTGGGAAAGAAGTGAAAAATGCAATGTGAGATTGTGAGGGATAAAAAATCTCAGGCCCAAATGGATTCTACTTTAATTTTATCAGAGATTTATGGGAATTAGTGAAATCTGATTTTATGGCTTTTATTCGTGATTTCCATTCTAATGGTAAGCTAGTCAAAGGTTCTAATAGTTTCTTTGTTGTCCTAGTACCTAAAATAGATAATCCCCAAAAGGTGGAAGAGTATTGCCTCATCTTTCTTCTTGGTTGTATGTACAATCTGCATTTGTAAAAGGTAGATTAACCTTTGATAGTGTTGTGGTTAGGGGTGTTCAAGATTGTCCAGCCCAACCCAAACTACTTGTAGCAAAAAAAGGGTGTGGGTGGGTATGGACGAGTCAGCAGGTATGGACAGGTAAAAAGTTGTGAAAAGTCGAGTGTTTCACGGTCGGGTCAATTTGAATTTAAAAAATCCATCGATAACCTAACCGATCTGACACATGGTGCATGTTGATTGGCTTTTAAGAGAGCACATAGATTGTGCTTCTCTTCAATGGCTAAGGTCAATCCAATAATATAATCAACGGTGCAGATTATTTTTCCTCTCTCTTTCACTTTAATTAACTTCTCCATTTTCTAGCAAACCAAAACTCCCTCCCACTCCTAGTCTCCCTGACCCATATTTCTCTCCTCTGGTCTTTCTCAACTCTCAAATCTTTGCCTCTCTCTCTCTCTCGCCTCTCGTTCCTATCTCATCCTGGCAGAAACGCCGCAATTCATCGCCATGGCGCGGCCCCTCTCTCACCCTATTGGCGACACAAAATCATTTTCACGGCGCCTTCCTTCTCCACCGCCTTGGCATGACGTCCCCTTCACGGCAAAGACATCCTTGAAATCAAGTTCTCTATCAAATAAGGGGGCACTCACCTCCCCTATTGTCAAAGTGTTTAAGGGTATAGACAATTTCACTCTTATAAGGTAAATTGGATCTTGGGTTTTGTAGGATCAATCTTAAACCTAGGTTTCTAATAAGTTATTAGATTAACAAACATATTAGTTCTTTATGCCTTTCTTAATTCATTATCTTGCATGACCATTGGGGATAGTGTTCTAAGGGAAAGATTATCAATATTGCATGATCATTGGGTATTGATAGTATTAGAATAAGTGATTGGCAATTAGCTTGACATAATTTATAAGGGAAATTGGGGGAAAATCTAGTCAGCACTGAAGTGAAACCAAATGCCCTTGACACTTCCATAACTAAATCCTAATTGTCCTTGCTCGCTTCCTTGTTTAACTTTTTCTCTGTCTTTCTCCATTTAATTATTAATCTCAATCAACAAATCAAACCATAATCTTTATCTCCTATCTCATTATTAAAGATTTAATTTAATTTAATATTGTTAATTAACCTTTGTGGGATGATACTTGGGGTTTTAAATGCTCCATTTTACTCTAATCGACGAGTACACTTGCCTGTAGATAAAATTCACAACAATGGCAAATTGAGATCTAATTTCTTGATTTTATGCGTTCTAGTCCTGGTTTATCTAGTACTTATTCAGACTCTATACTAATGTTTGATGCTGGTTTTTATACTGGTCATATACTGCTGCTGGTATTATTGGTTTCATCACTTCTTATGTGGCAAACCATTCCTATATGGCAATTATGTCAAATCTGAGTTTAAATAAATAAAATTTTAAAATATTCCTTTCAAAAAAAAATTTCAGATAATTGCCATAATTTTAAAATAAAAATTGAAAAGGTTTAAACTTCATCAAAATAACCCTAACAATCCAATTAAAGTAGTAGGAATCCATGTACAACGACATTGTCTTTATTCGTATCGATAAAAACATTGTTTAAGCTTGGACACAAAAGAGAGATTGTGAGACGCAAATGTAGACACGTAAGACTGAAGAACCGCCATTGTTGGTCCTCTGTTGCTATAAAGTACATGTGTGCTTCCAATCAAGCTTTAGAGCATGTGGGAGGGAACACACTTGTCGTCAGGTTTGTCCATAAACTATTGTCAAATTCTTTGGGTGTATTTTAATCGAGTATCATGTGGGGACCAAGTGCTTTGAAGGTTATGGGGAATATTGTTGGTTATAGTTTACATTGAAGGCATGTGGGGTCACTAATGAGTGTTGTGGGACATTCTGACTTTACTTTTTTTTCCCATTTTTTTATTTGTTCCATGCATTTTCAGCTAATACACAAGCATAGGTTTTATGATTGTTTTCCATCACATGGGCAAGTTTGTAAAGGAACCAAAACTCCACTACAAAGGGGGGACAGATGCATGTATTTCACAACCTGGATATTGATAATTGGTCATACTTCAAAGCTTTGGGGTTAGTTAAGGACTTAGGGTACAAAGACCCTATGAAAATGTGGTGGAAATGTATGAGGTCTAGAGTTGAGGATGGATGGAAAGAGATAAAAGGATCGAGATGCATTGAAAGTAGCAAATTATGCTCTTTCAAACTTGTGTGAAGTTCATGTGTATGTTGAACATTATATTTCTAAAGGAATTGTTCAACAAGTGCCTAAGTTGACATTGGATGAAGAATTCGATGGAGTGAGTGGAGTGGGTGGAAGTGATAAAATGGGTAAATTTGTGGTTGCAAGTGAAGTGCAGGATATAGAAAGTGAAGAGGAGAAAAGTGATAGCAGTGAGGGATGTCCAATTTAATTGTCGTGGGAAGGAAAGGGATTTAAATTTTAATGATGCCTTTGAGGAGCTTGTTGAACCTAATGTGGAAAATGAAGGAAATGCAGGGATTGGAATGATGAGGCGAAGTGTTATGTTTGAAAATGATCCAACAGGAAGTGAGTCTCAACCTATGGAAAACGTAGAAGTTGCAGTTGTTGGAAGTGTAAAAAATATGGTAGAGTCATTTATGCCACCAAACATGGACATGATGCATGTGGTAGAGGATGATTATCTCAATGAGGACTTGGAAAGTATGGATCATTCAGAGTCTGATGGTGAAGGTAGGTCTCTAAGTATCCTAAGTATAGGCAAGAAGAAATGTGCAAAGATTTCAAATTTAGACTTGGAATGGAGTTCAAAATAAAGGTTGTGAGGATAACTCAGTTAGAGCAACCTGATGAGGCAGAGAGACCCGCTCAGAACTTACAGCCAAGGTTTGGAAGATATCACATGTCCTTAGATGGTTGCAAAAGAGCATTTAGAGTTGCATATAGGCATTTATTGGTGTAAACAAGTGTCATCTCAAGACAAAGTATGGAGGACAAATGTTAATTACAGTGGGTAGAGATCCTAATGGCAAATATTTTCCGTTAGCATTTTATGTAGTTGAGAGTGAAACAAAGGATAGTTGGAGGTGGTTTCTAATCCTTCTACTAGAGGACATTAGAGATGTAACTACAAATATATGGGTCTTCATATCAGATCAACAAAAGGTAATGCTTATTTTTTGTTTATAATTTTATTAATTCTAAATGACTAGTGCAATAATTTATTTCTTGTGTAATTTATTGACAGGGTTTAATCCCTATATTTGAGGAGCTACTAGAAGGAGTTGAACATAGATTTTGTTTGCGTCATCTATATAACAACTTTAAAAAGAAGTTTGGAGGAGGAACATTGATGAGGGACCTCATGATGGGGGTTGCCAAAGTTACTTATGTAGAAGCTTGGGATGAGAAGATGAATGAAATAAAGGCACTAGATGTGAAAGCTTATGAGTGGCAAATGGCAATCCCAACTGTAGCACTATTCTCTTAGCTAGGGACAAGCCCATTATTAATATGTTTGAATGGATTAGGGTCTATCTAATGGGTAGATTTCCATCTTTGAAAGAAAAATTGTCTAAATATCATAGAAATATGATGCCTAAGCCTATGAGGAGGTTGGATAAGGAGGTTGAGAAAAGTGGTAATTGGTTTACTACTTGGGCAGGGGAAATGAGATTTGAAGTAACTCAGTTTATTTTGTGATATGTTTATTGTAAACCTAAACACACATTCATGTTCCTGTAACTTTTGAGAGTTGGTGGGGCTCCCATGTAGGCATGCAATTGCTGCCATCACTTACAAAGGAGAGGACCCAGAACAGTATGTTCACAAATAGTACAAGACAGAAGCATATGAACTATGTTATGGCCAAGTAATTTCACCTATAAATGGCCAAAACACGTGGCCAAACACCCGAGATGAGATCATTCTACCTCTTATATATAAACAGGGCGCTGGCAGGCCTAGTAAATTGAGGAGAATGGAATGAAGATCCACACCCAAGAAAATTAAGGAGGACACACACCACTAATAGATGTGGAAGGTGCCACCAATATGGATATAACGCAAGGAGCTGTAAAAATGCACCTCTGGAACCATCACTAGTCTCAGAATTGGGTTCTGAGGTACCTGCAACGCAAACTAGTCAAATAAATCAAGCATCTATAAACAAAAGGGTAGTGTGCACATATATTTATTGTACATTATTTTGCTGTCATGCATTCTATAAATTATGTTATTTGTTATGACAGGGAAAGTATAAAAAAAATGGTGGTGCACAACCTTCAAAAGCTTCAGATGCATCAATCCGATCCAAGTCATCAAAAATAGTAAAAAAAATAAAACAAGGGTAAGATGCTAAGACCCTAATGAAGTTACAATATTTTCCCTATGAATGTTAGGATCCTAATATTTTCATTCACGGACTGTTATGATAGAAGCTTTACAATCTGCTGGAGCTACTACAGTTGCAGAATCTGGACCTACTTCTAATGTTTCTCAAAGTGTTGCTCAAGGTGCAGAAGGTGCTTCTAATGCGTCTCAAGGTGTTGTAGATGTTATTAATGTGTCTCAAGGTGTTGCTCAAGGTGCTGAAGGTGCTTTTCATTTGTCTCAAGGTGTTGCAGATGCTTTTCGTTAATCTCAAGCTGGTGGATGTTGAGTTGTTGTGCACATGGATGTTGCAGTTGAATTTTCTAGTTTTGATGTAATTGACAAATCAAGTACTTTTGGTGTTTAGGCTTTTGTGATTTGGCTTTTTGTGTTTTGGCTGTTTGTGGAATTTTCTGTTAATTTAGTTGATTTAATAGACACAACTATTTTATGGAACGGAATAATTGGTGCTCTTTTTAAATGAAGTCGGACTCTAAATTGTTTATAAAAAATCAAAGAATTAGTCCCTAACATAATGAATTCTTAAATAAATTTATACTTTCTACATTTTCTAGTAGATGAGCAAGAAGATGAGTCGCATAATAGGAATGGGGTATTGGTCTCATTTTACTAATCATTTTACCAAGTATTTGTCAATTTTTCTGATGCTAGACAACACTAACATCAATAATTTTTAAGTTTAAAGGTCAAATCATCCAAGTATTTCCATCTAAGTATTCTAATTGATGCAACATAATTCATCTAACAGTGTCACAATAAAAAATGAGCACATAACATATGGAATAACAATCAAAGTGATCCATTTTATTAAAACAAAAAAAGGTACATGGTATTTGTCCAATACAACCAGAACCGTGACAACTTAATCCATTTCATGAAGACCGCCATGCATATACAATCCAATACAACTACAACTAACCTAAACAAATTCCAGCCATTAACTTGGGAACAATTCAGTACATAATACATTATCATTTCAGTGCATATAATGGAACAGATAAAGCAACAATGTGAAATCCCATGAGGCCAATAGCAACAAACAAATCATGTTGCAAAATTTTACTTTTCTGCACCCCCATGCTTGGTACAGTTTCGCGCACAACAATGAGCTTCAGCAATGATGCGGTTGCGGCGAGGAGTCATACGCGATGACGCACAACGTGTAGAGGAGATTGAAAGCTAAACTAATTACATATAATTATAAATTAAGTTGGATAAGATGTATTTAAAAAAGGTAAACTAATAAAATTCAATAATATAAATTGAATTAGGTTATATTAATATCAAGATCAAAACTAAAATCCCATAGTATCAGTACAGTGGATAATAACCAAACAATCAAAGGCAAGACCCCTCCATCGCCGCCATGCTTCATACACTTCCTCTCATCCACCAAATCCATTACCACCATTTTTCTTTTGTTAAGATACAACTAAGGGAAGAATAAAAAGTAGAGAAAGAAAAAATAAAAACAAAACATGCAGAGCAAACTACATCTCTTGGGTATTTTTTTCGAACCGGTTCAACTTTTCAGGTGACAACAACCGAAGTGGGTATTCTTTTCACTACTTCAATCGCAAATCAAAGCATGAACCTTACAGGGGAATGATTATATCATTATCAAACTCATCAATTTATTCAATTCAATGTAAAGATCCATCGGGCATGATAGCAAATATTAAGTACCTTGTGAACACAAAAGGGGTTTTAGGATGCGATGATGTGCGGTTCCCTTGCTCGCCATGAGAGAGAAGGCGCCTGGCAAGTCCAGGAAAAAATAATAAATTATTATATTATCTTAAAAGTGGAATACATGTGGCACAATAGGATTCTGACAATTCATGACTGGACCGGTACCCATATTTTATTGACGGGACCAGAGCAATCACCATATATATTATCTTGAAAGTTGAAAGTTAACAATAAACGAAGCTATTATTTAGCTATATGTATGGTATATTTTTTTTATACAAATATAATAATTTATATAAAAAGTAAATATAATAATTTATATAAAAAGTATACTATATAGTATACTTTTATATAAATTATTATATTTGTATAAAAAGTATACCATATATATAAGACAAGTAAAAAGTATTTCTTTGTGATGTTTACTAAGATTGTATGATAAATGTTTTTAGCTTAGATATTCAGAAGGATTGAATATTGATCTTATGAGAAAAGGATTGGAGAACAAAATAGAGATCAGTTGCTGCCTCACTATAACTTAAATTTTGTTTATTGTACTTATACTTTAATTCACTCTTATCTTTTATCTGATAGATGTGAACATTCCTCACCGATAGTACTTTTTAAACTTGATATTTGGCAAATGTTAAAGTTCCAGCTGCATGCATCATATTGATAGGCTTGTTTGCACTTCAACTTATGGTTTGTGTGCTCCTGTAGTTATAACATGGCTTTTCTGCATCAGTGCCCATTGGAATGTATAATATATTTCACTGGAAACCTCATGTATATCAGACACTCTCACCATATTATGTTTTTCAATTTCTAAGAAAAACTTAGAGGATCGGAGGTCAGATGGCCCTTGGTGGAATTTTGCTGTCCAAAACTGATCTGTATGTTTGCTTGATGATCAACTTAGATTTTACTATGTCAGTATTCACGTTGTTTCTATTGCACTTCTATAAGATTAGAAGTCATGTTTGTTGATCCGGTCGGGCACTTTTCACAGTTATCATTCAAGGTATGTTATTTTAAATTTGGTTTCATTCGTTAAAGGATAAATGGATACACCTAATATCAAAGGCAAAATTAAAATAGATACATAAATTAGAGACGGATATTTTTATAGTTATTTGTAGTACTTAGAGACGGAAAACAAAGTCCGTCTCTATTTAGAGACGAAAAATAAGCCCTTAGAGACGGAGTTAATCCAACTACTTAAAGACGGAGAAAACAATTTTGTCACTATTTAGAGACGAAAAATATATTACTCTGAGACTGAATAAATTGGTCCCTGGTAGAGACGAAATGATTTAACTTTATGGATGGTGTTAGAGATGGATTTCTTAAATTGTAGAGACGGAAAATATATGTCTCTAATTAGAGACGGACAAGAAAAATCTATCTCTAAATAATCAGCGATGCGCAAATCAGCGACCACGTCAATTCTGTCTCTGATTTCATCTCTAACCCGTTTAGAGATGGAAAAATGGGTTTTAGAGACTGAATTTATCCGTCTCTATTTATGATTTTTCTAATAGTGACGTAGATAGATAAATATATTTCAAAATCAAGTTTATTTATATTTAAAATATAATTGAGTTTTAAATTATAGTGTGCATAAAAATAAAAAAAATTGTGAACAAATTACAATGTATAAATTATCATCCACACGTGTTAATATTTATTTTGAGGAAAATTATAGTTAAATATATTACTTTCTTTATGAAGATAAGGACCCAAAAGGGACGAATGACAAATTAAAAATTACACACCTCTCTGGTATATTGTACCAGAGATATAAAAAATATACATGTAACACAACAAAAGGGGGAGACCCAAATATTCTAAAACTATCAGTATTCCCTAAATATTGTTTTGCAAAGTTGTCTACAAGAGAGTTGGCTTCCCTAAAAGTGTGAGACCACAAAATATCTTCAAAAGGAGCAACCAAGGTTCTGATTTGATTTACCAATTAAAAAGCGATATGGGTAAAAGGGATTTTTTTTTAATAGACTGAGACCTTGTTTGAACATTCTAATTGGCTCACTTCAGAGTAGTTTCTTGCTTGGAAGAGGGACCACATATAATACAATATATAATACGCCAGGAAGCTATTCATTATATGCATAAATTGAAAGCTAAGAAATGCACTATATATGGCTTTCAAAATAGATTTGGAAAAGACATATGACAGTGTGAGTTGGGATTTTGTGGAGTGAACGCTCAATGATTTTGACTTTCCTCACACTATTATCAATCTCATCTTGCACTATCTAAGGTCGGTAAAATTAGCTCTTATTTGGAATTGTTCTAAACTCGATCCTTTTGCTCAATCAAGAGGGTTTTGACAAGGTGATCCAATGTCTCCCTATTTAATTATTTGTCCTTTGTATGGAAAAATTATCCTTGTTAATTCAACACAAGGTAGATGTGGGTTTTTGGAATCTAGTGCAAGTTTCTCAGTGAGAGCCTCCTATTTCTCATCTCTTATTTGCAGATGATGTTCTTCTCTTTTGTAAAGTTATCCCTCAACAAATGCATATTTTGTCTGGGACGCTACAGAGCTTTTGTTAAAACTCTGGTCTCCGGATAAATTTTGAGAGGTCCAGGGCAATGTGTTCTTCAGGCATGGCCGACCCAAACCATAAGCCATACCAAAGCCATCGCTTTAGGCCCCCCAAAGAATTATTTATTATTAACTATTTTTTAAAAAATAGTTAATAATTATGTAGTAAATAATATTAAATTATTAAGAGCGACAAAATATTTTTTTTCTGAAAAGAGCCCCCATTTTATCATGTTTTTCTCTCTTATAAAAAATAATAGTTATTAATAATTGATTCTAATGTTAATTCTAAACATTATTCTCATTATCTATTTTATTTATTTTTTTATTTTTCTTTTGTACGTGCTATACTATTATTGTCTATTTGATCGAGGTCGTACTCAACCAAATATTAATATTCAGAAAATGTAGTTAATAGAAAATTAACCAAAGTCGTCTCTCAAGGAATTCAATAGCAAATCCGAATTTACTCACACGAATTATTGATTCAAGCAAGTAAGGGGGTTTTGTTTGGTTTTTTTTTTTAAATTCAAGAATAGGAAATTCAGATTCAAAATTCAGAAAATATGCAAGAAAATGGATGAATTCTCAAGGTCATTCACATAGGATCTTTCATTGGTTTACAGAAAATTATCAATTCCTACACAAATTCAAATTAACCAATTAAGTATCAATCAATTCATCAATTATCTCATACAAGGATTAAACAAACTTGTGTGAGAATCTAATCCCTAACCTACTGAATTAAGCAAACAATAGATTCATCTTAGAATTAAGCAAACTAAAATTCGAATTTAGGATTAAGAGGAGAAGAAGAACCATGAAGTATGAATTCCAATTCAAGATTCAAAATCCTAGAATTTTAGAGATTAGGAGAAGAGAAAATGTGCAAAAAGTTGAAAAACGAAATTGCATAGATGAAACCTCAAGATCCAATGCTAAGAACACTTGAGAATCAACCTTGAATGTTCATCCTTCCATGGAGGTTGAAGAGTAAAAATGAAAATGGAAGAAGAAGAAGAAGAAGAAGAAGAAGAAGAAGAAGAGAGAATGAAGAGACTTCAAATTTGAATTTTTAGAAAATGAGAAAGAGTTCCCTTCAAAAGAGTAACTGTCCCTATTTATAGATCTACTCCTAACCACATGATTAATAAGATCTAAATAATGGTTGGGCCTTGATTAACAAGTATCAGGCCTAATACACTAATACAAGTCTTAAAACAATGTTGTTTCCGTGTCACTTTTTGTAGCCCAACTTCAAAATTAAACTTCTCCTAATTCCCTTGTTGGAATACCATCTTATAACATTTCAAATTGAAGCCTAGGATCTTAGCTTTCCAAAGCAACTGGAATCACCCAAATCGTCCACCTATAGCTCCAGATATCATCAAAACAAGACAGGTAGGTCAGTAGGCTTAAAATCCGAAATTAAACAACATTTACAGTTAAAGCCCAATTCGGTAAATTTCAATTAAAATAGTTGATTTAATCATGAATACAGTCTAAAATAGCTAAGATTAATGATACAAAGTGTATGTAAAATTATGATCATCAAATTCCCCCACACTTGTCATTTTGCACTCTAGGAAAAATACCACATGAACTCAAAAATGAACAAGGGAACACAATGCAAATACAAATGGCATAATCATCAAGAGATCCTAGGAATGCATATGAGGAGTAGGCAAAATACAACATCCAAGGAATCAAGGGATCAAGAAAAACGTGAATGACATTCCCTACATTCTAGCAAACAAGAGAGTCAATCAAATCAAAGGGTGAATCAAAGGTGATAGAATCCTCACAAGACATACTCTCCAACTTTCAAGTGTTTAGGCTTGTGTATATACACTCAAAGCACTCATGTAAGTGAACACTACCATAAGCTTGGCAAGACTCTAATATCCACAATTGAATAACATGCAAGCAAAGATCAAGAGGACTTCACATAGGATGTAATGGGGTCAAGGTAAAGGTAGAGAAAATGAAGGATAAGAGGCTAAAATCCAAAGAGAATCGCGGAGCAATGGAGAATAAATCCAAGAATAAATGCAAGTAGCATACATCTCAATATCACAATTAAATTCCTTTTTTCTACCCTTTGACCGAAATTTTTTATTTCAAGCACATTTTATTTCTTTGCTTTTTTTTATACTTTTCTTTGAGCTTTTCTTTATTCTTTATCCCTTTTTTTACTTTTCTTTCCTTTTCCATTTTTTTGTAACTAGCCAAAGGTCAACAATGAATTATCCACATGAGGAGATAAGAAAATGAAGCACACCCCCCACACTTATTCAAGAACCTATTCCCAAAACAATTCCAAAGCTCCTTTATCCTCTAAGGCAAGGACAAATCATGGTTTTTCTCTTTTAAGACTTGTAATGAGCTTTTAAAAACAAGAAATGGGATCCACAGGCTCAAAGGGGCTAACAAGTGGATCAACCATCAAGGTAGGTTCATATGGCTAATAGCTCAATATCAACAAAGAATGCCTCAATCATCTCAATACATGCATGTGAATCAAGTTGCAAATTAAAGTGTCAAGCCAAGTTCTAGAGCATAAGTAAACATCGGTGAAATCACACTAGAAAATGAGAGAATGACATAGAATGGTCCATCCAACAATGAGGCTCAAAATCTCACCAATGACATCTCTATCACAAAAGATTCAACCCAATAATTCTCAAAATCAACTTATTCACCAAAATACAAGGAATCCAATCAACATAAGTCATGAAACCAATTATCCAAGAATGATAAAAATGCCAACCACTAACATAAATCCTAAAAATCCAATGAAAAATATGCCAAATGTATTTTTTTTCTACTGTCAAAAATCTTTTTTGCTATAAAATTCGAATAACTGTCAAAATTCTGCTGTAGAGAGAAATTCTATTGTAAAAATATTGTTGTATAAAATTATGTTGTAAACAACATCAATAAAAACGTATAGCAGCTACAGTAACGCATAAATAGTAATAGCAACAGTAAAATAGCAAAACAGACCATTTATAGTAATTACAAACAACACAAAACAACAACAGTAGCTACAGAATAGCTACACAACAACAAACAACATCTGAAAAACAGCAAATATCCTATAAAAGATAGCAAAAATAGCAAATATACAGTAAAAATAGCAAACAACAAATATGTTCTTTTTTTTGTTTTTACAATCCTAAAATTACTAAAAATCCTAATCAATATAATCCTAACAATATACTAAATCCTAAAAACAATCCTAAAGTCCTAAAACTACAAATCTCCCCCCCCCCCCCACACTTAAATCACACATTGTCCTCAATGTAAAAATAAGCAAATTAGAGACAAAAGACATAGTGCAATGAAAGGTGGGGAAATAAACTCCCTCATCAAGGTGGAAAAATTTGCACTTGAGGGAATGTGGGAAGCTCCAAACAAATCTCCTCAACCGTCTCCTCTACCAAAGCGGGACTCTCATTAAATAGCTTGAGATGATGGCCATTGACCTTGAAGGTCTTGTTGGTGGATTCACTCTTCAACTCTACAACTCCATAAGGATAAACGTTAATAACAAGAAAGGGGCCAATCCAGCGAGAACGGAGCTTACCGGGCATGAGCTTAAGCCTAGAATTAAACAATAAAACCTTTTGGCCTACAACAAACTCTTTTCTAGCAATACATTGATCATGAAATTTTTGTGTCTTCTCCTTGTAGAACTTAGAGTTCTCATAAGCCTCCAGGCGGATCTCATCAAGCTCCTGCAGCTGAAGCTTTCTCTACTTTCCTGCCTGGTCACAATCCAAGTTGCAAGCTCTAACTGCCCAGTAGGCCCGATGCTCAATCTCCACAGGTAAGTGACACGCCTTACCAAAAACAACTCTAAAGGGAGACATCCCAAGAGGTGCTTTGAAGGCAGTCTATGAGCCCAGAGAGCATTATCAAGGCGGCGGCTCCAGTCCTTCCTGTTAGGCTGCACCATCTTTTCTAGAATCCTCTTGATCTCTCTGTTGGAGATCTCTGCCTGTCTATTTGTTTGGGGGTGGTACGGTGTAGAAACTCTATGCACCACTCCATACTTCTTCAGCAAAGCCTCCATGGACCAGTTACAAAAATGGGTCCCCTAATCACTAACGATGGCTCGAGCCACTCCAAACCTGCAAAAGATATGAGACATGGAAAAATCCATAACAACTCGAGCACCATTAGTCCTTGTGGCTATAGCCTCCACCCACTTGGAGACATAGTCTGTAACATCCTGAATTTTATTAAGTAAAATTAAATTAAATTAAATTAATAAAGTAGATGAAATAAATGATAAATAATAGAATTAATATTATGAGTAGTTTTATCCATAAAGCTAGTTCAAATTTAAAAAGAAGATAAGGGGGTTGAGGATGGGCCCAAGCCCATATAGGCATTTTAGTAAGGAGGGGTTATCAGTTCACCCTAATCCTTATTCTTCAAATCGTCAGAGAGCGAAACGCTAAGGAGGGGAGAAACCAAGTCTCAAGAGGAGGTTGCTACAGAGTGATCATCAAGAATCAAGAAAGAGTCTTTCTTGTTGTTCGATCTTCACTTCAAGGTACGGTGGGGGAGAGGGTGCTGCTTGTATGTTCATGTGGGGGTGCTTGGGTAGTAACTTAAGACTTTAAATTCATATTAGTATATGTTATATTGAGAATGGATGATGAAAACTGTTGATTGATGATTGATTTGATGAATCTTGATGAATTCTTGGGTAAAATTGAAGAGGATATTGAGAATAATGAAAAGGGGTAATTAGGGGTTTGATGATTTGGGGTTTTGATGGATTAACTGTATAATCTGTGAAACGATTGGTGTTTTTACTGAGTTTTATGGATATAAACGCATATGAATGATTGTTTAACAAAGAGGATTGATTAGAGATTGAATAGAGAGGTTTAGAGGTGATAAAAATCGTGAGAACTGCGATCTGCGTCGCGGGTAATCGATTACCAGGGTTTCTAGGCAACCTGGGAGGGCTGTTTGTTCGCAGGTAATCGATTACAGGAATGTCGTAATCGATTACCAGAGAGATTTCTTGCAAGTAATCGATTACAGGGATGTTGTAATCGATTACCAGTGTGTTTGCATGTAGGTAATCGATTACAGAGGGATTGTAATCGATTACCAGAGGCTTTGCTTGCAGGTAATCGATTACTGGAGGTTGGTAATCGATTACCAATGTGGATTTTGATATCCTAGTGTTTGATGATGATTGTTATACTTGATTTTGGTGTGACTTTGATGATATGATTATACCTTTGATGAATGGATGTTTATTATGATGATGATGATGTTGTGTATAACCTTATGGGGGGTGATTGATGATGATTAATGATGCTTATGATGTTTTATGATGATGTTATGATGATAATAATGATGATGATGATGATGATGATGATGTAATTGATCTTATGATGTTGATGATGCGTGAGCATATATGATGTTGTACTTGAGGTACAGAAGCCTAGTGAGAGGCGAGTGTGACTCAGGGAGGTGATTGTAATTGAGGTGCACAAGCCTAGTGAGAGGCGGGTGTAACTCAGGGAGGAGATTGTACTTGAGGTGCACAAGCCTAGTGAGAGGCGAGTGTAACTCAGGGAGGTGATTGTACTTGAGGTGCACAAGCCTAGTGAGAGATGAGTGTAACTCAGGGAGGTGATTGTACTTGGGGTGCACAAGCCTAGTGAGAGGCGAGTGTAACTCAGGGAGGTGATTGTACTTGGGATGCACAAGCCTAGTGAGAGGCGAGTGTAGCTCAGGGAGGTGATTGTACTTGAGATTGCACAAGCCTAGAGAGGGGTGGAGTGCAACTCAGGGAGGAAACCATGGTGGGAGATATTCTCTGTACAAGCCTAGAGTGGGGTGATGTACAACTTACCGGCCTGTGTGGTGTTTAATGGTAAGGCCATCATTGGTAACAACTATGGAGATTGATGAGGCGGAGTTCCAAATCATGATCCTTGGGATGATGTTGATGATGTTTTGGTGTGCATGATGATAGATGAATATGCATTGTATTTGATGATGATGTTGAATTATATTATTTTGGGCACATGTGGCTGCATTATTTCTTGAAATGTAACCACCAAACATGGATTAAAACTCTTTATTCAGCCATTTTTGCACATGTTGGCCGCACACTATGAGGATGTATTAGGCTTCCATGTGGCTCTAAAAATGGCCAGGTTCATGCGCACCTAGCATCCTCTTCCAACGGCTAGTAGACAAAGTTTTAATGCAATTAAACAACATTACAACTTTGTTTTGTAACCACCAGAAAATTAATCCCTTGTCTATGTAACTCCCTAATCTTTATTGAAAGCAAATAAAATGAAATAATTTAGCAAAATGAAGGCTAAGTTGGCCGCCCACATGGCCTCATCAAATGCTCTTGATGGTTCTTCAACTTGTAGTTGCATTGATGGCAACTGACACTTCATCATTGGTCCCCCAAGTCCTTCAAGTGCCTTGTCATGGGTCATGTCCTCATCATACCCCCCTTCTTGAAAAGGATTTGTCCTCAAATCTGAAGGTTCCTCACATGTATCAAAAAAGGTTAAGTCAATCATATTGAAATTAACACTTATATTGATGTTTCCCCCTATTATATGATTGAAACCAATCCATCCTCCCGGATCAAACACAACTTGTACAAATTCAGATCTTGTCTTTTCTTCCTCATGCATTAAGGAAGCCTTCTTTTTGAGTCTCCAAGCCCAATCACCAGGATCGTAGACAATTCTCTTGTGTTCCTCTTTTGCTTATGATTTTCCTTTATGATTTTAACCACACAATTACTATAACATGTAACTTTGTATGACAAACCATAAGACTCCATGTGTTTGTTCTCAATTTTGTCATGAGTTTGGCTTCTAATAGTGGGTTGAACGTACAATGGAGCACTAGGAATGATATCAACACAATTCATTTTCAAACTTGGCAACTTATGGTGTGTGTCATTCACAGTCACATCCTCTTGCTCCTGTAAGATAACATCACAAACAAGAGAAGAATAATCATTAGAATTTAAATTTTCCTTACTCATTTTCTCTCTTTCTTTTTCTAATTTCTCACTCATCCTCTCTTGAGCAATCTTTTCTCTCAATTTATTTTGATCCTCACTAACTTCTCTCGGTGTTAAAGGTCTCAAAATAATTTTTTTGTCATGGTAAATGAAAGAAATTTTATTTGTAAAGCCATCATTGATAGCTCTAGTATCATACTGCCACGGCCTTCCAAGGAGAATATGGCTGGCCTCCATTAGTACTACATCACAAGTCACCTTGTCTTGATACTTCCCTATTGAAAAAGGAATTTCAGCTTGCCTTTTCACGTGCACTTCATCTCCCTCACTAAGCCATTGAAGCTTGTATGGCCTAGGGTGTGGTTTTGTGTCCAATTTCATCTTGTCTACCAATCTAGCACTGACCACATTAGTACAACTACCACAATCAATAATCACCAAACAGATTTTACCATTGATTGAACATCTAGTGTGAAAGATGTTCTCCCTTTGGCTTTCCTCTTTGTCCACGGTTTGGCTACCAAGAAGTCTTCTAATCATGTAGAATTCTCCCACCCTTTCTGCCATGATAAAGAACAAGAAAAAAACGCAACAGAGAAAATTATGTTAGGTGTTTAAAAATCCTCACCACACTCGTGTTTGCACACAACACTTGGCTTTTTCTATGATGCGACTCTCTTTCCTTTTTCCACTCTATTTCTCTTGGATTTCTTACCCAACCAACGAGGAGAAAAATCAAATAGTTCACCAACCTGCGTGCAGTCAAGAAAAATTAAAACAAGAAAAGCTAAGAAGAAAAAGTATTTGTTAGAAAGAAGAATTTAGAAAATTTCTAAAAACCGGAGCTCTGATGACCAAATGATATGAACCTTGAGGTTCTATTTTTCATAGACCTTAGAAATTTCTAAATAAAACAATAGTTTTCTTGGCAAACAATTTTTTCTTGACTTTTCAATATTTTTCTTTATTGAAAGCAAATAAAATGAAATAATTCACCAAATGACGTGAATCCAGGGGGTGGATTCGTTTTACGGATCTATCTAGGTTGGAATGCTCATAATTAAGAAATTTGGGAAATTTGATAAACAAGAAAATGGAAAAAGGTAAGAAGATGGAATGGAAATTGAAAGACGTCACACTTCCAAGGATGGAAGATAAGCCAAAGTGTTATACACACAAAGGGATGAAAGACCTTTGATAAAACTCAATTCTTGAATTAACAAGAAAATTAGAGAAACACTCTCCAATATGAAATAAAATTTTGTATATTTCATCTTCCTTTTCTTGCATGCATGAAGCATGTATTTATAAGGATTACAAGGTACTCAAAGGTCATGCAACCAGCTAGGTTTACACGCCTATTTCACCCCAAAATACCCTTCATGCAACTCCCATGCAACCCTAAATACATTACTAGAAATTAAATAAATTAAAGCTAATAAAACTCAATCTAAGTAAGCTTGTTTGGCCGCATTTTCCAACCAGAATTTTGGGCACATGTGGCTGCATTATTTCTTGAAATGTAACCACCAAACATGGATTAAAACTCTTTATTCAGCCATTTTTGCACATGTTGGCCGCACACTATGAGGATGTATTAGGCTTCCATGTGGCTCTAAAAATGGCCAGGTTCATGCGCACCTAGCATCCTCTTCCAACGGCTAGTAGACAAAGTTTTAATGCAATTAAACAACATTACAACTTTGTTTTGTAACCACCAGAAAATTAATCCCTTGTCTATGTAACTCCCTAATCTTTATTGAAAGCAAATAAAATGAAATAATTTAGAAAAATGAAGGCTAAGTTGGCCGCCCACATGGCCTCATCAAATGCTCTTGATGGTTCTTCAACTTGTAGTTGCATTGATGGCAACTGACACTTCATCATTGGTCCCCCAAGTCCTTCAAGTGCCTTGTCATGGGTCATGTCCTCATCATCTAAGTTTGATTGAGAGAAAATACAAAGGGGGAGCTCACGATCATACAGAAAGCAAGGGAGAATTCAAAATTAGAGAAAATCAAAGAAGCAGCTGTAATCAGAAATTGTAAAGTAAATCATTTATTTTCTTTTGCTTTGAACCATACTAATCTGTTTTTCTCTTTGCTTGTATATGTGTGTGGATAGTGATAAAATCCAATAAACACAATAATGCCAAATCAGTGACAAAAATCTAATTAAAAAGAGAGTCCTAATTAATCAATTTAGAGTCCAAATACAGTCCCAATACAAGAAGACAAAGGAATTATATAGAGAAAAAAATCCAGCAGCAAACTACTATCCTTCCTCCGCTGTGAACCTCCTCCACCTCCTGCAATCAGAACCAAAAACACATCCATCTATCCAAGAATCAAACATAGAAATGAAAAAAAAAAAGAAATGGAACCACAAAGATTAGGGAGAAAATACAGAGCAGATAAGAAAGAGAGGGAGAGGGAATCACCATCTTCAGCCACGGCCAAGACGGCCGCCGTCTGTGCCACCGGCCGCCGTGAGTCACTGCTCACGGCCTCTCCTTCCATTACGGCGCTGTTCGCGCCTCCGGTGTCGTCCCCCAACCAGCGACCGCAGCGCGCAATCACCACCGCAGCCCACTGCTGCGAAATGGCCCAGCCTCTGTTCCCCCTCCGTTCGTCCAGCTACCATCAGTTGCGACTGACTGCCGCGAGGAGCCTCCAGCAAGTGGCCAAAACCACCGCATTCAGTCCCCGCATCTCACCTCAGCCACCCCCAACCACCTCTGTAGCGCCGCCGCGCCTTCCCTTGCAACCACGCCGCGCGCAGCTGCGTGCCTCCCTTGGCCGCCGTAGTTGCGCAGTCGTTCCTCTTCTCTTCGTGGCCAGGAGCCGCGCTCTCTCTCTCTCATCCATGGTCGCCGTGCGGCTCTCTTCATCACCTCCCCCTGATCCCTTTTCCTTTTGAACCCTAATCCTAAATGATTTTGTAACTGTCTCTGTGTGGATCTGACCCCCTTCTTCTTCTTTTTTTTCCTCTTGTTTTATTTTATTTATTAACTTAAAATGTGAGTCGGGCCAAGTTTACATGCTGGCCCATCTGGTTCCAATCTTTTTCGTTGCCCATGCTTTTATTCTGTTTTTTGGTGTAATGGGCCAATAATGAAATTCTGAGGCCCAGTCTGTTTTCTACTATCTTTTTGTGTGTGTTTTTATTTCTTTTGTGAGTCATTTACTCTGAGTTTGAGTCAGTGATGATATCCGAGGCTCACTCATTTTTATCTATTGTTATTATTATTATTTATTGTCATTATTATTGATATTATCATTTGTCATTTGTTATTATTATTATTATTATTGTTAATATTGTCATTTTTATGACTATTGTTGTTATCGTCTTTATTATTATTATTATTGTCACTATTATTGTTGTTATTATTATTATTACTATTATTATTATTATTATTATTATTATTATTATTATTATTGTTGTTGTTGTTGTTGTTGTTGTTGTTGTGCCTTGTTTATTATGTGTTCCATTTCGTATTATTATTATCCATTTCTGTTAGTATTTTTTCTAATATTTGGTATTTGTCTAATCTATTTAATTTGTCCCTTCGTGATTGTAAATATTTGTTTATCCTTTTCAATGTGGTTTTAATCAAGTCCCCCTTTTTAAGGTTCTCTTTCTAAAATCCCAAAAAAGAATATAAAAATATATTTTTTCTAAAAATAAAAAACATAGAAAATATCACTTTCAGAAAATTTAAAAAAATCAAAATCAAAATGTTGTCAAACTCCTTTTTTTTTCAAAATTAAAATCAATCATTTTCTTAATCATTTGACTTCAGAGCTACGTGGCTTTAATTTCCTCATTGCACCTGGGGATACCTAGGAGCGGGGTTACCTCGTCAAGCCAAAATAAATAAAAATGTTTTTTCCCTTTTAATCCATAATTTCGTTTTCTTTTAATAAGTTTTGTCATTTATTCTAAAAAATACCAATAAAACTAAAAAAACAAAAATAACCCAAAAAAGATGGTAAATAAATATTTTTTAGAGTTAATTAATTTTGCACGATTAATTAGAGGTAACCGTCTTAGGGCGGATGTTGTAGGGTGCTAACACCTTCCCTACACATAATCGACTCCCGAATTTGGATCTCTTGTTCGCAGACTAGATTTCAATTTAAAATCATTTTCGGGTTTTCCAATTTTCCCAAACCAAATAAATTGGTGGCGACTCCATTATTTTTATTCTCCCGACTCGCCGACCCGTCGTGGCCCCGGTTGCGACAGCTGGCGACTCCACTGGGGACGTGAGAGTCAAGTCTTTCATAATTAATTGTACAAAATTATTAATTTTTATATTTGTTTTACCCCTCATATTTTTGTCTTGTATATTCTGTTGTAATTATCTTCATTATTGTCATTCATTCTGTTGTGAATATTTTGTATCTCTTTTATTGTAAATATACTTTGTTTCAACCTTAGGGTAGAAGACTATTATTTGTTGTACATATTTGTGTTGCTTGTCTCTTTTTTGCAGGTTGAGTAGTGGGTGTAGGTCTTTATGCTCCCAGCACACACTTCACCATCACTATCCTCACACACAGTTTTGGGCTCTATACCCGAGCTCTCCAAGCTATAGGATTAGAAGGGACTTTAGTGTTGTTATTGATGGGGCTATGCTTCCTTGACAGTCACTAATTTCCCACTCAGATTGTTACTAGTACCATGGACCAATCATATTGAGAGGGATTTATCCCTACTTGTGGTTGAGATATGGACTAGGTCCTTGTCTATATTCTAGATGGGGGCAATCTGGGAACCATGACCTATAGAAGTCTAGATCCGTCCATAAACCATGCACTATTAATTTGACCATAGCTGCCAACCTAAATAGGATTCACCTTTTAGGACAAAAGGGAGCATTTATCTATTCATTCCTCCAAATTTAAAAAAAAAATCCAAAAAGTTCAAAAAAAATCTCAAAAAGTCATTTGTGTATTTATTTTTTTCCTCTTCTAATAAAATCCAACAATCTTCCTCCAGCTCAAAAATAATTCATGGTAATCATATCAACATTGCATAACATTCATGCATTTCTCCTTGCATAATAATTGTTAAATCAACTTTCATCTTCATAACATGCCATTTCATAAAAAAAAAAAAAAATTGCATACATCCTAGCATGTTTTGTATTTTGTACCAAAATATTTTTTTAAAAAAAATTCAAAATTAATTTGCATTCATAATTTTCAAAAATCATCATTTTTTAGAAATCCAACATGCATCTCATTTTTATAGTAAAAAAAAAGCATTTTGAAACTTTTATTCATGCATATTTTTTTTGCAAAGAAAAATAAAGATTGAAAAATTCAAGTTTTGAATTAACATTCTTTAAAATAATTTATTTTCAAACTCACCATTGTGTCATAATTCTTGTTCATCATCCACCTATTCTTAACAACTTGTCATTGTCCAGTTAAATATGTCCCCACATTTCTCAATGCCATCTTGATTTTGTAATATCCATTTGTCTTACTCATTCACCAAAACAAAAATCATCTCATTCTTTCCACTATCACCTTTGATTCCAATCCTTTTGTAGACCTTCAAGTTGAGGAAGTGATTAGGAGGATAAGGAGAATGTCAGAAAAAAGATTGAGATTGTTGAGCCTATCACAACATTTGAACTTTGCTTCCATCAAGAAGTTAGTTTGTTTCATTGCCTTATCAGTGTCTCTTTCCAAAAAAAAATGAAATAAAAAAATTAAGAAAAGAAGAAAATGAAAAGAGCAAATGTACCGATTTCAATAAGTTTTGTCTTGAAATTAAATCTTTGAAAATGAGCAATCAAGATTTGAAATGAAGTTTGGCCATGTTTCTTTATCCACAATAAAATAATATCCCTTGCTACCCACTTTGAGCCTAAAAAAAAAATTCTTCAATTAACCTTAGACAAGGATCACCTCTATACCAGGAGCTGGAACAAATATAGTTGAATAAATCTCATTCAATTCGTAATGTCATTGCTCTTACACTGGGGGTTGACAACGTTTTGTATCACTTAGTCCATTTGGAATGTTACTTGTACAAATTTTTGTTCCGTTTAAAAAAATGAAAAAAGTAGATGATAAAAAAAAAGAAAATTGAAGAATAGAAAAATGAAATTGAAAAAAAGAGATGAAAGAAATATTGTGAATAATTCTTTGTCTCATACATTGTAAATCATGTCATTGTTCAGAAGATCCTTTGTCCCAATAATCAGCCTTGAAACACTTATTTGAGCCTTTAAATATCTTTTTTTTCATAACCCTTGTAGCCCTTGGCCACGTTACAAGCCTAATAAAGTCCATTCTGATCAACGATTGATTGCTTTGTTCTCTCATATTTAATTTTAAGACAATTACTTACCGTTGTTAGTACATTCTGCTCAAAAAAAAAAAGAAGAGGAAAAATAGTCAAAAAAAAAAGAAAGAAAAAGAAATGAAAATTCTTTGAAATATTGAGACACTTGTAATTACTTCTTGATTGAAGCAATGGTTAATCTATTCATTGAATGAGTGAGATAAGGATTATCAGCGAAATTGATTGTCAGGATCTTGACTTGGGGGCTCGTTTGTCCTTTTCCCATATAATGGTCAGAGTGGTTGTTAACTTTTTTCCTATGTTGAAGATCATTAAGGAGTTGTTTCTTACAAAGATTTCTAACTTGGGGGCTTACTCCATACACTTCTCCATTGTCCTACCTTTTAAAAAAATCTCTTGCCTTTCCATCAACCTTGAAAGTCATCTTTGTATCCTTATGTAATTGAACAAGTGTTTTGATTAAATGGTAAAAAAGGAAAATAAATCATTTTGGGAATGTTATTTCTATTGAATTTTTCATAAGTTTTTTAAATTGATTTCAAGTTCTTGTAAAGTTTCATTTGAAAAATCAAATCAAATTTTCCAATTTTAAAATTCTCTCAAAAAAAATGTTTCAATATTAATTTTGGCATGCATTTAACAACAACTTTTGGGGCATTGATGCGCCTAATCTCATTCTAGGTATTGTGAAGCCTAGTTTTTTTTCTTTTAGGGTATTGTGAAGCCTAATTTTCTTTTCTTTTAGGGTATTGTGACGCCCGCTAGGTATTGTGAAGCCTAGTCTCCTTTTCTTTTAGGGTATTGAGAAGCCGCTAGGTATTGTGAAGCCTAGTTTTTTTTCCTTTCCTCCTGATGATTTTCCATGAGTTTTATCAATTTGACCTGATGGTTTTCCAGGTCTTTTCCCCTTTCCTTCCTGATGATTTTCCAAGAGTTTTATCATTTGACCTGATGCTTTTCCAGGTCTTTTCCATTTTCTCCCCATGTTGTTTCCGGGAGTTTCATCACTTGGCCTGATGTTGTTACCAGGTCTTTTCCTTTATCTCCCGATGTTGTTTCCGGGAATTTCATCATTTGGCCTGTGATTTTCCAGGTCTTTTCCTTTTTCTCCTGATGTTGTTTCTGGGAGTTTCATCATTTGACCTGATGTTGTTTCCAGGTCTTTTCCTTTTTCTCCCGATGTTGTTTCCGGGAGTTTCATCATTTGACCTGATGTTGTTTCCAGGTCTTTTCCTTTTTTTCTCCCGATGTTGTTTCTAGGAGTTTCATCATTTGACCTGATGTTGTTTCCAGGCCTTTTCCTTTTTCTCCCGATGTTGTTTCTGGGAGTTTCATTATTTGACCTGATGTTTTTCAAGTTTTTTCTTCCTGGTGTTTTTTCAGGATTTTCATCAATTTGTCTGTGATTTTCCGGGCCTCTTTTAATTCCCATGTGATTTTCCAAGGTTTTCCTTTCTAAATATCCTGTGATTTGCCAGGATTTTCATCATCAAATTGCCTGTGATTTCCCGGGCCTATTTTATTTCCCCTGTGAATTTCCAGGGTCTTCATTTTTCCTAATCATATTTTGTCAAAAATTGGTTGCTTCTTTACTTTGCTTATTCTTTCGGTTGAAGGAACAAGCAAAGGGGGCTGCTGTCAGCATCCAATTTTGTCCGGAAGTTATTTGCAACTCGTTTTGATTTATAGAAAATTTACATTTTACCCAAAATATTAATTAATTCACTAATTATTCCGTAATTAGTCAATTGATTAATAAAAACCATTGATAAATTAATTAGTTAATTATCTAATTGATTGGGTAAATTAATTAATTAAATGATTATATTTTTTGGGTAAATGTTGTAAAAAAAGAGAGAAAAAGAGAAAAAACTCAAAATAATTTAGCCTATTGTTGTCTTATTTTGTTTTGGGCTAAAAAGCTCATTATGACAATTTTTTCATTATTACTTTAAAAAAATAAAAAAAAAATTTTACTTGGGCAACAGGTTGCATTTGGCCTATAAATAAGGTAGGAGAGTAGAGGTGAGGGGGAAACAAAAAAGGGAGCCTCAATTCCAAATCTTAAAAAGAGAGGAGAGAGCCGTGAGACAAAAAATTCTCACTTCCTGGAGAGAAAATACAGAGAGCCATATACCCATCCACAGTGAAGAATTTAGAGCTCAACATTTGAGCTCTAAGTTTGATTGGAAGAAAATATAGAGGGGGGAGCTCACGATCATACAGAAAGCAAGGGAGAATTCAAAATTAGAGAAAATCAGAGAAGGAGCTGTAATAAGAAATTGTAAAGTAAATCATTTATTTTCTTTTGCTTTGAACCATACTAATCTATTTTTCTCTTTGCTTGTATATGTGTGTGGATGGTGATAAAATCCAATAAACATAATAATGCCAAATCAGTGACAAAAATCTAATTAAAAATAGAGTACTAATTAATCAATTTAGAGTCCAAATACAGTCCCAATACAAGAAGATAAAGGAATTATACAAAGAAAAAAATCCAGCAGCAAACCACTATCCTTCCTCCGCTGTGAACCACCTCCACCTCCTGCAATCAGAACCAAAAACACCTCCATCTATCCAAGAATCAAACAGAGAAATGAAAAAAAAGAAATGGAACCACAATGATTAGGGAGAAAATACAGAGCAGATAAGAAAGAGAGGGAGAGGGAATCACCATCTTCAGCCGCGGCCAAGACGGTCGCCGTATGTGCCACCTGCCGCCGTGAGCCACTACTCACGGCCTCTCCTTCCATTACGGCGCTGTTCGCGCCTCCGGTGTCATCCCCCCAACCAGCGGCCGCAGCGCGCGATCACCACCGCAGCCCACTGCTGCGGAATGGCCCAGCCTTTGTTCCCCCTCCATTCGTCCAGCTACCATCAGCTGCAACTGACTGCCGCGAGCAGCCTCCAGCAAGCGGCCAAAACCACCGCATTCAGTCCCCGCATCTCATCTCAGCCACCCAACCACCTATGCAGCGCCGTCGCGCCTTCCCTTGCAACCACGCCGCGCGCAGCTGCGCGCCTCCCTTGGCCGTCGTAGTTGCACAGTCGCTCCTCTTCTCTTCGAGGCCAAGAGCAGTGCTCTCTCTCTCCTCCGTGGCCGTCGTGCGGCTCTCTTCATCACCTCCCCCTGATCCCTTTTCCTTTTGAACCCTAATCCTAAATGGTTTTGGAACTGTCTCTGTGTGGATCTGACCCCCTTCTTCTTCTTTTTTTTCTCTTGTTTTATTTTTTTTATTAACTTAAAATGTGAGTCGGGCCAAGATTACATGTTCGCCCATCTGGTTCCAATCTTTTTCGTTGCCCATGCTTTTATTTTGTTTTTTTGGTGTAATGGGCCAATAATGAAATTTTGAGGCCCAGTCCATTTTCTACTATCTTTTTGTGTGTGTTTTTATTTCTTTTGTGAGTCATTTACTCTGAGTTTGAGTCAGTGATGATATCTGAGGCTCACTCATTTTTATCTATTGTTATTATTGTTATTATTATTATTATTATTATTATTATTGTTGTTGTTGTTGTTGTTGTTATTTATTGTCATTATCATTTGTCATTTGTTAATATTATTGTTATTATTATTGTTACTATTGTCATTTTTATGACTATTGTTGTTATCGTCTTTATTATTATTATTGTCACTATTATTGTTGTTATTATTATTATTACTATTATTATTATTATTATTGTTGTTGTTGTTCATGTTGTTGTTGTTGTGCCTTGTTTATTATGTGTTCCATTTCGTATTATTATTATCCATTGTTGTCAGCATTTTTTCTAATATTTGGTATTTGTCTAATCTATTTAATTTGTCCCTTCGTGATTCTAAATATTTGTTCATCCTTTTCAATGTGGTTTTAATCAAGTCCCCTTTTTAAGGTTCTCTTTCTAAAATCCCAAAAAAGAATATAAAAATATATTTTTTCTAAAAATAAAAACATAGAAAATCAAAACAACAATCTTTCAAAAAAAATATCACTTTCAGAAAATTTAAAAAAATCAAAATCAAAATGTTTTCAAACTCCTTTTTTTTTCAAAATTAAAATTAATCATTTTCTTAATCATTTGACTTCAGAACTACGTGGCTTTAATTTCCTCATTGCACCTGGGGATACGTAGGAGCGGGGTTACCTCGTCAAGCCAAAATAAATAAAAATGCTTTTTCCCTTTTAATCCATAATTTCGTTTTCTTTTTAATAAGTTTTGTCATTTATTCTAAAAAATACCAATAAAACTAAAAAAAACAAAAATAACCAAAAAAAGATGTTTTTATTGGGGTAAATAAATATTTTTAAGAGTTAATTAATTTTGCACAATTAATTAGAGGTAACCGCCTTAGGGCGGATGTTGTAGGGTGCTAACACCTTCCCTACACATAATCGACTCCTGAATTTGGATCTCTTGTTCGCAGACTAGTTTTCAATTTAAAATCATTTTCAGGTTTTCCTATTTTCCCAAACCAAATAAATTGGTGGTGACTCCATTATTTTTATTCTCCCGACTAGCCGACCCGTCGTGGCCCCGGTTGCGACAATTGTCACTAACCATTTTGTAGACTCAAGGTTCATCCTCATTTTTAATGAAACCAAACTGCTTTACAACTTCATCAAAATGAAGATTCCAACTTCTAGAGGCTTGCTTTAATCCATAAATGGATCGTTGCAACTTGCATACCTTTCCACTATTTCAGGTATAACAAAAACTTCAGGTTGTGTCATATACACATCTTCAAGAAGGCTCCTATTTAGGAAAGCTGTCTTGATACCCATTTGCCAGATTCCATAATCATGGTAAATTGCAACAGCAAGCAAGATCCGAACAGATTTAAGCATGGCAACTGGGGAAAAAAGGTTTCATCATAGTCTATACTATGAATTTGCGTGAAACCCTTTAGCCACCAACCGTGCTTTAAAGGTACTTACATTACCATCCATGTCAGTTTTCATCTTTGAAAACCCACTTGCATCCTATGGGTTTTATCCCTTCGGGTGGCTCAATCAAGGTCCATACCTTGTTAGTGTACATGGAATCCATTTCAGATCTCATGGCATCAAGCCATTTCTCAGATTCTGGACTCAAAAGAGCTTCTTGATAGATCACTGGTTCACCTTGATCCATTAGCAATACATCCCTTTCCTGAGACACAAGGAAACCATATCTCTCAGTTTGGTGATGTACCCTATCTGACCTACGCAAGTCTTGCGCTACTTGAACAGGTGGCTCCACAACACTTTGTGGTATCTGCTCTTGTTCCATTACCAGCTCATTGTTATTCTATGTTACTTGAATTTCTTCAAGTTCTTCTTTCCTCCCACTTATTTTCTTAGAGACAGATTCCTTCTCTAAGAATACAACAGTCCTAGCGACAACCACTTTGCCTTTGCTAGGATTATGGAAGTAGTAACCCTCAGTTTCTTTTGGGTATCCCACAAATAAGCACTTATCTGATTTGGGTCCTAGCTTATCTGAAACTTGGCGTTTCTCATAAGCTTCACAACCCCAAATCTTCATAAAAGACATACCAGGTCGTTTCCCAGTCCATATCTCATATGGTGTCTTTATGATAGCCTTAGATGCAACACGGTTTAATGTGAAGGCTACTGTTAACAAAGCATGACCCGAAAAGGAGTCGGGGAGATCAGTATGACTCATCATAGATCGAACTATATCTGATAGAGTTCGATTTCTCCTTTCTGAAACTCCATTCCATTGAGGTGTTCCAGGAGGAGTGAGTTGAGATGTTATCCCACACTCACTTACATAGTCATCAAATTGTTGGCCTGAGTATTCTCCACCTCGATCTCATTGAAATGTTTTAATGGTCTTCCCAAGTTGGTTTTATACTTCATTCTTAAATTCCTTGAACTTTTCAAAGGATTCGAATTTGTGTTCCATCAGATACACAAATCCATATGTACTGAAATCATCGGTAAAAGTGATGAAGTATTGAAAACCTCCTCTAGCCATTGTGCCCATGGGCCCATATACATCACTATGTATGAGGCAAAGAAGATCACCGACCCTTTCACCCTTTTTCGGTGAATGGGGTTTTGGTCATCTTCCCAAATAAATAAGATTCACATGTCTCAATTGATTCAAAATCAAATGAGTCAAAATAACCATCTTGGTGGAGTTTGGATATGCATTTCTCATTTATGTGGTCTAAGAAACAATGTTAAAGATAAGTCGGGTTCAAACCATTTATTTTGACCCTTATGTTATAGATAGGCACTTCCATGTCAAGAACATATTGTTGAACTTTGCACAACCATATCATTCAAATAAATTGAACTGTTCTTTATAAAAACACTCTTTTCTAAACAAGAAACGGAATTAAAATTCCCACTAATGGTAGGCACAAAATAACAATTATTTAGTTCAATAACTAGTCCAGTTGGAAAAGTTAAATAATAGGTTCCTACGGCTAAGGCAGCAACTCTTGCTCCTTTTCCCACACGTAGGTCGACTTCTCCTTTAGCCAATGACCTACTTCATTTAGATCCTTCACATTCACATTAATGTGAGATTCACATCCGGTATCCAATACCCAAGATACAGAAGTAGGTAAATTGACTTCTATAACATATATCTCTGAAGCGGAAGTCTCACTTCCCTTTTTCTTGATCTCCTCCAGGTACTTTACACAGTCTCCAATGTCCTGATTAGCCACAGTGAAAACAATTTTCCTTCCTTAGCTATCCCACCCATAGGCTTCAAAACAAAGGTACTAGGCTTATCCTTGTCGTTGTCCTTTGGTTTGAAATAGGGCTTCTTGAACTTCTTCTTGCCCTTTGCCTTTTCCAGGTTGGACCATCAATATGGCCTTCCCTTTACCTTTATTAATGTTTTGCTCAGCTGTTCTTAACATGCTTAGCAATTCTGGCAGTGGTCTGTCAAATTCATTCATGTTATAGTTCATGATGAATCGACTATAGTTGTCCAGCAACGATTGCAGGACAAGATCAGTGGCCAACTCTTGGCCTAATGGGAATCCAAGCCTTTCTAGGTTTTTCAATGTACCCAATTGTTTTGAGTACATGAGCACCAACAGGGGTTCCCTCTGCCAGTCTACATTGATAAAGTGCTTATGAGACTTCAAATCATTCAAGCCTAGCTTGTCCTTGATAAGGTCTCTTTAAGTGTACAATCATATTGTACGCCTCCATGTTCTCATGTTGTTTTCAGCATTCATGGTAGCAAGCACAAGGCAACCTACATCGAAAGCAACATCCAGATGCTTTCTAAAAGCATCCTTGTCAGCTTTCGAAGCATTAGCGACGAGTGTTTCAGGAATAGGCCCTTCTAGGACATGCAACCTTTTCTCATGCCTAAGGACGATCCTTAGGTTTCTATACCAGTCTAGAAAGTTAGTTCCAGACAGTTTGTCCTTCCCAAGGACAGATCGCAGTAAAAGATTATTTGTTGTGTTCAAAATTATGCACATAAGTATCATAAAACAAACATATTTAATAAGGTCTTTAAATAAATATGTCTCCCACTATTTTGATTCAAAACAAGTACCCTCAATATAAAGAATCAGAAAATCCCATCACTAGATTTTCTAGTGGGCCAAGATCCATATTTCACCTAATTTTAAGTCAGCTTTGGCTGATCGCTTAAAAAAAGTTATTTAGGTAGGAACATGCTTTCTAATAGTATCTCATACAACTCTTGGATAGTTACGTGAATAACTCTTATTCTAATTCATCTTATGAATTAATGCCTAACTTAGTGCCTCTAGGTTCCTCAATCCTATTGAATATACCTAGTTAAGTCAAAACTCAATAGCATGACAGTCGGATATTACTTTTATCCTATCGCGCCTCACTAAAATAGATAAATGTGCCCTGCTTTGGCAGACCCACATTTAATCGATTCGAGTCTAGACGAGTGCCATACATTGGAAGGCAAAACATGACTTAATATTAGTGCCTTTGGGTTTTTCAATCCTATTGAATATACCCAATTAAAGACCAGTGGTTGACAATTGAATATTACTTTTATCCTATCGTGTCTTACTAGAATAGATAAATGTACCCTGCTTTGGCAGACCCACGCTTAATCGATTCTAGTCTTGACGAGTGTCATTCATTGGAAGGCACACGAGCATTGAGGGATTTGATCGCTTTAATTTTATTTGTTGTTAAACAATTTAACATACAAGCATGCATCTTATACAAATACATGATATGGTTATGGCCTCCTAAAAACAAATACAAAATTATATCAACTATATAATCTTGTATATAATCTTGAGCTCTCCAAATCTCCCACTGAATCCATGCTCCATGTCCTCCAGGTTACATTACATAACAAAAAGAAACCTCGTTTAACATACGAGGGGGTAGAGATGAGAAGAGAATTACAAGAGGAATGTTAAGAGGTAAGGCACGACACGCAGGTCGTATTTAAATTAAAACCACTAAGGCCATCACCAACTGTCATGCAAAAATTAGCATCCGTTGATTGTAAAACGAGTGATATAATAAGATGTATATTATTAAGTGAGGTTTGATTACGCGTAAACAAAATAACACGCTATGCAGTGTCTCGAAACAAAATTTGATTTGATAAATGTTTAACCAATCATCAATAAGTGTCTCACATCAAACGAATACTTCACGAACCGATAAACGAGTAAGTCCCTCGTATCATTTGAATACGCTCTTGTCAGCAAATTGATAAGAGGCATGTTTATCGCAGCCAATATTTGAGTCGAGACAAGGTTTCAACAATTGAACCCTTGACGCCCAAGGCATGAACTCTTTCATGTTCCATGGGACCCTCCAACATTAGAACATATAAACATATATACATCGCACATGAAACAATCAATAAAGGGAACAAAATAAACTGATTCTGAAAGTTGTGCTTCGCTTGCGCTTTACCTGCGCTACAGCGTAGGTGAAGCGCAAGTATCAGAATCGAAAATACGTAAATTGCGCTCCAGTCTGCGTTGCAGCCTAGCTGAAGCGCAGATTTGTGCTGCAGTCTGGGCTTCAGCTAAAGTGAAGCCCAGATCTGCGCTTCATCCTGCGCTGCAGCTGCGCTTCATCCTGCGCTGCAGCGCAGGTTGCAGCCCAGATATCAGCGCTACGTTTTTTCAGCAGAAAAACAACAAAAAAATCATAAACTTCACAAGATTAAAAGCCTAAAACGTGTTTATCGCAAACCAAAGCTCTGATACCAATTGAAAGGGAATCAAACATGTGGTCAGGGTGCAGCGAAAATAAATGGATTCCCTCCCTTATTATAATCATTTTGCGAAAAAACGAATCAAGGCATAAAAGGTATTAAAATGAAAGGTCGTACCTTATTAGGATTACAAACGAGGCAAGAGTAGCCACGTCTCTATTGGTGTCCACGCCAACAACCGGACTAGGAAACCCTCCTTAGCTCTGTTAGTAGCCTTAGAAAGTAAGAAGCGATTGCTCATGTGTGTCTGGGGTAGTGCATCTTATGCTCTATTTATAGAGTGGTGGCTAGGGTTTTACCCCCTCACTCACTTAACCCTTACACTGATGGGTCTGGCCCATTATGTTATAATTCTAATTAAATTAAATTAGAATTATTATCCTTTCCTAGTGGCTTGTTGTACGCGTGTGACCCAATAGGCTTTTAATATATGGTTATAATATTAAAATAAAACCCTTTTATATTTAATATCATAAATAGTGAGCAGTATCTAGCAACACATCACTATCCAAATATTGAGATTATCAATAACTTTGATAAATCCTATTTTATGATAATAATTTATATGATCTGTCCTTTTGTCCAAATATCTAATTGAACACAAGGGCATGGATTGTGTCAACCTTGTATAGTTCAATTTATGTTTTCTTGATCCCCAAGTAGACTGTACAGAAAATAAACATCTCATGTTTATCCTCCTGAGCATGGCCATGCATTTTGCAGTCTCACTTTATCAAGAGGCTTACAGATATAACTCATGTTACATAGGAGGGACAAATCCCATCCAGGTCACTCACATCCCACCACATAATTTATTATATGTCCAAAAACCAACTTTATGATTACCCTATTACAGGTAACGTTTGATGATAATTAAAACATATAATTCTTTATGTAGGAATCGTAGTGATTTCAGGTCGAAGGACTTCATATATAACACTTATCAATTTAAGAAACATTCATGACACTTATGTAACAATCCATGCAACGTTCTTAAGGTGGGTCTGTCCAGTACACCATTACTCTTAATGTGTACCTATGTGAGCACATGATATTTCATATCCATGATCCGTGAGATTTGATCATCAATGAACTCACATACTAGTCTAAATGCATCTTTGTCCTAAGATGATACTTGACTAGGGACTATTTTAAGAATAATTCTTCATAAGGTCTCACGATCAAGTCATCTACTTGATTTCTTATGAAGCTTAAGATTACTATTCTAAGGACAATAATTATATTCTAAAAGAATAAGTTTACCTTTATAAAATAACATGATACAAGTGATGGATGTTTGATATGAACCTTGAGGTTCTATTTTTCATGGACCTTAGAAATTTCTGAATAAAACAACAGTTTCCTTGGCAAACAATTTTTTCTTGACTTTTCAATATTTTTCTTTCAATTCTTTTCTTTTTCTTTTTCTATTTTCTTTTCTTTTTATTTCTTTTGTTTTCGAGCAGCAAATAAAATAAGATAGAAAATAAAAAATTCTAACTTTGACAAAAACGAAATTCAACCTTGAATACTTGAAAGATAAGTCACATATAATTCAAGTAGTACATATAGGAAAATAGGTTTTTGAACAAAATAGAAGAAGTAGGAAAAGTAGAAGGGATAGGAGGTGGACGTCACACTTTCAAGACTTGAAAGATAAGTCCTTGAAGATACGCACACAAAGGTAAGGAACCTTTGATAATCTTCACTCTTGACTAGCAAGAAACTTAGAGAAATCACTCTCAAGTATAAGCAAAAACTTTGTATATTTCATCTTCCTTTTCTTGCATGCATGAAGCATGTATTTATAAGGATTACAAGGTACTCAAAGGTCATGCAACCAGCTAGGTTTACACGCCTATTTCACCCCAAAATACCCTTCATGCAACTCCCATGCAACCCTAAATACATTACTAGAAATTAAATAAATTAAAGCTAATAAAACTCAATCTAAGTAAGCTTGTTTGGCCGCATTTTCCAACCAGAATTTTGGGCACATGTGGCTGCATTATTTCTTGAAATGTAACCACCAAAGATGGATTAAAATGGCCCATGAATCAGCCAATAAGTGGCCGCATGTAACAGCCCACAATCATCAAGTTTCCATTCATTTTGTAACCTCCCTCTTCATGATGATGGCCACCATCTTGATTGCTCTTCATTCCCCCATTTACTTCCTTGTTGGCACCTCTTTGAAGACTCTTTATTCAGCCATTTTTGCACATGTTGGCCGCACACTATGAGGATGTATTAGGCTTCCACGTGGCTCTAAAAATGGCCAGGTTCATGCGCACCTAGCATCCTCTTCCAACGGCTAGTAGACAAAGTTTTAATGCAATTAAACAACATTACAACTTTGTTTTGTAACCACCAGAAAATTAATCCCTTGTCTATGTAACTCCCTAATCTTTGTTGAAAGCAAATAAAATGAAATAATTCAGCAAAATGAAGGCTAAGTTGGCCGCCCACATGGCCTCATCAAATGCTCTTGATGGTTCTTCAACTTGTAGTTGCATTGATGGCAACTGACACTTCATCATTGGTCCCCCAAGTCCTTCAAGTGCCTTGTCATGGGTCATGTCCTCATCAATGTTCATAAATATATAAGTCTCTAGTGCATATTCCTAACAAACTCGAACGGAAGCGTCCAATCCAGTGGCTGAATAATGGGAGTGGTGGTGAGAGCTCTCTTGAGGTAATCAAATGCCTTTTTGCATCGCTCTCCAAAGTCAAATGTGACATCCTTCTGTAGCAAGAGACAAGGAGGTGAAAAAAGATGAAGGCATAACATTAATAGATGCTCCTAAGTCAAGGATATCATGATCAAATTTGTTGTTGCCTATAATACAGGGAATAATAAATGTCCCTAGGTCTTTGCATTTCTCAGGAATGGTAGTCACAGGTCTCCCAATGAGTGTAGACACATTCCTTCCCATGCTAATCCTCTCATTGCTCTTCAGCCACCTCCTATGAGTGCACAAATCCTTCAAAAATTTGGCATATCTCGGGATTTGCTTTATGGCCTTAAGCAAAGGTATATTGACCTCTACTTTTCTGAAAGTCTCCAAGATTTCCTTGTCAGCCTCTTCCAATTTTTTACTCTAATGCACAACTCTCTGTGGGAATGCAAGAGGGATAGAAGGCTGCTCACTGCTTGAGGAACTAGGGCTGCTCGAAGGACTAGGACTAGCTTTCTCCTGCACAGGGTGTGCTGCAGTTGTAATAATCTCAACTTCTTGCACAGACTGTTGCCTCTCAGGTGCTTTCATGCTCAAAGTTATAGCACTAACATTCTTCAAGTTGACAACTGTTTGAGCAAGAAGCTTATTTGAACCCTGAGACTGCAGCTGATTTAGAGTGGTAGCCATCTGACCAATCTGACTCTCCAGGTTCTGAATAGTCGCCTCTGTCCTCTGTTGGAAATTCAAATTATTAACTACCATCTGCCTCATCAATTCTTCCAAGGAAGGCTCACTCTTGGAAGGTGCAGTAGCTTGTGATGGAGGTTGTTGTTGTTGCTGTTGTAGGTGTGGAGGCTGGTATGCTCTGCAAGGTCTAGCAACATGAGACTGATAAGGTACACAAGGCTGATGTTACTGCTGCTGTAAAGAATTTCCCCATCTCAAATTCGGATGATTCCTCCAACCCGGATTATACCTGTTAGAAGAAAGATCCTGGTTGTATTGCTATTGTTGAGGGGGTCTGCCACTACCATAAATACTCGTAGCATATGCCTGAGGAGGTACAACACCATCACCTTCAGACTCATGCAAGGTGGGACAACTGACAAGAATCAGTGGGATGATCAGGAGAAGTACAAATCGCACATAACTTAGCAACCTTCTGAGACACTGCCAACTGCTTAACCATAAAAGCCAAATCATCTAGCTTGTTCTCCAACTTTCTATGATCAGCAACATAAGTAGTCTCCATCTCATGAACTCCTCTAGTCAAGGCCACTGAATTGCTTCTAGTACTGAACTGATGGTTATTAGAAGCCATGTTCTCAATTAACTGCCTTGCTGCAATTGGAGTTTTATCCACCAAAGCTCCTCCACTGGCTGCATCTATCATTTGTCTATCCATAGATATAAGGCCCTCATAAAAATACCGGATAAGAAGCTACTCATGAATCTGGTGATGTGGATAGCTTGCACAAAGTCTCTTGAATCTCTCCCAGTACTCATATAAACTCTCTATGTCCATTTGCCTTATACCACATATTTCCTTTTTGATTGAAGTCACTCTGGATGCAGGGAAGAATTTTTCCAAAAACAGCCTCTTCAAGTTATCCCAACTAGTGATTGATCCGAGTGGAAGGTAATACAAACAGTCCTCTACTGTGTCTTGCAGATAGAATGGAAATGCCTTAAGCTTAATATGATCCTCAGGAACTCCAGGTGGTCTCATAGTGGTACAGACAATGTGAAATTCCTTGAGGTGTTTATGTGAATCCTCACCTACAAGACCATGAAACTTGGGCAACAAATAAATCAATCCAGACTTAAGCTCACAAGGCACATCTATATCAGGATATTGAATGCATAAAAGTATGAATAGACACATCAGGTGAAGCAAGCTCTCTCAAGGTCCTCTCAGCCATGATATCAAAATCAAAATTAGAGTCAAATAAGAAGAAGAAACAGAAACATAATCACTATCACTAATACTAACAACAGAATACACACTACCAGACAATGACTAACTATCACTAGCAGAATTATGCACAAATGGAATCTTAGACTGCCTAACTAGCCTATGATATATATGATCAATTTCTAGATCAAATGGATATAAGGAACCTAGATTTGCTCTAGTCATACACCAAATGCATACAAAAATGCACAAAATGAGGCATACAAAAACATAGTAGCATATAAAGGCAGCCTATATCAAATAAGCAGAAACCAATGAAATGGATACATGGAAAGCACTATAATACCATAAGAATGAACCGCAAAAAATTTCAAAACAAAATTCAAAGCCTAACTACACAAAGTACCTAAGGTAAGAAAGTTAAAATACACAAAAAAACTTTAAAAATCCATAAAAAATAGAAAACGACCTTTTTTTACTTTCCTAGCTCAAGTTATGATTATTTGAAGTCAACAGGTCAAAATAAGCCAGTACAAAGTATAATTTCAAAATCTGGACCTATCTAAGTGCATCTGGGGTATCCAATATTCATTATTAATCCAAAGAAGTGTGGACACAAAAATTGGTGAAAAATTCAACCCACAACTATGTTAACCAGAAAGTCAGATTCAATTGCAAAAGTCAACAGTAGAAAAAGTCAACAACAACTTGATCAACTTATGCAATTCAATCCAATTCACAGCAAATCAATTCTAACTTCATCTAAACAATATCTAAACATCATACCATGACTAAACACACTAATCACAATGACTCAACACATGACACAACTCCAAACACAGATTAAACTTCACATAATGCAATGGAACAATAACAATGTAAGTGACAGAATTTGGTATTTGTTGCAAGTTGCAGACGACTACTGTTAAACTATTTTCTTTGATAGAGGTACTGCTATGACTTACTTTGATGAAATGAATGTCCATTCTGATGGTGATTTTACTTCCAATTTCAAACTGCTTTGGACGTCTTTCAAGTTCTTTTGTATTTTTTGGGATTAGCCAGGAATGTCATTTCAGTATGAAGCGGAGCTTGATGCTTTCCTTGAGTTTCTTATTTGGTGGTTCTCAATTTTGGTGGATAAGCCAACTCTAGGCATTGCTCTCATGAGCCCGAGGTACTTAGATAAGCGTGCAGTGGAATCGAGAAATAAAGGTAGGAAGGTCTGAACTGAATTTCATCTCAATCTGGACTCGCTAAGAATCATTCTCTGCTTTTCGTAGATGGGGTGATACTGAGCAGGTATTTTTTATGTTGGCCATTTTAAGCCAAAACATTGCCAACTTACAAGTCTATATGCCATTGTAGATAGGAGTAAGCACTAATTTGACTTTTTTTTCAGAGACAATTGTCACGGTGTCTGGGGGTTTTGATACAACGGATAGAATGAATTTACAGAGCTGCTTCATTTGGAAACCTATTGATATGTGCTATCACTTGTGTGATTATTTATAGATTAAATTAGCTAGCTTATCGCAAGTTGAAATGCTCATCATATAATCATTCCCTAAAAACGTTTACTGCATCCTCAGAGATGCCATTAGTTGTTTTGGTTTAAAGGATGTATAATAGATGACATCTTGAATTAAACCAGCTAGCCTTTGTACTGTTATCTCTCAAATTCACCTACATGTTTAGATCAAAACTAGAAGAGAAATTTTATTTGTACATCATATATCATTTACAATCAAGAGAGACAAAGAGATGAAAGAAAAACAAGAGAGCAAAATGTGAGATATGATGGAAAGAGATAAAGAGAAAAAAAATGTTATATAAATCGTTGTATGTTTTTGTTATGTAAATATGTTATCTCAAGTAAGAATAAGGAGCAACTAAGATTATTTATAGTTTTTTATTTTGTTTCGTATGTCTATTTCGTTTTTTATTTGGCATATGAGAAATATATAGGCTTACATGTTTATTTACCATAAAAATAAAAAATGTTTATAGTATTCACATGTGGGAATTATAATCAAAAGGAAAAAGGAAAACATTTTACTAAGGTGAGAGAGACACATATATTTTAAATAATAATAATAAAAAAAAGTAACTATGGATAATTATTTTTGTAAAGATAATTATTAAAAAATTAAAATTTAATATAATGATAAAAATCATGTAGTGGGATGTGAAAAAGTATAAGGCTCGTATCCCTCTATAATATTCGATAGATAAATAATCAAAAGTAAAGGCAAATTAAGTAATTAACCACTTATTTACTTTCATTCAATGAATATACTAATTCAATTCAATCAATTCAATGTAGGGATGTCAAAAAACCCTTATTCATGGATATTCATGGATATACCCGTAATGGGTACACGTATATTTATATAATGGGTGAAGACGAATATTATATTACCCGCCCCGCGGGTACCCGCATACTCATTATTTTATATTATTTTATGATGGTATTTTTAATATATTAACACGTAATGATATTATATAATCATTATTTATATATATAGTATAATATTATAATATATTATATAACATTTACTCTTTTTATTTTTATAAAATTTAAATTCTTAAACATTAATGTGTACCCGTGAATACCTGTAGATACCCATTACTCACATGTATGGGTATCCGTTAACGGGTATATATGACTACCCGGCCCGTTGACATCGCTGATTCAATGTGATGAATGTGAATATACCAAAACCGACTACAACTAATTCTACTTCGTTCAATTCTCAGTGTGTTGGAGCGCTGAAAAATATTATTTTGGCGCCAAAATTTTCACATTCCGAATACACATCCTTTAGACTATAGCCGTTTATACGTCACAAAACCTTTTTCTATTTTTCTCTTTACTGCAGAGTGAAGATGAATCGCCAGAAATCTATACTTTCATTCTTCCAGAAAACCGCGCCGGAAAACCCCATTTCCGGCAGCAAGCGAGCTCCCGCTTCGACGGTTCAGAGAACCAACGGCAATGTCACGGCCGTCTTCAAACCACTACTGTCGGCCGATGATGTCAGTGGAACCGACACGCCGCCGGAGAAGGTTCCACGTCAGGTTTTGCCGGCGAGCTTCGCGCGAAACGAGAACAACTTTGGCTCGAACCTCTTTGAGAGTATCATGCATAAATTCGTCAAGGCTGATGATGGTGAAAGAGTTAGTCAGAGGTACGTGTCGTTTTTTTATCCTTCTCCGAATCGTTATGTTAGGGTTTTCCTTCATGGAAATGCGGGAAAATGGAATGTGTTGTTCCTACTTCCTAATATTTCAATATTTTTTCCTATTGGATTCTTATTCATTCGCATCATTGGCAAAACACTGATGCAGTTTGTTTCGGTAGTTTATTGGAAAATAATGTTAAGGAAATGACATTGAAGCTTCATTTTTAGAATGACCAATGATTTGGAACTATTCAGCAGAATTGATACAATATTGTAGATTGAATTGAAGCATGATTAGGCATTTTTGAATTTAAAAATACATCAGAATTTCATTGTTTACAAGTTAGACAGTACTGAACATAAGATGCAGTTGAAATTGAATGTCGAAACTGAAGCAGTTCATATATCAAAATGAAACGTGCTGTGTATTGGATGCTAAAATGTTCTTATGTGCGAGTTTTTACAGGATCCAATCATCAAATGATAGTTTCCCAAAATCTTCTGCATCATCAGGAATATGTACTGATACTAACCGTAAAGGGCTGCACAAGGAAGAAGCGGCTTTTGAACCTTTGGTGAAAGTGAAAAATAATGCTGTAAATTTCAAGCAAAAGGTTAACCAGGAAAACATGGCCCTGGCTGAAATAGATGATGATATTACTGGACCTGAAACCCCAGGGATGCAGCCTCTTGCTTCTCATGCAAAGCGAAGTCGAGACTATGGATCCAAGTTTTGTTCCTTGCGGGATTCTGGCAAACGAGTCAGATTCCTTGACGATTCAACAACTCTGAACATGACTAAGAAGGAAGCAGAAGTGGCTAGCAAGTTTGAATGGCTCGATCCCTCTCGAATCAGGGATGCCAATGGAAGAAGGCCCAATGATCCTTTATATGACAGGACGACACTTTATGTACCTCCAGAAGTTTTGAAAAAAATGTCAGCATCGCAGAAACAGTATTGGAGTATCAAATGTAAATATATGGATGTTGTGCTATTCTTTAAAGTGGTTAGTCAATCAAGTACTTTAAATACTAACGTCTTAATTCCTTTGCTTCCTATTAGTTAATATTTATTTATTTTTTAAAGTATGCCAAATATAATGGTTAACACAGGGAAAATTTTATGAGCTTTATGAAATGGATGCGGAAATTGGCCATAAGGAGCTGGATTGGAAAATAACCATAAGTGGAGTGGGAAAATGTCGGCAGGTGATTTCAAATTTATATTTTTTGTCTCTTGACCTATTTCCTTTTTGTTTGTCTCTTAATATGAGTGGTTTTTACTTGCTCATTCAGGTTGGTATATCTGAAAGTGGGATTGATGATGCCGTTCAAAACCTGGTTGCTCGTGGGTAAGGATGGAATGGATTTGATTTGATAGTTGATACCCAAGTGGAGCTTTTGTGCAGGATATAGATGATCAATCCTAATTCTAGACAGATTAGACTATATGCATTGAATCTCAATAATAAATTTGCATCTTGATTTCCTAGTTATTATGTTGTAGACTTACTATGCTTTTTCAATGTGAAGATATAAGGTTGGACGAGTGGAGCAGTTGGAGACAGCTGAAGAAGCAAAAGCTAGAGGAGCTAACTCTGTACGATTTTTCTTGCTTGTAGTTGTGTTGGCTACCTAGCTTCATGATGTTCAATGCAGATGTTTTCGTTGTTTGGCTATGCTTGATGAGTTATGCTTCAATGAATTGCATTTTTTTTTGTATGTATTCTGTAGCCCATTATACCTGCACTAGTGATTATTCTGGGCCTCTATTTCTTCAGATAACGTTCTGAACTTCTCATGTTTTACTTTAATGGAATCCAATATTACAAAAGGCAACTTTTTAGGAAGTTCCTTATTGATATATACTGCAGACAGTAAACTTGGCAGGACCGGCTGTTGTCATTTGAAAATGTTCCTCTCATGTTCATTTAAATCGTTAAAACTTACTTCAGATCTGTCTTTGTTTAATATTGTATCCAGTGTCCTTAATGTTTTTGAAATGATTGCTTCTTTGCATGGTATGACTCTCACCACCAAATTGCAGGTTATTCGGAGAAAATTAATTCAGGTAGTCACTCCATCGACCACTGTGGATGGTAATATTGGCCCTGATGCCAATCATCTTCTTGCAATAAAAGAGGTTCTCACTTCTCACTTTGCTGACTTATTCATTTTCTGTATGCTACTATAAGTATCTGTAATGGATGGTTATGTTGAATGTTAATACTTTGAATATTAACATGGTCATACATTGTATATTTTCTTCAGGGGAACAATGGCTTGGATAATGGTTCAGTCACGTATGGGTTTGCTTTTGTTGATTGTGCTCGTCTTAGGTTTTGGGTTGGTTCTATTGATGATGATGCATCCTGTTCTGCTTTGGGGGCTTTATTGATGCAAGTATGCACAAAATACTCCTTTCTTTACCATTCCTGTTTTATGTTTAGGTTCTGTGAATAATCATTCAGATTTGTCAACTTGTTAGCTAACTTGATTGTGGAAATGGGGTTTTAGGTGTCACCCAAGGAAGTCATATATGAAAACAGAGGTGAACAGTCTTATTGCTATGCCTTTAACTTGAATACACTTCAATTCTGAATGTTGTATAAGATTATTACCTCGTGTTAAAATGTGATGTTTTACAGGGTTGTCCAAAGAAGCTCAGAAAGCACTTAGAAAATTCTTATTAAATGGTGAGATGTGATCTTTCATTGTGGTTTAGTGATACACTATATGATCTTGATATCTTTATATAATTTTAAATGGGTGTTTATACTTTCTTTACTATGCTTTTTCTTTGAACTTGGAAGCTGTATTTTAATTACAAGACTACTTGGAAAATAATAATTTTGCAGAGTTTTGTATAAGAAGTTAATAACAAAAGTACAAAACATCTTGTGGTGGTCAATTATTGTGAGTTATCCCTTGGTACATTTAGTTTTAGCTTTGATTTAAAGATAAGCAATGTTTTAATATTTACACTATAATGCTTTTTGAATGACCTAGATAGTTAATGCTTGTACTTGTACTGTATCCCTACTTTTCTATGATATTTGGAAATATGTATAAAACAAAACAGATTCATAGCAATTCAGGCTACCTGTTCCAGTATGAAATTAAGCTAATCTGGATATTATCTTCATCTTTGTAATATACCTGCAAACAGTACATACGTACATTTCATAGTCTGTGTTTTACTTGCTGAATTACTGATAATTTGTTCTTCAATTAAAAGAAACAACAAAGATTATTCTTGTAACATTCAATCTTTCCTGTGTTATCAATGTCAATAATTTGACTGAGACAAATTGCATTAGGAATAATTTGGATTTTGCAAAATTTTGCACTTCATTGCAGTTAGATATTTTGGCATAATATCAACTTTTTATTGGATAAAGTTTTCAAAAATATCCGTTTACTGTGCTGAGTTGAATTTAATCTCATTATTGGTTTCTGTTCTTCTTGCAGGTTCCACAACACTACAGTTGACTCCAGTGCAATCGATCACTTACTTGGTGAACTCTGAATATAATGATTTAATTCACTCAAAGGGATACTTCAAGGGGTCGTCTCATTCACTGGATCGAGTGCTGAGCAAAGTCATTCATCATGAAATCACCTTGTCTGCTCTTGGTGGGCTAATTGGTCATCTAGATAGATTGATGGTATACTTTTTTGTGCTTACTATGATGTCCTTCTCGACAGGGTTAGTACTTATGTTGTTTATGATGATTAATCTTTTCTTCTTTCTATACAGTTAAATGATATTGTACAGAATGGGGATATATATCCATACCAACTTTACAAGGGTTGCCTCAAAATGGATGGTCCAACATTGATTAATCTAGAAATCTTTGGCAATAATGAGGATGGTGGAAAATCAGGTAAGTGCCTGTTCTATTGAGCACTCTTAACCTTCTAATATATTTTCGTTGGAATTTTCAGTATGAAAGCCTGAAATCTTTTCTGCTTGAGTTCAGGTACATTGTACAAATATCTCGATAACTGTGTGACTTCATCTGGAAAGCGGCTTCTTAGGAACTGGATCTGCTGTCCATTAAAAGATGCTGAAGTAATTAATAGCAGGCTTGATGTAGTGGATGATCTAATGGCTTGCCCAGAGATTGTGTCACATATTGCTCAACATCTTCGCAAGCTTCCAGATTTGGAACTATTGCTTGGCCGAACTAAGTCCAGCCTTAAATTATCAAGCCCTCTCTTACTGCCCTTGTTGGAAAAGAAAATACTAAAGCAGAGGGTGAGTTGTTTTACTGTTTTTTATCCTAATTTGTAAATGATATGCTAATTATTTCGTACTCTCATGTCTGAACAATTTTTCTTCACTCATTTTTTGAGCTAACTTCATTTTAATGTCAAAGAAACATATTGGTATGCTGGAAACATCTCATCTTAATATGGACAGATGTTTCTTGTATGCAAATTACTTAGTTGCATATTTCATGTCACGGGGAATGGGGGTTGGACCGTTGGAGACTAAATTAGTTAGAAGGAAAGGCATCCGGTACACATAAACACTGAACTGGAATTGGAAAAACTTATCTACACTATAAGAAAAAAGTCTGATCATATTGTTATTGAAAAGTTTTGTCCAAGTTTGGTAACCTATCTACATATTTAGGATTTTCAGACCATAATTTACAATATGTAGAAAATCTGTACTAAAGATTATAGAATGATCTTTGTTGTGCTGCTTTCCTGTTATATAGTGCACAACTGCACATGACCAATTTTCAATGTAATACAGGTGAAAGTGTTTGGGTCACTTGTGAAAGGCCTTCGGACTGCTTTGAGTTTGTTGCTTCTTCTACAGAAAGAGCAGCCTCTAATATCATCCTTGAACAAAGTTTTTAAACTTCCAATTCTGACTGGTTGTAATGGGCTCAATCAATTTCTTACTCAGTTTGAAGCAGCTGTAGATAGTGACTTCCCAAATTACCAGGTATTTTTCTTTCTTAATGCACTTTTAAATAATATGAACTAAAACTTCCTATGCATATTCCTCCTAGCCGAGGAGCTATGCCTGAATAGGTATTATTGAAGTTGTTAATCTGGAATATAGTTGGTTGGAAACTGGCATGTACCATCAGTTGGCATGTGGTCAATTTTTCATTAATTATATGGTCATTTTTTGAGAACATATGCAATTGTGTGTTATCCTTGAACTAGTTTTTTGTTATTAGGGTGATGGTTGGAATAGAATGTTTCACTTGAGTACATATCTGACCTTATTTTGGTGCCAGAATCATAATGTTACAGATTCAGATGCTGAAACACTCACAATACTTGCTGAATTACTTTTGGAGAAAGTTGCTGAATGGTTTCAAGTTGTTCATGCCATCAGTTGCATTGATGTACTACGATCTTTTGCTATTACTTCTAGCTTTTCATGTGGAACTATGTCTAGGCCTGTCATAGTACCAACATCAAAAAATACAAGTAAAGATGGAGGACCTGTGCTCAAAATGAAGGGATTATGGCATCCATTTGCCCTTGGAGAGAGTGGATGTTTGCCTGTTCCGAATGACATAATCCTTGGAAAGAATGAAGACAGGCATCATCCTTGCACGTTGTTGTTGACTGGACCAAACATGGGTGGAAAGTCAACTCTCCTACGTGCTACCTGTCTAGCTGTTATTATGGCCCAGGTTCTCTTTTTCAACACTCTACCTGATTAAGCTACACATCACTGATGAGTAGTTACTTTTGTTTTAAACTATTTTGATCTCACTTAATCGAAGCTATGATACAATGAAAGAAAAACTAAACTTTTTTTCCCCTCCCACTAGGGAAAAATATTGCACAATTTGGAAACAGATTTGTCATTGTATTTGTAAAAGTGGAGAATATGATTGCTGAATTGCTTGAGGAAATATACCTCAGCAGCTGAATATTTATATACATGATTTACACTCACTAATAAAGGAAACATAGGAAATATAATCTGTACAAAATAAGGAAACATAGACCTATACAAAAATAAGGAAATACAACTATACAAATCAACACCTAATGTAGTTTTCTAGTTTCCATAAATACATTTATTCTATTCTAATTTCCCTAAATAGGAGATATTCTCTAACACTCCCCCTCAAGCTGGAGCATACAAATCATATGCACCAAGCTTGCCACAAAGAAATTGTATTCGAGGACCTCGAAGGGACTTTGTCAAAATGTCAGCTAGTTGATCATTAGAGTTAACAAACTCAATGACAACTTCCTTGGAAAGAACCTTTTCCCTGATAAAGTGGCAGTCAATCTCTATATGCTTTGTTCTTTCATGAAAGACTGGGTTGGACACAATGTGGAGTGCAGCTTGGTTATACAATATAACTTCATCTCGTTAATGTTACCAAACTTCAATTCACTAAGCAACTGTTTTACCCAGATGAGTTCACAAGTAACCAATGCCATAGCACGATATTCAGCCTCAGCACTTGATCGAGCAACTACTTGTTGTTTCTTACTCTTCCAAGATATGAGGTTTCCACCTACAAAGACACAATAACCTGAAGTGGAGCGTCTATCAATGGGAGAACCAACCCAGTCTGCATCTGAATATCCGACAACATGAATGTTTCCTTTGTCTTCATAAACCAACCCTTGACCAGGAGCATTTTTAATGTATCTCAGAATTCGAGTTACTGCATTCCAGTGATCAACGCAAGGGGATTGCATGAACTGACTTACTACACTGACTGCAAAAGAGAGATCCGGTCTGGTTATAGTAAGATAGTTTAGTTTCCCAATTACCTTTCTATACCTGCCAGGATCTTGATAGAGCTCCCCCTGATCTGGTAACAACTTGCTATTTGGATCCATGGGAGTGTCAACAGGCTTACAATTTATCATTCCCGTTTCCTCCAATATATCTAAAGCATACTTCCTTTGTGAAATTGTAATACCACTTCTTGACTGAGCAATCTCCAAACCAAGAAAGTACTTTAGTTTACCCAAATCTTTGGTTTGAAAATGATCAAATAAATGTTTCTTTAACCGAGATATTCCCTCATGATCATCACCTGTAATGACTATATCATCCACATAAACCACTAGATAAATACACTGACCAACTGAATTATGTTGATAAAAAACTGAATGATTAACTTCACTGCGAGTCATACCAAACTTTTGTACCACTATGCTAAACTTCCCGAACCAAGCTCGAGGAGACTGTTTCAAACCATAAAGAGATCTCTTCAACTTACACACCAAGCCAGACTCCCCCTGAGCAACAAACCCAGGTGGTTGCTCCATATAGATTTCTTCTGCAAGGTCTCCATGAAGGAATGCATTCTTGATGTCTAGTTGAAGTAATGGCCGATGGCGAATGGCTGCCATGGCAAGAAGAAGTCTAACAGAAGCCATCTTAGCGACAGGAGAGAATGTGTCGCTATAATCAAGGCCATATGTTTGAGTATATCCCTTAGCAACCAAACGAGCTTTAAGACGATCAATACAACCATTTGAATCAACTTTCACAGCATATACCCATCTGCATCCTACAACTTTCTTTCCTGGAGGAAGGTGAACGAGATCCCATGTGCCACTATGCTCAAGAGCAGTCATTTCATCAATCATAGCTTGCCTCCATCCCGAATGAGAAAGCGCTTCATTGTCACTTTTAGGAATAGGAATAGAGGACAAAGAAGATACAAAGGCATAATATGATGGTGATAAACGATGAAAACTTAAAAAGTTGTAGATGGGATGAGGATTTTGAGTGGATCGAGTACCTTTCCGGAGAGCAATGGGAAGATCATCACTTGATTGTGATGACTTTGGCAGGTTCGTGATAGGAGAAGCCGTTGGAGTTGAGCATGAATCACTAGGACCTTCTATTATGTCTTCTGTTGATGGAAGAACTTGTGTTCTTCGTTGATATGTGATGAGAGGGTGCTGTGAAGGAACTGACTGAGTCTCTCCAGACTGGACAGGTGAAGAACCAGGTGACAAAACCTGCAAAGGAGACAGAGGTGGACCAAAATAGGGAATCGGTAATACATCAGAGATTGTATTAGGTTCAACAGAAGAGGTGAAGTATGGTGTTCCTTCAAAGAATGTTACATCTGCAGAAATATACCAACGACGGGAGGAAGGACAATAACACCGATATCCTTTTTGTAGCCTGGAATAACCTAAAAAGACACATTTGATAGCACGAGGAGACAATTTATCTGTACCAGGAGAGAGGTTATGAACAAAACAAGTACAACCAAACACACGAGGAGGGACAACATATAGAGACTTTGTAGGAAACAATAATTTGTGAGGTACTTGGTTATTAATAACAGAAGAAGACATACGATTAATGAGATAACAAGCTGTTAAAACAGCATCCCCCCAAAAATGTAGAGGCATATTTGTATGTAATAACAAAGTTCTGGATGTCTCAATAAGATGACGATTTTTTCTTTCAGCCACACCATTTTGTTGAGGTGTGTGGGGACATGTAGACTGATGTAGAATACCATGAGATGACATAAATGATGAAAATTCATGAGAGAAATATTCTTTGGCATTGTCACTCCTTAAGATCTTAATTGATTTTCCAAATTGGTTTTGTATTTCAATATAGAATGACTTGAAGATAGAAAATAATTCAGACCGTTCTTTCATAAAAAACAACCAAGTAAACCTAGAAAAGTCATCTATAAAGGTGACAAAATACCTGAATCCTAATGAATTAGAGACACGACTTGGACCCCATATATCAGAATGAATATCAGCGAAAGGTTCTATTTGATTCTGAACCTGAGCAGGAAAGGAAGAATGAGTATGCTTCCCGAGTTGACATGACTCACAATTTAGGGACTTCAATTTTGAAAGACATGAAACCATTAGTTGAAGTTTCTGCAGACTGGGATGACCTAGACATTGATGAAGAAGGTGGGGAGACTCAGTAGCAGCACATACTGTTGGAGACGTGGTCTTCAAATAGTAGAGTCCTTGCAATTCACGTCCTACACCAATCGTCTTCCCCGTACCGCGATCCTGAATAATGAAAGAGTCAGAATCAAAGGTGACTGAGCAATTAAGTGAATGAGTGAGTTGACTCAAGGAAATCAAAATAAAGGGACATCCAGGCATGAATAGGACAGATTTTAATGAGATAGATTCAGTGGGAGAAACATGACCAATGCCTTGGACTGGTACTTTAGAACCGTTAGCAAGAGTAATAGAGCGAGAAATCTCAAGTAAAGGAGAAGAAAATAGTGACCGATTACCAGACACATGGTCGGAAGCACCAGAATCAATAACCCAAGATGTCGGATTATGATTGGTATGAGATATACAAACTGTAGGATTACCGGTATGAGCAATTGTAGTTGTGGCTGACTGATTTTGTTTGGCTGCCCTCCACTGCATATACTCCTGGATTTCAGCTTTGGACAAAAAAATAGGTTGCTTTCCTGTCACAACTTCAAAAAAGGATGTGGATGATGCCATTATAACGATTGCGAAGAAGACCAACGGATTGAGATATGACTTTTAGGGTATTTGACCCCCAAAACGGACAGAGAAGGCCTGGACGAAGCTGACGGGACCGGCGGCGAAGCAAACAGAGGCCTGGAAGGCGGCGCGCTGACAAGGATAGCGGACGGTGACGACGCGTGAGGAAGCAGACGGCGGCGCTGTTTTCGGGGATCAATAGATCGGCTCCTTCTGTGTCTGTTGCTGACGTTTCGGTTGCCGGACGGTGACTTCACGGTGGTCGGACGGTGACTGCAGGTGGCCGGATGTTTCTGGACAGTGGACTGTTAGAGAGGGACAGGGACAACGGGCAGCGGACTAGGATTCTGATGACGGACAGCGGACTAGGATTCTGACTTTTATCAGGCCCACAGGAAGTGAGCTCTTGATACCATGTAAAAGTGGAGAATAGGATTGCTGAATTGCTTGAGGAAAAATACCCCAGCAGCTGAATATTTATATACATGATTTACACTCACTAATAAAGGAAACATAGGAAATATAATCTGTACAAAATAAGGAAACATAGACCTATACAAAAATAAGGAAATACAACTATACAAATCAACACCTAATGTAGTTTTCTAGTTTCCATAAATACATTTATTCTATTCTAATTTCCCTAAATAGGAGATATTCTCTAACAGTATTTAAACAGATATTGAGGTTGCTGATGTGTGATATTATAAAACCTCAAGGGACATGCATGTTAAATTTTATACATTTTACTGTTAGATTGTTCTGGGGCCTCTTATATAATATGCCTCTGGTGTCTTTGCAGCTAGGCTGTTATGTGCCATGTGAAAATTGTGTTCTCTCCGTTGTGGATATCATCTTCACACGGCTTGGAGCCACAGATAGAATCATGTCAGGCGAGAGTAAGTACTCTGACAAGAAATCATTCTTTATGGTTACATCTTACATGGCATGCAATATGCATGCACATTAGAGTGCTGCCTACCTAAACACATCAATGCTTCCGTTGATAGGATTTTTCAGCACTTGGAAAATGCAGAATTGTGGTCCTAAAAGATGTGCATGTGTACAGATACAGTTTTCACCCCTTGACTTTATGATTGCCAATTCCAACAAACTTTGTTTCTGTTTACAGGTACCTTCTTTATTGAGTGTACAGAAACTGCATCGGTGCTGCAGAATGCCACTCAAGATTCTCTTGTTATCCTTGATGAATTGGGTCGGGGAACAAGCACTTTCGATGGCTATGCCATTGCATATGCTGTGAGGCTCTGCCCTTTACTATTATTTTCTGTCTTTTAAAATGAAATTTTTTGTTCTATTTTTAAGTACTGCTGTCCTATATTTACTCTGAGGTGAACATACTCAAAATGTAAACGTGCTTTTGAGTGCTCAGTGATAAAGGCAAAGAAAGAAAAACTGTGTAACATTGGCACTATGTTTCCTAGTAATGGGGGCACCATGGAAAGAAAATGAACTTGTCGGATACGACTGTTTTAAGATTCTTCCATTATCCTGTAATTTTGCTCCAGGCACGGTAAAACATTTTAGGTCGCTATTACTATGACCTCAAGTGATTCATTACTTAGATAATGTTTAAGTATTCTTGTCTCTTTTGATAATTCTCTGGAATTCCACAGGTATTCCGGCATCTGATTGAAAAGGTCAACTGTCGCTTGCTATTTGCCACACATTACCATCCACTCACGAAAGAGTTTGCCTCTCATCCACGTGTTACAATGCAACACATGGCCTGTGCTTTCAAGTCAAAATCTGATAACTATTCCAAAAGTGATCAGGAGCTAGTCTTCCTGTATCGGCTTGCCTCTGGAGCTTGTCCTGAGAGCTACGGGTTGCAGGTTGCCCTCATGGCTGGAATCCCAGAAGAGACGGTAAACATTGCTTCAAAGGCTAGCCAACAGATGAAAACGTCAATTGGAAAAAGTTTTAGGTCAAGTGAACAGAGATCAGAGTTCTCAACTCTTCATGAAGAATGGTTGAAGACCTTAGTGTCTATTTCACAAATAGAGGATTGTGAATCTTTTGATGAAGATCTTTTAGATACATTATTCTGTTTGTGGTATGAACTAAAAACTTCATTTAGACCAGGCAACTAAATATGTCATATGTGCAGAGCAGGTAGGGTCATTAATCTAACTTTTTTAGGGCTGCTTGTCAAATTATACTTAATACGTTAGTGATTAAGCACATTTATTTTCATTTTGGGATACTGAAGGCTTCTGTTGTTTTGAAAGAAATTTGAACAATAAAAAATATGCGATGGAAAGACTAAAGAGTTAAGAGAATGCATTAATGTATACATGCTTTTTTATTTTTATTATTATTATTATTATTTACTGCTATAAAGATCCATCTATCCACATTTTTTACTGTTTATAAAAAAGATTTATTAAGAAAAAAGTAAACCTATATAATATGATGACTATTGTACTGAAAGTACTTTATTATTATTCTCTTTTAAATTAAATTATAACTACCATTTTTTTTTTCAAAATATGGTATAATTGGAATAGGAAAAATTGATACCAAAATAACTATCCTCCCTATATATTTGTTAGGCTTGGGGAACTTATTGGTGTAAATTAAACAATGTTTTTAAAATCAGACAGGTGGTGAAGGCACCGGTTCACGGTTCAATGGTTCAACCATAGTCGAATCGGTAATAATTAAATATATAATTTTAATATTATATAATATTTTAAGTAATAAAATAACATAAAATTATAAAGAAATCAAGATATATAAGATTATAAATAAATATAAATGATCTTATTATATATATTATAAGATAAAAAATTAATAATTGACTAAATAATAAATATTTATGTGTAATCCTTAAAAATTTAATCTTATTTATCACAAAAATATTTTAGATTAAATAAAAATACAAAAAAATAAAAAAAAAGAATTTATGACACCGGTTTTCATTGGTTCTTGGTCGGTTCGACAGGTTCTTGACTGGTTCCCATCGGTTCTGGAACAGCCGGTTTTTAGCATGATATGGACCGGTCACCAAACCGGTTCCCAGTCGGACCGGTTGAACCGGCTGGTCTGGTCCGGTTTTTATATCTATTAAATTAAATATAGCAATAGACATCAAGGTGGATCTATTAAAGCTAGATCTATCAATGGAGTAGCACAACCATCAAAAGAGATGTGAATGGTAGAAAAAGTAAAACCGAATATACATGGAAAGTCCTTCAAAACTCCGAAAAATATTCTAATATTTTGATATTTTTAAGGATAATTACAATATCATTTCCACACTCTTCTATATAAGAGATACAAATATAGTGTTTACCATTGAGACCCACCCCTATTCAAATACTACATGTATCAAGGAGTACTAGAGATATTTCCCACAATCGCTTTTTGGGTTTGCTCTCACTGTATTTTTGTCTCTCACTTTTATTCCTGGGTTGTTTGGCTTGGTTTGATCTATAGAGATATCTATTTATAGAGGTCTTGAAACCGTGTGTCTACTATTTATTTTTCAACTCTTGCGTCACTGTGTACTTTTTGGCTACACTGTGCATTTTGCCGTTACTTCTGCATTTGCTTTCCGTCTAAATTTGGATAAACCTTGAATAACTTCACATACATTCCATTTTCTTCGTCTTATATGGTTGAACGCTACAATATCCTTTATTAATAGTATAAATAATTATTATAATTATTATTATTATCATCAAAACCTATTATTATTCTCAACAATCTAAAAGTCGGTCATTCAACAACCATTGGGAGCTTGACAATAAGGATCTTTTCTCTGATTTTGTCATATTGAATTGAGTATATAACATTGGTAGAAGTATATAATTTCTTTTAGGTATTTTGAACTTCATTCCAAATGTGGGATATGAAAGTTAAAAAGCTCAAAGTTGTGGATAGTTTCACTTTAGAGGGGAGATGTGTATTGGTGATTATTATGTTCATTCCATGCATATCATAGTAAAAAGCGGAACAAATGGAAATGAAAATGCTGAATCAAATGTTATTCTTCTTTTATGGTTATACTACTAGGAGTATATGTACCAAGGAAACTTGGGCTTGATTTCCTTAAGCCCTACCATCATATAGATATTCTATCATCATATAGATATTCTCAATGGGATTTAAAGTATTATACATGATTTGAAAAAAAAAAAAATGGTATGGACAAACAAAAAGTGCCATCGGCCATTGGGGCAGGAACGCTCCGAAATTTAATTTGATTTAATTTATATATATAATTTTTTTGTATAATGGAGTTAAGAGATATAAATCTAGGATTACATTCAAATTATCCAAATCCTCTAATTATATACATGTCACATTGAATCGATAGGATTCAATCTTCTCATAAATGTTAGTTAGAAGTCTAATATTGAAATTTAAACTTAACTCTAAGAGTAATTTTAATATCTTATGATAGTTTCATTTTGTATATAATTCAATTCATACTTAAAATGAAAAATTAAGAATAATGTTTTTAAAACTAGCCGTTCACGTGGCATCCCCCCCCTAAATATTTATCTGTAACCATAAAAAATTGCAGTAAGACAATAACACAAAACAAATTAAATCTACCACTTGTTTACCAAACAATCTGGCAATCTTTTATCCCATGATTCTTTGTAGTCCTCACACAGACACGAAACTCTCTCTCCTTTGTACTCGGTCTTCTCCACTCTCTCACTGCACCCTTCACCTACTACTGACCAAGTATTCCCCCAAACAAAACCACTCCCTTTCATCATACAATCCCTAAACACACCAAAATGGACTTTCCCTTTTTGGCAAAAACACCACTTTCTGTTACACATCAATTGGTGTGTGAAAATTATGAGCCACATAAAAATCTGAAGCAAACAAAGTGCAAATTTCAATATTCACATACACAAAAACAAAGATCAAAAGTAAAATATGTAAATTTGAGTGTGAACTCACCCACATCCTTATTCTTTATGGTTAACCATTTTTATCTTCATGCATGAAATGATGGAGAACTTGGATGATTTCATGAACGGAGAAGAAGATGATCACAAGAAGAAGAAGGATTCAACCAAATTCAAAAGAAAACAACTTGGACTCTCATGCATGTTAAACACCGAAGTTGGTGCTGTTTTAGCAGTGATACGTCGTTGCCCTGAATTCAACCCTCTTTACAACATCTCTTCCTCTGAAGAGAGCTATGATTCTTCTTCCATTGTGAGTTCCTTAAGGTCCCTTCGCTCTCTCATCTTCAACCCTCAACAAGAATGGCGCACCATTGACCCTTCTATATACCTTTCTCCTTTCATTGATGTTATTCAAAGCGATGATGTACCTGCCTCTGCCACTGGTGTTGCACTCGCTGCCATTCTCAAGATTCTCAAGTTTGAAGTGTTTGATGAAAAGACCCCAGGTGCAAGAGAAGCCATGGAATCAATTGTGGCTGGGATAACAAGCTGCAGGCTAGAGAAATCAGATCCTGCTTCTGAAGATGCTGTGATGATGAAGATATTGCAGGTTTTGGCAGGGATTATGCAACATAAAGCTTCAATTTTGCTCTCTGATCATGCTGTTTGCACCCTTGTGAATGCTTGTTTTCAGGTTGTTCAACAATCAGTGAACAGGGGTGATTTGCTTCAGAGGAGTGCTAGGTACACCATGCATGAGCTTATTCAGGCTGTGTTTTCAAGGTTGCCTGAGATTGACATTAAGGAGAGTGAAGGTGGGGAATCTGAATCAGATATGGAGGATGCTGATGATGATGGGGATTTGGAGTATGGATATGGGGTTCGTTGTGCTATTGATATATTTCATTTTTTGTGTTCTTTGTTGAATGTTGTGTCAATAGTTGATTCAGATGGGTCTACTTCTCATACTGCTGATGAAGATGTTCAGATTTTTGCATTGGTTTTGATCAACTCTGCTATAGAATTGAGTGGGGATAAGATAGGGAAGTACCCAAAGCTTTTGAGGATGATCCAAGATGACCTGTTGCATCATTTGATTTACTATGGGACATGGTCTAGCTCGTTTGTATTGTCCATGATTTGCAGCACTGTGTTGAATGCCTATCACTTTCTGCGAAGGTAAGTTTTTTTTTTTTTTTTTTTTTTTTTAAGGAAAGAAAGAACAAAAGGTTAAAGAGGGTTTGATTGCTTGAGGGAGAGAGAGTGAAAACATTTTCAATGTTTTTGTATTTTTTTCTTTTTTGGTAGGTTTATTCGTTTCCAATTAGAAGCCTTCTTTGGATATGTGCTGTTTAGAGTTGCACTTCTTGGAAGCTCAATTCCACTTCAAGAAGTTGCAGTTGAAGGAATGATAAATTTCTGCAGACAACCAACATTCGTTGTTGAAGTTTATGCAAACTATGATTGTGATCCATGTTGCCGGAATGTGTTTGAGGAGGTTGGTAGGTTGCTTTGCAAGCATTCATTTCCAGCTAATGGTCACCTCACAAGTTTGCACATCCAAGCCTTTGAAGGACTACTTATTATGATTCACAACATTGCAGATAATATTGACAAAGATGACAGAAACCCTTTGGGTTCCTACTCAATTCAATTGACTGAGTATAAACCATTTTGGGAGGAAAAAGAAAAAGAAGATGATTTGGAAGCTTGGGTGGAACATGTAAGGATGAGGAAAGTGATGAAAAAGAAATTACTAATAGCTGCAAACCATTTTAACAGAGATAATAAGAAGGGTCTTGAGTACTTGAAGCATGCTAAATTAATCTCAGATCCTCCAGATCCAAAGGCATATGCTTACTTCTTTCGTTACACTCCTGGCCTAGACAAGAAGACAATAGGGGAATATCTTGGTGACCCTGATAGTTTCTACATCCAAGTTCTAAAAGAATTCACTGAAACCTTCCATTTCAATGGCATGGTTCTTGACACTGCACTGAGGTTTTATCTAGAGAGTTTTTGGTTGCCAGGAGAGTCACAAAAGATTCAAAGGATACTGGAAGCATTTTCAGAGAGATTCTTTTATCAGCAATCCTCAGACTTATTTGCAAGCAAGGACACTGTTCTTATCTTGTGCTACTCCCTCATCATGCTTAATACTGATCAACACAATCCCCAAGTCAAGAAAAAGATGACAGAAGAGGAATTCATTAAGAACAATAGAGCAATCAATGCAGGACAGGATTTACCTAGAGAGTATCTCTCTGAGCTTTTTCAATCTATTTCCAGTTATGCAATAGCCCTTGCTCAAACTACTGTGTCATTAGACATGAGCCCAAGTAGGTGGATTCAGCTCATAAACCTATCCAAAGTATCGCCAGCTTTGATACAATGTGACTTTGATCGTAGATTGTGCAGAGATATGTTTGCTTGCATTGCTGGTCCATCAGTGACTGCTCTTTCATCATTCTTTGAGCATGCTGATGAAGAGGAGCTGCTCCATGAATGCATTGAAGGGTTATTCTCAGTTGCAAGGATAGCTCAGTATGGACTAGAAGATACTCTTGATGAGCTCATAACATCATTTTGCAAATTCACTACACTACTAAATCCTTATGCTTCTACAGAAGAGACCATGTTTACCTTCAGCCATGATTTGAAACCAAGATTGGCAACGGTTGCTGTTTTCACCATTGCAAATGATTTCAGAGACTCAATTCGAGGAGGTTGGAAGAACATAGTAGATTGCTTGTTAAAACTCAAAAGGCTCAAACTACTACCCCAATCTGTCATTGATTTTGAGGCACAAGGGGATGCCCCAACAACACCTGATGAACCAGGTGTCATTTCTCCAAATGATGAACATAAATTTGGCAGCCAGAGATTTTCTAACATGATCACTCGTTTTTCACTTCTTTCACCAGAAAACATGGAAGATGGTTTGACTCTTGGTAGTGAATTTGAACAGAACCTCAAAATGATAAAAATGTGCCAAATTGGTAGCATCTTCAGCAATTGTTCAAACATCCCCAAAGACTGCTTACATAACCTTGGGAGATCATTGATATTTTCAGCTGCTGGAAAAGGCCAAAAGTTTAGCACACCTGTTGAGGAAGAAGAAACTGTTGTGTTCTGTTGGGATTTGATCACTGCAATAGCTTTATCTAATGTTCATAGATTCCACTTATTTTGGCCAAACTTCCATGAGTATCTGCTAGCAGTTGCTCAATTTCCCATGTTCTCCCCAATCCCATTTGCAGAAAAGGCTATTTTAGGCCTTCTCAAGGTTTGTCTCAAGCTCTTTTCTACCCCAAGAGAAGACAAACTAGCCGAGGAGCTCATTTTCAAGTCTATAACTTTAATGTGGAAGCTTGATAAAGAGATCCTAGATACATGTCATGAGATCATATCACAATCAATGAGCAAAATAATCATTGAATACCCTGCAAACTTGCAGACTGGATTTGGATGGAAGTCAGTACTGAATTTGTTATCAGTTGCATGGAGGTATCCTGAAACCTATGATGTGGGAATTGAGGCCTTGATTGCATTATTCTCAGATGGCACTCAGGTAACAAGAACAAATTATGCATATTGCATAGATTGTGCTTTTGGTTGTTTTTTAGCCAAGAACAGTCCAGTAGATAAAAAGAAGAAGATACTGGATCTATTAGCTGATTCAGTAAACTTGCTGATTCAATGGCATAGAACCCAATACTCAGATCCAGGAAGTAATGTTAGTGCAGCAAGCAACACAAGCAATTCCTCCATGGAGGACAATTCCAGAGGGCCTGCTTCTGCAAACTATAACATGAATCTATTTGTGAAACTTGGAGAAGCATTTAGAAGGACAAGCTTATCAAGACAGGAAGAGATTAGAAATCATGCAGTTTATTCTCTTCATAAAAGTTTCAATCTAGCTGAAGAACTGCTTTATATATCATCAAACTGCATTAACTATTTCAACCTTGTGATATTTGCCATGGTTGATGAGCTTCATGAGAAGATGTTGGAATACTCAAGGAGAGAAAATGCAGAGAGGGAAATGAGAAGCATGGAAGGGACCCTTAAACTTGCAATGGAGCTATTGTCAGATATGTACTTGCAGTCATTGAGGCAAATAGCTGAGAGTCCAGGATTTAGGACATTCTGGCTAGGCATATTGAGAAGAATGGATACATGTATGAAAGCTGAGTTGGGACAATATGGTCCATCAACTTTGAGTGAAATTATCCCTGATTTGTTGAAGAAGATAATAACACAAATGAAAGATGAAGGAATTTTAGAGCCAAGAGAAGAAGATGATATGTGGGAGATCACATATATCCAGATACAGTGGATATGTCCTCCTCTCAAGGATGAGCTATTTCCATTGTAGACCCATCACAGATGATCCTGTACCAATTTCTGAGTCATTTTTACCCCATTTATTTATTTTTTTGCAGTACAAACTACCTTTAATTTTTTATGTTCTTTTCAGCTGATGTAAAGTGATAGTATTTTATTTTATCATCCTGCAATATTCCTTTAATCTTAGCGGACAGTTGTTTAACATGAAGCAGGCACTTTTGTTCTCTCCCACATACACATGAAATGAAAGCAAAATTTGTGTAGTTCCATTTTTACATCATTGATGAGGGTATTCTAATTTCGTTACAACATTACATAACTTTATATCATGAGTACGTGCTGACCATAAATGAATTCTTTGCTAGGTTTCAATGGCGTTTTTTTTTTTTTAAAAAAAAAATTAACAGCATTTTTTGTATATCACATTACTATCATCTGGGGTAATTTTTCTTTGTTGGCTCTTCTGTCAACGGGCACATGCAAAGCAATTCCTTCTCAGATAGGATTCCAAACCCACTCCGGAGTCAACAAAATAGCTCTGCTCAATCTAAAGGGTATCAACTATCAACTACTAAGGTAATTGTACGGGTTAAACCGTTTGAATCAGATAATATATATATATATTTCATAAGTTTAAAATATAATTAAATAATTAAAATTTATTATTATAAGATGGGTTTAATTTATTTTTTTACAATACCATTCGATGAATTTAATTTATGATATATTTTTAATGAATCATAAATAGATTAATGAATTATTTTAATTCAATTATTATGATCTAATTCCACCAATTTCCCTCTAGTTGAATTCAATCTCTCAACCATGAATACTATCATTAATTTTATCCTTAAATTATACAAAAAATTAACATTAATTTAATATCTTTATCATAAAAATTATATAATATTAATTACCAAGCCTCCCTGTCATTGTATTTTAAAAATCATTATGATGAAACTTATTATGATTTAGAGATAACTAGATTTAGACTCGTATGGTTGAATAAAATATCTTTTTAATTAGTTATATTATAAAGTGAGATATTGAAATTTTAATATATAATATTAATATAAATATTAATTAATAATATAAGATTTCTTAATATGTAAATGGTTGGTAGGAAGTAGAAAAATTTGTGAACCGAACTTAAATATAGATGCATTTTTCATTGATATTTTTGTGTTTGTAAGGCATACAACTAACAATAAGAGAAGGGTCATAACAACAAAAATTGTAGGTTGTCATTGTTCAATGGATACATTCTATATCCTTCTTCAAATATTTTAAAACCTAAAAGTAAATTAGTGTTAGAGATTGAGATGATAGTTCAAGTTCTGAGCTATGACCATGCGTCATGTAGATTGATATTTCAACATAAAAATATAATAAAAATATTAAAGAGATACATAGTAGTAATAATTGTCTAATAGAAATATAATTTTACATACAAGTGGCTTTTAACATGTATGAGAGAATTGGTCAACATATAACAATATAACAAAATTAAAATGGAGAGAAATAACATATTAGTTCAAATGGCAAGGATTTAACAACTAATAAAACTAAAAAAATAAATATCAAATCCATAATAAAACCATCAGATAATAACAAAAGTTGCTTAAATAAAAGAGAGAATAAAAATAAAATAAAAGGAGAAGAATTGATTTCTTACCCTTAAGAATAATAAGGAATGTTATAAGCATCAAACCATAATAAAACTATGACGACATTCAAATATAAATAGTGATAGAAACTAAAAAAGGAATTTAGAAACTAAGGATTACTAATTTGCATGAAGAAATCAAAACATAAATGAATAAGTAAGAAAGCGTTTGTATATAAGATCTCTCTTTATTCAAGCCACAGGTGAGGCATCCTCATATTCCTTATTTAAAAAATGACCTCTCATTGTTTGATGATTAGGGTTACTATCACACCCCTTGCAAGAACACAAGTTATTTCAAATCACTTAATTCTTCACGCATATATACATAAATGTATTATATTAAAGAAAACAAAATAATCTAATATAGTAGAAGCAAGTTGAGACTCTCCAAAATACACTTTGTAGCAGTTTGAAATTGTACGAAAACTTACCAATTGTTTGCTTTTGGGAAGCCACGACCACTGCAAGAGATTCTCAATAAAATTGAGGTGAGACTTGAGGGTCAAGCGAAAAGCTATGGGAGATGTAATTCGACATCCAACAATGTAACATCAGTGATAATCTTCATGTTCATCTAATTCAATCTTGTTCTAGTATCTCAGTCATAAACCAAATCAAAGAGCAAAGATATTAAAACAAATCCAAGATTTGATTTTTTTTTTAAATTAAGATTGGAGCAAGTTGAATTTCAATGCCTTTAAATAAAAACTATATGCAACAACCAAATTATATGGCAATATGAACAGAAACTTATTGCAACAATCATATTATATAGCAATATGAACGCGAAAATTGTTAAAGAGGAAAATTATTTACAAGTGAGATGGGAAGAAATGTTATGGTTATAAAATAGGAGACAAACTAAAATGTTACCATTACAGAATCGTAGGAAACTCAACATTCTGTGAGTAGCTTGCTCCATAAGAGGTAAAATATTGAGGTGACACGTAAGATTGTTTTTGTGATGACAAAATTAAATGTATTTGGCCATTATTGAGCTAACGTGTCAATGCATATATTTGTGATTTAAGTTTAATATATTATAATAAATAATAGATAGATTTATGTCAATTTTACCAAGGACCAAAGGAATCACTGGTAGTATATATCTCTGGAAGTCCTTAAAAAGAACTACTCTTTTTTTTACGCTTCATTTGGAACAAAAGAAAATGCGAAGAAAGAAAATAAAAACCGTGAAATGGGAGAGGAAAGACAGTTTTACACGGTTTGATAGTTGAAGAAAACATGAGGAAGGAAGATAAAAATACTAGGCCCCACCAAAATAATTTTCATCTCTCTCTTGCGAAGAAAATAGTTTAAAGTTGAGAGTACACGATAAAAGACAAAATTACCCTTCCCAATTGTTGTTTTCCAGCCTGAGTTCTCTTAGCTTATTCGAGTTAAGCTTCTGGTGGCCAATTATTATGGCCATTGTAGCACTAATAAATTAATTTTATACTTTTCTTTCTTCTCATTTTCTTTTTAACCAAATAAACTCAAAATCATCTCATTTCCATTTCATTTTCTTTCCACTCACTTTCTTTACACTCACTTTCTTTCCACATATTTTCTTTATATAACCAAAAGAAGGCTTAATAAATTTTCACGTTCAAGTCTAATGGATCTGTCATTTACTCCATCGAAAGAAAATTTGAAGTCAAATGATAAGCCATCTCAAGAAAGAATAAAAGGATCATCTGGACCGTGGATAGTAGATAAGGCATGCCATTATTTAATGCTGGCAAAGGTATCTCTCTTCCACATTTGCAATATTTCATATTTCATTTTCCAGAAACCCTGGTAGAAATGACAATTTTGTTAATTTTATTAGGAACAACATATTAAAAATGTTAAAAAGACAGTGGAGATGCATTTAAGTTTAGCATGCTATCACCATTTAACTTCCATCCCTTAAATAAAGGATGAAATGACATATTTGGATGAAATGGATTACAGAAATGTGCTGCAAATTATTACAAGTGCACCACAATTTATCACAGGTTACACTACAAAAATATTACTCTTTCGAATCAACTTCCTCATTATGGGAGTACCATAAAGGAGTTGAAAACCTTACTGGTAGCAGCTCATTTCAGTTTGTAGACAATCTTTCCTCCAAAACTGCTTCACTCTATTCAGATATCACCACAGCTTCCCAGATACCTAAGACAGAAAAATAATAAAAAATTGCAACATAATTTTCAAATATTATTGAAGAATCAGATACCTTGCACCATTTAAAATTAGCAATCAAACATGTACATATAAACTTACAATTCCAAACAGAGAGTATTTATTCATGAATCAGGATTTCGGGAAGAAGAGATGATATTAGGCGCAGAGTTGTGCCTTTAAAGGCACAAAAGCAACCTTCTCAAATGCATAAAAGGGCAGTGAGTCTGTGTAATGCAAATTTTCCCATAACTGAAAAAAAATATGCACGCTGAATACCATTTCTTCATGTATTTCATCTTTCAGAAGAATATTTCACTTTTCACAAATACCAATGATCGTAATAGATTACATTATACAGCTTCTGGGGATAGGATAGTCGCACTCCTAGTCCTTGGACAATTTTTTGCATAAAAACAACAGGCCTACTCAATAAAGTTGTTTCACTTGTTTGGCATCCCAAATTGTGAATAACAAATGATGTTAAACTGTCCATACCTGATGTTCTTCCACTATCCGTTAGTTTGAAAAATTAATGTACATATGATCATTGTCTCAGTTTGAACCTAGCTAGTATTTTAATTCAGTCCCTATTTCAATCAATTACCAGGACATACCATTGTCCATTCCTTAACTCAGTAAACACATTGAAAAGTTGGAAGACTGATTCTTATCTTGTTTTTTTTTTTTTTTTTTGACGATCTGATTCTTATCTTCTTTAGATTTATTATTTTATATCTAAATCTAAAAAGCAGTTTTTCTTAGATAAGATTTAAGGCAAGGACAGCAGTCTCTAATCTAATTTGTAAGACCTCTCACTTTCAGCACTTCACAGAATTTAAGTCAATTACTTGGTTTATATAATGTTTATATTTTGGGCATTTGTGGAGAAGAATCATAGAAGCACTAGATGGAGGATAGTTCAATAGTTCGAGATTGAGGGAGACCAAGGAAAACCATGGGTCAAACGATCAAGAGATATGTAGAGTTAAAAGATCTATCTTTGAACTTAAATCATGATAGAGCATTATGGCATCGTTTCATCCATGTTTGACCCACCTAGTGGGAAAAGGCTTGGTGGTGGTGGTAGTTGTTGTATATGATGTTTATGTATCAATATCATATAGAATATACGTGTGATTCCAAAATCATTTTGCCATATCATCTGAGGATTCACTTAATATGAGAAGTCTAACCAACATAAACCACTTATGTTAATAGGATGTGTGCATGAACTATTCAAATAGCAAAAAGAGTAAACCTCCTTTCCTCACAGGAAAATTAATTAGAGAACCCAGTTCATGCCCACAACCACAAGTGTGACAATCCATCAATTATTTACAGTGTTTTTGTTAGAAACAAGTATTTAGTGAAACAACTTAGGAAATTAATTCAATGCAAGTTAAGTCCCTATAAGTATAACTTCTTCATCCAGAGAACTATCTAGCCGTCTAGAGACATGTTCCTCACAGTTTAGTAATACCTTCTTTTTTGCACTGCAGAAATACATATTTGAACTTCAAGAATAAATTGAAAGTTCCATAATGTTCTCTAATTATATATTTCCCACAGAAATGGGAATTAATGCTGCAGTACTAAAAGGAGACAAAAATATCTGAATCCCAGAATCATAAGCAATACAATATGGCAGTACAAGAAAATACATTTAAATAGTAACCAACCTACCTACATTATTCACTGAGATTCTCCGCAGAAGAGTCCGAGTCCTCCTCATCTCCATCCTGTATTTTTGCAATCTCAGCCTGAGCCCTTTCCAAAATCTGCTTTTTCTGCAGCTCCAACTCTCTATTAAAATCCAACCTCATCTTCTCCAACTCCATCATCTGCTGCCTCTTAGTATTCTCAATCTTCTCATATATTTTCCCAAACTTCTGAATAGAATCAGCGAGCACCCTAAAGGAAGTTTCATCCTCCTCATCCTCCTCATCACCACCACCACCACCACCACCCCCAGATTCCCCTGCAAGCCCATCAGAATCATCATCCCCAGAGGTCTCAGACTCACCAGGACTATCTCTCATCTCATCAAATCCATTAGACCTATTCAAATAGACCCTTGTATTCATAAACACATATTCACCGGAATCAACCCCACAAGCAAGTCCATACTCTTGCCTTGCAGATGAAGCCATCAACATATCCATCTTCTTAAAAAAAGCCCACTTAGAAGAATTCACACCCAAACCCATTTCATCCATTCGAGCCTTCTCTTTCTTGTACCTCCTTTTCAGCTTATCCAAAACACTCCTACACTGTGGCACCGTCCTTTCCACCTTCAACTCCTCAGACACCTTTTCAGCCACCTCGTTCCATTCCTCAGACCTCAAACTGTTCCTCCCAAGTTGAAGGAACTTGTCTCCCCACACCTCCAACAGCACAAACGTTGCATGCTCCGTCCATTCCTCAGAACTACGATTCCCGTACGAGAATTTCGCGGCGCGTGGCGCGAACTCGTAGTTGGAAACAGAGGAGGAACCACCTCGTACCTTCCTCTTCTTCGGGTTCCTTAAGAACCCGTCATCGTCTTCGAAATTCCCGCCATACCCATTTTCCCCTTCGTTGTCGTCGTCTTCCTCGTCGTCGTAATCGTTGAATTCCTCGGGTTCCTCGTCTTCATCGTCCTCCTCCTCGTAGCGAGTGGTCGCTGGTCGGTGATATGGGGCACCTCGAATTGGGTGTTTTTGGCGATGGGAAGGGTTTTGGCGATTCAAAGTGAAGGACTTGGGAGGGTACCTCGCATCATCTTCCATGTCGTCCATGTATGTGTGTGATTATTGGCAACGAGAGGTAGCGCGAACCCTAACCGGTTCTGATTCGAGATTTTGGAAGGGAAAGGAAGGGAATCGAGGAAGCACGGGGAAAATGAGTTTCGGGTAAGTAGAATTTGGGGGAGATACGAAGAAAAGGTGAATTGGGTTAGGGTTTCTGCGTAGTGCGCAATTTGGGGAAAATCTTCAGTTTTCGGATCCGTGTTCTCTCTCCCACTCTCCCTCTGTGTTGCTGAGAGACAGGTGATGTGGGACCCCGTTGTAAAGTGGGCCTTGATGATGGATGGAAATGTTAATGGGCTACCCTAGAGTTTAAGGAGTTTAGATCCAAATAGGCCCAAAGTGTATGGCTACAACTACAACTTATCTTGCCCTGTCAAGATGGGTTGAGCAGTTTTGACCAGAGAAAAAAAAAATGAAAGATGGGTTGAGCTGCTAAACGCACAAAATAGTGGGTTGGATTATTAGGCCCGTTTAAGCATAGACCATGGTCCTTATGAATCACTAATGACAAAATATATAATGACCATTTAATTTATCAACAATTTAAGCAACGGCCGGTCACTAATCAAATTATTGCATTTGTTAGTTAGTCCAAATTTGTGATTAAAGGTGTTCCTAAAAAAAAAGATTAAAGGTGGATAGAAGACATTTTCAAATTTAACCCACTGAGTGAACACTACTATGGTTGGTTGATTGGCAGGAAAAGGTCCCAACACCTCAAACTCAACAACGGTGGAGGGGGAACAAAATGGGCTTCCAAAGAGGATGGAATCCGTCGAGACGTGATGGTGCAAGCGAAAGATGTGCTCGACAGGAGAGAGTGGTGTTGGCGTAGACGACGACAATACCACTGAGTGCGGCCACGGTAGACTCTAAATAATGTCCATGGGAGATGCCACGATGGGAGTCGCAAGGGGTTGTTGTGGCTGAGGCGAATGGAGAGGTCGATGATGTTGGCAACAAACTTGATGTGGTGAGGGAGGAAGATCGATAGGTGGATTTCGTCGATGTAGTGATGAGGTAACTTCTAAGCTTGGCAATATGTCTAAATTGAGCTACTTGTGAGTTGATCCCCATTTGTAACATCATTGTCTTATGTTTTATGTGTGTATATTTACCAAGCATAATTTTTCAAGCAATTGAATGGCAATCATCTAGGGGGTAATATTAGTAATGAAATTTGGAAGCTTGAACATCTATTTGGATTGTGACTTGTCCCATTTTGTTGCTCTATCAATAACATTGATGCTAATTTTCTTTTTTTCCTATTGTTCGTGAATCTTGACAATAATCCTCTCAATAAATCTATTCACATAGCATTAGCTCCTGCACATACGTAAATCAGTTGTAAGATTTCTTAGTACTAGTTAGTGTTTTTATGGAGCTATTTATAATATTGTGATGTTTTCAATAGCTTAGCATGGAGTATTGTTCATTCACTTGGTTATCCTCTGTAGTAATGTACAATATAATCATTTAAGAAGTAATATCCATTGATCTTTCACAACCTTGAGAGTTTGACTTACTTGTACTTTATGACAAACTGTATTTTTCTTTTATTTAACAACATACAGATTGCTTTACAAAGTGCCTTATATTTGCTGGTATTATATTTTTAAAAGTAATCTTTTGGTTATGAAAGAAAGGTATAAACAGATTTATGAAAATTGATGGCACTTTATCATCACTTGGTGCCTTTCTTCCTAAGTTCAGTCTGAGAATTCTTATCATAAGTGTTTTTGGGCTCATGCATCATTCTATTTTGCAAGGGGCTACTGCTGGTTAGGAACTTGGTTGTGTTCATTTTGAGTTGTTATATTCTTTCAACTCTTAAAATAAAATTGACTTCAAATGTGTAATCAAATTATATTCTATCGAATTTACTAAGTACTTTTGTTTTTCTTAAGGTTCACATGGAGAATGAAGCTATTAACAGGTCAAAGGGGAGTTTCCATACTCTATGCTAACATGTTAACTGACCTATGTGATGACATAGCACAACAGCCTTCTATTGAAGCAGTCAAAGATATCACTGGACCAATGACTAGAGGAAGAGCTAAGAAGATTAAAGAGGAAATGGGAAAGTTGGTGACCTACATTTTTAAGGACACTACCCTACAGAAGGACACCATTACCCTACAGAAGGACACCCTTGATCCTGGAATAGGACCCATGGTCCTATGTACTACCCTTAGTTAGGACTCTCTCTTGTATTTTGTATGAGTAGGGCGCTAATTGTATAGGTTTTTGGTTAGTAGGTTGCCTTGCTAAAAGGCCTAGGAGTCTTGGGTTCAATTCCCACACAGGATAGAATTTTACTCATCTTTCTTTTTCCTCCTAGTTTTGGGCGCTAATTGTGGGTTTAATGGCTTAAGTCTTAGCTTAGCCACATAGCCTTGGGGACATGGGTTCAAGACCCACTAGGATAACTTTTCCTACCATCTTTTACTTTTCCCCCATTTATTCCCACTTGGCCGCCCCCTCCTCTCCTATAAATAGGAAACTCCTCTCTTTGTAATACACACTTAGATGAATTTAGTAAAGGCATTATGCCCAAATTTCTCCTCCCTTGGTGAGTTGAGTGAGGCTTGGTGGTTGTTGCTCAAACCATACTGAGACTTATCTAATTCTCCTAAATTAGTGGCGTCTGGCATTGGACTTATCTGCTGTGGGTGGATTCCTGCTTCAGTGGCGTCCCTACCATTTCTTCCTCTCCGCTTTTTCTTTCATTTTCTCTCATTTTCTATCATTTTTTGCGCATTATAGCTGCTGTTCCAGCCACTATAATTCGCAATTTTGGTGCCTTTAATTGATTCTAATCGGTTGGTTTTGCTCAATTCTAGATCCTACAACTATCCTGCTATCAATTGGTCATCAGAGCTTGTTGAATTTGAGCAATTTGGAGCATCTTGGGGCTGTTCTTGGGCGCGGCTACTACACCTATTTTGTGCAGAATTTTCACTCATTTAGTGTAATTCCATCCCTCTTTCAATTGTAATTTGGACTTGGATTGTTTCCCGGGCCCGAGGTGCCTTTCTGCTGCTGTCAGCATTGTTTGTTTGGTTGTTGATTGCTTGAATTCTTGCTAGTATGGGGCTGTTTTTGGGCCGCTAATCCCACCCCTTAGGTGTTTGATTAAATGCCTATTAATTGCTCATACTTGTTCTTGAGTGATTCTTGCAATTAATTGCTATAAACTACTTGTTTGTTGGTGAAGTGTGGTAAGAGGAGGCATTGTTGTATTCATTTTTCCAAAGATCGTTCACCTACATTTCTCCCCTTCACCATTAATTGTTCATCCCCCATATTCATCTCTTTACTTTCCGCTTTTAATTTTCCGCCACTTAATTTCCGCTTCTCCCCATCCTTTTAATTTCTGCTCTCCCCTTTACATTCTGCCATTTACATTTCTGCTCTCCCCATCCTTTTACTTTCCGCTTCCCCCTTTACTTTCAGTGATTTATTTTCAGTCCTCTCCATCCTTTTAATTTCCACTTCCCCCTTTACATTTCTGCTCTCCCCATCCTTTTACTTTCTGCCATCCCCTTCTACTTTCTGCCATTTACATTTTTGTCTTCCCCATCCTTTTAATTTCAGTTTTCCCCCTTTTAATTTCGTGCCATTTATTTTTGCGCAATTTTTCCTTCTTATTTTTTGCCATTTTATGCGCATTTTTGGGCTCATGTGTTGTTCAATTTTCTACTCCTGTTTGTCTGTTTGATTGGCATTCTGATTGCAAATTTGGATTGACTGCTATCTCTACCTTGGACTTTCTCTGTTTGATTGTGCAAAACGCTCACCTATAGGCTCTTTTTTGGTTCATAGTATTGGACAAAGATCAACAAATTCCAATTGTTGATTTTCCTTCAAATTATAATTCCAATATTAAAATTGAACCAAGCGCGTTTCTATGACTGTACTGCTTTTGTATAATCAACAAGAAAGTGCTAAGCAATTTTTTTGGCCATTTTTGAAATCAAGTTGCCATTACGTTTTCACAGTTTTTAGAAATCAGTTTATTCATTATTTTTGCTTTTCTGGTACATTTGGACCAGTTTACTGTCAGAAAATTCCAAAAAATATTACAATAGTTACAGTTTATTTTCTTTTCATTGTGTACAAATTTCTGTAATTTTTTGTTGGGGAAAAAGAAAAAAAAGAAAGAAAAGGCAAGAGAAATACAAAAAGTACGTACGTGCCAAAAAATACAAAAGAGGTGTAAAAAGCAAAAAGGGTGCAAAAATCAACTACAAGGCAAAAAAAAAGTCAAAAGACACCCAAAAAGTAAAAAAAAAATTCAAAAATTCAGAAAAATAGAAAAACAAAAACAAAGAAATATCCCAACAATACAGTGACAATTTTACTTTAATTTTTCATTTTATTTCTCTGTATACTGTAAATTGAGTTGTAATTGCTGTTTTTCTAAAAACAACAAATTTTGGCAACTCTTCAGAAATCACCAAAAACAATTCTCTTTGCAATTTCTTCCGTCTTGTCTTGCTTGCTTTCTACTCTTGTGTATAAGCGTTTTTGAGTCTTTTCTTGTTTGTCATATCAATTCCTTTGTTTTGTCTTAGGATTTTCCAATCTTCCTTTAGTAGGTATTTTCTTTTGTTAGTGCGCTTCTATTTGGGTAAGGGTTAAGACTTAGTCTCACGTTGGTCTTTGCAAGATCTAACCAACCTCCAACCGCGTAGAAGAGGCAAGAGAGTCTCATTATAGAAAAAGCCTAAAAAGAGTGACATACACGAGTGTTAACATTCCATTGAGTGTAAACACTTAGTTGAGTGGAAAGGTCCTTAAAAGCTTTAACATAAAACCAATCTAGGAGAATGGAAGGAAGGAGGCAAGGGGAAAGGGCAACCTTGTTGTTTAGGAAAGCCTTAGAAACACCCTTGGGTGGAGAAGAGAGCCAAAGAGAGAACCTATTCCATACTAGGTGCCACATTGAAGATAGGCTATGTTTAGTGATCATAGATGGAGGAAGTAGTAGCAACTTAGCTAGCCTTAGGTTAGTTAACAAGCTAAACTTACCTACTAACCCACATCCAGAACCATACACACTTCAATGGGTGAGTGATGAGGAAGAATTTATGGTGGATAGGCAAGTGAGCTTAAGGTTCAAAATTGGGGATTACCTAGATGAAATGACCTTTGATGTTATACCCTTAGAAGCATCACACATTCTTTTAGGGAGACCTTGGAAATATGAGAGAAGGGTAAGACATGATGGGTATTCCAACACCTATAGGTTCCACCACCAAAATGTTAAATTCACCTTAATGCCTATGACCTCTAGTGAAATTAGGGAAGATCAAATCCAACCTAATGGGTTAATAGACAAAGAAAAGGAAGAAGAATCTAAGAAAATAGAAAAGGAATTAGAAAAAGAGATTAATAGGATTCACATGGTAAAGGAAAATAAGATAAAAAGAGAAGTTACCAAAGAAGAACCTTGGTTCCTACTACTTAGTAAGGAAACCAATGGAGAAGAAGAAAAAGATCCCTTGATCGATCTTGATCTTCCTCCAAACATAAGAGATCTCTTAACAGAATTTGGGGACATTTTCCCAAAGGATATTCCAAGTGGGTTACCACCCCTTAGAGGAATTGAGCACCAAATAGACCTCATACTCGGTGCTGTTCTACCCAATAGGCCAGCTTATAGGACTAATCCAATTGAGACCCAGGAAATACAAAGACAAGTAGGAGAATTAATTAGTAAGGGTTGGGTTAAGGAATCTCTTAGTCCTTGTGCTGTTCCTGTTATCATTGTACCAAAGAAAGATGGTACATGGAGAATGTGTACTGACTGCCGTGCTGTTAATAACATAACAGTCAAATACCGGCATCCCATTCCAAGATTGGATGATTTACTTGATGAATCACATGGAGCCTGCATCTTTTCAAAAATTGATTTGAAAAGTGGCTACCATCAATTCGAATCAAGGAAGGGGATGAATGGAAGACGGCATTCAAGACAAAATATGGGCTGTATGAATGGCTAGTTATGCCTTTTGGCTTAACCAATGCACCAAGTACATTCATGAGATTAATGAATCATGTGCTTCGAGCTTTCTTAGGCAAGTTTGTAGTTGTTTATTTTGATGATATACTTGTCTATAGCAAAAGCTGTGAAGACCATATCATTCACCTTAGAAATGTACTTGAGGCACTAAGAAAGGAACACTTATTTGCAAATCTTGGAAAATGTATTTTCTACAAAGAGAGTGTCACTTTCTTAGGCTATGTCATTAGCTCCCAAGGGGTGCAAGTAGATGAAGAGAAAATCAAAGCCATCAAAGAATGGCCCACCCCAAAATCCGTGGGAGATGTGAGGAGCTTCCATGGTTTGGAAAGCTTCTATAGAAGGTTTGTCAAGAACTTTAGCACAATAGCTGCTCCCCTCAATGAAGTGGTTAAGAAAAATGTGGGTTTTAAATGGGAGAAAGCACAAGCGGATGCTTTCCAAGAACTTAAAGAAAAACTTATGCAAGCTCCCATTTTAGGACTTCCAGATTTTTCTAAGTACTTTGAAATCGAATGTGATGCATCTAATGTTGGAATAGGGGCTGTCTTAATGCAAGATGGACATCCTATAGCCTATTTTAGTGAAAAACTCAAAGGTGCAATGTTGAATTACCCCACCTATGACAAAGAATTTTATGCCTTGGTGAGGGAACTTCAAACATGGCAACATTACCTCCTACCTAAAGAATTTGTGATACATACTGATCATGAATCCTTAAGGTACATCAAAGGATAAGGAAAACTTAACAAAAGACATGCAAAATGGGTTGAATTCCTTGAATAATTTCCCTATGTCATCAAATATAAGAAGGGCAAAGCCAATATAGTGGCCGATGCTCTTTCAAGGAGGTATAGTTTGTTAGCTACCTTAGATGCAAAACTACTTGGTTTCGAAAATTTAAAGGGATTATATGTGCATGATTCCTTCTTTGCAGATAAATACAAGGCTTGTGAAACAATGGCAAAAGATGGATTCTATAGGCACGAAGGGTTTCTCTTCAAAGGGGACAAGTTGTGCATTCCCCATTTCTCCATTAGAGAGCTTCTGGTTAAGGAAGCCCATGAGGGAGGGCTTATGGGACACTTTGGTGTACCCAAAACCTTAGGGATCCTACAAGAACACTTTTATTGGCCACATATGAGCACACACGTTAAGGCACACTGTGATAGATGTATAAAATGTAAAAGTGCCAAATCAAAGGTAAATCCCTATGGCCTCTACACTCCTCTTCCTATTCCTGAGGGCCCTTGGTTGGACCTAACCATGGATTTTATTGTAGGGTTACCTAAGACCCAAAGAGGAAAGGATTCAATCTTTGTGGTAGCAGATCGCTTTTCAAAGATGTCACATTTCATTCCATGCCAAAAGGTAAATGATGCACAAGAAATTGCAGATCTTTTTTTAGAGAAATAGTTCGCTTACATGGCATACCTAGAAGCATAGTGTCCGATAGAGATACTAAGTTCCTTAGTCATTTCTGGCGCACCCTATGGCACAAGCTAGGCACAAAATTACTGTTCTCTACCACATGTGACCCACAAACTGATGGACAAACAGAGGTTGTTAATACGACAATAGGCACATTATTAAGGGCTATGGTTCAAAAGAGTTTAAAATCATGGGACTTATATTTGCCTCATATAGAGTTTGCATATAATAGGAACAAGCATTCTACTACTTTGCATACTCCATTTGAGATTGTTTATGGTTTTAATCCTCTTACTCCTCTTGATATTTTGCCTATCCCTAACTCTTCTTTTGTGGAACATAAAGATGGTAAAGCTAAGGCCGAGTTTGTTAAGAAACTCCATGCTCAAGTAAAAGCTAATATTGAGCGCAGGTTAGCCTCCCAAACAAGGACCGCAAACAGAGGGCGTAGGCGGATGGTATTTGAACCTGGGGATTGGGTTTGGGTCCATTTCCGTAAGGAAAGATTCCCAAATAAAAGGAAATCCAAGCACCACTACCCTACAGAAGGACACCACTACCCTACAGAAGGACACCCTTGATCCTGGAATAGGACCCATGGTCCTATGTACTACCCTTAATTAGGACTCTCTCTTGTATTTTGTATGAGTAAGGCGCTAATTGTATAGGTTTTTTGGTTAGTAGGTTGCCTTGCTAAAAGGCCTAGGAGTCTTGGGTTCAATTCCCACATAGGATAGAATTTTACTCATCTTTCTTTTTCCTCCTAGTTTTGGGCCCTGATTGTGGGTTTAATGGCTTAAGTCTTAGCTTAGGCCACATAGCCTTGGGGACATGGGTTCAAGACCCACTAGGACAACTTTTCCTACCATCTTCTATTTTTCCCCCATTTATTCCCACTTGGCCGTCCCCTCCTCTCCTATAAATAGGAGACTCCTCTCTTTGTAATACACACTTAGATGAATTTAGTAAAGGCATTATGCCCAAATTTCTCCTCCCTTGGTGAGTTGAGTGAGGCTTGGTGGTTGTTGCTCAAACCATACTGAGACTTATCTAATTCTCCTGAATTAGTGGCGTCTGGCATTGGACTTATCTGCTGTGGGTGGATTCCTGCTTTAGTGGCGTCCCTACCATTTCTTCCTCTCCATTTTTTCTTTCATTTTCTCTCATTTTCTATCATTTTCTTGCGCATTATAGCTGCTGTTCCAGCCACTATAATTCGCAATTTTGGTGCCTTTAATTGATTCTAATCGGTTGGTTTTGCTCAATTCTAGATCCTATAACTATCCTGCTATCACTATGTTTGCTGCTTCAGTTATGCAATCATTTTAGTTATATGCTATCTGACAACATCCCTGGGTTTGTGGTAGCTCTCCTTTATTGTTTGTTGTATGGTAGAAATATTGTTGTCCTACGCTCACATCTCTTATTTTTGTTATTATTGTTATGTTCCATAATTTATGAGTTAAGTATCTACTTTCAGCATGAAATCATTTGTTCCCTAATTGTTTTGTTCTGTAACTGCTTATGTATTGCATATTATTGATTACCTACTGTTGCTTAGTTTAAAAGAATATTTGTTTTTTACTTGCTATATTTTCAGTAACTTCAGTGTATACAGGTACTGTGTCCTTTAGGTTGCATTTGAATCACACATCTTGTTCCTAATCTAGTTCTACAAGCATTAGGAACATAGTTCTAACTTCTAATCCTCTGGAACAGGTATAATTTCTACTGGTTGGATTAAATGATTTTGCAGAAAGGTTTTGGGCCATGTTGCCACAGTTACATCGGTACTTGTAGAAATCACCAAGTCCGTGGAGAAATTTTATGAATCCATATATGTTCTTTCTAATGTAGCCCATTTCATTTTCCTCTTGTTTGGCATTGACTTTTGTGAACTACATGGTTTAATGAATAGATCAGTTTTAAAAATTTGAATTCAAATTGGGACTGGTTCATAACCTTAAGTGCTTCAAATTATCCTCTCATAACTCAAGATGGTAAGTGTCACTGATATTTAAGTGCTTTATTTTTTAAAAAAGTTCTACTTTCTTGGTGGAATCTTTAGTAGCATTCCCATTCCCATTAACAAATAAAAAAATAAAGATGTCATGCTAATAGTTTAAGCATATATTACAATTCTGCATTCAATAAAGCAAGATAGAGAAAGTGAGATAATAGACCTAGGCCTAGTAATGAATCGATTTATTATCTAAGTACTTTTGAAGATTTTGTCTTAAAACTAGCTTGGATTGTAGATATTTTAAACACTTGGATTGGCATAGGGAGGATTATGGTCTTTAAAAGACTTGTGATTTTGGAGATATTTCTCAAGGTTTATACTCTAGTTTTCAGTTCTTGAAATTTTGTACCCATTTTGGTGGAAATTTTCTTTAATGATCAAATGCAAATGATCTTGATTTCTGACATCATAGTCAAAATGTAGAATGGTAATAGGAGAGATGAGGAAAGAGAATGGATAAGAGAGTATCTTGTACATTTTTTTAATTATGAGGTTGAGAATGAGAATACAAAATTTGAGATTTGGTAATACTAATAGCCAATTCATCTCTTATTTTCCTTTTCCACTAATGCAGATCTAAATTCCATTATTGATTGGCTTTTTTGTGTAGTAACATTGGATTCAAAAAGTTTGATTTGATATATATAGTTGATGTTTTGCATCTTTCAGTGGTCATGAAAGCTTTTCAAACAACATCAAGCTGAACAGTGTTGGGCATTTGCTGCACTCTTCAATTCCAGTACCATATCATGGATGGTATCAGGGGTGTGCAAAAATATCGGTATGTTAAACCAACCCATTACCAAGCCTGTACCTATAACACCCACAATTTCCCCTACTAATTTATATAAATAAGATAGAGAAAATGTTAGGAATAAAATTATAAGGTGTTTAGAAATTATTGATAAATAATCCAACTTAGAATTTAGGAATCATCAAATCATAATTTTAAATAATTTTCCTAAAGTGGAGTTTGGGAAAATGACCTAAATACCCTTAGTAATTGTCCAATTAAAGAAAATATAAATTTAATTATAAAAAATATCTAAAAACTAAGGTAAAAATCATATTTTTATTCAAAATAGTGTTAGTATAATTAATAATGAATTTTAGAAATTAATTTAGAATTCTACTGGAACTTTTGGGCAAAATGACCAAAATGTCCCTATTTAGCAATGTAACCCTAACCAATGTATTAAAATTTGTGAAATAATAGACAAAATATATTTTGGACCTTAAAATTAGATTATTATTCATATTTATAATTTTGTAGAATTTGTTTTTATGTGAAACACCCCAAACTTTTATGTTTGTTTAATTTTGCTGAATATTGACTACTTGTGCGTGAAAATTGGGAAATAAGGGAGTTTAAGTGAGAAGTGAGTTCTAACCATACTTTTAAGCTTAAAATAGGTTAGAATAATTATAGGAATTTTTCTGGAATTTTTGATAATTTTTCTAAACCTTTCCATAGTGAAATAACCATTTTGCCCCTGGGCGTAGTGTGAATTTATCAGACAGACACTATCTTATTTCCCCATCGCCACACATGAATTAGGATCAATTATTCACGTTCCCTCCATGAAATTCAAAATTGGACAATAAAGCAAAAGGAAAAGTAAGCTTGTCCCCTTGTCTAGAAATCTCACTTTCACACTTACCTTTTCTGTCTCCTACTTTTGACTATATAAGCTAAAATATTTTTTTTTTTTTCATTTCTAACCATAAAAACTAATGAAATTTGACCAACCTCTTCTTCCCTCTCCTCTCATCTTCCTCCTCCTCCTCAAAACCTCTATAGCCACCACCATCAAACCCACTTCAAAGCTAAGGTTCCTACCATCATTTCTAAGCAATTTTCACTCAAGAACTTCAAAGGAGGTCTTCATCTTTCAGTTCCCTCTTTCAATCTGAAGGTAAATGAACCATTGTTTTGTTTTTTTTCTCGATTGTTTCTTTTCTTTACTTATTTTTTTTCTTTATAATTTTTTATACCATAGAAATAAGACCCATACTTAATGATTTTTCATGTAATTGCCTGTGCCTCGTTGTTTCTCATCAGCTCTCATTGTTTCTTTTTATGTTATTATTTTTTTATTTTTTATCAAAGAATAATACCCAACGGATATAATTTTAGTTAATCAATTTATTAGTTAATCAAATAATCGATTAAATGACTAACTAATTTTTTAATTAACTAACTTTAATTTTTAATCATTTGATTTAATTAGTACACTTAATTGTAGAGAAATTAAGTGGATTAAATCAATTAATTCTTTGAGTAAAAAAAGTGCAAGTTTATTTCTACAGTCTCTCGGACAAAATTAGGTGTTCACAGCCGCCTCTCTTTACTTATTTTTTACTAGAGAATATGAATAACCAAGATTTCATATTCTCATTGTAAAAATTAAGTGAAGACAAAGAACTCCAATTTTGTTCGGGGGCATATGGAAAAGTAAAGATGAAAAGATGGGGGAGAGACTCTCGGCTTTGACAAGAAATGAAAGGGTGTGAGACAGACTCCTGGGTTTAACAAGAATTGAAAAGATGCGGGACGGACTCCCGACTTTAACAGGAATTGAAATAGTGCGGGATTGACTCCTGGCTTTAACAGGAATTGAAATGGTGCGGGACGGACTCCCGACTTTAACAGGAATTGAAACGGGTACAGGACGGACTCCCGACTTTTACAGGAATTGAAACGGGTGCGGGACAGACACCCGGCTTTAACATGAATTGAAAGGGTGCGGGACGGACTCCCGACTTTAACAGGAATTGAAAGGGTGTGGGACGGACTCTCGGCTTTAACAGGAATTGAAATGGTACGGGACGGACTCCCGACTTTAACAGGATTTGAAACGGTGTGCGGGACGGACTCCCGACTTTAACAGGAATTGAAACAGAGCGGGACGGACTCCCGACTTTAGCACGAATTGAAAAGGTGCGGGACGGACTCCCGGCTTTAATAGGAATTGAAACGGAGCGGGACGGACTCCCGACTTTAGCAGGAATTGAAACGGTGCGCGGAACGGACTCCCGCTTTAACAGGAATTGAAAGGGTGCGGGACGGACTCCCGACTTTAACAGGAATTGAAATGGTACGGGACGGACTCCCGACTTTAATAGGATTTGAAACGGTGTGCGGGACGGACTCCCGACTTTAACAGAAATTGAAACGGAGCGGGACGGACTCCCGACTTTAGCACGAATTGAAAAGGTGCGGGACGGACTCCCGACTTTAACAGGAATTGAAACGGAGCGGGACGGACTCCTGACTTTAGCAGGAATTGAAACGGTGCGCGGAACGGACTCCCGGCTTTGACAGGAATTGAAAGGGTGTGATGACATCCTGACAGCTGACAGCTAATGGCTTACTTGGAGCTGCTTGAAGTGCTTGGGGCTGAGCCAAGCATGAGCCTTCCTTCATGAGGGTCAACTCTGGGTCAACTCTTGACCATTGACCAAAGTCAAAGTCAACATACAAGACTCATGTAATTAGGATTATTGATGACGTAATTAGGACCATAGGATTAGATGATGTAATTAGGACCATAGGATTTTATGATGTAATTGGGGCCATAGGATCTATTAGGGGCGCCCATGTCATGTAAGTGGGTTTAATGGCTAAATTAGTGACTTAGCTACATGGGTTAGAGGGTCATGGGATCAATTCCCATGTAGGATGAATTTTAATTCATCTTTTCCATTTTATGGAGAGTGGGGCGCATAAGTGAGTGGATTAGTGGCTAAAAGCTTAGCTTAGCTTAATGCCTTAGGTGAGTGGGTTCAAATCCCACCTTGGATGAGTATTCACTCATCTTTTATTTTCTTTTCTTATTATTCTCTTTTCCTTGAAGTCCCACATCGCCCAAGGTGGCCACCCCCTCCCCCTCCTTTTCCTATATAAAGGAGCTCTCCCTCATGTAACAAGACAACTTGAATTTTGAAGTAAAAGGAATTATGCCCATTTTTCTCCTCTTTGTGAGTTGAGAATCTCCTCCCTTGTGAGTTGAGTGTGCTTGGTGGTTGTTGCTTAAACCATGGATGAGTCTTATCTAATTCTCTTGAATTAGTGGCGACTGGCGATTGATCTTATCTGCTGCAAGAAAGGACTTGCATCAGTGGCGATCTTCCACTTCTTTTCCTCTCCATTTTTCTTTCATTTTCCTTCACTTTCTTTCATTTTCCACGTGAATATAGCTGCTGTTCCAGCACCTATATTTGCATTTTAATTGCTTAATTTTGGTTCTAATTGGTTTGCTTTGCTCAATTCTAGGTCCTTGGCAATTCCTGTCATCAGGGTGCCAGGACGATACTGGGTTTTGAGATGGAAAACGTAAATTATGCCAGGTCGATACTTGGCTTTGAAATGAAAAAGGGTAAACGGTTGCCGGGCCGATACCGGGCTTTGAGACTGAAAAGCAAAATTTTCCAGGCCGATACTGGGCTTTGAGACTGAAAAGTAAAATTTTCCAGGCCGATACTGGGCTTTGGGACGGAAAAAGTAAAAGTTGCTAGGCCGATACTGGGCTTTGAGATTGAAAATTATAATCTTCCAGGCCGATACTGGGCTTTAGTTGGAATTTGCCAGACTAATGCTGGGATTTGATTGGAATTTGCCATACTGATTCCGCACTTTTATTGAAAGGTGCCAGATTGATGTTGGTCTATGTGAATTGCAGGTTCTGTGGACGCATGGATCCAAAATAGGATTTAAATGTTCTAAGAACCCAAAATGAGCAATGTAATGGGCACAAAATCCCAATATTAAAGGTGTCAGGGGTACAGGGCCCCAAAATGAAGATGAAATGGGTATAGGGACCCCTGATGAGGAGGATGCAATGAGCAAGTGAGCCCAAGAATGAGAGTGTAATAGTCATGAAAATTTCGGATGAGACTGCAATGGGAGTGATGGCCCCAAAACTTAAACATTGTGGGTATGAGAACCCGAAATGAAGACTCAATGGATATGAGGACACTTGATGAGTATGTAGAGGGCATGAGAGCCCAAGATGGAGAATACATTGGGCAAGGTGGCCCAAAATGAGACTGAAATGGGAGTGATGACCCGAAATGAGTGTGCCATGGGTACAAAGACCTAAGATGAGGAAGTGTTGGTCATCGAGACCTATGTTGATGATGAAATGGATACAAGGACCCAAGATAAGTATGTAAATGGTACATGGACCCAACATGGAGAATGTATTGGGCAAGGTGGTCCAAAGTGGGACTTGAAACGGGAGTGATGACAAAAAAATTGAATATGGTGGGTAAAGGACCCGAAATGAAGTCTCAATGGGAATGAGGACTTTTGATGAGTATGTAAAGGGCATGTGAGCCCAAGATGGAAAATAGATTGGGTAAGGTGGCCCAAAATGAGACTGAAATGGGAGTGATGACCCGAAATGAGTATGCCATGGGTACAAAGACCCAAAATGAGAAAGTGTTGGGCATCGAGACCTATGATGAAATGTGAAAGATACAAGGATAAAAAATGAAGGTGAAATAGGTTTGGGGGACCAAACACAAGCACAAGACCTCAAAATTGAGGACATAGTGGGTTTGTGGTCCCAAGATGGAGGTGAGATGGATTGAGGGATCCAAAATGAGGGTGAAGATCCCATATTGAGCATGTAATAGGCATGTGGGCCTAAAGATTGAATGTAATGAGTAGTGGCCCAAAACAAGATTCAAATGGGTACGAGGACCCTAGATGAACATGTCATGGGTGTCAGGACTCGGGATAGAGACTCAAAAAGTGAAATGGGTTAAATAACCCAAACTGACTATGTGATGGGCATAAGAGCCCATGATTGAGGACAATAATGGTCGTAGGGACCCAAAAATTGAATGTGGGAGATGCATGGATCCAAAATGGGGATGAAGTGGGTTTGAAGATCCATTGTAAGCAGGCATGTTGGCCCAATAAAGAGGATATCATGAGTATAGAGACTCAAAATGAAGATTCAATGGGTCTGAGGACCCCAAATGGGTGTGTGAGCCCAATATTGAAGGTGTCACGAGTACATGCACCTAAAATGAAGATGCAATGGGTTCGAGAACCCGAGATTAGGTAGGCATATGGGCACAAAAGCTTGTGATTGAGGCTTAAGACTCAAATGGGTACGATGACCCGAGATGAACATGACATGGGTGTGAAGACCCGAGATTGAGGATGTGGTGGGTATAGAGGCCCAACAAGGATGCAATGGGCACGTGAGCCCAATTGAGTGAGTATCCCAACATGAGGATGAGATGGGTTTGAGGATCCATTCTAATCATGTGACAAGCATATGAGCTCAGGATTGAAGATGTGATGCCCACAAAGGCCTTGAAATGAGATGTAGTGGATGTGGCAACCTAGAATATAATGTGGTGAGTACAAGGCCTAAAGATCAGAGCACAATGGATTCAGAGGCCCAAAAATTAGACAATAATGGGCATTAGGGCCCAAGAGAGAAGATGAAGTAGGCATGGGAACCCAAAACAAGTATCGAGTTTCATGACTCGGGAATTGAAATTGGGTTGAGCACGGGGACTCTGAATTTTCAATATGGTGGGCTTAGAGTCCTAAGGAAATCATGAGTATTTGGCAAAAGAGTTTAGAGGTGTTGGGTATAAGGAACCTGGACTTGAAATGCAGTGGTAGGTTCACGGACCCACAGAAAGCAACACTGAGGCTAAAAAATGGGCTTGTGATAGACATGGAGGTCCAAGAGTGAGTATGGAATGGGTACGGGGACCCTGAAATTGAGAAGCGGTGGGTTCAAAGACTCAAGGGAAGTAATGAGTCATGATGATGTAACTTGTATCAATGATCCACAATACAAAGGCTCAAGTTAACAAATGACCTTAAACAAAAATGATGCATTGCTTGACAAAAAAATGTGTCAATTGGTTATGCAAGACACAGGGCATGATACAAGGTGTAAAGATAACACAAGAATATAATGACATGCAATGAGATGGTCAATTGATTCCAATGTGAGGAACAGACGATCAATGATGTCTAAAAGATGGTGCATAAATCCAGAATCTTTGGAACAAGAATACTTACCTGGACTTGGATCTGATTGATTTTGAGTCTTGATGACTTTGAATCCCTGGTCTTTCCAGTGCCAAGGGTCTCATGGATGAACGAGGAATCAATTTTGAATTTTTGTTCATTTTATGCCCCAGTTATCTAACTCAGAGATCTTGTTAGCCCTTTTTTTTGTTTTTGTGATGATGGTGATTCTGATTATCTTTTGAGATCATATACTCTCCAGGGACTTGTCAAGTTTCTATGGTTTTTCTTATAGAAATTGCAATGCTTTTCAAGTGTTATCATACAATTTCCTTTCAATATAAGCTCATCAGAAAATGCAATTTGAATTTGCAGGTGGATGTACATAATAATGGGTGTGTCACAATTATTGAAGAAGAATTGGATTTGTAAAGTAAGGATTGAAGGCTTGTAGAATGTGGTAACAAATGTGAAGTTTTTTTTTTTGGAGTGATATCCTCTAAATGAGCAGTGTTAACTACATATGTCTATAATTTTTAATTCCATCAACTAGCTTTTAAAGATGTGGATTATCACAGTCCCAATGTGATCATTTTTAAATTGCATTTGCCCCAGTATGCCTTAGGATAACCTTGACCTCCTCTACTTTAAATACTCAATTTGCCCCAGTTTTACATACTTTGAGGTTTCATTTGCCACAGTATCATATGTTTGCACATCTTGTTTGCCCCTTGATTTTGTATATCTCACATATTTTTCTCTTCCATCATCTGTAATGAGCGTGTCACTTGCCCCTGTTGAGTGTCACAGTTGCCCCATTTACTTGCCCTAATTTTTGCTTAGGTTGCCCTTACGAGTTTTCAATCTAACGGGCCCTTATATCTTCTTGATTGATTTTTTTTCTTTATTTGGTCATTGACTACAACCTTTTGTGTCTTGAATGATGTTATATTTCAACACTAAGATTGCCCCAACATCACCCATCCGAGAGATCTCAGCTTTCTCAATGAATTTCATAATTGATCAGCTTCTTCACCCTAACTTCTGCTTAGGCCGCCCTTACGAGTTTTCAACTTAACAGGCCCTTATATCTTCTTGATTTTTCTTCCTTTTTTATTCTTGGCCATTGAACACAATTGCATTTATCTTGAATCATTTGTTTGCCCCAATTTTGTATATTTCAACACTCTGATTGCCCTAACATGATCCATCTGGGACATCTCATCTTCTTCAATGTATGCTACAATTCCTTAGCTTGTTCGCCCTTACGAGTTTTCAACCTAACGAGCCCTTATGTCTTCCTTTTTTTTGAATACATGTTTCAATTATCTTGTTCTCAAAATTAAAGCTATGAAAATGAAGATGATCATTTCATCGATCAGAATCGACTTTGTAAGGCTTGTAAAGTGGCCGGGGTTGAGGGTGATGAAAGGAAGGATATAGTAGGCTCAACAAGTGTTTTAAGGGTTGAGAGGCTCAAGGATCAACAGGTTTCTCCACAAAAAGATCTCTTTTTAACCAAGACTTGAAGTCAACAATTCTTTCACTTTTAATCACCCTTTTTTATGCTTTTGCTTTTTCATCTTTCTTTTTCACTAATTTTCATTTTTCTTTTTCTTTCTATTTTAATCTTTGATTCTTTGACATTGCAACTAGTGATAAACTGTTGACTACACAAGCTGATTTACATTTTATGACAATCCCCAAGGTGGGGGAGATCCTTGTCCAAGGTTATTAGAAAAGAAAATTTAGGCTCAACGGGGACAACTAGGGATATGACGATTCATTCTTTTGGATAGAGAAAGAAGGCCATTCATCATCTCAAATCATGATTACTCATTTTCATATTTTAATTTCGAGGCCAAGAAACCAGAATTCCCTTTTGAACCTCCAAAATGACTTCAACTTTGTAGAGAAAATCATTCAAGAATCATGAAGTTTTACACACTCAACAATCTCCTTTTTTTTTTTTACATTTGGCTTTTATCCAACTTATGACTTCATTGTTTCAGATGGAAATCTATAGGTGGCACAACTTCTTTATGTGGCTTAATCACATTATCAATCCACTGAGGACATTTTATTCATCACATTATCAACATGGTTGATAAGATTATCAATTTACAAAATGAGTCACTAACACTTGTTAGCGCAAAAACCCTCTGAGATTTGGTTTTAATGACAACAAACCTTTTGATCAAACTTAATGTTTTCTATTCTTGAAGTTACTGATGTTTTGTATGTGAGATCTTAACAAAGACAGGATTCTCATGAAGAACTCAAAAAGATCAACCACGACCAAGCTCAGACTGAGATTGAGAGGCAACCACAGATTGAGATTGGTAGTAATCCTCAGACTTAAGATGAAGATAAGAGTCAGCCTGAGATTGAGTAATTAATGCAAGTCTTTCATGAGATTCAGAAAGATCAGAATCCTAATGTTAAGAAGCATCAGACTTCAGAATCATTTATGGAATATGGGCAAAGCTTAGAAATTCTATATGCTGAAGGTAATTTCAGAAGAAGGCCTCAAGACATATCCTTTATAAGAAAGTCTTCAGAAGCTTTGAATAGAAGATAGCCTAAGTTGAGAGAGGTGCACATCAGAGTGAAGTCTCAGCTACAATCAGAAAGGGTCTCTACTAGAAATGTCAATCATCAAGTCAAGTCAAGATGAGCTCAAACAGAGAACTAAGTTGAATCAAGAAGACAAATGTTTGAGACTCAGGATAAGCGGAAATATAAAAGATAAATATCTGAGATGTCTTGTTTCTACTAACTGTGTGCTCAAGTGTTTGCAGAATATAACTTCTCATATTACAGGATAATTTTCTCTTATGTTAAGACAAGATGAGATGCTAAAGAGACTTTCAATCTGAAAAGTCATCATTGAGACACTGGCTTAAGATCAGATGCAGACTCAAGCACATATGTTATCTCATGTTCAAATGCAGACTTAGTCTAAGATTCAGCCTGAGACAAATGCTCAAGAGATGAGACTCTAACTTAGCTTCAGAATCAAGAGATAAGATCAAAATAGAAGATGCCAAACAAAGAAGAGATTCAAAGTCAGCTTAAGACAAGCTCAAATTGTAATGTCAGATTGAGACAGGCCCAAATTCATTGTAAGATCATACTCAGCCCAAGCATGACAAAGAAGCACTTTGAAATATGAAGTTGAGCAAAGATGAGATCCAAAGTCAGACTTGATATGCAGACTCAACTTGAGATGCAAAATCAGACTTGAGATGCAGAGATCAGATGCAGTCATGAGACTCAGACTTGAGACGCAAAGATCCGATGCAGTCATGAGACTCAGACTTGAGACGCAGAGATTAGATGCAAACATGAGACTCAGACTTGAGACGCAGAGATCAAATGCAAACATGAGACTCAGACTTGAGATGCAGTGATCAGATGTAGACAGAGTCTCAGCAACAAAAGCAAGTCAATGCAAGTACACTGTCACAGCAGAGACAACATCAGAAAATCACTGATCTCATGCCAGAAAAGTGAAAAGCTCTTTCTCTCTCTTCCAACGGCTAGTATAACGTCTAGTTTAACGGCTAGTTTTCTGAAGACTATAGAAGGAAGTCTCATTATGGTGAGACGTGTGAGAGACACAGTGAGACTCAACAGAGATTCTGCTGCATGATGGGTTTCTGGAAAGCGAACCAAAAATCCAGCAGTATAATAGTAAGTAGAGTATCGTATCCACATGGAACGGTCAACTCGCGTGTTCTCGTGATCTATTTATCAAGGAAAAATAGTGGATTTATGAAAATATGTTATGCGGGAAATTATAAATTGCAGACTAATAATCAAAGGAAATAGAAAGGAAGAGTTAGAGACACTTTACTTGAATTAGGATTGGACTTCATATCATCACACCCTACGTGCATGTAAAAACTATCTATTATTTTAGGTTTACTCTGTAATACTGTAGACAAACTATATTGCTAAGACCCCGAGTTACCAGCGGCCTCACACACTCAAAGGTAATCCATGCGGGCTCTCCCTGGCGACAGACTTACCCTCGACTTATTTTGCTTTCTTTTATTCCGTTTGTAAAAGAATTAATTGATAAATGAGGCCTACTCCTCTGGACGCACCTTCGCTAGAGTACTGTCACTACCCATCACTCATTAGAATACATCCACGTTATCGCTTCCTGGATTGACAATCAACTAATTCTTTGCTGTCAGTAATTTAATAACCATGTCTATCCTGTAGACGCCCTTCATTAGAGTACTCACACTACCCATCAATCACTAGCAACGCCCATGTTTCGGTTCACTGGCTACCGAGTCCTCTTATTCACTCAGAGAATGGGTTTCTTCAGAATCCGCTTCCCCATCCTCAATCCTAGTCGAAACTAGCCTATAACTCCGGCGCAAGCGCGGAAGTTAGGAATTAAGCACAGAATAAGATTACCAATATTATAAACATAGATCTCATGAAATAATAAAATAGAGTTTACATACACTTGGGGATAGAATCAATTACATCCAATCCTAATGGAGAGTTAACTACACAAGGTAGCCATACAAACAACCGAAGATGCTGTCACCATCTTCAATCCTTGTGAAGTGCTCCTCCTCTCCTACTTTAAAATTAGATCTGGTGCATTATCACTGAAATACAACTGAATTACAATAATCGTGCACACCTTGATCTGGTGCAATGAGGTCCTATTTATAGGCTAAGGAAAGACAAAGGAAATTGGGGAGAAATCTATCTAAAAAACGGCAGCAGGGCAAGAATCAGCGTGATCTGCGCTTCACCCTGCGCTATAGCGCAGCTTGCAGCGCAGGTTCCAGAGAGCTGCGCTTCACCCTACGCTACAGCGCAGGTTGAAGCGCAGAATGCGTCCTGCAGCTTCAAACTTTCTCTTTTTATCTTGATCTCTCCCCGAGACTGGTTTTGGTTGATTTGTCTTTCCATGTTTCCCTTTTCTTGATGAATTCTTTTATTTATTGAGCATCTTGGATTTAATTGGGAAGGTTGTCTGCAGAATCCTTGTTTGATTGGCAGTGATCTCCTCATTGATTGCCTCAAATCTTCTTCAAATCTTTATTAAATGTCTTGAATCAAATCTTTCCTTCAAATCAAATCTTTGCACTATCCTGAAAAAATCAGCAATATTTCTATCAAAATAGCATCAAATTCAAATCCAAGATTAATAAATACAATTTATCTAATATTTAATAAAAACGGATTAAACTGGGGCAAAAATACCATTTTATCCTTGATAAGTGAACTAAAAAATGCTCTAATTTATCATATAATTTTCACTTATCAAAATACCCCCCAACTTAACTTCTTGCTTGTCCTCAAGAAAGAGACCTCTTTGCAATCAAAAAATCAATTCTATCCCCTGAATAACTAAAATCAAAAACAAATTCAAGGAACTTTTCATCATCTCCTTATTAAGCAGTAGTCACCTTCCAAACATAAGAAAAAATCAGGATTAAGAGATGTTACCAATCCTCAATCAGAATATAACACAAACATCAGTCAAACTTCTCAAAAATAGCAATTAAAGCAATAAGTGATAAACCAAGGAAATCTCTCATTCTCACGGGTAAGTGTTTCCCTCAATCTTTTTCACCACCGTTGAACAACTAGAATTGATAGTCGTTTCCAATATCTGAACCTGCAAGCAGTTAACATGGATCAAAAGGTCTTTTCTTTGGTTGTAATGAGGCTGGGCTATCAAGAAATTATGGTTTTTCTGGATATGCAAAGAACACTTTGAATAGAGAGCATCTTGTGGTTGTGCTTTGGAACTTCTCTCAATTCACCAAGTTATTCTTGAACTGTCACCCTTTTTTAGCTGGCCTCTTTGTTTGAAGAAGTACTCCTCCCAACTTATTCAATTTCCACACTTTTGTGCAGATTTTTTTTGAATAATCTACAATAACATAGAGAATTTATTTATGAGGGAGTATTCTTCTTTGTGATTTCTTGTGCCTGCTCTTTGAATCTCTTTGACCTTTCATTTCACCAACCTCTTGTCCCATCTTGTTGTGTTGCACCTTGCTCTCTATCCCAAGTGTGAAGCGACATGGTATGATCATTAATCATGGCTGGGGTGCATCAAAAGAAATATTAAGGCTCAACTGGGCAATCAAAAATTGGAAAAATTTAATCAAGGTTGGCTATTTGGCACTGAGCAAAATATTATAATCACAAAATATGCCTTTGTCACTTCCATACCTTCTACTAGCAAGACAAAATTCAGAAACTCAAGCAATAACAGTTGACAAGCAGCGGTGAAAAACTCTCAATTTCAGTGTTTGGGCTCTCAGCTCACCGGTTATTGGCTAAAATTCCTTAATAAAGCACTTACTGGTTTTAATTAACTATCCTGATAGGTTCTCCTGAGAAGTTTCCTAATCCTAACTGATTATGGAGTTAATCACAAAACCCTATCATCTTTCCTAATCTGGTTAGTTAAACTACTTAATTACAGAGAATTTTGAAAAAGTTACCTTAAATGCTAATTCCTAAGGTCCTAAAAATTTTAAAAATTCTAAAATTTAAAAAATATGAAATACGAAACAAAAATCCTATAAAATAATAGAAAATAAAAGAAAAACTAAACGAAAGAAAACACCAGTATCAATCTTCATCCTCTGTATCCTATAAGTCCTTGTCCTGCTGCTGCTCCACCTCCCCCTGGATGAATAGGCCTGTCCCCAGGCCACTGCAAGAATATCCGGAACTCTTCAAGCAGCATGCTTGGGTATGGGTCTAGTACTCCTGATTGGTTTGAGGTGAACTAGTCTTTATACTTTACAGCAGTCTGTGCAATTCATGAAGAACATGGAAGCCTATCATTAACCAATTGCATGTATAATTCAAAGAATTAATATTTTCACAACAAAAGTTCAGTGCACTTGGTAATGACTTCCTAAAATCAGAACATACTCATTTGTTTTGCAAGCATTCAATCAATCCATGGAAAGTGAAAGTTCAAGATTTTTGAAAGAAACAGAGCATAACACTTTCAAATTCAATAACTCACAAAACAAAGGGCATTCCAATCAAGCAAATTGTTCTTCATGTTCCACATAGTCATAATCATATTCAAGATAGCAATTATCAGCATTATACACATTCATAATCCTAAAGTTGCTATCCTAAAATTCAAATCATAGAGTAAATGAAGATTTCAATTGGTAGAAATCAAACTTGAAAGTTTCAAAATAGATGGAGATTTGTGAGTGGAAAAAGTGAAAAGAAAAGCTTAGGAAGTAGAGAAACAGTACATGAGAAAATAGAAGATTTTTTAAAAAAATTCATACTGCTACGCTTCACCCTGCGCTACAGCACATGTGAAGCGCAGAAGTCAGTGACTAAAATTGCATTTTTGCGCTATACCTGCACTACAGCGCAGGTGAAGCGCAGAAAACAGAATGTAATTTTGCAATTTTCAGTCACGTTTTCTGCTACTTCCTATTATTTAAAAGTTTTATTTTCCACAAACTTATTCCAATCAATTTTGAAAATTTTCTAAATCCTAAAAAAGTGAAAAATCCTAATAAAAACAAAATAAAATTGAAAACAATTAAAAACTTAAAAATCTCTGGGTTGCCTCCCAGGAAGCGCTTGTTTAACGTCTTCTAGCTCGACGCCTGTTCTTTCAAGGTGGCTGAAACTGAAATATTTTGATGAGCTTGTGAGCTGCACCCTTCCTTTCTTTTTCCCATATACCTCCCCATAATCTTGCCTTGGAACAACCTGTACCATGAAGCTTTGATGATTTACAATTGATTGTTCTCAATTTCTTTGCTTCAGGGGGATATTTGATATGGAACACACCTGACCACTTGATCTTCAATCTGGCTCTAGGCTCTGAATTTGATTCTAGCTTGACTTTTCTTCTCTTTGCCTTGTCCTGGTCAGTGTGATTGCAGGCCTTTCTTTTGTGAGGTCTGGAAGGTTTATCACTTGTACTATGCCTTTCTTGATCTTCCTCTGGAGGACTGGTTGGATAAGGCAAGGTCTTTGGTCTTGGTACTACTTCCCTTCCTTCCTCGGGCTTTGATTCACCATCTCCCTGTTCACTCTTTTTCTCTTCCTTCCTTTCACAGTCAATCTCCTCTTTAAGCACCATCTGTTATGTTTCCTCCTCTCCTTTTTCTTTTTCTTTTTCTTCTTCTTCTGCTACACCTTCTTCTTCTTCTTCCTTTTCCTTTTCTTCATCAACTTCTTCCGATACTCTTTCTTGTGCATCTTCAATTTCATCTTCTTCATCAGACAGATTGCCATTGGTTTCCTCCCCTATCAGCTGAACAATGTCGTCAAACTGTTCTTCAGGGTTGGGTAGTGCATTTGCTGATTGCTTGATCATCTTTTCTATCTCATTTAGTGCGAGGTCAACGATTAGTCCTTCTCTTTCACAATAAAACTTAAATTGTATAAATTCCTCCCACTTGTCTTCAATAAAATTGTCACTATCTGAATGACTTGCTGAGATTTGTTCTGACTGTTGGTTGACTTCTGTTTTTGTTGATTGCTCCAGCAAGGTGTCAGTGTTTCTTCTTGTTTCTTCTCTTTCCTTCTGAAGTCTTAACTCCCTTTGTTCTGCCATCTGCTTTAACAAAGCGTCAGTGTTTCGCCTTCGCTCTTCCCTCTCCTTTTGAAGTCTTAACTCCCTTTGTTCTGCTAGCTGCGCTATCAAAGCATCATTTTTTCTTCTTGCTTCTTCTCTCTCCTTCTGAAATTGTATATTGTATCGATCGAGTTCTTCCAAAAACTCATCATATTTTGAGTAACTTTGCTACTATTGAAAAGAAGGTTGCATGCGAAGTGAAACATCATCTTGGTGCCATCCAAAATTCTGATTCTGGTAACTTCCCCAATCCTATGAAAAATTGTTAGAATAATTGTTGTAATTAGAGAAGTTACCTTGAATCGGTGCATGAGAGGAGTATCTTAGTTCTTGCTGCCTAACATAATCTCCAAGGGTTCTTCTTGGTTGATTTTGCCATTCATAAGCCATTCAGCATTTACTTCACTTGGGGTGGTTGAACAGAGAGTGTTGAAATTGTCTCCTTAAGCTTAGCCTTGCCCCTTTCTCTGTTACCTATCTTCTCAAGAGAAATATTCAAGAAGCTCAAACAAATGTTAGCTCAAATGAGAAGAACATAATAACAAAAAAAATAATATATTTTTTTTCAAAATCCTAAAATAAAAAGAAAAGAATTAAAATAAAAATAATAAAATAATAAGAGACCATGTTTGCAAAAGGCATGAAAATCTGGTTGATCATCACTGTTCTTATTTGAAATTTCAAACAGCAGAGAAATTATATTTTTGGATGTCTCATATGCTTACCTAAAGTTTGGAGTATCAAATGATAGATATCTTCTTGTTGGAAAGTGCCTAATATATTCATATCTTTAAAATCTGAAAATTTTCTGAACATGTTAAAAAGTAACTATAGAGTCTGCAGTCTCATTACAGAATGTGTAGAAGAAAGCATGCATGATAATTTGATAAGACTAAACCTACACTTGAGATGAGAAAGCTTGCAGATTTGTAGACAAAGTGGAATGTTTGGATCTCGACAAGAGATATATGAGAAAATCTTCAAAAGAATATATTCAAGTCAATAGAATGTTCAGAAATGATAAAGATAAAGGAAGAAGTTAGAAGGAGTGGCTACATCTCAAGTTGAGACTTGATGAGACTTAGACAGAAATATATGAGATAGAGCAGCCAAGTGAGATTCTTGCTGCAGCTGTAATTCTGACAAAAGGAAATCCATGAATCACAATTAGCTTAGATAATGGCTACTGCTCAAGAGGGCAAAAGATTTCCCACAATATGAGAAAGAGAAAGAAGCTTCTAAAAGGAGAAGGCACAAGGAAATGACTAAGTTTGAAAAGGAAATGCAGAAGCTGAGCTTATATATATATATATATATATATATATATATATCAAGCTGCAAATTTTTAAGTCATGTGAATCAAATGATAACTTGAGGAATACTTCATGAGGTACTCTGAAACTCTAATCTTTCATGATGATGCATATGTGATATTGTCACTCTAAAGATCAAAGTTGAATGCAGAATTTAGGATTCATGTTTATGCTTATTTGAATGATTCTATGTTGCTTGGATAAATGATTTTTCTATTTTGAATCTTAACTATTGTGAGTGAGTTGTAATGCAACATATGCTATGATTCTGAATCATGTGAGAATTTAAATTCTAAATCTATCTATGATGAAACATAAGCTGATCATATGAAAATATATCCTTGAGCCAATTTCATTATAGTTGAGAAAAGAGAACTTGGAAAGATTGAATGGATTATTTAGGAGAAACATTTCTAGAAGCTGAATCTGTATGCTCTCTTTTTCCAAGTCAATCTTCTAAGTAAATGATATGAATAGAAAATTCTGAGATTGAAGGCTCATAAGATGATTTTGAAACAAGTGAAATTTGAAGGCAAAAAGGTTACTGTACTGTATGCAGAAATTTTTCTGATATAGCGTGACTAAAATGATCATAACTTGAGCTACAAAATTGATTTTTGAGCAAAACCAATTTTGTTGGAAAGCTAATTTGTAAGAGTGTAAAACTGGAAAGTTTGAAGCTGTTACACTAAGCACAGAAGTACCAGAAAATTTTCTAACATAGCTGTAGTTTTACAAATTCTCACAGAAACTTACTTACTTGAGATCATCATAACTGGAGCTGTAGATATTATTTTTCTATGAAACCAATTTTATTAGAAAGATAACTTAAAATAGAATCAAACTAGAAAATTTGATATTTTCATATTAACCACAAAAGTCCCAGTAAATTCGTGAACACAGTCTCACAGATACAAAGTCTGATATAAACCTGTTCACTTAAATTGATCATAACTGGAGCTACATAAATGATTTTTGAGTGAAACCAATTTTTCATGAAATCTAGATCATATAAGTATTTGACTGGAAAGTTTCAGAATTTTTAATCATCTGCATAATTCCCAGCAAAAACTTCAAGTTGACTGATCTCTCATGTGGTCAAATCTGAACACATCTGTTTTGAATGCTTATATCTTGAGCTAGGAAAAGCCTTTTCAAATGAAACCAGTTGGATTTTAAATATGTTGTTTAATGGTTTAACAATAATAATTTTCACTATTTTTGGATGCATAGATTGATCACAATGAATAAAAAACCCGACCCGTCACAGTAAGCACTCTACTATAGAACAACCAACTTTAATCACTTATATCTTATGATAGAAAACTCCAAATGGAATGACTTTTATGTCATTAGAAAGCTTGTGATGTCTAGTTTATTGTGTTGAAATCTCATATTTTTATGAACTGGAAATAACTCACAAGTTCAGATTAAAGTAGCTAAGTCAATGGATGTTTTCTGGTTTGGTGCAGAAACTTCAAGTTAAAATATCTTTAATTGTACCAATCCAAATGAGTTGATTTTTCGTGTCATTAGAAAGTTCTCATGATGAAGTTTATTGTGATAGAATATAAATTTCTAGATCAATCTATGATGGGAGCAGTGCTTGTTCAATGATTAAGGCTGTGTGATTGAAAAGTAGTGAAACTTGATCTATTGAAAGTAAGACCTTTGACAAAGCCCCCTTGATACCCAAATATGTGATAAACTTTGGCATATCAAAAGTGAATTACTATATCAAATTGATGTGCATATTATGATTTGGAATAGTGGGTAAATGAATGAATATGAAGAAGAACTTAACATGAAATATCCCAATCCTTGAAATGTTATCAGAACAGTTTTTCAATGCTGAAAAATATGCAATGATTATGATCTTATCTGCAAATCATATTTCTATTCTGTGTTCCCCTGCTGTCCAAGCCTGTAATCTTGACCTTTTATGCCTCTATCCATGTTCTATAAATTTAACTCACTATAGGCATAAAAATCAAGGTGAGTAACATATTTAGGGGGAGTAGCTGATTCAATCGTTGTGCTGAATGTTTTCTTGCTACTTGAATATGCATCAAATGAATTCTTTTTATCTAATCAAGTATGCAAACAGAATATATCATTGTTCTGTTTTAAGATTGAATTTTGTCTTCTATTGTTCCATTCTAACTGCATCCCCTATTCAAATGATCTTTCTAAAAGTTAAAAAATTTCTGCATAAGCCATTGAAAAGTTGCTAAACCAGCAACTTTGCAGAACCATCTCATTTTGATGGGGAGTTAGTCAAATTGTTTGCTAAAGAGGTAATTGTGTGCACATTGACTCAGTTGGGTAGTGATCATTTATGGAATTTGATGAATCCATCTACCTCTTTCCTCTATAACTCTAGAAATCACTCTTTATTCTTTTGGAGAGGAAATGTTAAAATAAAAAGAGAATGGGATGATAACTCTCTTGAAGTTTAAATTAAGAACGAAGAGCAAAGTAAAGTTTACGAAAATTCTGGAATTATAAGCAACTTACTCTTTTCTCTCCTTCTTAAACTTAGTCTTTGATTCTTCTACTATTCTTGTTGGAGCATTTATCCCTCTCCATATCTTATTGGTTTATCTGGAACTCTTGGGATCATTGTTGTAAACATATGTGTGATCAATTGTTGTATCATATTGCTCTTGGGAAATCAAGAATATCACTGCATACTTGCTCAAAACCCTCTGTTGAGATCACCCATATGCTTGATAAATGTAAATCATGTCTTTGACGCCATTAGTACAGATGAAAATCAATTTGAGGTGATTATTTGACAGATTTTTATAGAGAAGAAGTTAAGAATTTGCTGCTGTGAATTAAATATATTTCTCTGCCCCATCTTTTTGTTGATGCCAAAAGGGGGAGAAATAGGAAACTAATACCCATGTGCATAATAGCATAATTTCTGAATCATGTTATGATATTATTGTTTGCATTGTTAGGCATGAATTCAGGGGGAGTTCAATTGAGTGGATCATACTATGAAAAATATATAGACTCTCATCATCCCTTATATGCTATTATACATGAAAACTTAATTTTGTTCAAATAGGTTTGTCATCATAAAAAAGGGGGAGATTATTAGCGCAAAAACCCTCTGAGATTTGGTTTTAATGCCTACAAACCTTTTGATCAAACTTAATGTTTTCTGTTCTTGAAGTTACTGATGTTTTGTATGTGAGATCTTAAGAAAGACAAGATTCTCATGAAGAACTCAGAAAGATCAACAACGACCAAGCTCAGACTGAGATTGAGAGGCAACCACAAAGTGAGATTGGTAGTAATCCTCAGACTTAAGATGAAGATAAAAGTTAGCCTGAGATTGAGTAATTAATGCAAGTCTTTCATGAGATTCAGAAAGATCAGAATCCTAATGTTAAGAAGCATCAGACTTCAGAATCATTTATGGAGTATGGGCAAAGCTTAGAAATTCTATATGCTGAAGGTAATTTCAGAAGAAGGCCTCAAGACATATCCTTTATCAGAAAGTCTTCAGAAGCTTTGAATGGAAGATAGCCTAAGTTGAGAGAGGTGCACATCAGAGTGAAGTCTCAGCTACAATCAGAAAGGGTCTCTACTAGAAATGTCAATCATCAAGTCAAGTCAAGATGAGCTCAAACAGAGAACTAAGTTGCATCAAGAAGACAAATGTTTGAGACTCAAGATAAGCGGAAATATAAAAGATAAATATCTGAGATGTCTTGTTTCTACTAACTGTGTGCTCAAGTGTTTGCAGATTATAGCTTCTCATATTGCAGGATAATTTTCTCTTATGTTAAGACAAGATGAGATGCTAAAGAGACTTTCAATCTGAAAAGTCATCATTGAGACACTAGCTTAAGATCAGACGCAAACTCAAGCACATATGTTATCTCATGTTCAGATGCAGACTCAGTCTAAGATTCAGCCTGAGACAAATGATCAAGAGATGAGACTCTAACTTAGCTTCAAAATTAAGAGATAAGATCAAAATAGAAGATTCCAAACAAAGAAGAGATTCAAAGTCAGCTTGAGACAAGCTCAAACTGTAAATTCAAATTGAGACAGGCCCAAATTCATTGTAAGATCATACTCAGTCCAAGCATGACAAAGAAGCACTTTGAAATATGAAGCTGAGCAAATATGAGATCCAAAGTCAGACTTGAGATGCAGACTCAACTTGAGATGCAGAATCAAACTTGAGACGCAGAGATCAGATGCAGTCATGAGACTCAGACTTGAGACACAGAGATCAGATGCAGTCATGAGACTCAGACTTGAGACTCAGAGATCAGATGCAAACATGAGACTCAGACTTGGGACGCAGAGATCAGATGCAAACATCAGACTCAGACTTGAGACGCAGAGATCAGATGCAAACATGAGACTCAGACTTGAGATGCAGTGATCAGATGTAGACAGAGTCTCAACAACAAAAGCAAGTCAATGCAAGTACACTGTCACAGCAGAGACAACATCAGAAAAGCACTGATCTTATGTCAAAAAAGTGAAAAGCTCTTTCTCTCTCTTCCAACGGCTAGTATAACGGCTAGTTTTCTGAAGACTATAGAAGGAAGTCTCATTATGGTGAGACGTGTGGGAGACACAGTGAGACTCAGCAGAGATGCTGCTGCACAACCAGAAAAATCTAAGTCTCAAGTGAATCTCAACCTACCTACCTATGTTATCTTAGCCAATATCATGTAGTACGTTTAGCTCTTGTTTTGTACTGTTTTGTATACACTCTTTGAGTGATTTAGAGAGCTACCATCTAGCTGAGCTCACGGTTTATCCATACTTTATATGTAGTCTAAGCTAGATCAATCACATCTCATCTCATACCACCAAGTCTCAACTAAGTCAGGAGGTGCCTGAGCTTAGTGTGAGCGTTTGCAAAGCCTGGAGAGGCACTGTAACAAGAATACTCACTGAGTTGCCTGGAGTGGCAGTCGAAGACAAAGAATACTGCATGCGTTTCCTGGAGAGGCAGTTGAAAACAAAGAATACTGCATGAGTTTCCTGAAGAGGCAGTTGAGAACAAAGAATACTTGTGGCTCAACCAAGGTAGGAGTGCCTATGCTTGGTGTGAGGGACGTCCTGAAGAGGCTGTAAGAATACTTGTTATTGACGGGTTTGTCAATAGTGGAAATCTCATGAGTTGTGAGGACTGGACGTAGCCCAAGTTTATGGGTGAACTAGTATAAATCTCTGTGTGCATATCTTCTCCCTTATCTCTTCAATTACACAACACATCTCTAATACCTGAGACTTATCTGTTTGAAACTAATTACATTTGATTAAATCTCTACACAACTAAGATCTGTCTCTGCATCTCATCTTACATCTCAAGTCTGTCTCATCTCAGATCACATCTCAACTTGAGATCAATCAGTAGTCTCACTCATTCTCTTTTAAGGTCTTAACATTTACTGAGCTAATTAATCTTACATCTCAAATCAGTTTGCTAAACTAAATCAAATCTATTCTATGATAATCAAGTTTCATTAATTAACAAATCTTCTTTACTTGATTACAAAATTATTGTTGAGACAACATCTCATCTAACCTATTTGAGACTCCAAGTGTCAAACTTGAGATCACGTCTCAGCTTGAATTTAAGTGTGTATTTTCAGGTATAATATTTTCAAGTCTCTATTCAACCCCCCCTTCTAGAGACGTTCAGCCAACTTCAACACTACCATTTTCGAGGATCATTGAAAGTTTACTTTATTTAAAATGAGCCTAAAAAAGAAATGAGGTTAAGGTCAAGGGTAAAAACACAAAGGTCATTGGAAAATTCAATATGCATTTCATTGATTTCATATATCGAAAGGAAATTGTGAGCTTGCCATACAAAGGGTCATCTTAATATCTTTGAGAAGGCAATAAGATTTGCATTACAAATCATATCTCTATAGCATAAAAAAAACCATAAGAAACTTGAAGCTCAGACAAAATATTACTAATGTGATGTGTCTCAAGAGTTATGCATAACTCCTTACTCTGCCATCTTAGTAATATTTTGGTTATGACAACTCTTTTTTTTTTAATCGGACCATCACACAAACTTTCCAACCTAATCAAGACATTGTCTTTCATAGATTGGTGAGCCTTTATTTGCCACTTTCTTTGGAAGGGAAATTACAATTTGAGGGTGATATCGGGATCCTTCCCCTTGCTATCATCCTTATTGTACGAGTCTACCCATTTCGATAATGCATATGATTCGGGTGAAAGACCCTGCATCTGGTCGACAAGCCGGTTAGCATTTGAAGAAGACATTAGAAGATGAAGTATCTCATAGGGCATGAATCCCTGTTGTACATTCTGTTCAAGAAATGACAACAAACCATTATAAAAACCATTACCATTTAAAAATCCTAATGGTTTCTGATGGTAGTTCAACTTGGTCCAAGATACAATAGTGAAGATATCTTCAATTGTTTCGAGGCCAACAGGTGATGCAATGAATGCATCAGCATTATGCATCATATGCGCCATGCGGTCTTGCATGGTCGCAACTTTTAACTCAGTGCCTAGAGAAAAGGTTTAAGTGTTTCAAGCATTTCCATCTTTCAAAACAACACCTAAGACACTACTTTCTCTAGTGATTGCAGATGCTGCTACACGCCCTCTCAGACCTTGTATCCCCCCACCATAAACAACATTGATCTTTCTTGCAGCTAAGACTCTACCAAGGTCATGAGTTGCATCCCAAAACCTTTGATCTTTTCCTAAATTAGTTCCACCAAAGATGCAGATACTTTTGAATCTCTGTGTGGATGATCTTGAATTTTCTTTGGGGAAAGACATTTTGATGCATTGATCATTTGGAAGAATGAGAATTTATAGAGCTGAGAGAACAAGTAGAAGGATCACATGGATTTATTTTATCAGAGAAGTTTTATTTTTTCATTTTCATTTTTTTTGTTTTTTTTTTCATCAGTTTTCAATCAATGAAATGACAAACGAGGCAAACACGTAAAACCTATAGACAAAAGAATGGCTAAGTTGAGAATTTAAAGAAGCAATCACAATCACGCGTGAAATACTGATCGAGGCCGTACTCAACCAAATAAAATGAATTAAAGTTCAATAGGTTGATTAACCCAAAGTCGTTTCCCAAAGAATCCAATTACAAATTCAGAATTTCAAATTCAAGGCAACACACACACACAAGGGGATTTTGATTGTTGTTCATTCTATTTTCTAAATTTCCAAACATAATTTAAATTTGCAGAAAACAATCCAAGAAAAACGGATTGGTTCTCTACCTCTTTCACAAATTGGATTTATCATTGGTTCATAAAAAAATTCCTCTAATCCTTGACAACAAGAAATTCGGATTAAGCATCCTTGATAGTTTTCACACTAGAATTAAGCAAACTAGCATGAATCCTAATTTCTAATCCTTGGAATTAAGCAAACCATGAATTGATTTCAGATTTAAGCAACCTAAAATATGAGATTAGATTCAAATTAAAATTTGAATTTCAAAAAGCAAGCAACTCAAATTCAGATTCAAACCTAAGCATCAAGAAATTAGGGGAAGAAATCATAATTCTGTCCAAGAAATTACAAGATGAAAAACGAAAATAGATCCTCAATATCCTTTGTGAATTCAGTAGAGAAACAATCCTTCAAGCTTAGCCTTCCATTCCATGGAGGAGGAATTCGAAAATTGAACAAGAGGAAGAAGAAGAGCCAAAACCGAAATTGGAAGAAGAGAGAAAAAGAGGGAAAGTGAAGAGTCTTTTTTTCTAAAATCTGAAAAATGAGAGTGAAGTGTTCAAACCACTCAGCAACACACCTATTTATAGAGCCTAAATCATTAACAAACTGATTAGGCCTTAATTGGGCCGAAATTAATTAAAACAGGCCCACAAACTAATTACAAAACTAATCAAATTCGGACTTGTGACAGACAACAACAGTAGGCGATTTTGAAACAGCAACCTCTCGTAATTTCTTCATGGGAATATGGTCATATAGCATATCAAATTAAAGCCCCGAAAGTTAGCTTTCCAATGCCACTGGAATCACTCAAATCGGACACTTGTAGCTCCAGATATCATCAAAACAAGACAGATAGGTCAGTAGGCTTAAAAATCCGAATTTAAACAACATTTACAGTTAAAGCCCAATTAAGCCCAATTTGGTAAATTCCAATTAAAACAGTGGAATTTAATCAAAATTAGAGTCCAAGAAAGCTAAGATTAATTATGCAAAGTGTGAATAAAAATGTGATCATCAAATTCCCCCACACTTGCCCTTTTACACTCAGGGCAAAACACCACATGAAACCAAAAATCAACTAGGGAGCACAATGCAAATACAAATGGCATAATTATTAAGAGATCCAAGGAATGCATAGGAGTAGGCAAAATACAACATCCAAGGAATCATAGAATCAAGAAAAATATGAATGGAATTCCCTACAATTTAGCAAACAATAGGGTGAATCAAATCAAAGGGGTGAATCAAGAGTGATAGAATCCTCACAAGACGATCTCTCCAACTCTCAAGTGTTTAGGCTTGTGTATATACACTCAAAGCACTCATGAAAGCAAGCACTTCCATAGGCTTGACAGGACTCTAATATCCACAACAATTGAAACAACATGCAAGCAAAGATCAAGAGGACTTCAAATAGGATGTAATGGGGCCAAGGTAAAGGTAGGGAAAATGAAGGATAAGAAGTTAAAAACTAAAGAGAATAGAGGAGCAATGGGTGCGATACCCTTAGTTAAACCGCTAAGAGTATCACATTACGAACGTAACCGATGACTCTTGTTTTTAAAACTTGCTTAGAAAATACGGGAATATTTTTTTTTTTTGAAAGAGTATTTTTATAAGAAACTTAGTCATCAACAACTAATCTCATTCTAATTCCATTTTAGATATTTGTGAAAGCATCCCTTCCTTAATTCTGAAATACGTTTTCGGAAAACATCTAGTCGATTCAATCATTCCGCATACATACACAACACACACGCAAATATAAAGTGGAGACTAGGGAAGAAGCGTGAAAAACATACATGTACATAACCACAGTGTCAAGTGATCCCCGAGATACCACACCATCATACAAAATGAGAGTTCTGGAAGTAAAATAAATAAAACCTCTATCAATACAACCCAAATAAGAGATCCCTAATCAGAGCTACTACTGCTAGACTCATGACTTCCCCAGACACACTCTTCTACTCATCGTCATCCGACTTAGCAGGGGCAACCCGACAACTCCTCCTCCCGGCATCCGGGAGGGTAATCATCCTAAATTCCTCTGAAGGAATACCGTCAGAAGAATCCTCCCTCAGCTCCTCGTCCTTGGGGTCCTCCTCAGGATCCTCCTCCTCGGATGAACTATCATCAATGAAAACCAGATCAGGCTCACTGGCGGAAGGACGACCGAATGCACTGAAACGCATGGTCGGTGGGGATGACGCCTCTGGTCCAGGAGTATAGCGAGGGGAATCCGGCTCTCCCATAGTGGCCATCCGGGAGGACTGGGAAGAAGTAGATGGAACGGGATGATGACGACGGTTTAGGAAAGTGGTGTGACGACGAAGTCCTGGTGGTGTCTCGAACTCCAGAATCACAGGCAAAGTGATGACGACCTCTGGCACAAGGGGAAGGCTAGGGTGAGAGATCGTGACCTGTACTTCCCCTGTGAATATACAGCGTCTAGGAATGTCCGTGACCCGCCACTGTCCTCGTGGCCCCCATCTCAGCGTTACCCTCATGGTCGACATCTTGAAGCTCCCCAACCCGACTGACGATGGCGAAAGAACGCGACGACAGAGAATAGAAGCAGAGAAGAAAGGGTGAGAACATCATATGAACTCATAACAAGTAGGACATAGTAACTAGAGCATCAATAAAATATTCACAAACGTCCACATAATCTCAATCACAAGTATGCAGCTGATGCTACCATGCTATATATATAATGCATGAGGGCCCGGGAAAACAACACCAAAAGCAGAGCACACAGCAACTGCTCGACCATATATGCGCAATATATCATGAGTATAGTCTGTACTAGCGAGTAGTACGAAGAGCATTGCTCAATCTCCGGCCAAGACGATTTTCCGACTTCCAGACAGACTCACTGATTATGAAAACTTGAGAGCGACAGGATAGTCAAGCCTGTACCCCGTTTGCACGACAGTAGGGGGCGAGCCTACGCCACTTATGCCATTCCGGGACCTGACTCATCCTCAGGGCTGGTCTCCTTTACTGGACCGCTGGTGTTCTTTGCAAAACCCAGTGCACCCGTCCCATCCAGTTTCACACTGTACTAGAGTGGTATTGCCATATAGGTCGTAAGGCTTTTGAACCTTAATCATTATTGATGCACATGATGTATGTCACACCGCAAACACTTATAATATTACATCCTTACAGACAAGCCCATTGAATCTTTTACGTCACCACTTTATCGTGGTGCAACCTCGTAGATTCAAGGTCTTTCTTTTGAGGAAAACCAAATCACACTCTCTTGCCAAGCTTCTCAAGTTTTATGTAGAGAGAAAGTGTTGGTTATAATCTTTTAAGGTAGCTTGTGCTAGCTTTATTGATGATCATGTTCACTTAAGTCCTACAATTTACTAAGACTTATGGATATGTCTTATGAAAGGCATTACTAATCCTAATTCTATTTGTATGACTAATTAAGATTCGATTTAACTTTTAATCAATCTTCATTAACTGGGCTATAATTAATCTTAATCCTCCTTAATTAAGTCTTAATCTCTTCCTTTGTTTTGGACTAAGCTTTTAATTACATTTGATTAAGGTTAATCATAATTAATTAGTTCTTAATTATCATTATTGGTTAATTATTTAATTAATACTTTCATTAAGATTAATTGACTTTAGACTTAATTAATCATTCTTTACTTAATCGACTTAAGTGAATTAGGTTGATTAACTTAGGTAATTAAATTAGTTAAGCCCACTAATTAATCCCAAGTTTTAACTTTTAATTACTTGGATTAGAGTTGAAGTCCAACTCCAATCTAACTTCTAATTTCATAATCTAATCTTGATTGACTTTTAATGGGTCTTTAACTCCTTTTCTTAAAGGTTTTAAGCTTAAATTAAAAGCCTAAAGGTTTTATAACTCTTAGGAACTTATTTTTAGTCATGGCAACCTAAAATATTGACCTTTAAGTTGACTTTTACTTGGTTGGAATTGGAAATCCGAATTTGTTTTATTTATTTTTAAAGACTTATTCTTAATTGCAATTTAGTCCTTTTAGACCACCAAAGCCCATAAACATGTTTTCAACATACCCTTGACCTTTTTTAAGATCAAAAAGGTATTCTTGATGAGTTTCATCAAGAACAACTCATGAACATCAAGAACAACTTGAATGTTCATCAAAACTTCAAATTTTTCACAACATCCAATCTTCACCAAAACTTCACACATTCATCAACAAACAATCTAAATGCCAAAATATCATACTAATCCACTCAAAATCATCCACATACATATTAAAGTTCATAACTCCATTTTCAAGCTCATAAACACTATTTTTCAAGGATCAATCATCAAAACAATTTTGTAAATCCATCCAACCACATGCATGTTCATCAAATCATCATCTAAACACATTACAATCATCAAAACAATTTTAGAATACATGCAGCCCCATTTTCACTCTCTTGGCCGAGAGCATCAAGGAAAAAGGGAGAAATTTTGCAAAAATTTTAGCTTGGCTTGCATGCATCCAATTCCATCAATTAAACACATTTCAAGCATCAAAACAAACATGCAAACATCAATCACAACCCAGCTCAACAGATCCGAAAATATACATTCAAAAGAAGTTCCAAAAAGATGATTTTTCAAGTAAAAACAAGGTTAGAAAAGCAAGGATTCAAGGGTAAATCCTTGACTCTAGTTACAAGGCCTACTAGAGTTCAAGTTCTCCCCCCCTTTACCTAAGAATTTCTCCAAGAAAAAGTGCAGAAAACAGCTCCAAGAACAGCCAAAGACAGCCCCTCAAAGGTCCTCCTTTTGGTCTCCAACAAGTGTTTTAAGGCTAGAAAGTAAGTATTTTTAAGCTTAGGTTCAAAAATGGAACCTAAACTTGGTTGGTGTTTATGGAGAGAATGAAGATTTTGGGAGAGAAAGGGTGAGAGTGCCACGACCAAGGAAGAAGAAGATGAGAGAAAATGAAGTTCTCCTTGTTTGCATGCAACAAAATGAATAAAAAAGGAGAGAAAAGCTTTTTATATGGCATATTCACCTTTTCAAGCTATTGGTGGAATGGAAGAGATGGGAAGACAAGTGTCTCCCATGCATCAAGGCTGGTTGCACGGTCTTTAAGGAGAGAAAGGAAGGCTTGTGCAATTTTTCTGGCCCGGATCAAGAGTATTCGGGCCCGGTTCAAGGGACAGGAGGGGCAAAAAGGTCATTTTTCACAAAAAACCCAAAAATTCCAAAAAAATTCCTAAAAATAGGAAATTAAATTCTGAATCCAAAAATATGAATTTTGATGATTAAAAATAATTTTAATCACTCAAAATCCAATAAAACACTCAAAACAACAAAAACGGCAAAAACGGTAAAACGCGGGCGTTACAACTCTTCCCCTCTAAAAAGAAATTTCGTCCTATTAATAAGGCTCAAAATCTCAACAAGGACAACTCTATCACAAAAGATTCAACCCAATAACTATCAAAACCAACTTATTCACTAAATTATAAGGAATCCAAACAACATAAATCAAGAAACCAATTACCTTATCCTTATCCTTTCATTAACAATATTTTTTTTCTTTCATTTGCGATCTTTTCTTTTTAATTGTTTAACTAGTATGTGACTCGTGCTTTCGCACGGGTAAATTGATGGTATGATTTATATTTTCTGTGCTTCACATGGGATAAAATATTAGCTATCATAGATATTAATTTATATATTAAAGTAAATCAATAAGATTTTTATAGAAAAAGATTGTCTCCCATGGAGGATACATGTGATTCATATCAAAATCACTTTACTAACGTGAGAATGAAGAAGAATGATATTATAAGTGAATGATTAATTAAAATCAAACAAAGAAAAGAAACACTATAACAGAAGCTAAATAAATGGGGATAAGATTTTGATCAAAAAAATGAAAAGAAAGTAAAAAGGATGATACAAATTTTATTATGGTCCATTTCTGATTTTTTATTACAAAAAACACACATTGAGAAATATAATAAATGTGTTGATGTACATTAAATTTAATATAATAATAAAAAAAGAAAATTAATGTGTGAGAAAAAAATAAAATGGTAGGAACATGACTGTCTCCCATAAAGAACACCCGCAGTTCATAAAATAAGTTCTTTTATAATGAAACGTATTAATAAAAACGAATAATAAGAGAAAATATTTTAATATCATTAATAAGGCTCAAAATCTCAACAAGGACAACTCTATCACAAAAGATTCAACCCAATAACTATCAAAACCAACTTATTCACTAAATTATAAGGAATCCAAACAACATAAATCAAGAAACCAATTATTCAAAAATGATGAAAATGCCAACTACCAACACAAATCCTAAAAATCCAATGAAAAACATGCCAAATGTATTTATTTTCCTACTGTCAAAAATTCTGTTTTTGCTGTAAAATTCGGATAGCTGTCAAAATTCTGCTGTAAAATGAAATTCTGCTGTAAAACTACTGCTGTATAAAATTTTGCTGTAAACAACATCAGTAAAAACAGATAGCAGCCTACAGTAATGCAGAAACAGCAACAGCAACAGCAACAGCAAAACAGTAAAATAGACAGTTTACAGTAATTACGGACAACATAAAATAGTAACAACAGTTACAAAATAGCTATGAAAATGCTGACAGCAACTAAAAAACAACAAATTTCCTACAAAAAACACCAAAAATACAGTAAAACAACAATTTTTTTTTTCGCAGTAAAACAACAAACATTTTTTTTATTTTTTTTATATACAATCCTAAAAATTATTAACAAACAAACAATATAATCCTAACCACATACTAATTCCTAAAATCAATCCTAAAGTCCTAAAACTACAAATCTCCTCCCCCACACTTAAATCACACATTGCCCTCAATGTAAAAATAATCAAATTAGAGAACAAAAGAACATAATGCAATAAAATAGTGGGGAAAGAGACTCCCTCATCAAGGTGGAAAAATTTGCACTTGAGGGAATGTGGGAAGCTCCAAGCTCATCTCCTCAACCGTCTCCTCAACCAAAGCGGGACTCTCATGAAATAGCTTGAGACGGTGGCCATTGACCTTGAAGGTCTTGTTGGTGGACTCACTCTTCAACTCAACAACACCATAAGGATAAACATGAGTAACAATAAAAGGTCCAATCCAACGAGAACGAAGCTTACCAGGCATGAGCTTAAGTCTAGAATTAAACAACAACACCTTTTGGCCTACTACAAACTCTTTTCTAGCAATACATTGATCATGAAATTTCTTAGTCTTCTCCTTGTAGAACTTAGAGTTCTCATAGGCCTCCAGGCGGATCTCATCAAGCTCCTGCAGCTGAAGCTTCCTCTGCTCTCCTGCCTGGTCACTGTTCAAATTGCAAACCCTAACTGCCCAGTACGCCCGATGCTCAATCTCCACAGGTAAGTGGCACGCCTTACCAAAAACAACTCTAAAGGGAGACATCCCAAGAGGTGCTTTGTAGGCGGTCCTATGAGCCCAAAGAGCATCATCAAGGCGACGTCTCCAATCCTTCCTGTTAGGCTGCACCATCTTCTCCAGAATCCTCTTGATCTCTCTGTTGGAGATCTCAACCTGTCCATTAGTCTGGGGGTGGTATGGTGTAGAAACTCTATGCACCACCCCATACTTCTTCAGCAAAGCCTCCATGGACCGGTTACAAAAGTGGGTCCCCTGATCACTAACAATGGCTCGAGGCACTCCAAACTTGCAAAAGATGTGAGACCTGACAAAATCCACAACAACTCGAGCATTATTAGTCCTTGTGGCTATAGCCTCCACCCACTTAGAGACATAATCCACAACAAGCAATATATATATAATACTAAAAGAATCAGGAAAGGGACCCATAAAATCAATACCCCACACATCAAAAATCTCACAAAAAAACATAGGCTGCTGGGGCATCTGCTGCCTGCTAGAAATGGCCGCTCCTGCTCTCTGACACTGCTCGCATGTAGAGGAGACTCTCCAGGCGTCTCTGAAAATCGTAGGCTAATAGAATCCACAATCCAACACCTTCCGTCCCGTCTCCAGCATGATCAGTAAAAACCACAACCCTAGAGCCTAGCAAATATGATCTAAACTTATCCAATGCAAAAACAATTGCTAACAGCTCTTTCTCAGTGGTAGTGTAATTTACCTGTGCTGCATCCAATGTCCTAGATGCATAATATATCACATGAGACAGCTTACCAACCCTCTGTGCCAAAACAGCTCCCAATGCATAGTTTGATGCATCACACATCAACTCGAATGGAAGTGTCCAATCCGGTGGCTGAATAATGGGGGTGGTGGTGAGAGCTCTCTTGAGGCGATCAAATGCCTCTCTGCACCACTATCCAAACTTGAAGGTAATATCCTTCTGCAGCAAGTTGGACAGCGGAAGGGCTATCCGGCTGAAGTCCTGAATAAACCTGCAATAGAAACCTGCATGTCCAAGAAAAGATCGAACCTCTCGCACGCAAGAGGGGTAAGGCAAGTGTGAAATAACATCTAATTTTGCAGGATCTTCCTCTATGCCCTTCCTAGAGATAATATGGCCTAAGACTGTACCATGCTCTACCATAAAATGACACTTTTCATAATTCAGAACAAGGTTAGTCTCTATGCACCTATCAAGCACTCTAGTCAAGCTATCCAAACATGCATCAAATGAGGAGTCATATACACTAAAATCATCCATGAAAACCTCTATGCAATGCTCAAGTAAATCAACAAATATACTCATCATGCATCTCTGGAAAGTACCAGGAGCATTGCATAGACCAAAAGGCATCCTCCTATAAGCAAAGGTACCAAAAGGACAGGTAAATGTGGTCTTATGCTGGTCCTCTGGTGCAATACAAATTTGAAAATAACCAGAGAAACCATCTAAGAAATAGTAATGTGATTTACCTGCCAGGCGCTCCAGCATTTGATCAATGAAAGGAAGTGGGAAGTGATCCTTCCTGGTCGCCTGGTTGAGCCTCCTGTAGTCGATGCAGACTCTCCAGCTGTTCTGCACCCTAGTAGGAATCAACTCATCCTTTTCATTCTTCACAACTGTAATCCCAGATTTCTTTAGTACCACCTGTACCGGGCTCACCCAAGTGCTATCTGATATGGGATATATGATACCGGCCTGTAGCAGCTTGGTGACCTCCTTCTTGACCACATCAAGAATCTGGGGATTCAGCCTTCTCTGAGGCTGTCTCACAGGTTTAACCCCATCCTCCAATAGAATCCGATGCATACACATGGAGGGGATAATACCCGGAATATCTGCCAAAGTACAACCTAGAGCTCTCCTGTGCTCTCTAATCACATGCAACAACCTCTGCTCCTGATTAGCTGAGAGAGCAGTAGAAATGATCACTGGAAGCTTCTGCTCATCCTCCAAATATGCATACTTGAGGTGAGAAGGAAGTGGCTTCAGCTCCAGTGATGGGGGCTGGACAACAGAAGGTAACAACCTGGTACTGGTTGAAACCTTTGCAACCTGCTAATCGATCAAGTCAGATGTATCTGTAATTGCTGTAATCAAGCCACTGCATTCTGACTCAATTGACTCAATTGGTGGATCAATACCAGAACCTGTAGGACAATCAGAACAATCAACAGTATCAACAGATATGAACTCATCTATCTCAGCACACATACTACACACAGATGAATCAGAACATAAATCACAAGTGTAGACATCACTGAAATCAGAAAAGTCCGGAAAGTCCAAATGTCCTACAAACTCAGACAAACTATCATCTACAAGTTCAGCAAGCATATCAATATGGAATACAGAATGATCCTCAACAGGATGCCTCATGGCATCTAAAATATTAAACTGAACCACACTGTCTCCAAACTCCATGGTAAGTGTGCCTGCATGAACATCAATCTTAGTCCGAGCTGTCTTCAGGAAGGGCCTGCCCAAGATGATGGGGGCTGCACCAGTGAGTGAATCTCCTCCCTCCATATCCAATATGTAAAAGTCAGCAGGGAAGATGAGGTCTTTCACTCGAACTAGCACATCCTCAATAAGGCCTGCAGGGTGGGCAGTGCTCCTGTTTGCCAACTGAATGACAACACCTGTAGCCTGCAAAGGACCAAGAGACAAAGAGGTGAAAACAGATAAAGGCATAACATTAATAGATGCTCCTAAATCAAGCATAGCATTATCAAACTTGTTACTGCCTATAACACAAGGAATAGTAAATGTCCCCGGGTCTTTGCATTTTTCTAGAATGGGAGTCATAGGTCTCTCAATGAGTGCAGAGACATTTCTTCCCATGCTAATCCTCTCATTACCCTTCAGCCGCCTCCTATGGGTGCACAGATCCTTCAAGAACTTGGCATATCTCGGAATTTGCTTTATGGCCTCAAGTAGAGGTATATTCACCTCTACTTTCCTGAAAGTTTCCAAGATTTCCTTGTCAGCCTCTTCCATTTTTTTACTCTTCTGCACAACTCTCTGAGGGAATGGAAGAGGAATAGAAGGCTGCTCACTGCATGAAGAACTGGGGATGCTCAAAGGACTAGGAATAGCTCTCTCCTACACAGGGTCTACAGCTGTATGAATCTCATCTTCTTACTCAGACTGTTGCCTATCAGGTGCTTGCACACTCTTACCCGACCTCAAAGTGATTGCACTAACATTCTTCGGGTTGACAACAGTTTGAGTAGGAAGCTTATCTGAACCCTGAGACTGCAGCTGATTAAGAGTGGTAGTCATCTGGCCTATCTGATTCTCCAAGCTCTGAATAGTTGCCTCTGTCCTCTGCTGGAAATTCAGATTATTGACCGCCATCTGCCTCATTAATTCTTCCAAGGAGGGTTCACTCTTGGAAGGTGCAGCAGCAGGTGGTGTAGGCTGGCGCTGCTGTTGTTGTACATGTGGAGGCTGGTAAGGTCTACTAGGCCCAGCAGCATGAGACTGATAAGGAACATAAGGCTGCTGTGGCTGTTGCTGCTGAGAATTCCCCCATCTCAAATTTGGATGATTCCTCCAACCCGGATTGTACCTGTTGGAAGAAAGATCCTGATTATACTGTTGCTGCTGAGGGGGGTCTACCAGAACCATAAATATTGGCAGCATAAGCCTGAGGAGGAACATAAACATCTCCTTCAGACTCCTGTAAAGTGGGACAAGCATCAGTGGGATGATCAGCAGAAGTACAAATCCCACATAATTTAGCAACCTTCTGAGACACTGCTAACTGCTTGACACAGGAAGCCAAATCATCAAGCTTGTTCTCTAACTTCCTATGATCGGCAGCATAAGTGGTCTCCATCTCATGAACTCCTCTAGTCAAGGCCACTGAGTTGCTTCTGGTATTGAACTGCTGGTTATTAGAAGCCATGTTCTCAATTAACTGCCTTGCTGCAACTGGAGTTTTATCTACAAGCGCTCCTCCACTGGCTGCGTCTATCATCTGCCTATCCATGTTTATAAGACCCTCATAGAAATACTGGATGAGTAGCTGCTCATGAATCTGATGATGTGGACAACTAGCACAAAGTCTCTTAAACCTCTCCCAGTACTCATACAAACTCTCTATGTCCATCTGCCTTATACCACAGATCTCCTTCCTAATAGATGTCACTCTGGATGCAGGGAAAACTTTTCCAGAAACAACCTCTTCAAATTATCCCAGCTAGTAATGGATCCAGGTGGAAGGTAGTACAACCAGTCTTTTACTGTATCTTGCAAGGAGAATGGAAATGCCTTCAGCTTAATATGATCCTCAGGAACTCCAGGTGGTCTCATAGTGGTGCAGACAATATGAAATTCCTTGAGGTGTTTATGTGGATCCTCACCTGCAAGACCATGGAACTTGGGCAACAAATGAATCAATCCAAACTTTAGCTCACAAGGAACATCTATATCAGGATATTAAATGTATAAAGTCTGAATATTAACATCAGGTGCTTCAAGCTCTCTCAAGGTTCTCTCATCCATGGTATCACAATTAAGATCAGACTCAAGAAAAGAAGAAGAAGAAAACACAGAAACAGACTCACTATCACTTACACTAACAGCAGAATAGACACTATTAGACAACTCACTATCACTAACAGAATTATGCACAAATGGAATCCTAGACTCTTTAACTAACCTATTATATGTCTTATCAATTTCTGGATCAAATGAATGTAGGATACCTGGGTTTGCCCTAGTCATACACCAAATGCACACAAAAATGCACAAAATGAGGCATACAACAGCATGTCAGCATATAAAGGCAGCCTATATCAAATAAGCCGAAACAAATGAAATGGAAACATGGAAAACACTATATTAACATAGGAAACAACCACAAAAAATTTCAGAACAAAATTCAAAGCCTAAGTACCAAAACTACCTAAGGTAAGAAAGGGAAAATACACCAAAAAAACTTAAAAAATCCTTTAAAAATAGAAAACGACCTTTTTTGGAAATTTTATGGTCGACCTCCAAGCGCCGGCTAGGAGAGTCTGCTCTAACTAGCTTTTTCTACCCCAAAAGCATATAAAATTTGTGAAATTCTGACACTTCTAGCTCAAGTTATGCTCAATTGAAGTCAACAGGTCAAAACAAGCCAGTATAAAGTGTAATCTCACAATCGGGACTTATCTAACAGCAACTAGGGTATCTAATATTCATCATTAACCTAAATAAATGTGGACACAAAAATTGACACAAAAATTCAACCTCTAACTATGTTAAACAAAAAGTCAGATTCAATTGCAAAAGTCAACAGCAAGTTCAGCAACTTATGCAATTCAATCTAAATCACACCAAATCAATTCTAATTTCTTCTAAAAAATTTCTAAACATCAAAACATGACTAAACACACTAATTACAATGACTCAACACATGACACAACTCAAAACACATATTAAAATTCACAAAGAGCAATGGAACAGTAACTATGCTAGATTAGGCTACTTACCTCAAAATTGTGAGCCAAAAATGATCAAACTGAATCTGCACAACTAAGGTTAGTATACCAAAACACAATATGAAATATTACTCTACTTCCTAAACACGAATTTACAAAACAGAATTGAAAACCAAACAGAAATAGAATTTCACACAAAACAGAATTGAAATTGAAAATCGAATTTGAATTGAATTCCCCGGCAACGGCGCCAAATTTGATCGAGGTCGTACTCAACCAAATAAAATGAATTAAAGTGCAGTAGGTTGATTAACCCAAAGTTGTCTCTCTCAAGGAATCCAATTACAAATTCATAATTTCAATCTCATAGCAACACACACACACATTCAGGGGATTTTCTTTGTTCATGACAAGTTCAAATTTCCTAAAACAGAATTCGAAATCCCTAATTCAATTCAACAAAAACAGATTGATTCATAAGCTCATTCGCATTTGGATGTCTCACGGATTCAGAGATTTATTTCAATTTCCTTAGCAAATCCGAATTAATTAATGAAGCATCAATCAATTCTTAACAATCTCATACAAAGATTAAGCAAATTTGTATCAAGAACCTAATCCCTAACCTAATGAGTTAAGCAAACAGTAGATACATTTTAGAATTAAGCAAACTAAAATGTTAATTTCAGATCATGAATCAAAAACCGAATTCAATAAGCCTTCATCCAATTCAAGATTCAATAACCTAGAATTATAGAGGTTAGGAGAAGAAGGAATTTGCATAGAAAATTAAAATTCGAAATTCAATTAAAGAACCTCAACATCCAATGCTCATGATACTTGAGAATCAATCCTCAATGCTCAGCCTTCCATGGAGGAAGTGGAGAATCCGAAATTGCAAGAAGAGGAAGAAGAAGAGAGAAAACCGAATTTGGAAGAAGAGAAAAAAAGAGGGAAAGTGAAGAGTCTTTTTTTCTAAAATCTGAAAAATGAGAGTAAAGTGTTCAAACCACTCAACAACACACCTATTTATAGAGCCTAAATCATTAACAAACTGATTAGGCCTTAATTGGGCCGAAATTAATTAAAACAGGCCCACAAACTAATTACAAAACTAATCAAATTCGGACTTGTGACAGACAGCAACAGTAGGCGATTTTGAAACAGCAACTGCTCCTAATTTCTTCATGGGAATATGGTCATATAGCATATCAAATTAAAGCCCCGGAAGTTAGATTTCCAATGCCACTAGAATCACTCAAATCGGACACCTATAGCTCCAGATATCATCAAAACAAGACAGGTAGGTCATTAGGCTTAAAAATCCGAATTTAAACAACATTTACAGTTAAAGCCCAATTAAGCCCAATTTGGTAAATTCCAATTAAAACAATGGATTTAATCACAATTAGAGCCCAAGAAAGCTAAGATTAATTATGCAAAGTGTGAGTGAAAATGTGATCATCAGACAGATTGAGCAATTTTTTGATCAAAAATGGTTTTCAAAAAGGAAAAGTAGATACAACTCTTTTCAGAAAAATGTCTAACAAAGATTTCATTCTTGTTCAGATATATGTGGATGACATTATATTTGGTTCCACTGATTCTTCATTATGCAAGGAATTTTCTGAGCTTATGCAATCTGAGTTTGAGATGAGCATGATGGGGGAACTTAAGTTCTTCCTAGGACTTCAGATAAAGCAACAATCTGATTGTATATGGATCCATCAGGAAAAATATACAAAAGAAATGCTTAAGAAGTTCAACATGAGTGATTGCAAGCCCATGACAACTCCTATGCATCCTTCTGTTGCTCTCAGCAAAGATGAAGGGGAAGAACCAGTGAATCAAACTTTGTATAGAGGAATGATTGGTTCACTATTGTATCTGACAGCAAGCAGACCTGACATAATGTTCAGTGTTTGTCTTTGTGCTAGGTTTCAATCTGATCCAAGAATAACTCATTACAAAGCTGTAAAGAGAATTTTCAGATATTTAAATGGTACTACTAATCTTGGTCTTTGCTATAAGAGAAGTAAGAATTGTAGGTTAGTGGGATTCTTTGATGCTGATTTTGATGGAGATAGACTTGAAAGAAAATCAACAAGTGGAGGTTGCCATTTCATTGGTGACAATATGATTAGCTGGTCCAGAAAAAGGCAAAACACTATTGCTCTTTCTACAGCTGAAGATGAATATATTGCTACAGCCAGTTGTTGTTCACAACTGCTATGGGTAAAATACCAGCTAGAAGATTTTAACATTGATGTTCATTCTATTCCCGTAATGTGTGATAATACTAGTGCAATTAACTTATCCAAGAATCCCATTCAACATTCTAAGGCAAAGCATATAGAAATCAAGCATCATTTCATTAGAGACTATGTTCAGAAAGGAGTCTTTGATATAAAGTTCATTGATATTGAACATCAATGGGCAGATATATTCACAAAGCCTCTGACTGAAGATAGATTTAAAATCATAAGAAATAATCTGAATATCTTGGCTTTGTCTGAAATGTGAATGCTTGCGTCTGAACATGCACATCATCTGAATATATGTTGCATTTGAACATGCATCTTTATGTGAATAAGCATGTGCATCTGAAGTAACTGAGTCTGATGACATGGCAAGCTGAAACGTTTGGTATCCTTCTCTGAGTAACTACTCTTAGCACGATTGCACGTTCTCCAAGGCAGCAACTGTCATCATTACTGTTGTGACGACTATTTAAAGGACGTGTTGGCTACAGTTACAGGCTACTGCTTTCACTCTTTCTTATACAAACCTTTACCATTCCTTGTGCCCTAAGTACCTTGTGCTTCTTTGTGTTCATCGTTCTCACTAAAAGCTCATAGCAATGGCGTCCAAGAAGTCTGCTGGTGGTCAAGTTGTTCCTTCCAAGACTTTAAACCTTGATGAACTTCAAGTTGGTGGCATTTATCTCTCAGAGATCTTCGCGGCTTGTTGTTGGACCAACTTCTTCTCTGCCATTGATTGTGCATGGCATGAGCAGAGTGTGGTAGATTTCTGGAAGAATGACTGAAAACATTTCTGCTCGAGATGGCAAGTATCAAGGATTGAAAACCACAGTGATGGGAATGAAGATCATCGTAGATGCTGACACCATTGCTGCTGTAACTGGTGTTCCAAATTCTGGAGAGATGTTTATTCCAGAATGGGAAGCAAAAAATGGTGGAAACAAGAAGTTCACAAAGAAGCTGTACGGGATTGAAGATCCCAGTGAATTTAAAAGCTCCCTCATGCATCCTAAGGCAAGGATTCTTCTTGCCATATTGGGATGTTGCATCTTTCCCAAGCATGGTAGCAAAAACCATGTCTCAGAACTAAAAAGGTTCTGTGTGATCAATCTTTTGGAGAAGAAACCTCTGAACCTTCCCATGATCATTCTCTATAACATGCTGAAGAGGGTGAATGATTCAGCTGCAAGCTACACCCACACCACTCTCATTACAAAGATCCTGCTGAAGTTCAATGTTCCCATTGAGAGACTATATGACCATAGAGGTCCTGCTTTCTTCTCTCTGGTGAATATTAAGAAAATGGGTATTGTTGTGAAAAATCCCTCTCCTGAGAAAACTCTGTTAGAAGAAGCTGTCCGTGACAAAGCTGGTAGAACTGGGAAAAACACTGCGGAGGTTTTGGAGATTTTGGAGGATGAGCTGAAGGGTGACACCCATAAAGACAAGTTTGTCTCTGCTCAGACTCCCACCAAAATTGTGAAGAAGAAAAGAACAAAATTGCTTCAGAATAAAGTTTCAACTGAAAAGGAAGTTCAACTCAGATAATCTGAACCTGCTCAGAGTATGGTTGCACTTACTTTTGAGATTGTGGGATAGGTTACTAAGAAATCTGTTGTTGCTACTCAGCCTACTCTCATCTTGGGAGGACAGGAAGAGGACAACATCAGGATAGAATCTGAACCTCTAGGTATTGAACCTTTTGATGTAACCCAGCCAATCCAAGCTATCCCTCTTGATACCAGTTTGCCTGAAGCTGATATCAGAAAGGTTGTGGAGGAAATTCAAGAAGAAGAAAGAAAGAAGAAGGAAGAACGGGAAAAACAAGACTATGCTATTGTTGTTGCTGCTCAACAAGAAATTCTTAAAGATGAAAAACTTGAGCAAGAAAACAGGCTAAAAAGAAGAAGAGCCAGTGCAAAAGCAAGGAAAATCAAAAGGAGAAGATTGTTGGCTCCTGCTGATGATGCTCCTCAGATGGTGACAAGAAGTAAAAGCATCCAGCAAGAAGATGTTGTGGAATTTCAGAAAGTTGCTGAAGAACAAAGGAAGAAAAAGGTAGAGGAACTCAAGCTGAAGAAGAAAGCTGCTGAAGGCTCTATGGCTCCTGTTAAGAGGCCTAGGGTTATCTTTGGAAATGTTTCTACTTCAGAAGATGAAGCCCCTCCTCCACCTAAAATGATCAGCACCACAGAAGAAGTACACCCATCTTCACCATCTTCTTCATCTCTATCAGGTTATCCTGAACTCAACTCAGACAATGACTCAGGCAGTGTTTGGTTTGGAGGAAATATAACTTTGTCTAGAGCAGAACCACTGAAGGAGAAATCTAGGGATCTCAAACGGGAACCCACTTATGATATGAGCTTAACAGTTCAGAATGATCAGCAAATGTTTTGGGAAGCTGAAGTGCCGCAAAGATTTTATAATGTTCCTCTTGAAGAAAGGCCTAGAGTACCTAAATTTCCAAATCTCTATGAAGAATTGTTGTTCTTCAGGGAAGCTTCTCCCATAATTCTCCATCCTCCTTCAAGGTTACTTTTAGAAACTGCTTCAGCAGCAAGGCAAAGGAGGCTTATCAGTTCAGGGGGAGGTAGTCTCTCGGATTCACTGGAGAAGATACGACATGGAATAATAAACCCTTGTCACAAGTGGAGGGTACTAGATCCTTTCTCTCAGGATCAACACTTCTTATCATATAAAGAATGGATTGCTGTGAGAATGCTGTACCTTGAATTTGAGTTGGTCGACAAGTACTCAAGTTCTTTTGGGCATAGAGACTTCAGACCACCCAGAAGAGTGCATACCAAGCTATCTACTACTATCCTGGTGCAACCCGATAGGATAGTACCAAGGTATCCTTTTGTTGAGACTTCTCCCAGGAAGGATAAAGGTGTTGTAATAAAAGGAGATAGGCAACCCAGAGTTCTAACCAATGAAGAGTGGAAAGGATTGTCTGAATTCATCTCTGAACATCAAGGCATAGATCACTCTTTGTCTGAAGCTATGTGGAACTATCACTGGAACCTAGTTGAGCAGGAAGGCAGTTCATCTGGAACTCAGTGGGATGATGCTGACTCTTTGGTGAAAGTTGGGAAGAATACCACTCAGGAAACACATACCTTCTTCAGGGGGAGATTTCCTATGTCTGACTTCTCTGCCAGAGAATTCCATCCTGAATGGGTAGTAAGTTTTCCTTTCAAACGACCTGAGTATCTCATCCAAGTCAAAGATCCTCCAAAGTTCAATCTTCCATATGGTTTTCAGTACTATCGCTTCACCAACAACATCTGTCTTTGATTTTCTATGAAGAGAACTTAGAAGCTGAACTAGTTGCTCTTTCTCGAGAACATTATGCCTTGAGTAATCAGAATGAAGCTTTCCTACTGCGAACAGATCAGATCCTCACTGCCCATGCACAGATCAAGGCTAGTCACAATGAGCTGAAAGAAGCAGTTGTAACTGAACTGGATAGTCAAAGGCTAGCTAGTTCATGATGCTGTCTTGTCCAAGTTATTTCAGTTTATCTTTATGTTTTATTTCTGTTTGCAACAATTCTGCTTACATGAACCCTTAATGCATGAGAAGTTTGTTGAATTGTCTTATGTACATTTATTGTTGATGCTTTGTCTTAACTGCATTTATTTAATGTGTCTGTTGCTTACCCTTTTTCATTGATGACAAAAGGGGGAGTATTAAATATATATGTTGTTTAAGAGTAACAAAATCTGAAAGTGTAAAAGCATGAGTACTTCAGAGAATACTTCAGAACGAGAAGGATCATTTCAGAAGGAGAATAAGTATCTCAGATGAAACATCTGGTTAAGGGGGAGAATTTTCTAAACTATAATCTTTTTAACCCTTTTCAGATTTCAGAATATTTTATATTTGTCATCATTAAAAAGGGGGAGATTGTTGAGTCTCAAAAATAATTTGAGTAATTAAAAATACTCTGAGTCTCATTCCCTTAAAAAGTTTTAATAAACAACAAATATAAAATACAGATGAATTTATATGGAAATGATCTTTCACAAAGATTCTGTCATGATTCAGATCTTAAAGAATAAGAAACATCATCTGAAGCTTCAGATCGTCTGAAGACACAATACCTTCTGAAGAGTGTTTATCTTCTGAAAGTGTGAAGTTCATCTGAAGCACTCCTTGCATCTGAAAGCTGAAAACATCAGGACTTTTGACCCTTGAAGACGCTGCTGAGTAGGAGGAACGTTCATCTCAATGATCTTACCTATTTCAGCATAAGAGTCAAAGCTGCTTTCTCTTCTTCTTCAAATGTTTAGCATTTTTTAAGGAAAGTCTGCAACGCTGCTGCTCCTGCCAAAAAGCTTTGTGTGCGCAGACCTGCTACACCCTGTCTGCTCAGAATGCCTTGGTCAGAGCTTGTGTCAAACGTCTCCTTGAGCATTTAATGCTATTTGGCAACATGCATTAACTCCTGAAGACTATAAATATGTCTCATGCAGATTAAAAAAAAAAGAGAAACATTCCTATCAAAGAAAGAACACGCTACAAAAATATACTCTGATATTCTTGTACTCTTACTCAAATTCTTATCCTGAGTGAATCTCAGTTTTCTGTACATTTAAAGTTCAAAGCTATCATCTGAAGGAGAGTGAACTATTTGTTTCTCTGTTCAAACTTTAAACAGTTTGGGTGTTTAAGCCTGGAGAGGCTTTCTGTTTGAAAGAATACTTGGGTTACACTTGGTTAAGTGTCTGAGAGCCTGAAGAGGCTTGGTGGAAGAAATAATACTTGGTGTAGAGCCTGAAGAGGCTTGAAAGAAAAGAATACTTGTAATCTTGCAAGATTAGTGGAAATCCAGGTGCTGGTTTTTGCCCTAGGAACTGGAGGTAGCTCACGGTGGTTGTGAGTGAACCAGGATAAATTCTTGGCTAAGTTTTTCTCTATCCCTTAACTATTTCTTTTCAGTTTTAATCTAACTAAGGGGTTTGAAAAGTATCCAAGTGAAAACTTCTTCTCTAAATCAAACAAAGTTTTTAACCAATTTCTTAATTTGAACTTAATTCAGAAAGCAATTAAAACCTTCAGACTGATAACCATCATCTGAAGAGTTTCAGGAGCAAAATTTTCAAAATATTTTTGAAACAGAAAAAGTTTCCATTGAAACACTATTCAACCCCCTTCTAGTGTTTCCCTGTATTTCCAACATCAATGACCATGCTCCATTATTCTTCATAATTTTGCATACCAATACTCAATGATTCTTCCCGTGATGACTTGTGCCCCAATGTTTTGTTTTTCTTCTCTGATTGTTTCTTTTCTTTACTTGTTTTTTTTTTTTTTTTTATAATTTTTTATACCATAGAAATAAGACCCCTACTTAACGATTTTTCTTGTAATTGCCTTTGCCTCGTTGTTTCTCATATTGTTTCTTTTTTTTTATGTTATTATTTTTATTTTCAAAGAAGAATAATACCCAACGGATATAATTTTAGTTAATCAATTTATTAGTTAATCAAATAATCGATTAAATGACTAACTAATTTCTTAATTAACTAACTTTAATCCTTAATCATTTGATTTAATTAGTACACTTAATTATTGATAGCAGGGAAGTTGTGGATCTAGAATTGAGCAAAACAACCGGTTAGAATCATGAAAAACAAGCTAAAATGCGGCTGGAACAGCAGCAAGAAAGCGTAAGAAAATGTAAAAAAATAAGGGAAAGTGAAAGAAAAAGTGGAAGAGAAAGAGATGGTTGGGACGCCACTGAAGCTGGAATCCACCCACAGCAGATAAGTCCAATCAAAAGACGCCACTGATTCAGGAGAACCAGATAAGTCTCAGGTTGGTTTAAGCAAGAACCACCAAGCCTACTCTCAACTCACACTTGAGGAGAAAAATGGGCATTATGCCTTTACTCATTCATCAAAGTTGTAATACAAGGGGTGGTGGTCTCCTATTTATAGGAAAAGGAGGTGGCTAGGTGGGAACGAAAATACAAGATGAGTGAAAACTATCCTAAGTGAGTCTTGAACCCATGACCTCCTAATTAAATGGTTAAGCTAACTCCTAACCATTAAACCCACTAAAAGTAGCGCCCATTACAAGAAGGAAAATTACAAACATGTCCTAATACAATTAAATCCTACTTAAGTTCCTAATTATTTATTCAATCCTTCCTAATTAAGATGAAGTCTTCTTGTTGACTTGGTCAAGGGTGGTCAAAGGTTGACCAAAACATGGTTGACCAAGGCTTGGTCCAGCTCCATGCGCCTAAGTCAGGCCCAAGCTCCCCTTCAGCTCTGCTGTCAGCTCAGAGTTCCACTGGCAGATGCCATCATTCCCTCACCCTTAGAGAGGATTTGACCTCAAATCTGAAAGATCAGAAAGAATCCATAAGAAGAAGAGGGATGGGGGTAGAAAGAAGGAGTTGGATGACTAAAGTAGCAAGTAAGAAGATACTTCCCTTAGTCTTTGGGGAGTACAGCTGGACGTCCACAAGTTGAACATCTTCCTTGAGCCTAGACAACAAAAAGAAGACCATAAGTATTATTCCAAAGCAAGCAAAGTGAAGTCTCATAACAAAAATACTTGGGGATCATAAAGATTAGCAAAAGAAAAACATAGGAGATGAACAAGAGGTATTTGAGATAAGGGATAGAAAACTCCCTCAATGAAGATTCAACCATCTTGTCCATGTACTCTGTGGATTTAGATCCTGGATCAAAGACTAATCTTTTGAAGCCCTCCCTTGCAAGTAATACAAGTAAGTGGTCATGGAGAAGGCTTAGGAAATAAATTTCACACAAGTACAAAATGTGTTTCAATGTGCAATATTCATCTAAATATTCTACACTATGTTCCCAAATAAATGCACAAGTGAAACTATGTGGCATGAATGTTTTAGTATTTTTCAATAACATCCCAACATTTTTATTGAACATAACACATGCATCATGAGTATGATTGTCAAGAGAATAATGCATATGTTCATGGCATGAGTCACAATTTATCCTAATGAACTTACTCAAGTATGTTGGTGCCTTATTTAAATCAAAGGTATCATTTCTTTGCAAGCAAGGCAAAACAATTAAGGAATCACTTTGAGTAAGCAAAACTTGAGGCATAACATCATGTGATTTAGGTTTCATGCAAATGTTTTCACATGTGATAGCCTTATCCCAATTTTTATCATTTTCTTTTACTAGTTCAAGAGTATAATACACATTTTTATATGAAACAATTATTTTAGGAACAAAATGTGTATGCACATTATAGATACAAACCAATGGTACATGCATATTCAATCCAACTTTGTTATCATCATGTAACTCAAATTGATCAAAGGAACTGACTAAACATGCATCTCTAGTAAATTTCATGGTACTCTTAAACTTAGTTGGCTTTTCTAAACATGCAATAGATTTCAAAGCATCATCAACATTGTTTATTTCTTTCAAACATGTAATGCTTTGAGGCATATAATTGTGCATAGAAGAAGGCATTTCATGCATAAAGAAAGTTAGTTTAGGAAACTCCATTTCAACAGCTTGAGTTGTCCTTTTTGCAACACTAGGAATATTTGCCATCAACCTATTCATGCTTTTACTAAAAGAGTTAGCATTCAAATGATCACAAGATAAACATGCTTTCTCTTCTTGCATTCTTAATTCTTCCTCACTTTCTCTTTTAAGTTTCTCTTCTTTCTCTTTTTCTAATTGTTCTCTTTTCTCTTGTTCTATTAACCTCTTAAGTGTGCTTTGATCTTCTTTTATTTCCTTTGAGGTCATAGGCATGAGTGTGAATTTTATTCCTTGGTGGCGGAACCTATAGGTATTGGCAAACCCATCATATTTTACCCTTCTCTCATATTGCCAAGGTCTTCCAAAGAGGATGTGTGAGGCTTCTAAGGGTATAACATCAAAGGTTATTTCATCTTTGTAGTCCCCAATGTTAAACCTTAATCTCACTTGCCTATCCACCATAATTTCTTCCTCATCACTCACCCATTGAAGTGTATAAGGTTCTGGATGTGGGGTAGTAGGTAAGTTTAGCTTGTTAACTAACCTAAGGCTAGCTAAGTTGCTACCACTTCCTCCATCTATGATCACTAAACATACCTTATCTTCAATGTGGCACCTAGTGTGGAATAGGTTCTCTCTTTGGCTCTCTTCTTCACCCAAGGGTGTTTCTAAGGCTTTTCTAAACAACATGGTTGCCCTTTCCCCTTGCCTCCTTCCTTCCATTCTCCTAGATTGATTTTAGTCTTAAGAGTTTTATGGACCTCTCCACTCAAACTAAGTGTTTACACTCAATGGAATGCTACACTCGTGTATGTCACTCTTTTTGGCCTTTTCTATAATGAAAACTCTCTTGCCTCTTCTACTTCGTTGAGGTTGGTTTGATCTTGCAAAGACCAACAGTGAGACTAAGTCTTAACCCTTCCTAAATAGAAGCGCACTAACAAAAGAAAAATACCTACTAAAAGAGGATTTGAGATTTCCTAAGACAAAACAAAGAGTTGATAAGACAAGCAAGAAAAGCAAGCACTCAAGAAGGCTTATACACAAGAGTAGAAAGCAAACAAGACAAGACAGAAGAAATTGCAAAGAGAATTGTTTTTGGTGATTTTTGAAAAGAGTTGCCAAAATTTGTCGTTTTAGAAAAACAACAATTACAACTCAATTTACAGTAACTAAACTGGTCCAAACGGTACCGGAAAAACAAAATGGACAAGCTGAATTCTAAAAATTGTAAATTAAAACGGTATGGCAACTTGATTTCAAAAAATTCCAAAAAAATTGCTTAGCACTTCCTTGTTGATTATACAAACACAGTACGATCACAGAAACGCGTTTGGTTCAATTTTAAGATTGGAATTAAATTTGGAAGGAAAATCAACAGTTGGAATTTATTGATTTTCTTCCAACTCTATGAACCAAAAATCAGCCTAATGGTGAGCCTTTTGCACAATCAAGCAGGGAAAGTCCAAGGTAGAAATAATAATCAATTCATATTTGCAATCAGAATGCCAAACAGACAAACAGAACAGGAGTAGAAAATTGAACAAAATAGTGCCAAAAAATGCGCAAAAATGGCAAAATAAAAGAAGAAAAATGCGCAAAATGAAAGTAAAGGGGGAAACTGAAATTAAAAGGATGGGGAGGACATAAATATAAATGGCAAAATGTAAATGTGATGTGAATCCAACCAGGCATAAGAAGGCTATACAAGAAGCTACATGTAGGCGGCTAACTTGGAGTTATTTGGCTGACTTATTTTGTCTGGACAGTTACAAAAATTGTTGGGCTGAATCAATGCAAGGGGACAAAGAAATTACAACCATCAAGAAGAGAGTTGTTACAAATTGAAGGGGGGAGACAAGCATTGCAATGTAGCGGTTATACATTGAATGGAGCAGCCATAATTCAATATTGGAGCCGTTATGTTTCTCCTAAGGGGCGGCCAATTGATGGCTGAATTATGTAACTTTAATCCTTGTTGGTTGTTATGTTTCTAAATTTTAATAGAATTATTAGGAGAATTAAGTGGCTGAATGTGAAAAGCCATGCAAGGATTGTAGGCACCTTTAAAAGGGGCGCATCATGCCTGAAAAATTTACAAGACAAGTTTAATTCAGAAATTTTAAGAAATTGGAGAGTGTTTCTCTTATTCTCTTGTTTATCAAGAATTGAGTTTTATCAAAGGTCCTTCATCCCTTTGTGTGTATAACTCTTAGGCTTATCTTTCATCCTTGAAAGTGTGACGTCTATCAAATTTCATTCCATCTTCTTACCTTTTTCCATTTTCTCGTTTTAACCATTTCCCAAATTTCCTACTTATGAGCATTCCAACCTAGATAGATCCGTAAAACGGACCACCCCCCCTTGGATTCTCGTCATTTGGTATCAAAGCTTCGACTCTGGGTTTGGAATGGCGATGGAAATTTACTATACCAGGTGTTCCTTCGAAGGTCATTTGTTCTTGGTTGCAGTAGATCAATTCAACTTTAGAAATGTTGTGAGCAGCAGGGTGGTTGAGAAGTTACACCTGCCTACTGCAAATGGACAAGCAACAATTAAATTCTCTATTGGGAAATATGAAGACGAAGTTCTTTGTGATATTGCACCCATGGAGACATGCCATATGCTATTAGGGAGGCCATGGTTGAATAAAAAAAGTATAAATCCTGAGAGGCCTTCTATTTCTTTTATGCATGGTGGACGAAAGATTAAGTTGATATGTCTATCATCTGACGTTGTACATGCTGATCAGCTGACATTGAAAATAAAAATAGAAAAAGAAAGGAGAGAAAAAGAAGTAAGAGAGAGTGAAGAAAAAATGAGAGAAAAAGAAGAAAAAGAAAGAGAAGAAAAACAGAGAGAAGAAATAGAAAAAGAACTACAAAAAAAGAGCGAGGAAATTTTATTTGTTAACGATTGTTCTACTGTTTGTGATGTTAAATTACAGGAACAAGAGGATGGGCATGTGAATGCAATACACCAACCCCTATGTTTGAAGAGGAAGCTTGTTGATATTGTTCCAAGTGCTCCATTGTACATCCAGCCCGATGTTGAAACACAACCTCTTGAGGATGATGAAAACCAACACATGGAGTTATTTATTTTTACGAATAGTATCCAAGCTGCACAATTTCATAAACATTTTGGGGCTAAATCATATGTGCTTGACAAAGAAATTTTGCATACTTTGTGTACTGGTAATCATTATTGCTTGCAGGAAGGTGAGGGAGTGTTGACAAGAGAGGTGCTCCACGGATTGCAACCATTGGAAAGGAACAAATCTGAATTTATTCAAGTTGTATTTGATCCAGGAGGAAGCTTTTGAGTTTCTGCAGTAGTTAGTAAATTAAATTAAGCAAATAAATAAAGCTTTAAGATTCGGGACGAATCTTCTCGAAGAAGGAGGGTATGATGTGAATCCAACCAGGCATAAGAAGGCTATACAAGAAGCTAAAAGTGGGCGGCTAACTTAGAGTTATTTGGCTGACTTATTTTGTCTGGACAGTTACAAAAATTGTTGGGCTGAATCAATGCAAGGGGACAAAGAAATTACAACCATCAAGAAGAGAGTTGTTACAAATTGAAGGGGGGAGACAAGCATTGCAATGTAGCGGTTATACATTGAATGGAGCAGCCATAATTCAATATTGGAGCCGTTATGTTTCTTCTAAGGGGCGGCCAATTGATGGCTGAATTATGTAACTTTAATCCTTGTTGGTTGTTATGTTTCTAAATTTTAATAGAATTATTAGGAGAATTAAGTGGCTGAATGTGAAAAGCCATGCAAGGATTATAGGCACCTTTAAAAGGGGCGCATCATGCCTGCAGAATTTACAAGACAAGTTTAATTCAGAAATTTTAAGAAATTGGAGAGTGTTTCTTTTATTTTCTTGTTTATCAAGAATTGAGTTTTATCAAAGGTCCTTCATCCCTTTGTGTGTATAACTCTTAGGCTTATCTTTCATCCTTGAAAGTGTGATGTCTATCAAATTTCATTCCATCTTCTTACCTTTTTCCATTTTCTCGTTTTAACCATTCCCCAAATTTCCTATTTATGAGCATTCCAACCTAGATAGATCCGTAAAACGAATCCACCCCCCCGGATTCATATCAAAATGGCAGAAAGTAGAGGGGATGGCAAAAATTAAAAGGATGGGGAGAACAGAAATGTAAATGGCAGAAATGTAGAGGGGGTGGCAGAAATTAAAAGATGGGGAGGACTGGAATTAAATGACAGAATGTAAAAGGGGATGGCAGAAATTAAAATGATGGGGGGACAGAAATTAAATGGCAGAAAGTAAAAGGGATGACAGGTAGTAAAAGGATGGGGAGAAACTGAAATTAAATGGCGGAAAATTAAAAGCAGAAAGTAAAGAGATGGATATGGGGGATGGACAAGTAATGGTGAAGGGGAGAAAATGTAGGTGAACAATATTTGGAAAAAATGAAGACAACAATGCCTCCTCTTACCACACTTCACCAACAAACAAGCAGTTATAGCAGTTAATTTGCAAGAATCACTCAAGAACAAGTATGAACAATTAGAATAAGCATTTTAACAAACACCTAAGGGGTGGGATTAGCGGCCCAAAAACAGCCCCATCTAGTAAGAAATTCACCCAATCAATCAAGACAAACAAGTGTTGGAAGCAACAGAAAGGCACCTCGGGCCTGAGAACAGTTCAGAGTCCAAGTTACAATTGAAACAAAGGGATGAATTACACTATTTTTTATGAAAATTCTGCACCAAGGACAGCCCCAATGCAGCGCACAAACAGCCCCCAAAATGCTCCAAAATTGCTCAATTCAACAAAGCTCTGATGACCAATTGATAGCAGGGAAGTTGTGGATCTAAAATTGAGCAAAACAACCGGTTAGAATCATGAAAAACAAGCTAAAATGCGGCTGGAACAGCAGCAAGAAAGCGTGAGAAAATGCAAGAAAATAAGGGAAAGTGAAAGAAAAAGTGGAAGAGAAAGAGATGGTTGGAACGCCACTGAAGCAGGAATCCACCCACAGCAGATAAGTCCAATCGAAAGACGCCACTGATTCAGGAGAACCAGATAAGTCTCAGGTTGGTTTAAGCAAGAACCACCAAGCCTACTCTCAACTCACACTTGAGGAGAAAAATGGGCATAATGTCTTTACTCATTTATCAAAGTTGTAATACAATGGGAGGGGGGTGGTCTCCTATTTATAGGAAAAGGAGGTGGCTAGGTGGGAAGGAAAATACAAGATGAGTGAAAACTATCCTAAGTGAGTCTTGAACCCATGACCTCCTAATTAAATGGTTAAGCTAACTCCTAACCATTAAAACCCACTAAAAGTAGCGCCCATTACAAGAAGGAAAATTAGGAAAATTACAAACATGTCCTAATACAATTAAATCCTACTTAAGTTCCTAATTATTTATTTAATCCTTCCTAATTAAGATGAAGTCTTCTTGTTGACTTGGTCAAGGGTGGTCAAAGGTTGACCATGGGAGGGTTGACCAAAACATGGCTGATCAAGGCTTGGTCCAGCGCCATGCACCCAAGTCAGGCCCAAGCTCCCCTTCAGCTCCGCTGTCAGCTCAGAGTTCCACTGACAGTTGTCGTCAATTGTAGAGAAATCAAGTGGATTAAATCAATTAATTCTTTGAGTAAAAAGGAAGTGTAAGTTTATTTCTACAGTCTCCCAGACAAAATTAGGTGTTCACACTGGTCAAGTGATAGGGTACAAATTTTCTAAGGAAGTAATTGGAGACTCGCTAACTGGGTTTCTTATTCATTTCTTGCTCCGTTTGTCACTGACCATAATCCTACTCACCACACACACGACATAGGGGTGATCAGTCCCTATATTATATACATGGTGTCATAACATTATATCAAGTCATAAACATTAGTAGCCTAAACATAATCTTGCCACAATCTAATGGATTGAACTGCTTTGGTACCATAATGTAACTTCCTAATTCCGTGAACTTAGAAATAATGCTCATTGGAAGCATATTCCTAATTTACCAAATTAATTTTGCGACATTATAGATATCAAATACAATTCCTCAAGCAAAGGGCTTAGGTATCCCTACGAAATACATAAGCGTAATCATATTGGATATTACAATACATGTGTTCTCAACAAAATTGAGTCTACTCAATAGGGTTCCACATGTACGATAATATCCCCAAAAAGAATACACAATCAAAGGGGCCTAACTATCCAAATGATACAAAGCTCCCCAATAGCACAACAATATACAAAATATAAAAAATGGTCTAACAAAATAATAACATAGGTGAAGGGCCACCAATCAACTCCCAATTTTCCGGTCAAACACTCGGTTCAGAGCCCTGCACATCTAAAATGAGCCACAAAATGTGTGGTGAGACTAAAGTCCCAATGAGTGTGATTATGAAAGCAATGTAGGAATTTACGCAAATGGAAATGAACAAGGGAAGAAATATACATCATTAACATTCACCAAGATACTTAAATTAACAATCAACCTCTTGGTGTTTTACCCAATATCTCTAGGGTCTTATCACTTAATCCTTTGACCAGGCCTGAGCTCAGTATCCATACAATGAACATCTTCCTTGCTGCCATTTAACCTTCTGTCTTAATTTAACAATCAAGTATTCATTTTACTCTAACATGATTCCTCTTAGGTCAAAGACCCCAGTTTCCCCTTAGTCTGAAGACCTATAATTTTCCTCTTGGCCAAAGGCCCATGAAAACATTTTGTAGATGATTAGGGTTTCAAAACGTAAGAGCATGATTCATGGTATGTATACATGTTACATATGCTAAATGATGATTCAATTACATTCAAAATCTCATAATCAATAATCTCATAAAAACCCTAACCTCTACAACCTAGGGTTAAGACAATGCTCAAGCAACCAAACAAATACACACTTAAACCCTAGATTAACCTCAATCAATCACAAGCAAGTAAAGAAGGAAGGGGAAAGGAGAATGGGGGATCATTAGGGAACTTCACACATGATGGAAAGTGAGTGGCTGAACCACATTCACCTCAAAATCAAGAATAAGGAAATTGGGATGGTGGGGAGTGGTGATCCTAAGCCTTTCTCTTGATTGGAATCCCCAAACAAGCTCCCTCCTCTTCTTTCTCTTCATTCTCCTCTGCTAGGGCAAGGTGGAGATGTGGGAATGAAATTAGAATGGGGAAAATGACCCTAAGAATATGCTTTTAAAAACTGGTCTCCCGTATTTTCGTTCAAGCGAAATATTTTCGCTTGAGCAAAAACAAGACAGTGGTTTTACCAAAATTTCACTTAAGCGAATGAATTTTCGCTCAAGCAAAAATGACAACATTCCAAACCTCTATTTTACTGATGTTTTTGCTCAAGCGAGAAATCCTTTACTTGAGAAAAAAATGAGATAGTGTTACTATATCGTTTTAGCATATCAAACAGAAGCCCCAAATCTTAGCTTTCTAATTCAACTAGAATCACCTAAATCGTTCCCCTACAACTCTAGATATCATCAAATTAGTACACATAGGTCATTAGGCTTAAAATATGAAATTAAGCAATAACTTTAATTAAAGCCCAATGGGGTACATTCCAAGTGAAACAATGATATAAATCCCCAATTCATTCCAATAAAGCTATGGTTAAAGGTGTTAAGTGTCTATAAAAATACGCTCATCACAGTGTTTTTCCTCTATTTCCTTACTACTAAAAACTTACTCCCCATGTCCTAGCTTAATTTTCTCCTAAGTTCATTTATGATTGGAAACAGGGACTTAATGTTGGACTTTACATTTAGGATTCTCTCTAGAACTCATAGCCTTAAATTTCTATTATCTCCCTCTGAACAAAGTCCTTAACTTGTGATTTCTTTTACATTTCTTAGAGTTCTAATTTTTGGGATGTTACACACACCTTTACTGATATATTCGCTCAAGCAAGGACCTTCTTGCTTAAGCGAAAATGTTGTAGAGTCATCCCCTAAAACTCAGTTTTTAACCCTCTTTAACCTCATTCCTATACCATTTAATCCCTCATGTTTTTAGCTTGATTTCTCCCAAGCTCCATCAAAATTGATATTGGGGTTTAACACTTGATTTCTCTCTTAAAACTCCCTCTAAAACCTTGAACTCTCATTCAACTCTCAACCTCTTCACTTGACAGGACTCCCAACATATGACTTCTACTATACTTCCTAAGGCTCTAATGTTCGGGATGTTACAGTATGATCAGGATCAGGATCTAAGGTATATGAGCCTAGATACACACTTTTTGTAATTCTTGAAATCTACAACATAAATATAAGGTTATTAAAGAAAGAAATAACTCTCTAGAAGGTAGGAATAGTAATTCTGATGCATAAGAAAATGCTTCTGGACTCTCTTGCCTTTTGTAGTTGGTGAGACATCAATTTATAGTAGTTTGGAGTCAATATAGCTATTGGAAGTGGTCCAAGGCTAGTCAACAATCATGTGTGCCGTTAATTTCTGTTGAGTCTCAAGACTTTAAAGTCTAAGACACCCCATAATTGAATTTTGATGATAATAAACTAAGTATTGCTTCATAATAAATTTAACTGTTCCTAAAATATTTCACATAATGGCATAAGAACTGTTCATACAAACTAAGCTATTCGAAATATTAAAGCCATCTGAAGCATCTTGGAAGTCTGAAGAAGACTACTGTGTGAAGTGCTCAAGGTTATCTGAATCCAAAGCATTTTTCAGACGAGGAAAAGTAAAATTCTTTGCACAACCTCACACATTTCTTTAGAACATAAATAAGGAAAGACAAAAGGGAACTTTCTAACTCAATTTCTAAAGTGAAACTCAAAAGAGGAAATCTGCGCTGCAAGCCTACAAAGTTTAGAACAACGCTACCTACCTCTACCTTTTGTCAGAGTTTTCTCACAACACCTTCAATAGCATTTAATGCTATTTCTAAATGGATGTTCTTGAAGAAGACGAACCCATAACCCTATAAATAGAAGAACCCATTCTTGAAGCAAATGGATGAACATTGAATATATCTTACGAAGGAAAAATGCTTCCAAAATCTTTGTAGATTTACACTCTGATATTTTTACTTGTATAAAACTTTCTATTGTTGTGTTAAATCACAACTACTTGTACAATTTCTTTGAATGAGAACTCATATGAAGTTTAAGTTCATTCATTTCTTGTAAACACTTAGTTGTAAGAGCCTAAAGAGGTTAGGTGAGCAAACAATACTTTTGTAGAGCCTAGAGAGGCTAGGTGTGAAAACAATACTTGTGTAGCTGAGCTTGAAGAGGCTTGTCTGTTAAGAAGTACTTGTAATCCGTGGTGATTAGTGGAAATCCAGTGGCTAGTTTTGGCTCTGGGACAGGACATAGCTCACGGTGGTTGTGAGTGAACTAGGTTAAATTGCTTGACTTAGTGTTCTTATCCCTTAACTCTTTATATATTCCTTTGTGCTAACCGAATGAGACCAGAACTGTGCTTATAGAAAGTATTTTCACTTGAGTAAAACAAAACTGTTTATAAAAACTCTTGTCTAAATTTCTTCAGATTAAAGAGCTTCTTTAAGACAACCTCTGAAAACCTATCTAAAGTTTTACATCTATTGCGAAAATCCATCTTAAAAACTGAAAGAGTTTAAATAAACACAATTTAACCCCCTTCCTGTGAAATTTACCACATCCTTGATTCTTTAGAAAGATAATTTCCTTGTGATCCTATATTAATTTATCTGTTCCTTCTAAAGAGATGCTTCTGGAGGTTGTTGTCTGAATCTATGTAATCTTGACATTTTATGCCTTTATCCATCTTCTACAAATTTAACTCATTATGGGCATAAAAATCAGTGTGAGTAACATACTTAGGGGGAGTAGCAGAATCAATCCCTATGTTGAATGTATTCTTATTACTTGATCATGCATCAAATGAAATTCCTATCATTCAATCAAGCATGTAAACAGAATAAATCATTGTTCTGGTTTAAGATTGAGTTTTTGTTTTCTAATGTTCAATCTTAACTACATCCCCTGTTGAATCTTTGACTAAGTAATGATCTTTCTAAAGGTTAAAAAAATTAGGCATAAGTTATTGAAAAGTTGATAAACCAATAACTTTGGAAATATAAGCAGAACCGTCTCATTTTGAGGGGGAGATAATCAAATTGTTTGCTAATGAGGTAATTATGTTCACATTGACTCAGATGGGTAGTGATCATTTATGGAATTTGATGAATGCATATACCTCTTTCCTCTACAACTCTAGAAATCACTCTTTACTCTGTTGGAAAGGAAATGTTAAAAAAAAGGAAGAAGAAAAGAAAATAGGGAAAATAGCTCTCTTGAAGTTTAAATTGAGAAAGAAGACCAAAGAGAAGATTGAAAGCAAATGATTTAGAAAGAATTTTAAGAAAATTTTGGAATCTAGACTCTAAATACTCTTCTTCTTAACTTAGTTTTTGATTCATCTATTCTAACTATTCTTGTTGAAACATTTATCCCTTTCCATATCATATTGGTTTATCTAGACATCTTAGGCACTTGGGATTGTTGTAAAAACAGTTGGATATTGAGAATACTACTGCATATATCTCTTACTCAAAACCCTCTGTTAAGATCAACCATATGCTTGATAAGATTAAAATCATGTCTTTGTTGCCATTAGTATAAATGAATATCAATATGAAGTGGTCATTTGACAGATTTTTATAGAGAAGAACTTAAGAAAACAACTTGGTTATTTGATATATTTCTCTACCCCATCTTTTTTTTGATACCAAAAGGGGGAGAAATTGGAAAGAAAAAAATCTATAAAATCTACGTCTTCATCTTTATTATAGTTTCTGAATCATGCTATGATATTATTGTTTGTATGAAACATTGTTAAGCATGAATTCAGGGGGAGTTCAATTGAATGGATTATACTATGAAAATAAATAGACTCTAATAATCCCTTATATGCTATTATATATGAAAACTTAATTTTGTTCAAATAGGTTTGTCATCATCAAAAAGGGGGAGATTGTTAGCGCAAAACCCTATGAGATTTGGTTTTAATGATAACAAACCTTTTGATCAAACTTAATGTTTTTTGTTCTTGAAGTTACCGATGTTTGGTATGTGAGATCTTAGAAAGAAAGGAATCTTATGCTTAGTAAAGAACTCAGAAAGATCAGAAGAACCACGACCAAGATTAGACTGAGACTGAGAGGCAACCTTAAACTGAGACTGGTAGGAATCCATAGACTGAAGATGAAGATAAAGGTCAGAGTTAGATTGAGCAAACAATGCAAGCATTTCCTGAGACTTAGAAAGATCAGAATCCTAATGTTAAGATGCATCAGACTTTAGAATTATTTATGAAGACAATTTCAGTAGAAGGCCTTAGACAAATTCTTTATCAGAAACCTTTCAGAAGCTCAAAATGGTTGAATCTGAAGATAGCCTAGGCTCAGTATGGTGCACATCAGAATGCAGTCTTAGCTATAGTCAGAAAGGGTCTCTATTAGAAACGCCAATCATCAAGCTGAGTCTAAGCATCCTACAATGAATAAATCTGAGTTCATTCAACATAAAGATTGTCTCTATAGTTTGAAACTACTACACTTCTTGTGGATTCAAGATTTACAAAAGAGTACAATCAAAAGTAAACAATGAAACAAGACTCAACTGACTTAGATTGCAAGGTCAGACTAAGTCTAAGCATGACAAAGAAGCACTTTGAAGTATGAAGCTGAGCACAAGACAAAGGAAGAGTCAAGCTAAGACTGACCAAGCTCAGAATCATAGGTGAGACCGAGATTCAAACTCACCACCTAAGACTAAGACTCAGATTAGTACCTCAGACTGAGACTAAGATTGAGACTCAGACTAGTACCTTAGACTCAGACTAAGACTGAGACTCAGACTGAGACTAGGACTTAGAGGAAAGACTTAGACTCAGATGGGCAAGTAAGACTGAGATAGTAAGTAAGACTGCGACTAGCAAGTAAGATTGAGACTAAGATTCAGACTCAGACAGAGACTCAAAAACAAAAGCAAGTCAATGCAAGTACACCGTCACAGCAGAGCCCATGCCAGAAAAGTACTGAGCCCATGCCAAAAAAGTATTAAGCTCTATCTCTTCCAACGGCTAGTATAACGGCTAGTTTTTTGAAGACTATAAAAGGAAGTCTCATTAATGTTGAACAGATGGGAGACACTAGTGAGACATTGCTGCACAAGTTGAAAAATCCAAGTCTCAAGTGAATCTCAACTTACCTACCTAAGCTATCTTAGCTAATATCATGTAGTAGTTTTAGCTCTTGTTTTGTTATGTTTTATTTACACTCTTTGAGTGATTTAGAGAGATACCCATCATCTAGCTAAGCTCACTGTGTATCTGTACTTTGTACGTAGTCTAAGCTAGACAAGATAAATCTCATCTCATCTCACCTAGTCTCAGCTAAGTCAGGAGGTTCCTGAACTTAGTGTGAGTGATCGTGAGCTTGAAGAGGCAGAGGAAAGAATAATTGAATCTTTGCTAAGTCAGGAGGTGCCTGAGCTTAATGTGAGTAAGTGTGAGCCTGAAGAGGCAGGAAAGAATACTTTTATTTGACAAGGTTGTCATAGTGGAAATATCACATGGTTATGGGGACTGGACGCAGCTCAAGGTTGTGGGTGAACAAGTATAAATCTGAGTGTGTTCTCTCTCTATCTATCTCTTATTATCAGTCTCTGCATAACTCAGTTTCTGAATAACTAAGATCAGTCTCAGTATATCTCAGCTCAGTCTCTGCTAGACTCAAATCTTAGCATGCCTTTATATCTGTTTTATCTAACTCGATTTATCTGAGACTGGACTTAACGAATCTTAAGAGTTAAGCTCATATTTGAGTTGAGATTTGATCTGAGCTAAGCTTAACCTTTGCTGAGCTGAGCTTAACCTTTGCTAAGCTTAGCTTAACCTTTGCTGAGCTCAGCTTAACCTTTTGCTGAGCTAAGCTTTCTTAATCTTAATCTTCCACTGAGTTAAGATTCAATCTGAGTTCCAAGTCACAGACTTGAGATCCACCTCAGATTGAATCTGAATTTTTCAGGTACAATATTTTCAAGTCTCTATCCAACCCCCTTCTAGAAACGTTCAACCAACTTCATCCATCTCATGAACTCCTCTAGTCAAGGCTACTGAACTGCTAGTTATTAGAAGCCATATTTTCAATCAACTGCCTTGCTGCAACTGGAGTTTTATCCATAAGAGCTCCTCCACTGGCTATGATCGAGGCCGTACTCAACCAAATAATAATATTTAGAAAATGTAGTTAATGGAAAATTGACCAAAGTCATCTCTCAAGGAATTCAATAGCAAATCCAAATTTACTCACAAAAATTGTTGATTCAACAGAAGTAAGGGGGTTTTGTTTGGTTGTTTTTTTAGAATTCAAGAACACAAATCTAAAATTTAAAATTCAGAAAATATGAATGATAATGGATTAATTCTCAAGGTCATTCATATAGGATCTTTCATTGATTTACAGAAAATTATCAATTCTTACACAAATTCGAATTAACCAATTAAGCATCAATCAATTCTTCAATTATCTCATACAAGGATTAAGCAAACTTGTGTGAGAATCTAATCCCTAACCTACTGAATTAATCAAACAGTAGATTCATCTTAGAATTAAGCAAACTAAAATTTGAATTTAGGATTAAGAGGAGAAGAAGAACCATGAAGCATGCATTCCAATTCAAGATTCAAAATCCTAGAATTCTAGAGATTAGGAGAAGAGAAAATGTGTAGAAAATTGAAAAACGAAATTGCATAGATGAAACCTCAAGATCCAATGCTAAGAACACTTGAGAATCAACCTTGAATTCAGCCTTCCATGGAGGTTGAAGAGGAAAAACGAAAATGGAAGAAGAAGAAGAAGAAGAAAGAAGAAGAAGAAGAGAGAAAAAGAAGGAAAACGAAGAGACTTCAAATCTGAATTTTTAGAAAATGAGAAAGAGTTCCCTTCAAAAGAGTAACTGCCCCTATTTATAGATCTACTCCTATTTAATCATATCTAAATGATGTTTGGGCCGAAATTATCAAATATCACGCCCAATACACTAATACAAGTCTTAAAACAATGTTGTTCCTGTGTCAGTTTTCGTAGCCAAACTTCAAACTGCAACTGCTCCTAATTATTTCATGGGAATATAGTCATATAGCATATCAAATTAAAGCCCTGGATGTCAGCTTTCCAATGCCACTGGGATCACCCAAATCGGACACCTATAGCTCCAGATAACATCAAAACAAGACAGGTAGGTAAGTAGGCTTAAAATATGAAATTAAAACACATTTACAGTTAAAACCCAATAAAGCACAATTCGGTAAATCCCAATAAAAACAATGGATTTAATCACAATTACAGTGCAAGAAAGCTAATATTAATTATGCAAAGTGTAAAAAAAAATGTTTTCATCAGGCTGCATCTGTCATCTGCCTATCCATGGATATAAGGCCCTAATAGAAATACTGAATGAGTAGTTGCTCATGAATTTGATGATGTGGACAGCTTGCACAAAGTCTCTTGAACCTATTCCAGTACTCATACAGACTCTCTTTGTCCATCTGCCTTATACCACAAATCTCCTTCCTAATTGAAGTCACTCTAGATGCAGGGAAATTTTTTTTTTCCAAAAACAGCCTCTTCAAATTATCCCAGCTAGTAATTGATCTAGGTGGAAGGTAGTACAGCCAGTCCGTTACTGTATCTTGCATGGAGAATGGAAATGCCTTAAGCTTAATGCAATGTTATAAAACTCGGACCGGTCATCGACTCGGTCGAGATACTGGGTTAACGGGTCAATGGTCGGACCACTGAGTCACTGGTTAAACCGGTATATATATATTTAAATATATAAATTCTATATATATACACATATATAATAAACTAAAAAAATTAATAAGAATGAAAATTTATTATTATCATTACATTAGTATTATCATTAAAATGAAATGAAGAGCAAGAGTATTGCATGAGAGAAAAGGACGTGTCTGAAATTTAAAAAAAAAAGTACAAAAAGCAAATGACTTGAAAGTTGAAAATGTTGCAGCATTAAAGAGCTTTTAGCCACCCACAAAATCAGGCCTTGAGCCCCTCACAAAACAATTACATATTCTTACACGTAAACCAACTTATTGAAAAAATTGAATTGATTTGATGATTGATATAGTCACCTCACCGGCCACTTTTACTTGTTAACTTTTTATCTCACATTCTCACCTATCCAGCTACACTTAAATTTTCCTCCCCTTCTCTGTTTGTTAACTGGTCTGACAATCTACTCCAGTTCTCACTCTCTTTTTCTCGTGCGTTGTTATCTGGTCCTGCATTGCAACTCTCTCTCCCTCTTTGCTTTCACTCTTTTGTTCTACTCCTTCTATTGCAGAAACTGGGCTTATAGGGAGACGAACGACGTTGCACAAAAGCCTCCAACAAACAGAACAAGCACCCGAGTTTGACAATGGCGGTCGCCCACGAACGGATGGCATGACACCGCTGATGATCTGGAAATTTTTCATTGTTTAACCGATTCTTCAAACTCGATCGAGTCACCGATTTCCTCTCCAAACCGGCCGAGTTAAACTGGTTTTCACTGGTTCATGTACATTTCCGATCTGATAAGAGGCTCGGACCGATCATATTTCCGGTTTCCGGTCAGACCGGTTTGACTGGACGGTCCGAGCCGGGTTTAATAACATTGGCTTAATGTGATCCTCAGGAACTCCAAGTGGTCTCATAGTGGTGCAGACAATATGGAATTCCTTGAGGTGTTTATGTGGATCCTCCTGCAAGACCATGGAACTTGGGCAACAAATGAATCAATCCAGACTTTAACTCACAAGGCACATCTAAATCAGGATATTAAATGCATAAAGTCTGGATAGAAACATCAGGTGAAGCAAGCTCTCTCAAAGTTCTCTCAGCCATGATATCATAATTAAAATCATACTCAAGGAAAGAAGAAGAAGAAAACACAGAAACAGACTCACTATCACTTATACTAACATCATAATACATACTATCAGACAATGACTCACTATCACTAACAGAATTATGCATAGATGGAATCCTGGACTATCTAACCAACCTATGATATGTATGATCAATTTCTAGATCAAATGGATTTAAGACACCTGGGTTTGCTCTAGTCATACACCGAATGCACACAAGAATGCACAAAATAAGGCATACAACAACATGTTTGCATATAAAGGCAGCCTATATCAAATAAGAAGAAATCAAAGGAATGGATACACGGAAAACACTATATTAACATAGGAATGAACCAAAAAAATTTCAAAACAAAATTTAAAGCCTAAGTACTAAAACTACCTAAGGTATGAAACCTAAAATACACAAAAAAAAAAATTCCATCAAAAGTAGAAAACGATTTTTTTTTTGGATTTTAAGGGTCCCCCTCCCAGCATATCTGGGACAGGCATCCTAAATAGCTTCTTCTACCCCAAAAGCATATAAAATATGTCCAATTCTAACTTTCCTAGCTCAAGTTATGTCCAATTGAAGTCAACAAGTCAAAATAAGTCAGTACAAAGTGTAATCTCACAATCTGGACCTATCTAAGTGCAGCTGGGGTATCTAATATTTATTATTAACCTAAATAAGGGTGGACACAAAAATTGACACAAAAATTAGACCCACAACTATGCTAAACAAAAACTTAGATTCAATTGCAAAAGTCAACAACAACTTGATCAACTTATGCAATTTAATCCAAATCACACCAAATCAATTCTAATTTCATCTAAACAATTTCTAAACATACAAATATGACTAAACATACTAATTACAATGACTCTAAACATAACACAACTCAAAACACAAATTGAACCTCACACAAAGTAATGTAACAGTAACTATACAAGTGACAGATTAGGCTACTTACCTCAAAACTGTGAACAAAATTGATCAAGCTAAATCTGCACAAACAAGGTTAACTATACTGAAACACAATATGAATTATAACTCTACCTCCTAAACACAAAACAACATACGAATTACACAAAAACAGAATTAAAATTACACTAACTAAAACAGAAAATCACTCAAAAACATAATTGAAATTGAAAATCGAATTTGAATTGAATTCCTCGGCAACGACGCCAAATTTGATCGAGGCCGTACTCAATCAAATAAAAAGGATTAAAGTGCAGTGAGGGTTAGTTAACCCAAAGTCATCTACCAAAGAATTCAATCACAAATTCAAAATTTCCTTTTCAACAATTACCAAAACAATAGCAAGGGGTTTGTTTGATTATTCAGTATCCAAAACAGAATTTGAATTGCCTAATTCAAATCAAGAAAAATAGATTGATTCACAAGTTCATTCACATTAGGATCTCTCATAGGTTCAAGGATTTATTTAAATTTCCTTATAAATCTTAATTAATCAATGAAGCATCAATCAATTCTTAAGAATCACATACAAAGATTAAGCAAATTTGTATCAAGAACCTAATCTATAACCTATTGAATTAAGTAAATAGTAGGTACATTTTAGGATTAAGCAAACTAAAATGTAAATTTCAGATTAAGAATCAAAAACCGAATTCAATAAGCATTCATTCAATTCAAGATTCAAAAACCTAGAATTCTAGAGATTAGGAGAAGGAATTGCTCTGTAACATCCTGCAAATTAGGAGCTTTAATAATTCATTAGATTACAAGCATATAAATATGTGTTAGTAATTGAGGAAAGGTAGGTTGAGGGATTAGGGGTTAAAACTTAGCTATAAAACCAAGTTTTAGGATTTTGTCTAAGTAAAATTAGTAAGTTTGGGTTGCTGGTAATTAATTACAGAGAGTTTGTAATCGATTACCAGAGAGTTGAGTTTCTGGTAATCGATTACAAGGAGTATCTGTAATCGATTACACGAGAGCTGTATTTTGTGTAATCGATTACTCACAGGGTGGTAATCGATTACCTGAGGACTGAGTTTTTGGTAATCGATTACCAAGGGCTGTAATCGATTACCAGATTCCCAGAAAAGCTTTCCAGTGTAAATTCTACCTCTGGTAATCGATTACAGCACTACTGTAATCGATTACCAACGGTCCAATATAAAAGCTGGACATGCAGAAAATCGAAAACACACATTTTCTTTCACCCTTCTTCAAGCCCTAGAGAGAGAAAGTGAGAATCCTAGAGAGAGGAACTTATTTTTGGAGCCTTGGAAAGAGATTGAAGCTAGAATCAACAATTGGATTACTTCAAGCTCTCAATTCCTCCCTTAATTTCATAGATTGATGAGTATAACTCACTTTTATGGTAGAATCTATTGGTCTCAATGCATGCTCCCACCCCTTTCTCTTCCCTTTCTTGATGCTGGTTAGATGATTGATAGAATTGGTAAATACTTGTTGTTTGGATTGATTATCGATAGATTGAGCATATGAGTATAGAATCGAGCGTCGGAATCTTTAGTTTCGAAATTGTCGAAACTATCGAAACTTTCGAAACTATTGAAACTATCGAATTCCCTCGATTGTAACTCATATTGTTCTTCGAATTGGTTATTGTTCTTCGTTTAATGCCACTTCGTAGATTGATATGATTGTTTTAGAGTTTGAATTGAAAATGTGGGATCGTTATTTATAAAGTCGAAACTAGCGAGATTTTTGAAACTGTCGATATGCTCAATGTATGAACCCAACCCCTTGATCTCCCTTTCTATTTAGTTATTTTGAATGATTTAGTGATGATTGCTTAAGATTGAGTGATTGATGTTAGGATTTGCCTTAAAAACCTATGGATGTCAAAGTTTACTACAATTGCAAACTTACGAAAAGTGTTATCATGTGCATTTGAATGATGTAAGCCGATTTCGACCGTGAGTTAACTAAGACAGCCTTTGCGCTGTGAGTTAAAAATTAAGTAATTAAGTAAAACACGACTTCGGTCCAGTTTTGGTAGGATTCGTCCCTGGGAAAGCCGGTTCCCGTAGTCTGAGCTCAGGTCTAACTCTAGAAAGTGATAAGATCATGCCTACTAGGCACAACAGTGAGTGCATCATGAGCATCATATCTTGCATTACTCAGCAAATCATGTTAAGTGAATTACTTATTGCTCCTAATTGTTATTAATCAATGGTAACCGTGCTTTATGTAATTGGATTTATGAATAAGTAAGATATGAAGTTTGTTGAGTTTTGAAATTGTCATTGATATCTGCTCCCTGCATTCATGCCTGCGGTTGTATTCACTGAGATTATTATCTCACCCCACGTTTCGGGGACATATTTTAGTGGTGCAGGTACCTCCGATGAGGTTGAGGCAGTTCAGGTGTGGGTGGAGCTAAGTCTTATTTCAGCAGGGAGATTAGTTTAATAGGAGTAGTTATTGGAGTATTTGTATTTGTTAATTGGTTATTTACTGAATTATATTGATGTAGATTGTATAAGTGTATATATCTCTGAATTGGCCACTGAGGCCTAGTTTTAATGTTATGATATGCATGTTATTAAACTGTCCTGGATTTTGCTGATTTTCAGGTTAAGCTGAACTATGGTAATTGTCCAGTATTAAGGGGAGACCCTGCCGGATTTCCGGTATGAGTTCATTGAATCACACTTATCTAAGTGTGAATCTTTCCCTGAACTTAAGTAGGTTTAATACTTATTAAGGTCTTTGATGTTTTTCTTGTTTTGGCTTAAGCTAATCGTTGGAAAGTTTAAGCAAATGTATGACGATATCGAAAATTTAACGGAATGATTTCAAGGAATTCAGGAATAGTGTCTCCAACAGGCATTATTTCTGAGACCAGAAATTAGGGCGTTACATGCTCAGAAAATTGAAATTTGAAATTCAATTAAGGAACCTCAACATCCAATGCTCATGACACTTGAGAATCAATCCTCAATGCTCAGCCTTCCATGGAGGAAGTGAAGAATTCAAAAATGCAAGAAGAGGAAGAAGGAGCAAAAACGTGTGAACCAAGGAAGAGAGAAAAAGAGAGGGAAAATGAAGAGTCAAATTCTAAAATTCTGAAAAATGAGGGAAAAGTCCAAAACTATTAAGCAACACACCTATTTATACTACCTAATTCACTAACAATCGTATTAGGCCTTATTTGGGCCGAAATTAATTAATACGGGCCCAAAAACTAATTACAAAACATAGTAATTCGGATTTGCAACAGGCAACATCAGTAGGCGATTTTCTAATTGCATCTTCTCCTAATTCCTTCATGGGAATGTCATTTTATAGTATCAAATTAAAGCCCCGGATCTTAGCTTTCCAATGCCACTGGAATCACTCAAACATTCCACCTACAACTCCAGATATGATCAAAACAAGAAAGGTAGGTCAGTAAGCTTAAAAACCCGAATTTAAACAACATTTACAGTTCCAAGAAAGCTAAGATTAATTATGCAAAGTGTGAATAAAAATGTGTTCATCAGTATGGCAGTAGTACAAGTATGGATCATGTGCACGAAGGCTTTCAAGGTACTTTATAGCTGCTACAACATTATATGCTCAAAGACGCCTCTGTCTACCAATCTGATTTTACAAGTCTTTTTTTCGGAATCTAATCTTATGGTATCCCCGGATTGACTCGCAAATGCAACATAGATATCAGGTGTGCTCATCCCAACATTTCTCAAACTATTCATTTCCATTATATCTGCTGGACTCATTGTCCTATGGGCTGGAAACATGGCACAAAGTCTTTAACCTAGCATCTCATGGTTGTGTAAACAATAAAAATTGTCACATACCAACGTCCAGAATTGATGTCAACATGGACCTGAAGTGATGGCAACTGCCAGTGGAACTCTGAGCTGACAACGGAGCTGAAGGGGAGCCTGGGCCTGACTTGAGCGCATGGAGCTGGACCAAGCCTTGGTCAACCATATTTTGGTCAAGCCCCATGGTCAACCTTTGACCTTTGACCACCCTTGACCAAGTCAACAAGAAGACTTCATCTTAATTAGGAAGGATTAAATAAATAATTAGGAACTTAAGTAGGATTTAATTGTATTAGGACATGTTTGTAATTTTCCTAATTTTCCTTCTTGTAATGGGCGCTACTTTTAGTGGGTTTAATGGTTAGGAGTTAGCTTAACCATTTAATTAGGAGGTCATGGGTTCAAGACTCACCTAGGATAGTTTTCCACTCATCTTTTATTTTCCTTCCCACCTAGCCACCTCCTTTTCCTATAAATAGGAGACCACCCCCCTTGTATTTCACAACACTTACATGAATATAGTAAAGACATTATGCCCAAATTTCTCCTCCCTTGGTGAGTTGAGTGAGGCTTGGTGGTTGTTGCTCAAACCATACTGAGACTTATCTAATTCTCCTGAATTAGTGGCGTCTGGCATTGGACTTATCTGCTATGGGTGGATTCCTGCTTCAGTGGCGTCCCTCCATTTCTTCCTCTTCCACTTTTTCTTTCATTTTCTCTCATTTTCTATCATTTTCTTGCGCAAAATAAGCTGCTGCCCTGCACCTTATTTTCGCAATTCAAGTGCCTTTTATTGATTTTAATCGGTTGGTTTTGCTCAATTCTAGATCCTACACCTATCCGTCTATCAATTGGTAATCAGAGCTTGATGAATTGAGCACTTTTTGGGGCTGTTTGCTGCACTTTGAGGCGCTGTTTTGGGGCTGTTTTGGTGCAGAATTTTTATCCATTTTAGTGTAATTTCATCCCTCTTTTTCAATTGTAATTGGACTTGGACTGTTTCCCGGGCCCGAGGTGCCGTTCTGCTGCTATCAGCTTGTTTGATTTGCTTGCAATTGCTTGAGTTAGAGGGGTTTTTGGGACACTAATTCCCACCCCATAGGTTTTTGATGCAATGCCTCTTAATTGCTCATACTTGTTCTTGAGTGATTCTTGCAATTAATTGTTATAAACTGCTTGTTTGTTGGTGAAGTGTGGTAAGAGGAGGCATTGTTGTCTTCATTTTTCCAAAGATCGTTCACCTACATTTCTCCCCTTCACCATTAATTGTTCATCCCCCATATTCATCTCTTTACTTTCCGCTTTTAATTTTCCGCCATTTAAATTCCGCTTCTCCCCATCCTTTTACTTTCTACTTCCCCCTTTATTTTCAGTCATTTATTTTCAATCCTCCCCATCCTTTTAATTTTCGCTTCCCCCTTTACATTTCTGCTCTCCCCATCCTTTTACTTTCTGCCATCCCCTTTTACATTCTGCCATTTACATTTCTGTCCTCCGCATCCTTTTAATTTCAGTTTCCCTCTTTACTTTCTTGTCATTTATTTTTGCGCAATTTTCTTCCTTATTTTTTCCATTTTTTGTGCATTTTTGGGCTCTGTTTTGTTCAATTTTTCTACTCCTGTTTGTCTGTCTGTTTGGCATTCTGATTGCAAATTTGGATTGACTGCTATCTCTACCTTGGACTTTCTCTGTTTGATTGTGCAAAGCGCTCACCTATAGGCTCTTTTTTTGGTACATAGTATTGGAAGAAGATCAACAAATTCTAATTGTTGATTTTCCTTCAAATTTTAATTCCAATCTTAAAATTGAACCAAGCGCGTTTCTGTGACCGTACCGCTTTTGTATAATCAACAAGGAAGTGCTAAGCAATTTTTTGGTCATTTTTTAAATCAGGTTGCCATTACGTTTTCACAATTTTTAGATTTCTTTTATTCATTATTTTTGCTTTTTTGGTACCACTTGGACCAGTTTACTGTCAGAAAATTTCAAAAAAAATTACAGTAGTTACAGTTTATTTTCTTTTCATTGCGTATAAATTTCTGTAATTTTCTATTGGGGAAAAAGACAAAAAAAGAAAGAAAAGGCAAGAAAAATACAAAAAGTACGTACGTGCCAAAAATACAAAAAAGGTGTAAAAAGCAAAAAGGGTGCAAAAGTCAACAACAAGGAAGAAAAAGTCAAAAGACACCCAAAAAGAGTCAAAAATTCAAAAAAAAAATCAGAAAAATAGAAAAATAAAAACAAAGAGTTATCCCAACAATACAGTTGACAGTTTACTGTAATTTTTCTTTTCATTTCTCTGTATACTGTAAATTGAGTTGTATTTGTTGTTTTTCAAAAACGACAATTTTGGAAACTCTTTTAAAAAATAACCAAAAACAATTCTCTTTGCAATTTCTTCCGTCTTGTCTTGTTTGCTGTCTGTTCTTGTGTATAAGCGTGTTTGAGTGCCAGCTTTTCTTGTTTGTCATATCAATTCCTTGTTTTGTCTTAGGATTTTCCAATCTTCCTTTAGTAGCTGTATTTTCTTTGTTAGTGCGCTTCTATTTGGGTAAGGGTTAAGACTTAGTCTCACATTGGTCTTTGCAAGATCTAACCAACCTTCAACCGAGTAGAAGAGGCAAGAGAGTCTCATTAAAAAGCCTAAAAAGAGTGACAAACACGAGTGTTACATTCCATTGAGTGTAAACACTTAGTTGAGTGGAAAGGTCCATAAAAATCTTAAGACCAAAATCAATTTAGGAGAATGGAAGGAAGGAGGCAAGGGGAAAGGGCAACCATGTTGTTTAGAAAAGCCTTAGAAACACCCTTGGGTGACGAAGAGAGCCAAAGAGAGAACCTATTCCACACTAGGTGCCATATTGAAGATAAGTTATGTAACACCCGCAAATTTTCTTACTGGTGTATAAATAGAATAAAGAAAATTTTAAAATAGTAATAATCATTTAATTATAAAGTATTTAGTAGCTTTTAATAGACAGCCAAATTTATAATACCCAACCACAATTATGAGTAAATTTCTTTAGAGAGGTGTTTGAGAAAATAACCTAAGATACCTTTAGTAATTATACAGTTAAGGAAAATATAGATTTAATTATTAAAAATAGCTAAAACTCTAAGGTATCTATACCTTTATTCAAAATACTCTTAATATAATTAGTGATGAGTTTTAGAAAATAATTTAGAATTTTTCTAGCACTTCTGGGCAAAAAGATCAAAATGCCCCCAGTTAACAGTATAACCATAGCCAGCATAAAAAAAAATTGTAGAAAAATATGGAAAATATATTTTGAACCTTAAAAGATGATTTAAAATGATATTTATAATTCTATACAATCTTTGTAATTAAAACCTTAATTTTCTCTCTCCGTTTACTGTAACGCCCGCTTCTTACCGTTTTACCGCATTTCGTGTTTTATTGAATGGTTAAAATTACTTTTAATCACCAAAATTTATATTTTTGGATTTAGAATTTAATTTCCTATTTTTAGGGAATTTCTGGGAATTTTTGGGGTTTTTCTGTGAAAATGACCTTTTTGCCCCTCCTGTCCCTTGAACCGGGCCCAAATACTCTTGATCCGGGCCAGAAAAATTTGCACAACTCTTCCTTTCCTCCTTCTAGAAACCGTGCATGTGTGTGTGTGTTGCATGGGAGACACTTGTCTCATCCTTTCTTCCTTCCAAGACAAGTGTCTAGCTTATGATATTATGACATTAAAAGACTAAAACATTTATTTCTTTCTCCTTTCCTACATGCAAGGTTCCTTTTCATTCTCTCATTTCTCTTTTCTCTCCTCATTGAAGCCGTGAGTTCCCCTCTCCTTTCTCTCAAAATCTCCATTTTTCCTTCTCACACTTTCAAGCTTAAGGTTCCATCCTTGAACCCTAAGCTTAAACACTAAGCCTTCTAGCCTTGCAAATCCTTGTTGGTGACTAAAGGAGGCATCTTTGGGGGCTGTTTTGGGACCAGAATTCTGCACTCATTTTCTTGGAAATTTGAGGTAAAGGGGGGGAGAACTTGAACTCTAGTAGGATTGGTAACTAGAGTCAAGGATTTGCCCTTAAAATCCTTGTTTTTACTCTTGTTCTCCTTGAAAAAAATCACTTTTTGAGCTTTTCTTTGAGCAAACGTTTTGGATTCTTGGAGCTGGGTTGTTTACATGTTTTTAAGTTTGTTTTGATGCTTGGAATGTGCTTGGATTGTGATTGTTGGTGCATGCAAGCCAAGAAACAATTTTGGAAAAATTTTCCCCTTTTTCCTTTAATAGCTCTCGGCCTTGAGGGATTTTGGGGCTGCATGTGTTTCAAAATTTTTTTGGTGCTTGGAATGTGTTTGTATGATGAATCTATGAACATGCATGAAGTTGGTTGAAGGTATACAATTGTTTTGGATGATTGATCTTTGAAAAATAGTGTTTATGAGCTTGAAAATGGAGTTATGAACTTTAATGTGTATTTTGATGATTTTGAGTGGATTGGTATGATATTTGGCATTTAGATTGTTTGTTGATGAATGTGTGAAGTTTTGGTGAAGATTGGATGTTGTGAAAAATTTGAAGTTTTGATGAACATTCAAGTTGTTCTTGATGTTCATGAGTTGTTCTTGATGAAACTCATCAAGAATACCTTTTTGATCTTAAAAAGGTCAAGGGTATGTTGAAAACATGTTTATGGGCTTTGGTGGTCTAAAAGGACTAAAGTGCAATTAAGAATAAGTCTTTAAAAATAAATAAAACAAATTCGGATTTCCAATTCCAACCAAGTAAAAGTCAACTTAAAGGTCAATATTTTAGGTTACCATGACTAAAAATAAGTTCCTAAGTGTTATAAAACCTTTAGGCTTTTAATTTAAGTCTAAAAACCTTTAAGAAAAGGAGTTAAAGACTCATTAAAAGTCAATCAAGATTAGATTATGAAATTAAAAGTTAGATTGGAGTTGGACTTCAACTCTGATCCAAGTAATTAAAAGTTAAAACTTAGGATTAATTAGTGGGCTTAACTAATTCAATTACCTAGGTTAATCAACCTAATTCACTTAAGTCGATTAAGTAAAGAATGATTAATTAAGTCTAAAGTTAATTAACCTTAATGAAAGTATTAATTAAGTAATTAACCAATAATGATGATTAAGAACTAATTAATTATGATTAAACTTAATCAAACATAATTAAAAGTCCTAATCCAAGATTAAGGAAGAGATTAAGGGATGATTAAGAATTAATTAGGATCTTAAGTAAGGATTAAGACTTAATTAAAGGGGATTAAGATTAATTGTAATCCAGTTGATGAAGACCAGTTAAGATTAAAAGTTAAACCAAATCTTAATTAGTCATACAAGGAGAATTAAGATAAGTAATACCATCCATAAGATACAATCATAAGTTTTAGTAAATTATAGGACTTAAGTGGACATGATTATCAAGAACATTAGTACAAACTACCTTAAAAGACTATAACCAACACACTCTTTCTACATAAAACTTGAGAAGCTTGGCGAGAGAGTGCGGTTTGGCTTTCCTTGTGAAGGAAAGATGTTGAATGGGTTTTGTCTGTAAGGATGTGAATGTTGTGAGAATTGTTGTGTGACATGCATCATGAAGCGTCGTTGATGTTCGAGGTTTAAAACCTTACGACCTATATAGCAGTAACACTCGGTACGGTGTGAAACTGGTAGGGACTGGGCACTGGGTTTTGCAAAGAACGCCAGAGGGTCCTCGAGTGGGATGCCAGCCCTGAGGATAGTCAGGTCCCGAAATGGCACAAGTGACGTAGGCTCGCCCCCTACTGTCGTGTAAACGGGGTACAGGCTTGACTATCCTGTCGCTCTCAAGTTTTCATGGTCAGTTGAGATTGTCTGGAAGTCGGAAAAATTATTTGGCCAAACTTTATGAGCAATGCTCTTTGTACCAATGCTAGTACAGACTCTAACTCCTGACGTGCTGTGTATATATGGTCGGGCAGCTGCTATGTGCTCTGCCTATGGTGATGTTTCCCTGGGCCCGCATGCATTAGATATTGCATTATAATAGTAAAAGTTGCGTTCATATGAGTACACCATGATGAGATGTCGTGATTGCTTATTGATTCGACTGTGTGGATTGCCTCTGTGTGTGTGCTCTAGTTTGTTGTATCCTACATGCTGTGAGTTCATGCGATGTTCTCACCCTTCTTTTCTATCTCTTCTTTCTATGTTCTTCTCGTCACGTTGACAGTCGGTATCGAGGACTTCCGTCATGACGTCGATGCAGGAGCGAATCAGATGGTTGCGAAGGGGCACCCGGAAGGTGACGGGCATCCCGCGCATGTGTGAGTTCTATGGGGGGGGTTTGTGTCACCATCACGCACCCCAGACTTCCTCTTGTACCTGAAAAGGACTAGGTTGTGTTGAGTCTAGGTAGTACGCAGCTCTGATTTAGGAATCTCTTCTTTTGTATTCTGTTAGAGGTCTCATTTATTTTACTACCGGAACTCATGTTTTAAGGTGGTCATGTGGGTATTCGAGAGGTACATCGATGCTACTTAATATGTATGTATGTATTTATGTCACACTATTTTATGTTCTCTCAAGGTCTTTAACCATGTGTATGTTGTGGATGCGCGTAAGGTGTTAATTCTTTCGACGCTTACGGAAAGATAAGTTTTTTTGAAAGTGAAGGAAAGGATATTTCATAAGTACTTAAAATAAAGCTAGAGAGATAATAGGTCAATGACACCTAAACCCTTTAAAAAAAAAAAAAAAACTTCCGCATTTTTGACGTTCTACTTCGTTGGTCACGTGTAATGCATGTGGTACTTTTAGTGGTAACTAGGGGTATCACAAGTTATGCTTAGTAATTATTGATAGTGGAAGTAGTAGCAACCTAGCTAGCCTTAGGTTAGTTCACAAGCTAAACTTACCTACTACCCCACATCCAGAACCTTATACACTTCAATGGGTGAGTGATGAGGAAGAAATTATGGTGGATAGGCAAGTGAGATTAAGGTTTAACATAGGGGATTACCGAGATGAAATGACCTTTGATGTTGTACCCTTAGAAGCCTCACACATCCTATTAGGAAGACCTTGGCAATATGAGAGAAGGGTAAAATATGATAGGTTTGCCAATACCTATAGGTTCCGTCACCAAGGAATAAAATTTAAGCTTATGCCTATGACCTCAAGTGAAGTTAGGAAAGATCAAATCACAATTAAGAGGTTAATAGAACAAGAGAAAAGAGAACAAATAGAAAAGGAAAAAGAAGAAAAGCTTAAGAGAGAAAAAGAAGAGAAGATAAAAAGAGTTCAAATGGAAGAAAAGAAAGACAAAGAAAACTTAGGGAAGCAACCAATTCCATTGAATCAACAAGTAAATGCTAACCCTTTGTGTGAAGACATGAATAGGTTGATGGCAAGTACTTCAAATATTGCAAAGAGGACAACTCAAGTGGTTGAAAGGGAGTTTCCTAAACTAACTTTCTTTATGCATGACATGCCTCTATCTATGCACAATTATATGCCACAAAGCAATTATTGTCCAAAAGAATTTAACAATTTTGATGATGCTTTGAAACCTATTGCATGCTTAGAAGAGCCAACTCAGTTTGAGAGTACCATGAAACCTTTTGAAAATGCATGTTTACCCAGTCCATTTTATGTTGACTTGCATGCCTTGCATGATAGATTGGATATGCAAAAACAATTGGTTTGTATACATGACTTGCATACACATTCTATATTATTTTTTTTATCTCATGAAGATGTGTATAATACTCTTAAACTAGTTATGGAAAAGGATGAAATTTTGATTAGGGATATCACATGTAAAAACACTTGTATGACAAACGCATCACATGTTGATATGCCTTACATGCTTACTCATTATGAATCCTTAATTGTTTCACCTTGCATGCAATATCATGATACTTTTAAGGTGATATCATCTTTCTATTTGAGTAAGTACATTCATATTGATATGCCTCTTGAAATAAGTTGTAAAAATGATCCATGGCATAATCATGTGCGATATGCTCCTAAGCAAGATGCATGTGGTAAAGTTGTAGGGCATGTTGGGATGTTATTGAAAAATATTAAGACATTTATGCCACATAGTTTCACATGTGCATTTATTTGGGAACATAGTATAGAATACTTTGATGGATATCGCACATTGAAACACATTTTGTACTTGTGTGGAATTTATTTCCTAAGCCTTCTCCATGATCATTTACTTGTCTTACTTGCAAGGGAGGGCTTCAAAAGATTAGTCTTTGATCCAGGATCTAAATCCACAGAGTACATGGACAAGATGGTTCAATCTTCATTGAGGGAGTTTTCTAACCCTTATCTCAAATACCTCTTGTTCATCTCCTATGTTTTTCTTTTTCTAATCTTTATGATCCCCAAGTATTTTTGTTATGAGCCTTCACTTTGCTTGCTTTAGAATAATACTTATGGGTCTTCTTTTTGTTGTCTAGGCTAAAGGAAGATGTTCAACTTGTGGACGTCCAACTGTACTCCCCAAAAGGCTAAGGGAAGTATCTTCTTACTTGCTACTTTAGTCATCCATCTCCTTCTTCCTACCCCCGTTCCTCTTCTTCTTATGGCTTCTTTCTGATCTTTCAGATTTGAGGTCAAATCCTCTCTAAGGGGGAGGGAATGATGGCAACTGCCAGTGGAACTCTGAGGTGACAACGGAGCTGAAGGGGAGCCTGGGCCTGACTTGGGCGCATGGAGTTGGACCAAGCCTTGGTCAACCATATTTTGATCAACCCCCATGGTCAACCTTTGACCTTTGACCACCCTTGACCAAGTCAACAAGAAGATTTCATCTTAATTAGGAAGGATTAAATAAATAATTAGGAACTTAAGTATGATTTAATTGTATTAGGACATGTTTGTAATTTTCCTAATTTTCCTTCTTGTAATGGGCGCTACTTTTAGTGGGTTTAATGGTTAGGAGTTAGCTTAACCATTTAATTAGGAGGTCATGGGTTCAAGACTCACCTAGGATAGTTTTCCACTCATCTTTTATTTTCCTTCCCACCTAGCCACCTCCTTTTCCTATAAATAGGAGACCACCCCCCTTGTATTTCACAACACTTACATGAATATAGTAAAGGAATTATGCCCAAATTTCTCCTCCCTTGGTGAGTTGAGTGAGGCTTGGTGGTTGTTGCTCAAACCATACTGAGACTTATCTAATTCTCCTGAATTAGTGGTGTCTGGCATTGGACTTATCTGCTGTGGGTGGATTACTGCTTCAGTGGCGTCCCTCCATTTCTTCCTCTTCCACTTTTTCTTTCATTTTCTCTTATTTTCTATCATTTTCTTGCGCAAAATAAGCTGCTGCCCTGCACCTTATTTTCGCAATTCAAGTGCCTTTTATTGATTTTAATCGATTGGTTTTGCTCAATTCTAGATCCTACACCTATCCGGCTATGGACCTGAAGTCTTGCCTTACAATCACCCCTTGTTTCACATTTTTCTTCACGCTTAGGGTGATTGCTTTGCCTCTTTTTATCCTTTTTTCCTTCCCTATGAGAAAGGCAAGTTTTCTGCACAATTTCCTTTATAGAGTTTTTAATCACCTTTCTTTTACTCACAGAAAATCCCTTCACTTTTGCATATTCAGAATAGAACTCATATGCAAGGTCTATGTTAGCAAAATCACACTGCTTGACATCTTTGGGGCTAATGTTCTTCATATCCAAATTTCAAATATCTTGCAACTATCTATATTGATAGTTTCTTCCATATAGCACGTTCTATTCTATCGTCACTATATTCATAATCTGTTTAACCACAAGGATCATTGTCCTCCTCATTACTACTTTCTTTAACTTCTTTATCAGTAATGGTCATATCATCCAAACCCAGTAAAATAAAATGCCAAACCAATGTCAAATATCACTAATAATTCATTCCACATTGTTTCCATACCACTGATTTCAAAACAACATACCAATTACTAGTCAATTGATAAATAATAGAAATAATTGATAATCTTGCCCTTGTGGCAATAATTCCATAAAATCAAAACAATTATTCAACACTAAACCTTACACTAGTACTAAATTTATATACAAAACATTGGATCATAATATATATATATATAACAACACTTGATCTCTATAACTAGTAATTAAATTTAATGTAAGGAACAAAAGCACTCATTGTATATCGTACCTGCAACAATCTTTCTTTGCATCCATTTGTTGTGACTCTTCCACGTTACTGTTGATGCCTGTCATTGAATTCAATATCATTATTTCACACATGTTAATGGATTAAACAACACATACTAATATATTGCATGCATGATAATATAGAATTTTTTGCCCGTGTACCCAAATTTTTTCATCAAAGAACTAAACTTCAAAAACGAAATTCCCTACATACTTATATTTAGAATCTAACACAATTATAAGGTGTTCTTTATGTTTGAACTTATAACTGAAAAATGACACATTCATTGTTTAAGAAGACGAAACTAACAAGGAGAAGCAATTTACGGTTTTTTGTACATATCACTCTTAACCCTGAAAGACCATGACCTTATCCTAACATTTATTTTTCTCTAGCAGTGAACAAATGTCCTTATGGATGGAAGGAGATCACAATATTAAGACATATTGACTTAATTATAGGATCTTGTAGAGCAAGCATTGAAGACATTTATTTATATAATGTATTCCTATTTCACATCTTAGTTCAAATTTGATCTCTACAATAACTCTTCTAAATAATAAATGCAAAATATACAACACATAAGAAAAGTAGTCAGCATATGGATTAGATTACAACATATTTCTAGCAACTGCAGGAATTCTGGAATTCAACCATTATTTTTCCTTTTAATGTGATAATATTATTTTTGGTAGTTATTTTGTTTAACTACAAAATTTTTATCTTTCATGTGAATGCTATTGTGTGCATAGTTCCTAGTTCTTATCCTTTTGGTTTCTATGCAAAATTAATTCCTGCTAAAATTGATGTTGCCACAAATTTTATACTTATCAGATATGACTTTTTATACCATCCTATTATTTTTGTTAAGGTTTAATACATAAAATAACTGAAATACTTTTAACTAACTAGCTAATTAGCCATTCTGCATGACCAACATAAAAAAATCCAAAGAAAGAAGAATTAGAAAACCAGAAGCAATACGATTGTCATCTTAAAAACCAATACTAAAATATAATAACCAAAACAAGTTCAATTGTCATAATAAAAACCAACACCAAAACATAAAAATTAGAACCAGTCTGGAACACATAGTAAAAACTAGTAGCAAAACATAAAGTAATATAAATGCATTGTGCAGTATCGCAGGTACTACAATGTATCCTAAACCAAAACATAAATTAATAACTGGAAAAGCAACACATGAAAAAGCACACATAAATGGTGAAGTAAAGTCAGGAAAGGGGGAGATAGAAAAGTGATTCCACTTTCAACCTTAATTAAATGCTATTGGAATGCATCTCTTATTTCAAGAAAGGACCAAGGTGAAAGTGAATTTGTCAAAAGGTATTGAACTCTGAAAATCGATGCCTTTGAAGAGGAAGGACCAAGGTCAAAGAGAATTTAATATGTTGTCTGTTGCACATGAGATGCAAATTGAAACCAGCTAGATCATAAAAAGAGAACCCAAAAAAAATTTATTCAAGTGATTTTCATTGTTAAGTGCCAAGTAACATTTAAGATCAGATTTTGTTAGGATCAATGGCATAGAGTAAAGAGTCCATAACTATAATGCTAGAAAATCATCATCAATGCTCTAGTCCATCAACTTCTCTAAATATCAAACAATAGATAGGGTTTAGCGTTTGGAGATAAGGTGCTCACCTAGAGCTAAGTTTCAATTGGTCGAAGAAGAACGATTCCTCTTAGTCGCTTTTCATCTAAAACTTTTAGTCAGAGACAGGTTTTTTGGCTTGGTGGTTTATGTCGCTTTTAGCTTGGTTGGTATCTTCGTGCGCGATGTGGCGACAAATTGCAATGTACCTCTGTGTTTTCTTCAATTAATGGTTTGGTGGAGATTTTGATTTTGGAGAAGAAACCATCTTTTTTAATATCTCTAATCTTGTTGCAGGGATTTTCTTATAAAATTTGGAAATAATAGTAGAAATTGTAAAAGGGCTATAAAATAAATATGATAAAAAAAAATTACCTGCTGCAATAAGTTAAAATCATGGTCCACCCATAAACCAGATAATATGATGGTCCACCCTAGAAGCCTTCTGGATTATTAAAAGAGATATATTATTCATAAAACAATTCATAAAACAAATATATACAACAACTTATACTCCGCATTTTTCTCTTTATCTCTCTCCATCATATCACCCATCACATCTCACATGCTCTCTCTTTTCTCTCTTTATATCATTGTTGTATTGGATTGTTGTACAACCATGTTGTACAAAACAATTTCTCTTGTTAAAAAATTAGCTCACTTACCACAATAAAAAAATAAAAATCTTCAGTTTTTGGTCAACCATGACTTCTCACAAGCTACTACTAATCACTCCTTAATCACCAAGTGATTTGGTGACCTCTTCGTTGTTGTTTTAGTGTACGTTACATGGATGACATCTTAATGGTTGAAAACAACTTACCTAAAATTACTTCAATTAATTCACCTTGCACAACAAGTTTGACATTAAGTTCTTAGCCACTATGAAGTACCTTTTAGGGCTTGAAGCTGCCCACTCCTCAAAAGGGATCACTTTATGTCAAAGGAAATATTATTTTGACCTCCTTTCTATTGTTGGAGTTCTTGGTTCCAAACCTGCTAACACACTATTGGACCCTTGTATTAAACTTTGGAAAGACAATAAATCTCTCTATCATGATGTTCATAGTTATATGAAGTTAACTAGGTGTCTTAGTACTACAACTATGTTGGACATCACATTTGTTGTCCAGTAGCTAGCTCAACCAAGCTGTGTCTCATCCTATTATATGTTCCTACAAGACAACTTAATGAGTTCTTTGCTACCTCAAAGGGTCTCTTGGTAAAGGACTCTTCTTTCTTCAATCTTCTTCTATCTAATTAATGGGGTTTATATAGGGATGTTAATTGGGGAGGATGCTTGGATTCACGAAGTCAATTAGTTGCTTTTGTTTCTTCCTTTGTTAATATTTGATTTGTTGGTGTTCCAAGAAACAACAAATGTGAGGCCTGATCTTCTTTTAATAATCCTATCTTCTTTTATGGCTCTTGTCTGCTTGTTACTCACAACATGTTGTGTCTCGTTCTCACATTTTGTTCCTCTTTGATTTGTTGGCATTCCAAGAAACAACAAATGTGTAGCTCGATCTTCTTATGAAACTAACTAGTATAGGTTAGGTTGAATTAACTTATTTTGGTAGTTTTAACTACAACATGATGATGGATTCCAAAGTCTAAACACTAAATAACAAAAGAAATTAGTTTGACACAACTTAATAAAAACAAAAGAAATTTTACCTTAAAGATGCCCTGGCCAATCACGTGCCCCTTGTAGATTGTGACTTCTCTAAAATGTAGGGTAGATATTAGATAGTAAATTGTAGAATGATATTAAGTATTGATTGGAAAGTCAACAGTTAAAATTTCATAAATTGTATAATTTGTTATACATTTGTGTGGGTGCGTGAAACATCCCAAATTTCATAAATCATTTTCATAAGACAAATAGTGTTTAGAAAGGTGTTTAAAGGAATTAGGTAACGAGGGTAAAAAGTGATGAAAGAGGCTTGGGATGGAAATTTGGAGTTTCCATTCTGCAGTAATCTCGCTTACGCGAGAGTACCCTCGCTTGAGAAAATCTATCAGTAAAACAGGGGGTTTGAGTTTCTATTTTTTTTTCGCTCAAGTGAGGAGCCTCTCGCTTGAGCGAAAATCGAGGAAATTTCTAGGGTTGTGCTCTGGATAATCCTCGCTTAAGCGAAATTATGCTCGCTTGAGCGAAATTGCCCAAATTCAGAGGTTGCTCTTTGACTTTGCCTCGCTCAAGCGAGAATATCCTCGCTTGAGCGAGAATGCGATAACATTAAGCACCCAGTGTTCTCACTCAAGTAAGAAAGCCTTGCTTGAGTAAGAATGCGCGAATCTGGTTTTTTAAAACATAATTTCTAGGGCTTAGCCCTCATTAATACTTCATTAATTTACTACACTTAGAGAAAGAGTTCTCGAGAGAGGAAGGACACCAGCTTGGAGGAGGAGAAGAGAAGGAGATTTTCGCTCATCCTCACCCCACCTCACCTCACCTCACCTCACCTATTCCTTATCTTTGGTTATTTCCAAGTGAGTATAGCTCACACATTCCACCCCATTTTGTACGAGAACTCTGCCATGAACCCTATTCTCTTCTATTCCTTCTTTTTTGCTTGTGATTGAGTTAGTTGGCATGATTATTGTGAAATATTTGTTGTGTGCCCTAGTTATTCCCTCTACCTAGGCTTTTATGTGGAAAATGGCATTTTAAGTTTGGGTTTGGATATTATGGGGGTCTGAGGGGCCAAGGGAGCTTCATGTTTTATGGGTTCAGACAATGCAATGTACTTTCATGATTTATGTTAATTCCAAGTAAAACCACTCATGCATCATGTTATCAAGTAAATCCATAATCAAGAGTTTCAAGTAGGCTTCGTCCATCACAGGTCTAGAACCATCAGGTTAAATGTTTAAGATGTGGCTTCGGCCTTCAGGTAATGGTGGTGACAATAAGTCCCCATGGGAGATATCCCTTGTAGTCTAAGCTCAGGTCTAGCTCGAGGAAAGTGATCAGACCCATACTGCTGGGTAATTAGCAGTTCATGTGTCAAGTTAAGCTTCAGGCTATTATTATTGATGTGATGCAATTTCACTTTCAATAACATGTTTTTATTGTTGCATATCATTTTTCTGTATCCTTACACATGCATGTTTATTTGTGCTCACTGAGCCATTAGTCTCACCACATGTTTGTGGGTTTACATTTTAGATTCCCAAGATCCTGCCCAGGCTGGCCGTTGAGGGCTCATGTAGCTGTTGGAGATTATTGATGCATTTGGATTATGGAGCTTTATTCATTCAGTTTCTATTTTGTTAAACCTGACATGTATATTCTTTTGATAGATATTTGGTACAAGTGTTACCCGTGTTGGGATTTTCTTTTGTTAGGACACATGTATTGTAATATCCATATCATTGTGATGTACGTATTTACTCAGATTATGTTTAATTAAACGTTGGATTAATTAAACCAATCTTATCATGTTCATCGATATCGTTAATATCGTGAAAAATAATTCCCTAAATTTGGGACTTATGTCTACAATGGGCATAAATCCTAGGTTTTCGAAATTATGACGTTACAATGCGTGCTTGCGTGTGTATTTACATTTTCAATTATTGATTTTTCAATTAACGATTATCTTGCATTTTATTCTTTAAAGTAAATATACACGCTATGGAGAGCCATTTCCTCACTTGAATACATATTTTGGAAACATGAATTAGGAATGACGGTTAATCTACCTTTTTTTTTAACCATAAAGTTATTTAAATTTTAAAAATAAAATATGATGGTAGGTTAGCAAGTTGAAGAGTTAGGTAGGGTTTGAAAAATGAATATAAAGGATAAGAAAATATGTTTTGTAATTCAATTTTCTTTAGTTCTATTTTGTTTAATCAAATAAAAATGTATCCTATTCTTTTACCTATTATCTTGTTCTATTTTAATTTTAACATGGACCAATAGAATTTATATGTTCTTTTATTTTTTATCTATTTTTTTTAAAATCATTTGTATCTTCCATAGGTGTATTCTCAAAATTCGGATTAGAGACCATTTAGTTTAACTCTCTACTAACTTATCTATGGACTATGTGCTTGTAATTGGTAGTTTTTTCTTATCTAATTAAACCAAATACTACCTTAGACTAGTCAATTTATCAAAAATTAAATTTTAAAAAGTAACAAGGTTGATAGGTCAATTTTCGGTCGACCAAATCTACTTGTTCTATATCACTATAAAAAAAATTAATCAGAAGCAAAGATGAAAGTGACCTTGACGAGTCACTAGTTCATTCTACCTTGCTACAATTGATGGGTTATATATATAATGCAAGTTAAAATAATCTGTCCAAAAAAGTTATTTGTATTATCATCATCTTTTAGCATTGTGATAAAATTGAAATTAAAATATAAAATAAAATTAATTAAATGGTAAACTTTCATAATTATTTTTTGCCTAAATTTTGCAATATGTATGATGTATAAATCAAAACTATATATCTTTAAACAGGAAGTGAATTTTAAAGTCAGCTAATTTAGAATTATCACTCTTGGTGGAGTACTTTATACCTGATCATTATCCTTGCTCCGGGGATTAATCTCATGTATATTCAGCTCATTAATTAGCTTGATTACATGAATTAACAAAATTTCTCAAAACCATTGTGAAATCAGATTCCTCTCTATGTACATTATCTGCCAACTAACTATATCTTTAGTTTTAAATACAGAAAGAAATAAAACCTTATTCACAATAAGAAATTTAAGAGTATTTATTTATTTATTTTGGCTGTGAGTTTTTCCCCCCTTCTGGATTTCCTTATAACTTTTGAAATGCATGCAAACCAAACACACCACCTACCCGCTATAAAGAACTTGAATACAAAACCCAAAATCTAATAAACAAAAAGCAATATAAACATATGCACTGCCATATATAAATTATAAAATGTAACAAAAAATAAGTATACAAATTAAGGAGTTAAATAAGAACTCTTGAATTTCAAGACATAAATTTGAACTTACGGAATTCGATCGAATAGAAGGTATTGATAATTTGTTCTCAAAGCAGTAGAACCGTGTGTGCCTGTGTATATATCGAGATTTTGTTTTTGTTTTTTTTTTTTTAAGTCAAAGTCATGCACAAAGACTTGAGAAATAGTGGATAAATCATGTCACGAGATACTGTAGCCACACAGCATAACTGTCTGAATTGACAATGGAGAATGGTCCTTTATTACATTTAAAGCTTGGTTTAAATTAGTTACGAATCCTGCACCTAACTCATGCTTCTCCTCTGAGTACATACTCAAAATTTAGACAACCATTTTTATATATCGATCTCATACACTTGCTTAATTAACTTGTCACATCCATGCAAATTCATAATAATAATATAGTTTCGATAACTTCACCAGAGGAGGATATATAAGACTTTTAAAAATAATATTTTTTACAATAAAAAATATTAATTATATCAGAAATAAATACTTTTTATTTTAATAAAAATTTTTATTTTTAAAACTTTTACAAATGATTTTATCCTAATTGATAATAATAACAAAAAAAAGCTAGCAACACATTTTCTAACTCACTTTTTTTAGCACACATTAATTGTGATTGGTTGAAAATAACATGGGTCCCACCATATTGAAAGTAAAACCCATATAATCTGATGGGATTGGATCAAGTAATTCAGTGGATAGCCTGCCCTGACTGGATGCATATAGCTAGCTTTATTTGATTGAGCTAAAAAAAGCCTAAAAGTTATTTAGATTTTTAAAATAAGTATCAAAACCCTATATTTTAGCAAACTTTTATAAATAGCCTTGTTTTTTAACGGATTATCCAACCTTTTGCGGATTTTTACAGTTATTGAAATTTATCAGATATGACTAAAAAGCTTATAAATTATTGAGACTTTATTCAAATCCTACACTTTTACCGGATTTTGTAGAACTAGCACATTTTACCTATACTAGATGCCATCATGTGAATTTTAATTAACCACCCCTCCTCTAATAACACCCCATCAACATCTAACACCTGTAAATGGGTGCCACCGGGTGCCACCACCCAGACAGAATAATATCACATTATACAATTATAGTAGTATCACCTAATATACCAATGTGCATGTCCATACCCACCACTCTATTCTCTCATCTCGTGTGTCATGCAAATTAAGTGATGGACGTACCGCTTGTCAGAAATGGCCTCTGCACTCTGCACAAGAGAGGTGCTATGCACACTCTCACACACTATAGAGTTTTATAAGGAACAAAGACAGAGACTAGTAGAGTGTGGGAGTGCAATGGCCAATCATGAATGCGAATGGAACCTCACGTTACTTGACATGTGGTAGAGCTGGACGATTTACTATGAGAGAAGGTAAGTTGTGCGGTTGCAATAAACCATACTCTCCTAACCCTTCAACTGTGCATTAAATATTTTTATATTCATCCTTTATTTTTTACCTTTTCAAATAAAAATTACTATTTCTTCTCATTTTCCCATGCATGCGAGAACTATATAAATGCATGACACTTAAGGAAGATTCCAATAAGGTAGTGTAAGTGAAGTAAGATAGTTTTACTATAATATCATCATCATGGAGAAGAAGTTCATTTCAGTGGTTGTTTTAGGGATATGTTTAGTGTTGGGAATGTGTGTTGATGGAAGGAATCTTAAGAATGCAAAGGAAGAAGATGTGAAACATCCAGAATGGTTTGGTTCGGGTGGTCTTGGGGGTGCTGGTGGAGGCCTTGGAGGGTATGGTGGTGATGGAGGATTGGGTGGAGGGAGTGGTGGAGGAGCTGGTAGTGGTTTAGGTGGTGGATATGGAGGAGGAGTTGGGAGTGGTTTGGGTGGTGGATATGGTAGTGGAATTGGGGCTGGGGTTGGTGGTTATGCTTATAAAGGAATTGGAGGAGGTATTGGAGGGATTGGAGGTGGTGTTATAGGTGGAGTTGGTGGTTTCATTGGTGGTGGTAAGCATGTTGAAGCAAATAAGCCTTGAAAACTAAGGATCTAAGTAATTTAATTTGGGATAGTAATAATGGATAGTGTTTAATTTTGATTTGATGTAGTTTAATTTCGTGTTAATTGGTACTCTTGTTGATTTGATTTTCTTCTAAGAATGTTATATGTATTCACAAATAAATTAATGTACCTAGCTAGCTAGATGCTTCACCGTTCATTTGATGTAAAAGATCTCAAAAATATCCGAATTCTATAATATTATATATGTTACCATATATGTCATATTTGTGAGTTGTGATTATCGGAGATCTTGATGAGTATTATATGGTCAATTGCATATGAGAGCACACATTTGGTTGATTTTATGAACGCTGCATGAATCGCATCCGTTAATGAATTAATAATTTTGTTATGTGATGAATTTATAATCTATAATTAAAACTGAATTTAATAATTTTCAATGGCCAGATATTTTTTTGGTGTGAACCAAAGGTATCCACAGCCGATCGTGGCGTAGAGATCAGGGCTTTGCCTCTCCCAACAAATTCTTTTCCATACATACCGCTAGGGATCAAACCCAGACCCAACTATCTACCAACTGTGTCAGACTTTGTTGGTTCAATGGCTACATATATAACTACACTTTTGTTGTTTCTTTTAAAACTGCATGCATGTTGGATCCGAATTCCAGAATTTATGTAATCTGATCAATAAATGCTTCACAACTATTAGTTTTAATTTTAACATATAATAAATAATTAGACTTAATTTCACTTTTGGTTTAATTAATTTGAACCATCTTTATTTTTTGGTCCCTCAAGTTTTTTTCAAGTAAATGAAGTCCCTCTATTATCAAAATTAAGCATATTCACTCTATCAATTATCTTTCACCTAAAATTAATTCTCAAATTCTCATTTTCAATCCAAATATTTTGGAGGTTTATAATAGATTTGAGATATGAAATAATTTTGAAGGTCCAAAAATAAAAAATTTAATACAATCTTTAGGATTTTGTAGGTTATGGAATTAGGGTTTAAAGAGAGTAAAAATTTAAGAATTTTCAATTTTAGGTAAAATTTGATACTTTCATTGTTGAGTTTTGAATTTAAAAAGATTTAAAACGAATTAGTTTACAGTTGAGTAGAATTGATTCTAAAAATCAATTGTTGAGATGAGTGATACACATTTTACGAAGCACGTTGGACAGAAGTGATTTAAAATCAATTCAATGAAACATGGTTATTCAAACACAAAACCAAACAAGCTATATTAAGGTGTGGTGGTTGCGAGTTTTCAGTTTTTTATTTTAAAAAAAATTCAATCAAGTTTTTACAACTCAAAACTGAAAACTAAAAACCATATTTTGTGGTTTTCAGTTTTTGGTTTTGAGTTGTAAAAACTTAGTTGAACTCCTTTGAAAACCAAGAACTGAAAACACTAGTGCAAAAATGTCTTTTAACGACGGGAACCGTCGTTGAAAATTGGGCGATGGCATTTTGAAATTATTGTGCAATTTTCAACGAAGGTTATTTTTGAATCGTAGTTGAATGGGGAAACAACGACGGGTGTACAGGGGACCGTCGTTGTTTAAGATAGAGATTGAGACTCAGACACACAGCAGAGCAGAGGCTCAGATGAGCAAGAAAGATTGAGCTTGGAAAGTATGACTTAGCTGCACATGAGAGATTGAGACTCAGACATGAAAAAATAAAATTGAGCCATGCAACTAAGACACTGAGACTAAGATTCAGACATGAGATCCAACAGTAAAAGAAAAGTCAATGAAAGTACACTAGAACTGCTGTAACGTGCATCAGTGTAGACCTGAGTCCGTGTCAGGAAAGTGTAAAGCAATCTCTCTCTTCTAATGGCTAGTAACATCTAGTCTTCTTTGATATAAAAATGGAACTTAAGTCAAAGCAAGTAAGAGACATTACTGAATATTCTCTGACCAATCCGTCACAACTCTCTATGCATTGCTTCTCTTTACCTTGCTCACTTACAATTGTATTTACAAATACCTGAAGCTAAGCTTAACTGATTTAATTTACGGAACTAAACTTAATATCAATATTGTTAAGCTTAACTCTATATCTTTCTTTTAGATATAATCTGAGCTTCTCTAACTTGTATTCTCTAAGTCAATATGAGATTCCAAGCTGCTGAGCTTGAGAGTTAAGCTCAGCTTGACCTTAAGTTTTCAGGAATTAATTTTTGAAAGTCTCTATTCAACCCCCCTTCTAGAGACATCCAACCAACTTCAGTTGATATTAGAGCTCGACCTCTTGGGGTTGAGCACACCTGAGTGTGAAGAGGAAAAGATCCATGGCTGGACCAAACGCAAGTCTCTTCATTCCTGAAAGAGCATCCACCAATAGGCCACCTGCCTTTGATGGATCATACTATTATTACTGGAAGGACATGATGAGACTCTTCATTGAGTCTCAACACGCAGATCTCTGGGAGATTATTGAGGTAGGTCCCTATATGCCTTATATTACTGATGAACTTGGTTTGAGAACAGCTAAGCCTAGGGAAACATGGACTGAAGCTGAGAAAAGCAGATACGTCCTCAACTCAAGAGCTAAATACCTACTCACATGTGCACTAAGCCGGAGTGAGTATGACAAAGTGGCTGGCTGTGTTTCAGCAAAAGAGATATGGGAAGCTCTTGAGACTGAGCACGAAGGAACCAACCAAATAAAAGAAGCTAAGATCAACATATTAGTAAGACAATATGAATTATTCAAAATGAACGAAGACAAAGGAATTGAGGATATGGTGAGACGCTTCACCATTATCACAGATGATCTAAAGTCATTAGGAAGGACATACTCAAATCAAAATATGGTAAGAAAATACTCAGAAGCTTACCAAAGCCTTGGAGGCCCAAGGTGACTGCAATTCAAGAAGCTAAGGATCTGAGCACGCTCAGACTAGATGAATTGCTTGGCTCACTCAAGGTTCATGAGCAAGAGTCAAGAGATAAAGGAAGAGGATCTCATTAGAAGACCTAAGTCCATTGCCCTGAAGGCCTCATCCAGCAACTCTAAAGGTAAGAAGGTAAGCTCTGCTCATCAAGTTTCACTAAACTCTTCTCATGACACAGAAAGTGAAGAATGTGAAGATGATGATGGTGAGACTGAGATGGATGATGAGATTAGCTTCATCTCACGAAGGATAAGGCAAATATGGAAATCTAGAGGAAATGGAAGAAGAAAGTTTCCATCTAGAAGAGCTGAGCTCAAGACTAACAAGAAGGGACAAGTCATCTGCTTTGAGTGCAATATGCCAGGACACTTCAAAGCTGACTGTCCACAACTGAGAAAAGATACCAAGAAAAGTCCTAGAAAGAAGGCAATGATGGCTGATAAGTGCTAAATTAATGATAAATTTCTATATAATTACAACACTTATCAAGGGAAAAATATTAGATTTATTCCCCAATTTATCTCTTTTTAGTTTAAATTGCAGATCATGTAATTATTTAATTCAAATTTGATTAAATCGGGATCTCAACAGGCTTTCCAAAGTTCTATTTAAAGGACCTTTTGCATAGATCAAAGGAGGAGAGGGCGGAGCAGAGCTGGAGCTAGAGAAAAGTGTGATAGTTTTTCTATTGGTTTGTAATGGCTACCATGAGTAGCTAAACTCTCCCATAGGATTGAATGTAATCGATTCAATCCCCAATTGTATTTGAATTCTCTTTGTTATTTATGAATCCTTGTTTTTATAATATCGGTGTTTTTATTCTGTTCTTAATGCTTAGCTTTCGCCTTTGTGCCGGAGTTATGGTTTGATATTTATGGGGCGCACTGGAAAGTCGTTTTATAAAATCAAGATGCGAGTTCTTGGGAGCCTAGGAATAGGGATCTTGAATTCTGATTAGTGAAAACACTCAAGTTGTCACTGTGGGAACCATGATGACATGAAAGCTTTTACAACTGTTCTTCAACCGGGGCAATTTATCACTGTGGGAACCGGGGTGAATTGTTTCTGAGTATTTCATATCATTGGGTTTCAAATACAAGAGGGGTGCGATAGATGAAATTCAATCCTAGTTCTAGTAATTGCTCAACTTATCTCAATTTACTGCTTTTTATTTACTATTGCAATCTACACAAACATAAACCATATTCTCTCACTTGATAAGTGTAACCAGTAGGATTTACAATTGAACCGTTCCTTGTGGATACGACAAACCCCTTTTACTTACTATTATACTGCTGGATTTTGGTACGCTTGCCAGAATTTCAACAAGTATTTTTAGCGCCGTTGCCGGGGAACGGTGTCTCAATTTTAAATTCTTGGGAGGTCTATCCTATCAAGTTGTATATATTTTATTTTGTTGCTTTAGGAAAATTTTATTTTTATTTTTATTTTTTTTGTTCTTCTCTCACCCTTGTGCAAGTTCTTGATTTATGCTCTTGCGAGGACAGGTGTCTCAAAATCAATTGCTGTTTGATCCAGAAAAAGAGAGGACATCCAGGAGGAATAGGAGCAGAAATAAAAGAAGAAGACAAGGGAGAAATCAAATAGAAAACAAAAATATGGCTGAACAACAACAAATTCTACGAAGAAGAGTCTTAGGAGATTATGTCATGTACCAAGGACCTCGATACTTCTCAAGTATAGATGTACCAGTTACAACAAAATCCTTGGAGATAAAGGCCGTACATTTAAACCTCATTAGTTCTCACCAATTCACAGGATTGGATCATGAAGATCCACATACTCATCTTTCTACTTTCTATGAATTGATTGGTACTATCGGTTTTGAGGAAGGAGATTTAGAATCTGTCTATTTACGATTGTTTCCTTTTTCTTTAATAGGTAAGACAAAGGAGTGGTTGAAATCACATCCCAATCAAAGTCTGAACAGTTGGAGCGTGGTAGAAGACAAGTTCCTGAAAAGATTCTTTCCACCATCCCGCTACATTCAAGCTAAGTTAGACATCTCCTCTTTTAGGCAATGAGAAGACTAACCATTATGTGAAGCCTGGGAGAGATTCAAGTACTTGCTGCGAAAGTGTCCCAACCATGGTTTTGAAGACATTGCTCAGCTAAACATCTTTTGAAATGGACTCAGACCCGATTCAAAGTCATTCATAGATGCTGCAGCAGGAGGAACAATTATGCCAGTAGATGCAGATCGTGCTATTACAATAATTGAGAATTTTGCAATAAATGACCAACAAGCTCAATATCGGAGACAACCAGTTCAGAAGAAGGAGATACTAGTGCTCAATAGCACTGATGCAATGTTAGAAAAAAAGCTCATCTCTCAACAGATAGAGGCACTTACCAAGAGAGTAGATGCACTCACTCAACAGTTGCATATTGTGCAATCTCAACCCTGCCAACCACCGTAGTTGATCTGTGATTTTTATGGAGGCGACCATCCCAATGTTCATTGTTCCTATCAGGATACTCAAGTGGAATAGGTCAACTATGTGGAAAATCAAGGAAGGCAAGATAATTTCTTCAACAACTCTGGGAGGAGCTAAAATGGAAGGTCTACAATGCATGACATAAATTCAAGAATTGAGGAGAAGCTCGATAGACTCATACAAGATATGACTTCCAGTCAAAGAACCACAGAGACAACATTCAGAAACCTGGAAACTCAAGTGGAGCAATTAAGGAAGCAATTTTCTACACAAAAGGAGTATTGCAAATCAATATCCACCAGGAGTGGTAAGGAAATAGGAAGAGGAATTGGTGATAACCTGGTTGTTGAAAGAGAAGTTTTAAAAAAGAGAGAGCAAGAAAATAATGAAGACAAAATTGAGAGAGAAGAAACAAAGGAAGAAGAGAGAGAGCCTGAAATAATAGAGAAAAATAAAGAAAAAGAAAAAGAGAATGATATTGAGACAAAAGAAAAAGATAGGGAGAAGGAAGATTTACAGGCACCTCAAGTTAAGGAATTACCATATCTAAAGAATCCCTCTAAGAAAGACATAGACAGGCAATTTGTCAGATTCATGGATATTATGAAAAGGTTGCAAATCAATATTCCATTGACGGAGGCCATGGAACAAATGCCTGCATATGCCAAATTCATGAAGGAACTCCTCACCAAGAAGAGAAAGTTTACAAATGAAACAATTGAGCTTGAGTCTGGATGCAGTGCCATTATTCAGAAATCATTACCTCAAAAGACCAAAGATCCTGGAAGTTTCACAATACCAGTAACAATTGGAGCACTACCAATGGGAAATGCATTACTCGACCTAGGAGCCAACATAAATTTAATGCCTTTATCCATGCTCAAAAGGATTGGAGATCTAGAAGTGAAGCCTACAAGGATGACACTACAATTGGTTGATAGATCAATGAAATATCCATATGGGGTGGCTGAAGATGTATTGGTCAAGGTAGACAAATTCATGTTTCCAGTTGACTTTGTAATCATAGATATTGAAGAAGACATTGAAGTTCCCCTCATCCTTGGGAGACCCTTTATGAAAACTGCTAAGGTTATCATTGATGTTGATGATTGTAAATTAAAAGTAAGGGTGCAAGATGATAAGGTGAATTTCAATGTGTTTGAAGCAATGCAATACCCAAAAAGAAGCAGCAATGCCTCCAATTAGATGTGGTAGAGGAAACATCTTTAGCTGTTCAGGAGCTATTAACAAAGCCATACCCTTTACAAAAAGCTCTAATAGGTACTGATAATGACCTTAATGAAGAATAAAGGATTGAAGTTGAAGAATACTCAAGGCAATTGGATTCGGCTAAGACAGTTCCACCCGATGAAGATGCTAAAAAATTACAACAGGACAAGATAACTGAAAGTCAGAAGCTGGAACTAAAGGTATTACCTTCTCATCTAAAATATGCTTTCCTTGCTAATGATAAAAATAAACCTGTTGTTATAAGTAAAGCTTTAACCCCATCCGAGGAGGAAAAGCTACTCTCTGTTTTGAAGGCAACTGAAGGGGCAATAGGTTGGTCTCTATCTGACCTCAAGGGTATCAGTCCATCTTATTGTATGAATAAGATCCATATGGAGGAGGATTATAAGCTAGTTACACAACCCCAAAGGAGATTAAATCCCACCATGAAAGAAGTGGTTAAAAAGGAAGTACTTAAACTTCTTGATGCAGGTATGATCTACCCTATTTCTGATAGTGCTTGGGTAAGTCTAGTACAAGTTGTTCCTAAAACGGGAGGTATGACTGTTGTTAAAAATGATAGAAATGAATTAATCCCTACTAGGACAGTCACTGGATGGAGAATGTGCATAGATTATAGGAAACTAAACCAGGAAACAAGAAAAGATCATTTTCCCTTACCTTTCATGGATCAAATGTTAGAAAGATTGGCAGGACAGGCATTCTACTATTTTCTAGATGGATACTCTGGATATAACCAAATAGCGGTAAATCCAGATGACCAAGAAAAGACTGCTTTTACTTGTCTCTTTGGTGTTTTTGCTTATAGGAAAATGTAGTTTGGACTATGCAATGCACCAACCACCTTCCAAAGATGCATGCTTGCTATTTTTGCAGATTTGGTAGAAAAATGCATTGAAGTCTTCATGAATGATTTCTCAGTCTTTAGGTCTTCCTATGATGATTGCTTAAAGAACTTAGACACCGTACTGAAGCGGTGTGTTGAAACAAATCTTGTGTTAAACTAGGTGAAATGTCAATTCATGGTGACTAAAGGCGTAGTCTTAGGGCACAAAATTTCTGCAAAAGGCATTGAGGTAGATAAAGTGAAAGTAAAAGTCATTGAAAAGTTACCACCACCAGTAAATGTGATAGGCATAAAGAGCTTCTTAGGTCATGCCGGCTTCTACAGACGTTTCATCAAGGATTTCTCAAAAATAGCCAAGCCACTCAGCAACTTACTTAATAAGGATACTCCATTTAAATTTGATACTGATTATGTAAAAGCTTTTAACTTGTTGAAACAAAGATTAATTTCTGCTCCTGTCATTATTGGTCCTGATTGGACACTTGATTTTGAACTCATGTGTGATGCTAGTGATTATGCCATAGGGGCAGTTTTAGGGTAGAGAAAATCTAAAGTTTTTCATGCTATACACTATGCTAGTAAAGTTTTGAATGAGGCACAAATTAATTATGCTACCACAGAAAAAGAATTACTAGCAATAGTGTATGCTTTGGAAAAATTTAGACCCTATCTGATAGGATCAATGTCACTATGTATACTGATCATGCTGCAATAAAATATCTTTTGACTAAACCAGATTCTAAACCTAGACTAATCAGATGGATTTTATTATTGCAGGAATATGATATGGTGATTAAAGACCAAAAGGGAAGTGAAAATGTTGTAGCAGACCATTTATCAAGATTGGTAAATGAGGAAGCAACAACTGCACAAGCTGAATTGCATGAGGAATTCCCCGATGAGAAGCTTATGATGATTCATGAGAGGCCATGGTTTGCTTACATGGCCAACTTCAAAGCAGCAGGAGTATTACTAGATGATCCTTATCTTTTCAAAATGGGAGCTGACAATCTGCTAACAAGATGTATTTCAGGAAAAGAAGCTCAAAGCATCTTATGGAACTGTCATAGTTCACCCTATGAAGGACATTTCAACAAGGACAGAACTGCTGCAAAGGTTCTTCAATCTGGATTCTTTTGGCCAACTCTGTTCAGGGATGCCCATCAGTATGTTAAGCAATGTGATAGCTTCCAAAGAACAGGGGGAATTTCTAAGAGGAATGAGATGCCACTAAATAATATTCTGGAAGTGGAGGTATTTGACTGTTGGGGGATAGACTTTGTGGGACCCTTGCCAACTTCTAATGGAAAGGAATACATTTTAGTAGCTGTTGAATATGTCTCAAAGTGGGTAGAAGCTGCTGCAACAATAAAGGCTGACGCAAAGATAGTTGTGCAATTCCTAAAGAAAAATATCTTCTCCAGGTTTGGTTCCCCAAGGGTTCTGATCAGCAATGAGGGTTCTCACTTCTGCAATTCATAATTAAAAAAGGTTTTGGAGCATTATGGAGTAAGGCACAAAGTAGCTTCACCTTACCACCCCCAAACAAATGGACAAGATGAAGTCTCAAACAGAGAAATCAAGAGAATTCTTGAGAAAACAGTGAGTTCGTTCAGAAAGGATTGGTCTAGCAAACTTGATGATGCACTCTGGGCATATAGGACAACTTACAAATCCACCACAGGTCTTTCACCATTTCAAATAATCTATGGAAAAGCCTGACACTTGCCAGTGGAATTAGAACACAAGGCATACTGGGCCCTTAAGGTTTTGAACATGGATACAAAAGTAGCGGGACGGAAGAGAGTTCAACAGTTGCATGAGCTAGAAGAAATGCAGCTAATTGCTTATGAATCCTCTAGGATTTATAAGGAAAAGACCAAAGCATATCATGATAAGAAGCTCATTAAGCGAAGGTTCTATTCAGGTCAATCAGTTCTTCTATTCAACTCTAAACTTAAGTTTTTTCCTGGAAAGCTGAGATCAAGATGGTCTGGTCCATTCATTGTTAAGGGGGTCAGACCATATGGAGCTGTAGAAGTAGAAGATCCTGCTTCAAAGAGGTGTTGGGTGGTGAATGGTCAGAGATTGAAACCATACTCGGGAGGAGAAATTGACAGCAGCCCCACTGTCATTGAACTACAAGACCTCTAAAGAAATAGGCGTCAAGCTATATGACATTAAATGAGCGCTTCCTGGGAGGCAACCCAGTGTTTAGTAAAGCAATTTTGTAGTTAATTTTGAACTTGTGTATGTTAATTAGTTTTTTTTAGGAAGGCTAAGAAATAGTTAAGTTATGTGTGGAAAAAGCAATAACAAGTATTCTGAAGTGGCAGAAAAACTAAGTGTTGAAAACAGTGCACTCTGTTTTCTGCGCTTCACTTGCGCTGAGCGCAAGTGAAGTGCAGGATTACAATTTAGTTTTTGTTTTCTGCACTTCACTTACGCCGAGCGCAAGTGAAGCGTATGAGTACGCTACAATTATAACTGTAACGCGCGCTCCACCTGCTCTGAGCGCAGATGGAGCGCAGCTACGCGCGTAGGCATAAATATGAACCACAATCAGGGAAAAGCCATTTTTGTTTCATTTCCCTGAAAATTCTTGGTCCATTCTCTGTGAGATTTTTGCTATTTTTCCAGCTCCAAGATTCCTATTCTTCAAATTTTGATTTCCTCTTCAAGGTATAACTTTAAACTCACAGCTGTTAATTGGAGCATTGACACATTAGGATAGAAACCATGGTTTGATTGTTAGAAAGACTCAAGATTCTTGATTATTGTCACATTTTGGTGATAGTAGTCAATTATTTGTTACTTATTAAATGCATAATTATGTATTTCTGAATACAATTGTTATGCTCTCTTAATGGAATCTTGCTGCACCAATCTTTGTACCATCTTGTAAATATTGCAGTGCAAATATTTGGACATTGACCTTTCTTGCTAAAAGCACTAATATGTCACTTAATTTTCTAACTCAAACCATGACCAGTTTTTTATGAAAAATATTTCCATCTTATTGTTTCTCATTGGTCGGTGGAGTTTGTATTGCACATCATTCTGATTAATGCAAGTTGGATATTTTTGCAGATGGTACGCACCAAGATAACCACAGTCGCTAGTTCGTCAGGACTCCGAAAAAGAAAAAGGAGAGATGTTAGTCCCTCATTGCACTATGGCAAATTCAAAGATGTAAGTGTTGCAGTCCATTACAGTTACATTAAAAATTGTAATTTCCTAGTAGAGAGGCAAGTGGAACTGGAAGCTGGAGAGTTTGAGGAATTCAACATGAAAATCACAAGGAGGCAATGGAGACACCTGGCTGAACCCCATAGGAAGTTTGATCCTGAAATTGTTCGAGAGTTTTACTGCAATGCAATGATTACATTCGATGGGGAAGCTGATAAAAGGTCATTTGTCCAAGGACGATGGATCTCATATGACCGTGATAGAATTAATGCACTGCAGGACTATTCTTCACCAAGAGTTGTTGAGAATTCATTCTGTCAGTATAATCAAAAGATTCAGGAGGTTGGCCCATACGGTAATGAGGTGCTTGATACCTTAACCACTCAGTACCTGACTGTAACATCCCAAATAATTGAACCTAAGATACGTGTAGGATTGTAGAGCAAGAATTCTGAGGTGTAACAATATGTCTTAGGCCTAAGAATGGGTTGGAAAGGAGAGGAAGGGTGAAAACTGAGAATTTAGGCATCAGACCTCTCGCTCAAGCGAGAACAGGCTCGATTGAGCGAGTTATACAGAAAAATCTTGTATAAGTTTTTGCTGTCATACTTGCTTAAGCGAGCAGGGCTCGCTTAAGCGAGATTTGTCCAGAGAGCATGCATTTCAGGGCACGACAGGCTCGCTTAAGCGAGAATATTTCGCTTAAGAGAGAAGGCACTTTCAGGATTATAAACCATGATTAGGGCTCACTTTCTCTCATTATTTGCCTTCCTTTTTCACCTTAGAAAGAGAAAGAGACCCTTAGAGAGAGGACGGAGCTCAGGAGCTTGGAGGAGGAAGAAGAAGAGGATCAAGGAGCTTGGTTGGAGCCTCAAATCACTTGAAGAGCTAGGGATCACCACTCTTCATCTCTCCACCATCCCTATTTCTACTCTAAGGTGAATGTGGTTCACTCACTTGCTTATTTGTCATGTAAATTCCCTTGTATGACCCCTATTCTACCTTCCCAACCCTGCATTCATGGTTATTGATGATTGGAGGAATCTAGGGTTGTTGATTTGAATGTATTCTCTTGTGATGCAAACCCTAGGTTAGAGAATTTCGGGATTTTATGAAAATAAGGATTTGGGATGTTGTTTATGCATGTTTATGCTCATGTCATGTAAATTCCAAGTTGTTGCATGAATGGTATGATCGAATAACCCTCATGTGTGCCCGAGGCAAGATTAGGACCTTGGTAGGTGTGTGTATGACTAGTTGCATGTTTAGCTTCATGACTCACATGTTAATTTGATGTGTCTGAGGATTCGACATTAGGAATTATTATATATTATTGATTGAATTATGATTGAAGGCGTATACGCTGAGTTACATGTTCAGTTGAGGGCGTATGCGCCGAGTTATGTTCATTTGAGGGCGTATGTGCCGAGTTACATGTTCAGTTGAGGGCGTATGCGCCGAGTCATGTTCAGTTGAGGGCGCATGCGCCGAGTAATGTTCAATTGAGGGCGTATGCGCCGAGTCATGTTCAGTTGAGGGCGTATGGGCCGAGTCATGTTTTCAGTTGAGGGCGTATGTTCCGAGTCATGTTTTAGTTGAGGGCGTATGCGCCGAGTTACATGTTTCAGTTGTGGGCGTATGCGCCGAGTCATGGAAACGGTAAAGGAAATGGTTATGGGTCTTCAGACCTCTTGGTAATGGTTACGGGTCTTCGGGCCCCATGGAAATGGTTTTGGACTCTTGATCTAATTTCTATGTGGCGCTTACTTAGTGTTGTGAATTTATGTGGTATGCATCATGATTCTTTTACATGTCATTAGGTACACACATGTTGCATCCTTAATTACTCGTCTTTCCCTACACTACACACACTATTACCACACTCACTGGGACGTAGTCTCATCCCACGTTGTGGGAAATTGCTTTCAGTTGCGAAGGAAGGATAGGTTAGCTTTGGACGAAGAGCTGGAGTTGCTTGCAAACCTTCCACCCTCAGATTATAGTTGATCTATAGGACCTTTAGGCATACTCAAGTGATGAAAATGATGTATTGGGTCCGGATTATGTATTTAGTTTTAAATTACTTTGTAAACTCCTGATTGGCATGTATTATGTGTATTATAGATATTATGTTGGAAAAAGTGATGGGCGTAGCTTAAGCAAACTTTGGATTGCCTAAGCAATTGTGTGATTGGTGTAACGATACTTGAAATGGCGCGAAATAATATCCGAAATTCGGAATGGTGTTTCCAACGGACATTATTCTTGAATTGAGAAATTAGGACGTTACATTTTTGTATCAGAGCGGTTCAATCCAATTGGACTGTGGTTAGGTTAGTTGCCTGTGACTTAATATGATTCCACCGTATCCCGTGACCAGTATAGGGACTGATCACCCCTCTGCTTGGTGCGTTGTACATGGAATTATGGTTAGTAATGTGAGTAGGATACCTTGGTTAGGGAATTGGGACACTTCACAAACAAGGTTAGAGCCACCCACTTATTAGAAAGAGAAAGGATGACATGGTTCATTTCTTAGAGTAAGACCTTCACCCTAGAAACCTCATGGAACATACCTTTAGTCCTTAGGGGACTTGAGGCACACTTAGGTGGAAAGATAAAGTGTAAGTTTCGAGAGAGAGTGACAAAGAGGGATTGATGACTAGGCTCCCTAGTAGGCTAGGAGAGTGTTGGTTGTTTGTAATAGAGTTTTGATGACGTAAATTGTTTGGCTAATAATGATGTTTAATTCAGCTTGAACGATTGTTTAACATGTCTGTTGTTTGTTTTTCCTGAATGATTGTATGCTTTGTGTGCTTTGAGGTGGTTTGATGAATGAGTTATGAAGTTGCATGACTTGTATGTTGGGTTGCATGGCCTAGAAGGATATGTACACATGGGGTTAATAGTAACCTTTCAGGGCAAGGGTGGAATGATTTTAGAGTTTGGTATTTTGTAGAGATAGGATTTAATGCTTGATTAGAATGTTGGGAGGATTCGTAAAGCAAATTTTGAGGACAAAATTTAATTTAAGGGGGGTAGAATTGTAACATCCCAAATAATTGAACCTAAGCTACGTGTAGGTCTGTAGAGCAAGAATTCTGAGGTGTAACAATATGTCTTAGGCCTAAGAATGGGTTGGAAAGGAGAGGAAGGGTGAAAACTGAGAATTTAGGAATCAGACCTCTCGCTCAAGCGAGAACAGGCTCGGTTGAGCGAGTTATACAGAAAAATCTTGTATAAGTTTTTGCTGTCATACTTGCTTAAGCGAGCAAGACTCGCTTAAGCGAGATTTGTCCAGAGAGCATGCATTTCAGGGCACGACAGGCTCGCTTAAGCGAGAATATCAAGCTTAAGCGAGAAGGCACTTTCAGGATTATAAACCATGATTTTGGCTCACTTTATCTCATTTTTTCCCTTCCTTTTTCACCTTTGAGAGAGAGAGACCCTTAGAGAGAGGAGGGAGCTTAGGAGCTTGGAGGAGGAAGAAGAAGAGGATTAAGGAGCTTGGTTGGAGCCCCAAATCAATTGAATAGCTAGGGATCACCACTCTCCATCTCTCCACCATCCCTATTTCTACTGTAAGGTGAATGTGGTTCACTCACTTGCTTATTTGTCATGTAAATTCCTTTGTATGACCCCTATTCTAACTTCCCATGCCTGCATTCATGGTTATTGATGATTGGAGGATGCTAGGGTTGTTGATTTGAATGTATTCTCTTGTGATGCAAACCCTAGGTTAGAGAATTTCGGGATTTCACAAAATTAAGGATTTGGGATGTTGTTTATGCATGTTTATGCTCATGTCATGTAAATTCCAAGTTGTTGCATGAATGGTATGATCGAATAACCCTCACGTGTGCCCGAGGCAAGATTAGGACCTTGGTAGGTGTGTGTATGACTAGTTGCACGTTTAGCTTCATGACTCACATGTTAATTTGACATGTCTGAGGATTCGATGTTAGGAATGATTATATATTATTGATTGAATTATGATTGAGGGCATATGCGCCGAGTTACATGTTCAGTTTAGGGCGTATGCGCCGAGTCATGTTCAGTTGAGGGCGTATGCGCCGAGTCATGTTCAGTTGAGGGTGTATGCGCCGAGTTACATGTTCAGTTGAGGGCGTATGCGCCGAGTCATGTTTAGTTGAGGGCGTATGCGTCGAGTCATGTTTTCAGTTGAGGGCGTATGCACCGAGTCATGTTTTTAGTTGAGGGCGTATGCGCCGAGTTACATGTTTCAGTTGTGGGCGTATGCGCCGAGTCATGGAACCAGTAAAGGAAATGGTTATGGGTCTTCAGACCTCTTGGTAATGGTTACGGGTCTTCGGGCCTCATGGAAATGGTTTTGGACCCTTGATCTCATTTCTATGTGGCGCTTACTTAGTGTTGTGAATTTATGTGGTATGCGTCATGATTCTTCTACATGTCATTAGGTACACACATGTTGCATCCTTAATTACTTGTCTTTCCCTACACTACACACACTGTTACCACACTCACTGGGACGTAGTCTTATCCCAAGTTGTGGGAAATTGCTTTTAGTTGCGCGAGAAGGATAGGTTAGCTTTGGACGAAGAGCTGGAGTGATAACACTCTGCTAGGAGCTTGGACCTACAAGACCTACATTGGAGGATATGCACCAACTTCAAGCAAGAAAGAGTTGGAGAAATTAGTGTCCTACAAATAAAGGGACACTACCCTACAAAATAAAGGTCACTACCCTACAGAAGGACACCTTGACCCTGGAATAGGACACATGGTCCTATGCACCACCATAGACTAGGATACTCTTAATTGATTGTATTTTTCCTCCTACTTGGGCGCTCACATGCACAGGTTTATTGGCTAGTAGGTTGCCTTGCTACAAGGTTTAGGAGGTCATGGGATCTAATCCCACCTAAGATAGAAAAATTACCTCATCTTTCTTTTCCTTGTTAAAAGGGGCGCTATTTTTGAGGTTTATTGGCTTAAGGCTTAGCTTAGCCATAAGCCATTAGGGGCATGGGTTCAAATCCCATTTAGGATGGGATTTCACTCTTCTTTTATTTTTCTCCCCCTTCCCTCATGTAAGTGGTCGCCCCCTTACTCCCCCTCTCCTATATAAAGGGGCCTCCTCTCTTGTAAAAACACATTGAATTTTGAAGTAAAGGCATTATGCCAAATTTTCTCCTCCCTTTGTGAGTTGAGTGAGGCTTGGTGGTTGTTGCTCAAACCATACTGAGACTTATCTAATTCTCCTGAATTAGTGGCGTCTGGCATTGGACTTATCTGCTGCAAGTGGATTCTTGCTTCAGTGGCGTCCTTCCCATTTCTTCCTCTCCACTTTTTCTTTCATTTTCTCTCATTTTCTATCATTTTCTTGCGCATTATAGCTGCTGTTCCAGCCACTATAATTCGCAATTCAAGTGCATTTTATTGATTCTAATCGGTTGGTTTTGCTCAATTCTAGATCCTACACCCATCCGACTATCAATTGGTCATCAGAGCTTGTTGAATTTGAGCAAATTTGGAGCAAATTGGGGCTGTTTGGGCGCTGCATACTGCACCTATTTAGTGCAAAATTTTCACTCATTTAGTGTAATTCCATCCCTCTTTTCAATTGTAATTTGGACTTGGACTGTTTTCCGGGCCCGAGGTGCCTTTCTGCTGCTATCAGCACTTGTCTGTCTTGATTGATTTGCTTGAATTCTTGCTAGTTTGGGGGCTGTTTTGGGCCGCTAATTCCCACCCCCTAGGTGTTTGTTTAAATGCCTCTTTAATTGCTCATACTTGTTCTTGAGTAATTCTTGCAAATTGCTTGATATAACTGCTTGTTTGTGGTGAAGTGTGGTAAGAGGAGGCATTGTTGTCTTCATTTTTCCAAAGATCGTTCACCTACATTTCTCCCCTTCACCATTAATTGTTCATCCCCTATATTCATCTCTTTACTTTCCGCTTTTAATTTTCCGCCATTTAATTTCCGCTTCTCCCCATCCTTTTAATTTCTGCTCTCCCCTTTACATTCTGCCATTTACATTTCTGCTCTCCCCATCCTTTTAATTTCCGCTTCCCCCTTTACTTTCTGTCATTTACTTTCAGTCCTCCCCATCCTTTTAATTTCCGCTTCCCCCTTTACATTTCTTCTCTCCCCATCCTTTTACTTTCTGCCATTTACATTTCTGTCCTCCCCATCCTTTTAATTTCAGTTTCCCCCTTTAATTTCTTGCCATTTAATTTTGCGCAATTTTTCCTCTTTATTTTTGCCATTTTTGCGCATTTTTGGGCTCTTGTGTTGTTCAATTTCTTACTCTTGTTATGTCTGTTTGATTGGCATTCTGATTGCAAATTTGGATTGACTGCTATCTCTACTTTGGACTTTCCCTATTTGATTGTGCAAAACGCTCACCTATAGGATCTTTTTTGGTTCATAATATTGGAAGAAGATCAACAAATTCTAATTGTTGATTTTCCTTCAAATTTTAATTCCGATCTTAAAATTGAACCAAGCGCGTTTCTGTGACCATACCGGTTTTGTATAATCAACAAGGAAGTGCTAAGCAATTTTTTTGGCCATTTTTGAAATCAAGTTGCCATCACGTTTTTACAGTTTTTAGAAATCAGTTTATTCATTATTTTTGCTTTTCTGGGCCACTTGGACCAGTTTACTGTCAGAAAATTCCAAAAATATTACAGTAGGTACAGTTAATTTTCTTTTCATTGTGTATAAATTTCTGTAATTTTCTCTTGGGGAAAAAGACAAAAAAAAAAGAAAGAAGAGGCAAGAAAAAATACAAAAAGTACGTACGTGCCAAAAAATACAAAAAGAGGTGTAAAAAGCAAAAAAAGGGTGCAAAAGTCAACAACAAAGAAGAAAAAGTCAAAAGACACCCAAAAAGAGTCAAAAATTCAAAAAAATTCAAAAAAATAGAAAAACAAAAACAAGGAAGTATCCCAACAATACAGTAACATTTTTTACTGTAATTTTTCTGTTTTCATTTCCCTGTATACCGTAATTGAGTTGTATTTGCTGTTTTCTTAAAAAAACGACAATTTTGGCAACTCTTTTTCAAAAATCACTAAAAACAATTCTCTTTGCAATTTCTTCTGTCTTGTCTTGTTTGCTGTCTGCTCTTGTGTATAAGCTTGTTTGAGTGCCAACTTTTCTTGTTTGTCATATCAATTCTTTTGTTTTGTCTTAGGATTTTTCCAATATTCTTCCAGTAGGTATTTTTCTTTGTTAGTGCGCTTCTATTTGGGTAAAGGTTAAGACTTAGACTCACGTTGGTCTTTGCAACTTCTAATCAACCTCCAACCGAGTAGAAGAGGCAAGAGAGTTTTCATTATAGAAAAAGCCCAAAAAGAGTGACATACACGAGTGATTACATTCCATTGAGTGTAAACACTTAGTGAGTGGTGAGGTCCTTTAAAAAGCTTTCAAATAAAATCAATTTAAGATGTCATATAGAATATGGAGAAAGGAGCTAGATGAAGATAGGAGAGAATTTAGAAGAGAAAAGGAAGTGAGAAGACACTCTTCTCATGATGAAAGGTATAAAAAAGAAAGGAAGGAAAGAGAAATAAGTAGATATCATTTTGAAGATAGTAAGAAGAAGGAAATGAGTTATGTTAACTCTAACCATGATAGGAGGAGGTATGAGGAAGAAAGAAAATTTAGAAAATATGATGAAGAAAGAAAGTATGAAGAAGAGAGAAAACTTAGGAGAAATTATGAGAGTGAAATTAGAAGAAAAGATCATGAAAAGAGAAGAAGAGAAAATAGGAAAAGTACAAAAGATTCTTTTGAAGATAGAATTGAAAGAAAGTTAGAAAAATTTTCTAATGAAATTGAAGATAAGCTTTCGAAATTCTTTTCAAAGTCCTTAATTGAGATAGAAGAGAGAAGAAAATTAGAAAAGAAGGAACAATTAGAAAAAGAAGAAGAAGAAAGGCTTAAGAGAGAAAAGAAAAGGAGGTAGAAAGAGTGCAAATAGAAGAAGTGAAAAACAAAAACTTGGGAAAGCAACTAATTTTATCTTGTGATCCTTTGTTAGCTAACCCTTTGTGTGAAGGCATGAATAAGTTGATGGCAAGTACTTCTATTGTTGCAAAGAGGACAACTCAAGCTATTGAGAGGGAGTTCCCTAAACTAACTTTCTTTATGCATGAAATGCCTCTTTCTATGCACAATTATATGCCTCAAAGCATTACATGTGTAAAAGAAGTAAACAATGTTGATAATGCTTTGAAACCTATTACATGTCTAGAAAAACCAACTAAGTTTAAGAGTGCCATAACATTTACTAGAGATACATGTCTAATCAACTCCTTTGATCAATTTGGATTGAATATGCATGTACCTTTGGTTTGTATCTATAATGTGCATACACATTTTGGACCTAAAATAATTGTTTCATATAAAGATGTGTATTATGCTCTTGAACTAGTAGAGGAAAAGAATAAAATTTTGGATGAAGATATCACATGTAGGAAAACTTGTTTGACATCTATTTCACATGATGATATGCTTCTTGATATGCATGCTCAAAGTGAAGCTTTAAGTATACCACCTTACATGTCCACATATGATGATTTTCATAGACGTAAGGCACTTCCAACTCCATACTTGAGTAAATGCATTTATGATACAAATTATAACAATGACTATAGGCATGTTGAGGCTTTGTTGAAAAATAAATCATATATGCCACATAGTTTTAATTGTGCATTCATTTGGCAATATATTGTGGATTACTTTGTTGGTTTGAAACATGCATATCACTTGTTTAAATTTCATTTTAACCAACTAACCCCTTTACTTGAAAAGAAGGGCTTCAAAAGATTAGTTTTTGATCCAGGATCTAAATCAACAGAGTACATGGACAAGATGGTTCAATCTTCATTGAGGGAGTTTTCTAACCCTTATCTCAACTACCTCTTGTTCACATCCTATGTTTTTCTTTTACCAATCTTTATGATCCCCAAGTATTTTTGTTATGAGTCTTCACTTTGTTTGCTTGGGAATAATACTTATGGGTCTTCTTCTTGTTGTCTAGGCTCAAGGAAGATGTTCAACTTTTGGACCTCTAACTCTACTCTCCAAGGGCTAAGGGAAGTATCTTCTTACTTCCTAAATTTTGTCATCCATCCCCTTCTTCTACCCAGTTCATTACTCTTAAGGCTTCTTTCTGAATTTTCAGATTTGAGGTCAAATCCTTTTCAAGGGGGAGGGAATGATAACACTCTGCTAGGAGCTTGGACCTGCAAGACCTACAATGGAGGATATGCACCAACTTCAAGCAAGGAAGAGTTGGAGAAATTAGTGTCCTACAAATAAAGGGACACTACCCTACAAAATAAAGGTCACTACCCTACAGAAGGACACCTTGACCCTGGAATAGGACACATGGTCCTATGCACCACCATAGACTAGGATACTCTTAATTGATTGTATTTTTCCTCCTACTTGGGCGCTCACATGCATAGGTTTATTGGCTAGTAGGTTGCCTTGCTACAAGGTTTAGGAGGTCATGGGATCTAATCCCACCTAAGATAGAAAAATTACCTCATATTTCTTTTCCTTGTTAAAAGGGGCGCTATTATTGAGGTTTATTGGCTTAAGGCTTAGCTTAGCCATAAGCCATTAGGGGCATGGGTTCAAATCCCATTTAGGATGGGATTTCACTCTTCTTTATTTTTCTCCCCCTTCCCTCATGTAAGTGGCCGCCCCCTTACTCCCCCCTCTCCTATATAAAGGGGCCTCCTCTCTTGTAAAAACACATTGAATTTTGAAGTAAAGGCATTATGCCAAATTTTCTCCTCCCTTTATGAGTTGAGTGAGGCTTGGTGGTTGTTGCTCAAACCATACTGAGACTTATCTAATTCTCCTGAATTAGTGGCGTCTGGCATTGGACTTATCTGCTGCAAGTGGATTCTTGCTTCAGTGGCGTCCTTCCCATTTCTTCCTCTCCACTTTTTCTTTCATTTTCTCTCATTTTCTATCATTTTCTTGCGCATTATAGCTGTTGTTCCAGCCACTATAATTCGCAATTCAAGTGCATTTTATTGATTCTAATCGGTTGGTTTTGCTCAATTCTAGATCCTACGCCCATCAGGCTATCATGGAGTTCCTTGGAAACCTTTCGCCCTCAGATTCTAGTTGATCTATAAGACCTTCAGGCATATTCAAGTCATGAAAATGATGTATTGGGACCGAATTATGTATTTAGTTTTAAATTACTTTGTAAACTCTTGATTGGCATGTATTATATGTATTATAGATATTATGTTTGAAAAAGTGATGTGTGTAGCTTAAGCAAACTTTGGATTGCCTAAGCAATTGTGTGATTGGTGTAACGATACTTGAAATGGCGCGAAATAATTTCCGAAATTCGGAATGGTGTGTCCAACAGACATTATTCTTGAACTAAGAAATTAGGACGTTACATTTTGATATCAGAGCAGTTCAATCCAATTGGACTGTGGTTAGGTTAGTTGCCTGTGACTTACTATGATTCCACCGTATCCCGTGACCAGTATAGGTACTGATCACCCCTCTGCTTGGTGCGTTGTACATGAAATTAAGGTTAGTAACGTGAGTAGGATACCTTGGTTAGGGAATTGGGATACTTCACAAACAAGGTTAGAGCCACCCACTTATTAGAAAGAGAAAGGATGACATGGTTCATTTCCTAGAGTAAGACCTTCACCCTAGAAACCTCATGGAGCATACCTTTAGTCCTTAGGGGACTTGAGGCACACTTAGGTGGAAAGATAAAGTGTAAGTGTCGAGGGAGAGTGACAAAGAGGGATTGATGAATAGGCTCCCTAGTAGGCTAGGAGAGTGTTGGTTGTTTGTAATAGAGTTTGGATGATGTAAATTGTTTGGCTAATAATGATGTTTAATTCAACTCGAACGATTGTTTAACATGTGTGTTGTTTGTTTTTCCTGAATGATTGTATGCTTTGTGTGCTTGGAGGTGGTTTGATGAATGAGTTATGAAGTTGCATGACTTGTATGTTGGGTTGCATGGCCTAGAAGGATATGTACACAGGGGGTTAATAGTAACCTTTTAGGGCAAGGGTTGAATGATTTTAGAGTTTGGTTTTTTGTAGATTTAGGATTTAATGCTTGATTAGAGTAAGGAATGTAGGGAGGAGTCGTAAGGCAAATTTTGAGGAATAAATCTAAGAAGAAATGCAAGTAGCATACATCTCAAGATTACAAGTAAACTATTTTCTACGTTTTTGACCCATTTTTTTTTAATTTCAAGCACACTTTCTTTTTTAACTTTTTTTTACACTTTTCTTTTTAGCTTTTCTTCTCTCTCTCTCTCTCTCTCTCTTTTGTAACTAGCCAAAGGTCAACAATATGATATCCACATGAGGAGATAAGATAAGAAATTTAAGTACACTCCCACACTCATTCAAGAACCTATTCCCAAAACAACTCCAAAGCTCCTTTATCCTCTAAGGCAAGGACAATCATGGTTTTTTACTTTCAAGGCTTGTAATGAGCTTTTAATAACAAGAAATGGAATCCATAGGCTCAAAGGGGCTAACAAGTGGAAAATCATCAAGGTAGGCTAATATGGCTAGTAACTCAATATCAACAAAAATGCCTCAATCATCTCAATTCATGCATGTGAACAAAGTTGCAAATCAAAGAGTCAAGCCGAGATCTAGAGCACAAGCAAACATGAGTGAAATCACACAAGAAAAAGAGAGAATGGCACAGAATGGACCATCCATCAATAAGGCTCAAAATCTCACCAAGGACAACTCTATCACAAAAGATTCAACCCAATAATTATCAAAACCAACTTATTCACCAAATTATTAGGAATCCAATCAAAATAAGTCATGAAACCAATTATTAAAGAATGATGAAAATACCAACTACCAACACAAATCCTAAAAATCCAATGAAAAACATGCGAAATGTATTTTTCTACTGTCAAAAATTTGTTTTTGCTGTCATGAAATGTACTGTCTGAAATTCTGGTGTAAACAGCAACAGAAAAACGCACAAACAGCATACAGTAACAGTAAACGGCGTTTTCAAATAGTAAACAGTAAAATTCAGACAGCAGTAGCTACAGAATAGCTACGCAACAGTTAACAGCTTCAGCAAACAACAATTTTCAGCAAGTAGTTTCAGACAGTAAATTTCAGCAAACAGCAAACAGTAACAACATTTTTTTTAACAGAAACAACCAACAGCTTTTATATTATATTTCTTTTATATAATCCTTAAAATTGCTAACACAAGTCAATTAAATCCTAACCACAAACTAATTCCTAAAATCAATTCTAAAGTCCTAAAACTACAATTCTCCTCCCCCACACTTAAATCACACATTGTCCTCAATGTTAAAAATAATCAAATTAGAGAACAAGAGACACAGTGTAATCAAAAAGTGGGGAAAGAGACTCCCTCATCAAGGTGGAAATATTTGCACTTGAGGGAATGTGGGAATCTCTAAGCCATGCTCCTCAACTGTCTCATCAACCAAAGTGGGGCTCTCATGAAATAGCTTGAGACGATGGCCATTGACCTTGAAGGTCTTGTTGGTGGACTCACTTTTCAGCTCTACAACACCATAAGGATAATCATGAGTAACAAGAAAAGGTCCAACCCAACGAGAACGAAGCTTACTAGGCATGAGCTTAAGTCTAGAATTGAACAACAAAACCTTTTGGCCTACAACAAACTCTTTTTTAGCAATAGACTGATCATGAAATTTCTTAGTCTTCTCCTTGTAGAACTTAGAGTTCTCATAGGCCTCAAGGCGAATCTCATCAAGCTCCTGCAATTGAAGCTTCCTTTGTTCTCTTGCCTGGTCACAATCTAAGTTGCAAGCTCTAATTGCCCAATATGCCTGATGCTCTATCTCCACAGGTAAGTGGCATGCCTTACCAAAAACAACTCTAAAGGGAGACATCCCAAGAGGTGCTTTGTAGGCAGTCCTATGAGCCCAAAGAGCATCATCAAGACGGTGGCTCCAATCTTTCCTATTAAGCTGCACCATCTTCTCAAGAATCCTCTTGATCTCTCTATTGGAGATTTTAGCTTGTCCGTTAGTTTAGGGGTGGTATGGTGTAGAAACTCTATGCACCACCCCATACTTCTTCAGCAAAGCCTCCATGGACCGGTTACAAAAGTGGGTCCCCCTGATCACTAACAATGGCTCGAGGCACTCCAAACCTGCAAAAGATGTGAGACCTGACAAAATCCACAACAACTCGAGCATCATTAGTCCTTGTGGCTATAGCCTCCACCCACTTGGAGACATAGTCCACAACAAGCAAGATATATATAAAACCAAAAGAAACAGGAAATGGGCCCATAAAATCAATACCCCATACATCAAAGATCTCACAAAACAGCATAGGCTGTTGGGGCATCTGCTGCCTGCTAGAAATGGCCGCTCCTGCTCTCTGACATTGCTCACATGTAGAGGAGACTCTCCAGGCGTCTCTGAAAATAGTAGGCCAATAAAATCCACAGTCCAACACCTTCCGTCCTGTCCTCTGAGGTCCAAGGTGTCCTCCAACAGGTGAGGCATGACAGAACTGAAGTACAGACTAGATCTCATGATCTGGAATGCACCTACGAATAACCTGGTCACTGCAAAAACACCACAAATAAGGGTCATCCCATACATAATACTTGACATCACTCTTAAGTCTATCTCTCTGAGCCCTAGATACCAAGGGTGGAAAAAAGATGCAATAAGATAATTTACAATATCAGCAAACCAAGGGGTAAGGGGAGGGGGATGGGAATCATGTAAAACCAATAGTTGCTCATCCGGGAAGTTATCTCGAATAGGATATGCATCCTCTGCCCTCTCAATACGGCTAAAATGGTCTGCTACTAAATTATGTGCACCACTCCTATCCTGGATATCCAAATCAAACTCCTGGAGTAGTAGCATCCACCTAATCAACCTGGGTTTGGAATTTGTCTTTTTCAAAAGAAACTTCAGAGCAGCATGATCAGTAAAAACAACTACCCTAGAGCCAAGCAAATAAGATCTAAAATTATCCAATGCAAAAAGTATTGCTAACAACTCTTTCTCAGTGGCAGTGTAATTTACCTATGCTACATCCAAAGTGCTAGATGCATAATAAATCGCCTAAGACAACTGACCAACCCTCTGAGCCAAAATGGCTCCCAAAGCATAGTTTGATGCATCACACATCAAATCAAATGGAAGAGTCCAATCTGGTGGCTGAATAATGGGAGAGGTGGTGAGAGCTCTCTTGAGGCGATCAAATGCCTCTCTGCACTGCTCTCTAAACTCAAAAGTCACATCCTTATGAAGTAAGTTGGACAGTGGAAGGGCTATCCTGCTGAAATACTGAATAAACCTCCGATAGAAACTTGCATGTCCAAGGAAAGATCGTACCTCTCGCACGTAAGAGGTGTAAGGCAAGTGTGAAATAACATCTAATTTAGCAGGATCTACCTCAATGCCCTTCCTAGAGATAATGTGGCCTAAGACTGTACCATGCTCTACCATAAAATGACACTTTTCATAATTCAGAACAAGGTTAGTCTCTATGCACCTATTAAGCACTCTAGTCAAGCTATCCAAACATGCATCAAAGTAGGATCCATACACACTAAAATCATCCATAAAAACCTCTATGCAATGCTCAAGTAAATCAACAATTATACTCACCATGCAACTCTGGAAAGTACCAGGAGCATTGCATAGACCAAAAGGTATCCTCCTATAAGCAAAGGTACCAAAAGGACAAGTAAAATGTGGTCTTATGCTGGTCCTCTGGTGCAATACAAATCTAAAAATAACCAAAGAAACCATCTAAAAAACAATAATGTGATTTACCCTCTAGGCGCTCCAGCATCTGATCAATGAAAGGAAGTGGGAAGTGATCTTTCCTGGTCGCCTGGTTGAGCCTCCTATAGTCAATGCAGACTCTCCAGCTGTTTTGCACTCTAGTAGGAATGAGCTCATCCTTCTCATTCTTCACAACAGTAATCCCAAATTTCTTTAGTACCACCTATACCGGGCTCACCCAAGTGCTATCCGAAATGGGAAATATGATACCAGCCTGTAGCAACTTGGTGACCTCCTTCTTGACCACATCAAGAATCTATGGGTTCATCCTTCTCTGAGGCTGTCTCACAGGTTTAACCCCATTCTCCAACAAGATACGGTGCATACACATGGAGGGGCTAATACTCGGAATATCTGCTAAAGTCCAGCCAAGTGCTCTCCTGCGCTCTCTAATAACATTCAACAATCTCTTCTACTGATCATCTGAGAAATCAGTTGAGATAATCACTGGAAGCTTCTGCTCATCCTCCAAATATGCATACTTGAGGTGAGAGGGAAGTGGCTTCAACTCCAGTGATGGGGGCTGGACAATGGATGGCAGCAATCTGGTATTGGTAGAAACCTCTGCAACTTGCAAATCAACCAAGTCAGATGTATCTATAATTGTTGTAATCAAGTCTGTGCATTCTGACTCAATTTGCTCTGCTAGTGCATCAATACCAGAACCTGATGAAAAATCAACACAATCAGAACATGCTGAAATATCAACACAATCTGTAGATATACACTCATCTATCTCAGCACACATACTACACATAGAATAATTAGAACATAAATCACAAGTGTAGACGTCACTGAAATCAGACAAGTCAGGAAGTCTAAATCTCCTATAAACTCTGAAAGACTATTATCTACAAGTTCAACAAGCATATCAATGTGGAAAAAAGAATGGTCCTCAATGGGATGCTTCATAGCATTTAAAATGATAAACTGGACCATACTATCTCCAAACTCCATAGTAAGTGTGCCTGCATGAACATCAATCTTAGTCCTTGTTGTCTTCAGGAAGGGCCTACCTAAGATGATGGGGGATGCACCAGTGAGTGAATCTCCTTCCTCCATATCCAATATGTAAAAATCAGCAAGGAAAATGAGGTTATTCATACGAACCAGTACATCCTCAATAAGACCTGCAGGGTGGGCAGTGCTCCTATTTGCCAACTGAATGACAACACCTGTAGCTTGCAAAGGACCAAGGGACAAAGAGGTGAAAACAGATAAAGGCATAACATTAATAGAAGCTCTTAAGTCAAGCATAGCATTATCAAACTTGTTATTGCCTATAACACAAGGAATAGAAAATGTCCCTGGGTCTTTGCATTTTTCAGGAATAGTAGGCACTGGTCTCTCAATAAGTGCAGAGACATTCCTTCCCATACTTATCCTCTCATTGCCCTTCAGCCGCCTCCTATGGGTGCACAAATCCTTCAGAAACTTGGAATATCTTGGAATTTGCTTTATAGCCTTAAGTAAAGGTATATTGACCTATACTTTTCTGAAAGTTTCCAAAATTTCTTTGTCAGCCTCTTCCATGTTTTTACTCTTCTGGACAATTCTCTGAGGGAATGGAAGAGGAATAGAAGGCTGCACACTGCTTGAAGAACTGGGGCTGCTCAAAGGGCTAGGACTAGCTCTCTCATGTACAGGGTTGTCTGAAGCTGTACCTGCTAAAGTTGTACTGTCTGAAGCTGTAATAATCTCATTTTCTTGTTCAGACTGTTGCCTTTTAGAAACTTTCAGACTCTTACGTGATCTCAAGGTGATTGCACTAACATTCTGTTGAGGGTTGACAACTGTCTGAGCAGGAAGCTTGTCTAAACCCTGGGATTGCAGCTTATTAATAGTTGTAGCCATCCGACCAATCTAATTTTCCAGGCTCTGAATAGCTACTTCTATCCTTTGCTGGAAATTCAAATTGTTGACTGCCATTTGCCTCATTAATTCTTCCAAGGAACACTCACTCTTGGAAGGTGCAACAGCTGGTGGTGGAGGTTGTTGCTGCTGCTACAGCAAGTGTGGAGGCTGGTAGGGTCTACTAGGACCAGCAACATGTGACTGATAAGGTACATAAGACTGTCGTCGCTGCTGCTGTTGAGATGAATTCCCCCATCTCAAGTTTGGATGATTCCTCCAACCAGGATTGTACATGTATGAAGAAAGATCCTGATTATATTGTTGCTACTGAGGGGGTCTTCCAGAACCATAAATATCTGCTGCATAAGCCTGAGGAGAAACAGGAACCACAACATCTCCTTCAGACTCATGTAAGGTGGGGCAGGCATCAGTGGGATGATCAGCAGAAGTACAAATCCCACATAGCTTAGCAACCTTCTTAGACACTACCATCTGCTTGACCTAGGAAGCCAAATCATCAAGCTTGCTTTCCAACTTCCTATGATCAGCAACATAAGTAGTCTCCATCTCATGAACTCCTCTGGTCAAGGCTACTGAATTGCTTCTGGTATTGAATTGTTGGTTATTAGAAGCCATATTTTCAATCAATTGCCTTGCTGCAACTGGAGTTTTATCCACCAAATCTCCTCCACTGGCTGCATCAATCATCTGCCTATCCATGTTTAAAAGGCCCTCATAGAAATTCTGGATGAGAAGCTGCTCATGTATCTGATGATGTGGACAGTTAGCACAAAGCCTCTTAAATCTCTCCCAGTACTAATAAACTTTCTTTATCCATTTGCCTTATACCACAGATTTCTGTAAGAAAAATAGGGAAATACTAGAAGGGGGGTTGAATAATGTCTCAATGGAAACCTTTTTTACTTTGGAGAATACTTTAATAAAGATCGTCTGACGTTAGTTACTACCTTCTGAACCTTGGTTCAGACACAAAAATAGTTTTGATAAATAGTTTTGTTTGATGTTAAGATTTTCGCTCTTGAAAACCTTTCTAAACCCCTTTGTTAGTTTAAAAACTGAATTGAAAGAGTTTAAGGGAAAGGAAACTTAGCCAAGAATTTATCCTGGTTCACTCACTACCACTTGTGAGCTACGTCTAGTCCCAGGGCAAAACACCACTGGATTTCTACTAATCTTGCAATATTAAAGTATTCTTTTCTATCAAGCCTCTTCAGGCTCTACCACAAGTATTGTTTCTTCAACCAAGCCTCTCCAGGCTCTATCACAAGTATTGTTTCTTCAACCAAGCCTCTCCAGGCTCTATCACAAGTATTGTTTCTTCAACCAAGCCTCTCCAGGCTCTATCACAAGTATTGTTTCTTCCACCAAGCCTCTTCAGGCTCTCAGACACTTATCCAAGTGTAACCTAAGTATTCTTTCAGACAATAAGCCTCTCCAGGCTTGTAACCCAAACTGTTTTAAGATAAAAACAGATAAAGTTCAATCAATTATCTTCAGATGATAGATTGAACTTATCATAAGTGTACAAGTAACTGAGATTTACTCAGGATAAACAAATGAGAAAATGTACTGAAAATATCAGAGTATTTTTTGCAGCGTTTACGCAGAATAAGATTTCTTTGATAACTTTGCTTCTCTTCTCATTTGCTTCAATCTGCATGGGCATATTTATAGTCTTTGAGAAAATGTTGCCCGTTGTCAAATAGCATTAAATGCTTCAAGAGACGTTGAGACACACTCTATCCAACACGTTCTGTGCAGTCTTAGGTGCAGCAGGTCTGCGCACACAATGCTTTTGAGCAGGTACAGCAGCTTTGCAGACTTTCCTTAAACATGCTAAACATTTGAACGAGGAGAGAAAGTAGCTCTGATTCTTATGCTGAAAAGGGTTAGACCATTGGGATGAACGTTCTTTTTCATAGTAACGTCTTCATGGGTTAAACCTTAAACTTGATACCTTCAGCCTTCAGATGCAAGGAGTGCTTTAGATGATCTTCAAGTCTTCAGATGATAAACACTCTTCAGATGAAGTTGATCTTTCAGATGATCTTTTACATAGACAATATGATCTGAAACAGTGCAACATCCTGTGAGAGCATAGTATCATATAAATGCCTTTTATATTTTATATTTGTTGTTCATTAAAACTTAAGAGAGTAAGACTCAGAATATTTTAATTTCTTATATTTAATCCTTTGAGACTCAACAATCTCCCCCTTTTTGATGATGACAAATATAAAATATGATAAAATCTGAAAAAGGTTTTAGTTGAGAAAATTCCCCCCTTTAAACAGATGTTTCATCTGAGATGATCATATTCCTTCTGAAATGTTCTCCTTCTAAAGTATTCTCCTCCTTTCTAGTTCTGAAACATTTTCTGAAGTACTTGCTGCATTGCTTTCAGATTTTGTTAGTAGTACCATAGTAAATACTGCATAACTACCAATCACATCATATTACTGCTCCCCTTTTTGGCATCAATAAAAAGGGTAAGCAACAGACAGATAGCAGTTAAGATTGATGTTCAGCAAATAGAGCACATAGAATGATAGCAATCAAAACTTTATGGGTTAAAAATGGAAACATGTATTGTCATAAATAGTGAAACACAGTCTGAATCATTCTAGACATCATCATGAGCTAGGTCTTGAGCTTCCCAGAGCTCTCTCAAGCAATTCTTGTATAGCCAGTCTTTGCATTTCCAGTTCAGCTACTACAGCCTCTCAGAGATGAATTTGACTAGCTTGAATCTAAGCTTCAGTCTCTAAAATCTTATCTGTTTTCAGCATATGTTGTTGATTCTTCAGACGAAGTTCCTCATTCTCCTCAACTAAAGCATTGACTTCGGCTTCAAGATTCTCTTCATAGAAAACAAGAGAGATATGCTTGCAGGTGAATCTGAAGTACTGAAAGCCAGTAGGTAGATGATATTGCAAAGGGTCCTTCACTCTGATATAAAATTCAGGGCGAACAAAAGGGAATTCCACCATCCACTCTGAATGGAGATCCCTATTAGACAATGGAAAGCGTCCTCTAAAGAAGGTAGCAGTTTCTACAATAGTTGAACCTGCAACCACTTGAGAGTCAGCATCATCCCAACTTGTTCCTGATGAACTCCCTTCCTTCTCAACAAGATTCCAGTGAAAGTCCCACATGGCATTATAAAGTAAATAATCCATGCCTTGGTTGATGAAGATATATTCTGCAAGATTGTTCCAGTCTTCTTCAGATAACACTCTTAGTGGTCCAGCACCTTGTGAAACTATCTCGGGTCCTTTGTCTTTGATAGAAAATACGTCAGCATAAGGATACCGAGGTACTATCCTGTCTGGTTGCACCAGAATAGTAGTTGACATTTTTGTATTGAATAGGTAGAGGGGGTTTGAAATCTCTACAGCCAAATGATCTGGAACAATGTTGATCAATTAGTTCAACTTCAAGACACTGCATTCTGACAGCGATCCACTCATCAGGAGATAGATTGAGTTGACCCTGTGAGAAAGGATCCAAAGCTTTCCACTTATGGTAAGGAGTGATGACTCCATATTTGATCTTTTCAAGAGCGTCTGAGAGACCACCTCCCCCTGAGCTAAGCATCCTCCTTTGTCTTGCTACTGAGGATGTTTCCAGCAAAAACCTCAATGGTGGGTGAGACAACAATGGTGCAGCTTCCTTGAAGAATAACAATTCTTCATATAACTTTGGGAACTTTGGAACTCTGGTTTGTACAGAAGTGAGCATATTATAGAATTTGTGAGGCATTTCAGCAGCCCACTTCAAGTGTTCATTGCTGCGAATAGGTAGAGCTAGATCATAGGTAGGTTGCCTTGACAGGTTCCTTTCTTTTTCTTTCAGCAGAATACTAACAGGAAGATTTCCACCAAACAGATGCAGTCTGGTTCGACATCTGAATCAAGTTTTGAGTAACCTGACAAAGAGGAAGAAGATGATGAAGGTGCGGGTACTTCTCTTGGTGTGCTGATATCTTTAGGTGGAGGAGGGGCTTCATTTTCTGAGGATGAGACATTTCAAAATAGAACCCTAGGTCTCTTAACACGAGCCGTAGAGCCTTCAGTAACTGGCTTCTTCTGCCTCAGTTCCTCCAACTTCTTCTTTCTTTGAGCTTCAGCAACCTTCTGAAACTCGACAACATCTTCTTGTTGGATGCTTTTACTTCTAGTCAACCTCTGAGAGGCATCATCAGCAGGAGACAACAGTCTTCTCCTTTGATTTCTTCTAGTCTTAACACTGGCTCTTCTTCTTTTTAGCCTGTTGGCTTGCTCAAGCCTTTCATCTTCAAGAACGGCTTGTTGAGTTGCAACTGCAAGAGCATAGTCTTGCTTTTCTTGTTCTTCCTTCTGCTTTCTTTCTTCTTCTTCAATCGCTGCGATCACTTGACTGATGTCAGCTTCAGGCAGACTCGTAGCAAGAGGGATGGCTTTGACAGGCTCAGTTGAATCATCTAATGCAACTGAGATTGGTTCAGACTCTAGACTATTGTTGTCCTCTACCTGTCCTCCCGAGTTGAGAGTAGGCTGAGTAGCAAAAGCTAGGTTCTCAGTAACCTAACCCACAATCTCAGAAGTATGTGCAGACATACTTTGAGCAGGTTCAGATTGTCTGAACTAAACTTCTCCTTTTGGTGATTCTTTCTTCTGAAGCAGCTTTGTTCTTTTCTTCTTCAGAACTTTAGTGGGAGTCTGAGCAGACACAAACTTGTCTTTGTGAGTGTCACCTTGCAACTTCTCCTCCAGAATCTCTAAAGGACTTTTCCCGGTTCTGCGAGCCTTGGTTTGAACAGCTTCTTCTAGCAGAGTCCTTTCTGGTGAGAGCTTCTTCACAGCAATCCCCATCCTCTTGATGTTGGTCATGGAGAAGAGAGCAGGACCTTTGTGGTCATACACTCTTTCAATGGGAACATTGAACTTCAGCAGAATCTTTGTGATAAGAGTGGTATGAGTATAACTTGAGGCAGAATCATTTAACCTTTTTAGCATATTGTAGAGGATGATCTTGGGTAGATTAAGAGGCTTTTTATCCAAAAGATGGATTATGCAGAATCTTTCCAGCTAAGACACATGACTCTTACTTCCATGCTTGGGAAAAATACAGCACCCTAAGATGGCATGAAGAATCCCTGCCTTAGGATGCATGTAAGAGCTTCTTCGATCACCTGGGTCTTCAATCCCATATAACTTCTGGGTAAATCTCTTAACTCCACCATTCTTTACTTCCCATTCTGAAATGAACGTATCTCCAGTATTGGGAACACCAGTTACAGCAACAATGCTGTCAGCATCTATAAATATTTTTATACCCATCACCTTAGTTTCAAAACTTTGATACCTTCCATCTTGGGAAGAAGTATCTCGAGAATTTTTCCATAAGTCCACCACACTTTGTTCATTCCATGCACAGTCAATGGCAGAGAAGAAATAAATCCAGCCACATGCTTCGAAGGTGTCAGTGAGATCAACGCCGCTAGCTTGGAGCATCTCCAGGTCTACAGTCCTGGAAGGAACGATCTGACCACCAACCGATTTCTTGGAAGCCATTGTTATGAACTAAGAAGGAGACGAAGAATACAGAGAGGCTTCAAGGAACTTAGGGCACAAGAAAGGCAACAGTTTGAACTTGGAGAGAGAGAGAGCAATAGCCAGTAACAGTAGCAATCACGTCTCTTAAATATTCGTCACACATAGTGATGATGACAGTTAAAGTTTCGGAGATCGTGCAAACATGCTTAGAGTAGTTACTCAGAGAAGAAGACCAAACATTTCAGCTTGCCACATCATCAGACTGAGTTGTTTCACACATACATGCTATTCAGACACTCATGCATATTCAGATGCAACAACTATATTTCAGATAAAGCCAAGATATTCAGATTATTTCTTATGAACTTAAATCTATCTTCAGTCAGGGCTTTTGTGAATATATCTGCCCATTGATGCTCAGTATCAATGAACTTTATATCAAAAACTCCTTTCTAAACATAGTCTCTAATAAAATGATGCTTGATTTCTATATGCTTTGCCCTAGAATGTTGAATGGGATTCTTGGAAAAATTAATTGCACTTGTGTTATTACACATTACAGGTATAGAAGATACATTAATGTTAAAATCCTCTAACTGATATTTTACCCATAGCAGTTGTGAATAACAACTGGCTGCAGCAATATATTCAGCTTCTGCTGTGGAAAGAGCAATGGTGCTTTTCCTTTTGCTAGACCAGTTGATCATGTTGTTGCCAATGAAATGACAACCTCCACTTGTTGATTTCCTCTGAATTCTATCTCCAGCAAAATCAGCATCACAAAATCCCACTAACCTGCTATCCTTACTTCTCTTATAGCAAAGACCAAGATTAGTAGTACCATTTAAATATCTGAAAATTCTTTTTACAACTTTATAATGAGTAATTCTTGGATCAGATTGAAATCTGGCACAAAGACATACACTGAACATAATGTCAAGTCTGCTTGCTGTCAGATACAATAATGAGCCAATCATTCCTCTATACAGAGTTTGATTTACTGGTTCTTCCCCTTCATCTTTGTTCAAAACAACAGAAGGATGCATGGGAGTTGTCATGGGCTTGCAATCACTCATATTGAATTTCTTAAGCATTTCTTTTGTATATTTTTCTTGATGGATCCATATACAATCAGATTGTTGCTTAATCTGAAATCCTAGGAAGAACTTAAGTTCCCCCATCATGCTCATCTCAAACTCAGATTGCTAAGTTCAGATAATTCCTTGCATAATGAAGAATCAGTAGAACCAAATATAATGTCATCCACATATATTTGAACAAGAATGAAGTCTTTGTTGGACATTTTTCTGAAAAGAGTTGTATCTACTTTTCCTCTTTGAAAACCATTTTTGATTAAAAAGTTGCTCAATCTATCATACTAAACTCCTGGGGCTTGTTTCAGACCATAAAGAGGGTTTTTCAGTTTGAAAACATGTTCTGGAAAAGTAGTGTCTTCAAAACCTGGTGGTTGTCTAGCATAGACCTCTTCCTCAATAAATCCATTGAGAAAGGCACTCTTAACATCCATCTGATATAAGGTGATGCCATTATTTACTGCATAAGCTGGTAAAATTCTAATCGCTTCAAGCCTCGCTACAAGAGCAAGAGTTTCAGTGAAGTCAATACCTTCTTGCTGATTATAGCCTTGAGCAACAAGTCTTGCTTTGTTCCTGACTACTTTTCCTTCTTCTGATAACTTGTTTCTGAACACCCATTTGGTTCCTATTATAGTTTTCCCATGGGGTTTAGGTACAAGTGTCTAGACATCACTCCTAGCAAATTGATTCAGCTCTTCTTGCATGGCTAGGATCCAACCTTCATTGTGCAGAGCCTCTTCAATGTTTTTAGGTTCAATCTCAGAGAGAAGTGCAAGATTATTCAAGCTTCTGAATCTTGATCTTGTTTTTACTCCTTCTGAGGTGTCACCTATAATTTGTTCTCTTGGATGATGAGTTCGGTATCTCCAATCGCGATTGTGAGAGGGTACACACTCTGTCTGAGACTCAACAATGTTGGTCTGAGAAGGTTCAGCTTCAGATGCAGGTTCAGACTTTTGTTCATAAGGTTCTTCAAAATGACCTTCAGAAGGTCCTTCAGACTTTAGTTCGGGATTCAGCTCCATTCCTGCACAATCCTCTTCAAGATCTGATAGTTCCCTATCATTCTCTTTAAAATCATTAAATCTTACATGGATAGATTCTTCTACTGTTAAGGTTCTTGAGTTATACACTATGTAAGCCTTAGAAGATTTAGAATATCCAATAAAGAAACCTTTGTCAGACTTAGCATCAAATTTTCCTAAATCATCTTTTGTGTTAAGTATGAAACACTCACATCCAAAGATATGGAAGTAGGAAATGTTAGGTTTTCTTCCTTTCCACAATTCATATGGGGTTCTTTTGAGAATTGGTCTTACCAAAATTCTGTTCTGAATGTAACATGCTGTGTGAACAGCTTTTGCCCAAAAGGATCTAGGTAGATTGCTTGAAATGAGCATGGTTCTTCCCATCTCTTGCAAGCTTCTGTTCTTTCTCTCAACAACCCCATTTTGCTGAGGTGTTCTAGCCACAGAGAAATTGTGTGAGATCCCATTCTCATCGCAGAACAGTCTGAAGCTTGAGTTTTCAAACTCTCCACCATGATCACTTCTAATAGCAGATATGCAGATTCCGTTTTCATTCTGCAGCTTACAGAATTTTGTGAAATTCTCAAAGGTTTCCTCTTTGCTTCTTAGGAATATAACCCATGTGAATCTTGTATAGTCATCAACAATGACCAATCCATATTTCTTTTTGCCAAGACTCTCTGTTCTAGTGGGTCCAAACAAATCCATGTGAAGTAGTTCTAAAGGTCTGCAGGTTGAAACAACATTTTTACTTTTAAAAGAGTGTCTTGTTTGTTTCCCTTTCAGACAATTTTCACATAGAATATCAGATTTGAATGAGAGCTTGGACAAGCCTTTAACTAAGTTATGTTTAGTTAGCTTTGAGATCAATCTCAGGCTAGCATGCCCAAGTTTCTGATGCCAAATCTATTTTTCATCTTCGATGGAAACAAAACACTTCACATTCTGATTAGCAAGTTCCTCTAGATCAACTTTGTACACATTATTGTGTCTCTTAGCAGAGAAGAGGATATGATCTGAAGTATCCTTGACTATACATCCTTCTTTAGTGAAAGACACAACATATCCACTGTCACATAATTGGCTTATGCATAGAAGATTGTGTTGTAGTCCTTCAACCAGAATCACATTTTTAATGAGGGATAGAGGAGTCATACCTACAGTCTCAATACCAGTGATCTTCCCTTGCTGATTTCCACCAAAGGTGATCACTCCACCTGCCTTGGGTCTAAGGTTTTGGAACAAACACCTTTCTCCCGTCATGTGTCGCGAGCACCCACTGTCCAGGTACCATTTGTGGTGTTTCTTTTGTCCTGTTAAACACATCTACAACAGGAACAATCAAATTCTTAGGTACCCATACCTTCTTGGGTCCTTTTTTGTTAGCTTTGGGTCTTATTTTCCTTTTGTGTCTGCACTGAGACTCAACGTGTCCAGGCTTTCCACAGTTAGAACACCCATTACCTTTCTTAGGTCCTTTGTTGGGCATATTAAATATAAAAGATTCATATGAAGATGTGTCTGAATAACCTAAGCCACTCTTGTCAAGGGGATGCCTTTGAGAGCCTAATAATTTATTCAGATTATTAGTTCCTTTGACAAACTTGGCTAGATCCAAAGTTAATTCTCTAACCTTGCTGAAGTAGCTTTTCTTTGAGAGCAAGATTTTCTTTTTGTAAATTTTCATTTTCTAAAGCAGCTTCTGTAAAAGCTCTTGAAAGTTCCTTGAACTCGTTGAATAACTCTTTGCTACTTTCAACAAGGTCATCATACTGATCTTGTAAAGTTTGAGGAATTACCTCCAAGTCTGAACTATCTGAAGATGGTAGACTTGCCATCAGACAGAGGTTAGCTTCTTCTGAAGTGTCATCCTCTTCCTTTGACGTGGAATCACCCAAGTCTTCCCATGTAGCCATCAATCCTTTCTTTTTCTTGAAAAACTTCTTCTTCTGAAAGGTTGGCTTCCTTAATTTGGGACAATCCGTCTTCATGTGACCTGGCTGTTTGCACTCAAAATAGGTAATTTTGTCAGTGATAATAAATTCTTTACCTGATTTACCTTGTTTGACATTAGAAGGTTGAGATCTTCTATATCTCCCTTTTCTTTGTAGCATTTTCTTAATCTTCTTGCTGAGAAGAGCAAGATCATCATCTTCTGAACAATCTTCAGACTCAGTATCACTTTCTGAAGTGTCCTCTGCTTGCATGGCTTTCATGCTACCATGCCTAGACTGTCTGGCCTTGCAGTTCAATGCCAGTGATTTCATCTTGGTGTCATCCTCCCCAAGTTCAAGCTCATGGACTTTGAGAGAGCCCAGTAGTTCCTCCATTCTAAGAGAGTTTAAATCTTTGGCTTCTTGAATGGCGGTAACCTTGGGTCTCCAGGACTTTGGTAAACTTCTTAGAATCTTTCGAATGTTATCTCCAGATTCAAAGGTTCTTCACAATGACCTGAGTCCATTAGTTATCGTCTGAAACCTCCCAAACATTTGGTCTATAGTTTCAGCTTCTTCCATCTTGAACATCTTATACTGATGTACAAGCATGCTGATCTTGGATTGCTTCACAGTCTCTGTCCCTTCATGGGTTGCTGCAAGCGTATCCCAGATCTCCTTGGCAGATGAACAACCATGAACCTTCTCATATTCTGACTTGTTCAAGGAACATATTAGATAGAGTTTTGCCTTGGCATTTAATTGAACTCGAGCCTTCTGCTCCAAGGTCCATTCAACCTTAGGTATGGGCACTCCAGCATGCATGGGCACGTAGTCTCCATCAGTAACCACATCCCAGACATCAATGTTGTTGCTTTCAATAAACAACTTCATATGATCCCTCCAATAGTGGTAATCCACTCCATTGAATGCTGGGGGTCTCGTGATGGAGGCTCCTTCAGTGATATATTGTCTGTTGCTGGTAGAAGTTTCCATTGGATCTCTGTCCTCCGCACTGATTAGGTGTTAACCCCGAGGATAAGCTCTGGTACCAACTGTAAGAAAAACAGGGAAACACTAGAAGGGGGGTTGAATAGTGTTTCAATGGAAACCTTTTTACTTTGGAGAATACTGTAAAAAGTTTATGTTGAAACTTCAAATGATAAAGATCGTCTGACGTTAGTTACTACCTTCTGAACCTTGGTTCAGACACACAAACGGTTTTGATAAATAGTTTTGTTTGATGTTAAGATTTTCGCTCTTGAAAACTTTTCTAAACCCCTTTGTTAGTTTAAAAACTGAATTGAAAGAGTTTAAGGGAAAGGAAACTTAGCCAAGAATTTATCCTGCTTCACTCACTAGCACTTGTGAGCTACGTCCAGTCCCAGGGAAAACCACCACTGGATTTCCACTAATCTTGCAAAATTACAAGTATTCTTTTCTATCAAGCCTCTTCAGGCTCTACAACAAGTATTGTTTCTTCAACCAAGCCTCTCCAGGCTCTATCACAAGTATTGTTTCTTCAACCAAGCCTCTCCAGGCTCTATCACAAGTATTGTTTCTTCCACCAAGCCTCTTCAGGCTCTCAGACACTTATCTAAGTGTAACCCAAGTATTCTTTCAGACAATAAGCCTTTCAGGCTTGTAACCCAAACTGTTTTAAGATAAAAATAGATGAAGTTCAATCAACTATCTTCAGATGATAGATTGAACTTATCAGAAGTGTACAAGTAACTGAGATTTACTCAGGATAAGAAAATGAGAAGATGTACAGAAAATATCAGAGTATTTTTGCAACGTTTACACAGAATAAGATTTCTTTGATAACTTTGCTTCTCTTCTCATTTGCTTCAATCTGCATGGGCATATTTATAGTCTTCGAGAAAATGTTGGCCGTTGTCAAATAGCATTAAATGCTTCAGGAGACGTTGAGACACACTCTGTCCAACACATTCTAAGCAGTCTTAGGTGCAGCAGGTCTACGCACACAATGCTTTTGAGCAGGTACAACAGCTTTGCAGACTTTCAGAAACAGACTCACCATCACTAATAGAAACAACAAAATACACACTATCAGACAATGACTCAATATCACTAACAGAATTATGCACAAATGGATTCTTAGACTCTCTAACTTACCTATGATATGTCCTATCAATTTATGGATCAAATGAATGTAGGATACCTGGGTTTGCCCTAGTCATACACCAAATGCACACAAAAATGCACAAAATAAGGCATACAACATGTTAGCATATAAAGGAAACCTATATCAAATGAGCAGAAACCAATGAACTGGGTACATGGATAACACTATATTAACATAGGAAACAACCAAAAAAAATTTCAGAACAAATTTAAAGCCTAAGTACCAAAACTACCTAAGATAAGAAAGGAAAAATACACCAATAAAAACTTAAAAATTCCAAAAAAAATAGAAAATGACATTTTTTGGAAATTTTATAGTCCACCTCCCGACGTATTTGGGAGCATCACTCTAAGTAGCTTTTTCTATTCCAAAAGCATATAAAATATGTGAAATTCTGACACTCCTAGCTCAAGTTATGCCTAATTGAAGTCAAGAGGTCAAAATAAGCCAGTACAAAGTGTAATCTCACAATCTGGAGCTATCTAACAGCAACTGGGGCATCTAAAATTCATTATTAACCTAAAGAAATGTGGACACAAAAATTGGCACAAAAATTCAACCTCTAACTATGTTAAACAAAAAAGTCAGATTCAATTGCAAAAGTCAACAGCAGAAAAGTCAACAACAAGTTCAGCAACTTATGCAATTCAATCTGAATCAAACCAAATTAATTATAATTTTATCTAAACAATACCTAAACATCATACAATGACTAAACACACTAAAAACAATGACTCAAAACAACACACAACTCAAAACACAAAACAAAGTTCAACAGCAGAAATGGTAAATGAGCAGGGTGATGTGTGTTACCAGAATCTGAATTCTGGAAATTCACTACAAGCTGCACAAACCAAACGTTAGCTGAACAAAAACACAATATTAAAATTACCCTAACCTTACAAACACAAAACAGACACTAATTCACTCAAAATAGAACTGAAAAACTCAGAAAAACAAAAATTCAGAAAGTTCAGCAAGAACAAACATAACTGAAAACTGTAAACTAAATTTGAATTGAATTCCCCGGCAATGGAGCCAAATTTGATCGATGCCGTACCCAATCAAATAATATGAATTAAAGTATAGTAAGGGTTAGATAATCCAAAGTCGTCTCTCAAGGAATTCAAGAGCAATTTCAAATAACAGATTTTCAGATACAATTTGATACTGCAGAACTTCAGAAGGTAAGACTTCAGAAACTACTTCGGAAGGCTCACTTCAGCAAGTTGTTCCAAGTATACTTCAGTAAGTACTTCAACAAGTATACTTCGAAATGCAGATTTTCATGAACTTTCTGAAGAGTACAGTAACGTAACAAAAACAGGGGGTTTTGATTGTTGCTTTGGAACTGAATTTCGCAATTAAGGAAGTAAGAGTAAAACGATGTAGGAAAACAGATTGATTCTCTTGTTCATTTACAATTGGATCCTTCATCAGTTAAAATGCATCATTCTCAAGTTCCACAACAGATTCGAATTAACCGAACAAGCATCAATCAATTCAACAATAATCTCACTCAAGAACTAAGCAAACTTGCGAGACCAAACTAAGCGTACTGGTGTCAGATTTCTAATCCTTTGCCTATTGAATTAAGCAAACAGTTGGTTATTTAGAATTAAGCAAACTAAACCAGAATTCTAAGTGAAGAACAAATTGAATCATCAACAAGCGTTCAAATCCAATTCAAGAAACAAAACCATAATTCTAAAGGAGAAGATGAAATTGAGTCTACTGCAAAAATTGAAATACAAAATTGAATTGAAATAAACCTCAGAATCCAATGTAAAATCACTCAAGAATCAATCCTCAGAAGTTTAGCCTTCCATGAGAGGAAGAACGGAAAACGAAAATGCAGAAGGAAGAAGAAGAAGAAGAACCAGAGAGAAGACAGAGAGAACCAAGCGTCCCCAAGAATCTCCAATCTGTCCAAAATGAAAAGGTGAAAATTAACGTGCCTAACAGAATCGTAACTGCCTCTCTTTATACTATTCTCCTAAACCACAAGATTAATCTAATGGCAGAGGTAAAATGGGCACAAACTAGCAGGGTTTCAGGCTCAAAATTCTAAAACTACTTCAGCAACTACTTAAGAAACTTGTTGTTCCTGTTCAGCTTTAGACAGCTTCTGAACGTCAACTTCAAACTGAAAACTGCACCTCGTCGCTCAGTGGAATATAGCCATATAGCATATCGAATTAAAGCCCAGGATCGTAGCTTTCCAATGCCACTGGAATCACTCAAATCGGACAGCTTTAGCTTCAGATATCATCAAAACAAGACAGGTAGGTCATTAGACTTAAAAATCCGAATTTAAACAACATTTCTAGTTAAAGCCCAATTAAGTCCAATTTGGTAAATTCCAATTAAAACAGTGGATATAATAACAATTAGAGTCCAAGAAAGCTAAGATTAATTATTTAAAATGTGAATAAAAATGTGCTCATCAGTGACCATGGAGGAGAATTTGAGAATGCCAAATTCAAGATTTTGTTTGATAAAAATGGCATAACTCATAACTTCTCAAGTCCAAGATCACCCCAACAAAATGGTGTAGTTGAAAGAAAGAATGGAACTCTCCAAGAGATGGCAAGGACCTTATTATCTGACTTTGGAGTTGAGAAATATTTTTGAGCAGAGGCTGTGAATACCTCTTGCTATATTATCAACAGAGTCACCATAAGAAAGATTCTAAATAAAACTCCATATGAATTATGGAAAGGGAGAAAACCCTCTATTTCTTACTTTCATGTGTTTGGATTTGATTGCTACATTCTTAACACAAAAGACTCATTGGGAAAATTTGATACAAAATCTGATAAGGGATTTTTTCTTGGCTATTCACTTACATCTAAAGCTTATCGTGTTTATAATTTGAAAACTAAAACTATTGAAGATATAAGGTCAGAAAGGATCCACTTTTGGTAAAGAAGCTGAAGAAAAGGAAGGATCCACTTTTGGTCAGAAAGATACGGGTAATGATGGCTATTCAATTACATCTAAAGCTTATCGTGTTTATAATTTGAAAACTAAAACTAAGAAAAGAAGCTAATGAAAAGGAAGGATCCACTTTTGGTCAGAAAGATATAAGGTCACCTCAAACTGAGCTCAGGAGGTCATCTCAGACTGAGATCAACAGGCAACCTCAGACTGAGACTGATGACCACACACAAGCTGAAGAGAAGAACAGAGGTCAAACTGAGCCTGAGCCAGTAAACCAAACTATACCTGAGACTCAACATCAACATGCCTCTGAAATGCCCAAAAGTTGGAGATTAGTCAGGTCTCATCCAAGGGACCAAATCATTGGAGAGACCTCAGACAGAGTCAGAATAAGATCATCATTTAGAAATATTGAAAACATGATGGCTCTCTTATCTGAAATAGAGCCCAAAGGCATTCAAGAAGACCTAAATGATGAGTCTTGGGTCAAAGCAATGGAAAAAGAGCTCAACTAGTTTGATAAGAGCAAAGTCTGGGAACTTGTTCCCCCTCCTTCTCACCAATCCATAATTGGTACTAGATGGGTATAGCGTAACAAGATTAATGAAAAAGGGAAAGTCACGAGGAATAATGCAAGAATAGTGGCTCAAGGATATAATCAACAAGAAGGGATTGATTATGATTAGACGTTTGCACTAGTGGCAAGACTTGAGGCCACTAGGATACTCCTAGCCTTTCCAGCACACAAAGACTTCAAGCTTTATCAAATGGATGTAAAGAGTGCCTTCTTAAATTGGGTAATTGAAGAAGAAGTCTATGTGAGACAACCCCCTGGGTTTGAGGAACCAGAACACCCAGAGTATGTGCTGAGACTGAGGAAAGCTTTGTATGGACTTAAGCAGGCCCCCAGAGCTTGGTATGACAGACTGAGCTCATTCCTTGTTGACAATGGGTTCACTCGAGGTCAGACTGACACAACCTTGTTTAAAAAAGAGTATAATAAGGATTTGCTTATTGTTCAAATATATGTAGATGATATTATTTTTTGTTCAACTAATGAATCTCTTTGTCAAGAATTCTCAAGTCTCATGCAGGGTGAGTTTGAGATGAGTATGATGGGTGAGCTGAGATTCTTTCTTGGCTTACAAATCAAACAACAATTAATAATGGCGTCTTCATACATCAAGAGAAGTATGCAAGAGATCTATTGAAAAAGTTCAAGATGGATGATGCCAAGCCAATGAAAACCCCCATGCATCCATCAACTCAAATTGACTAAGATGAGCAAGGTAAGTCAGTCTCAGACAAGCTGTACAGAGAATTGATTGGATCTCTTATGTACTTGACTGCTAGTAGACCTGACATTCAACATACTATGGGTATTTGTGCTAGATATCAATCTGATCCAAAAGAATCTCATCTCTCAACTTTAAAAAGAATTTTTAGATACTTAATTTTTAGATGCCAAGCTTGGTCTTTGGTATGAGAAAGGAACTAGGTTTGATCTCACAGGCTATAGTGATGCTGACTTTGCTGGAGATAAGCTGGATAGGAAAAGCACAAGTGGAACTTGCCAGTTCCTTGGAAAATGTCTTGTGTCATGGTCATGCAAAAACAGAACACAATATCCTTATTTACAACTGAAGCTGAGTACGTCTCAGCTGCATCTTGTTGTACTAAAGTCCTATGGATCAAGTCTCAAATGCTAGATTATGCACTAAGGTATTCTAAAATTCCAATTTTATGTGATAACACAAGTGCTATGAATCTAGCTAAAAATCCCATTCATCATTCAAGATCAAAGCACGTTGAAATTAAACATAATTTTATTAGAGATCATGTTCAAAAGGGAAATATTGACTTATATTTGTTGAGACTAAGAGTCAGCTTGCCAACATCTTTACTAAGCCTCTTGTAGAGGACAAGTTCAATTTTATCTTAAACCTTTTAAACATGTGTGCTTATGAGTGAATATTTGGATTTAATTTATTCTAGAATTTTTAAGAATAACTAAGTCTGAGACTGTGTCTAGAGCAAAGACTGAACTCAGACCTGAGACTCAACCTGAGATAGAGTTGAGCTGAGACTTAGACTCAGACTGAGCTTGAGCTCAAAAGTTGGAACGGTTAAAAATTATTGATAACCGTCTCTGAGCCACTACTCTCTAACGACTAGTTGCGCAGAACGTCAAAAAGTGTCTCATTAGCCATTACATATTAAAAGGCACCAACCGCTCAACTACCTCTCACACTTCATGAATTATTCTCTTATCTTTCTCCCCATCTCACCTAATTTCTATAAAAGGTAAAATTCTTCAGACAGTCTCCATTCATGTGATGTTGGTTGAATGTCTCTAGAAGGGGGTTGAATAGAGACATGTAAAAATTGATTCTTGAAAAGCTTAAAACCAAACTGAGCTTAGTTCTCAAGCTCAGCAGCCTGGAGTCTCAGATTTGAATTTACAAGGACAGATTAGTGAAGCTCAGATTATAATTACTAGGAAGACTTAAAACTTAGCTTTCACAAATTTGTTATATTTAAAAATAAGTTATAGTTCAGTCTATTGAATGAGTTTAACTTAAGCTTCAGTAAATCGTAAACAAATTATAAATATGCAAGGTAGAGAGAAGAGATGCACAGAGATTTATCCTGGTTCACCCACTCCTTGGGCTACGTCCAGTCCTCACAACCTTGTGAGATTTCCACTATGACAACCTTGTCAATTACAAGTATTCTTTCTGCCTCTTCAGGCTCACCCTCACACCAAGCTTAGGCTCCTTCTGTTGAGTCTCAAAATGTTATTAAAAGAATAATAATGTTTTAAGTCTCACAACCCTGAGTTTTAATGAATAACAAATTTGGTCATTTTGAGAAAGAATAGTTTTTGCTGAAGGTATTTGTTCAATATTTCAGATGGTGTAACCTGAAGAATTCATCTCTGCTGAAATGAGCGAAACCTTCCGAAGTAAAGGAACCTGCTGAGAGAACACAACCTACTGATAATGAAGAACCTTCTGAAGTTGTGAGATTGACGTACAAATGCCTGTTCGTCCTCAATATAATATTCTCAGAAATTCTCCTCGAAGACTCAAGTCTCTTGTAGCAGTCTCAGATTACTTGTGCCTCTTATTCTTCTGGAAAGTCAGAGAAAGTACTTTTTGGCATATTTAAAATTTCTCTCACCAAAAAGGCAAAGTCTGCAGAAAAGTACACGCTGATCAGAAAAAGAAGACTGAACAACTGGCTTTACTACCTACTACTGACAAGGTTCAGGCTATGTGTCTCAATGGGAACATTTGCATTAAATGCTACCTCTCAACGGGAAATCGATCGGAGTTCAACGGACAGAAACCTTCTTCTCTATAAATACCAGACTCCATGAAGAAAGAAACAGAGAACTGAGAATGAAGAAATCAACTTGTTGAAACACTGCAGAAAATTATACTCATCTGTTTCAATATTTATTCATTGTACAACAATTTCCATATCCTGAGTCTTACTCAGTTATTTGTACAAGTTGTTGAGACAAACTCACCTCCAAAAGTTTTTAATATGACAAACCATTAAGTTTAAATATATGAGATGCATCTTGTTATTACTGTGTACTCAAGCATGTGGCAGAACACTGTTAGAATCTGTTTTGCAGAATTCAAAGATCCATATATGTCAAAACAAAGAAACAAGGAAGCTTCAAGAAGCTTGAAGCATCAAACGAGAGGAGACTCAAAAACAGCTTGAGACAACGTCTCAAGGACAGATGTAGAGTCAAGAGATCATCTCAAGAGAAAGAGATAGATCCAGAAGTGCATCATAAGCTTCATTCATCAAGACAATAAAAGGATGAGACTAAGTTTCTAAATTGAGCAAGAGATCGACAAAAGTTAAGAAGAGATGTGAGATCAACTTGAGACGCTGTCTTATGGTCAGACACAAGAGAAGAGTTCCAAGTGAGAGATGCAAGAGAAGAGCAACAAACTCAGAAGAGACTCAAGTACAGCTCAACTGGACAGGTCATCAAGTCAGAATAAAAGTGATCCAGTACACTGTGCAACTGACACAGTGACGTAGGTACTTGAATAACTGTTGCACTCATCCAGCAGGCAAGGCCTGACATTGTTCCAACGGCTCTTAACAGCAATAAACGACTAACTACCCTTTGATATAAATCCGAAAAGCTATAGTGGAGAAATATGAGAGACTACGTTGATCATTGAACATATACTGCATCTCATTACACGTCTCATGTGACATCTCAAGTGCACATCTCAACTAGTTCATATCCAGACCTGATCTCAACTTGAGAACATTATTAGTCTCCATCCATCTCTTCGTTGATTTTAATACTATCACTTCCTTTAGAAGAGAGAATCACTAGCTAAGCCTACTGCCTATCCATACATTGTATGTTTGTAAGCTAGACTTATCACAACATCCTATTCTTGTAACCTGTCTCATCTAAGATAGGAGAGTGCCTAGTCTTAGAGTGAGTTGTGAGCGTCCTGAAGAGGCTGTAAGAATACTTGTGGCTCAGCCAAGGTAGGAGTGCCTATGCTTGGTGTGAGAGACATCCTAAAGAGGCTGTAAGAATACTTGTAATTGACGGGTTGTCAATAGTGGAAATCTCACGAGTTGTGAAGACTGGACGTAGCTCAAGGTGTGGGTGAACCAGGATGAGATCCCTGTGCCATCTCTCTTCCTTATTTCTTTATCTTGCTTTACACTTAACTCATCTCAAATCTATTAACAACTAAGTACTTCCTTTAAAATATAACTGAATCTGATTTGAGATTTTAAGACAACTTGAACATAACTGAAACAACTGAAATTTAAACTGCTTATACCCTGTCTTAATAGAGACCCCAAGTCAGCAGATTTGATATCATGTCTTAACTTTCAATTTCAACGTGCAAATTTCAGGAACAAATTTTTAAAGTCTTAACCCCCCTTCTAGAGACATTCAGCCAACTTCAGTTGGTATCAAAGCTCGGCCTCTTTGGGGTTGAGCACACCTACGTGTGAAGAGGAAAAGATCCATGGCTGGACCAAATACAAGCTTGTTTATTCCTGAAGGTGCATCCACCAACAGGCCACCGGCCTTTGATGGAACTGATTATTACTATTGGAAGGACAGGATGAGACTGTTCATTGAGTCTCAACATGCAGATCTATGGGAAATCATTGAAAAAGGTCCTTATGTGCCTTACACTACTGATGAGCTGGTTGTGAGAGAAGCCAAGCCCAAAGGAGCATGGACAGATGCTGAGAAGGCAAGATATGTTCTGAATTCAAGAGCCAAGTACTTGCTTACATGTGCTTTGAGTCGCAGTGAATATGATAAGGTAGCAGGATGTGCATCAGCCAAAGAAATATGGGAGGCACTTGAAGTAGAACATGAAGGAACCAATCAAGTAAAGGAAGCCAAAATCAACATACTGGTCAGACAGTATGAGCTCTTCAAAATGAATGAAGATGAAGGCATTGAAGACATGGTGAGACGGTTCACTGTCAGTACAAATGATCTCAAGTCTCTTGGAAGAACTTACTCAAATCAAGATATGGTGAGAAAGATCTTGAGAAGCCTACCCAAGCCCTGGAGACCTAAAGTCACAGCTGTCCAAGAAGCCAAGGATCTTAGCAGTCTCAGATTAGATGAGCTTCTTGAATCATTAAAGGTTCATGAGCAAGAGCTGATGGAAGAAGATCTCATCAGACGTCCAAAAACAATAGCCTTAAAGGCATCATCTAGCAACTCCAAAGGTAAGTAGGTAAGCTCATCTCAACAGACTTCACTTAACTCATCTCATGATACAAAAACTGAAGAAGATGAAGATGATGATGGAAGTGAGATGGATGATGAACTGGCCTACATCTCAAGAAAGATCAGATGCATGTGGAGAGCTAGAGGAAGTGGAAGAAGAAACTTTCCATCAAGAAGAGGAGAAATCAAGTCAGACAGAAAAGGTTATCTCATCTGCTTTGAATGTAGAAAACCTGGACACATCAAGTCTGAATGCCCACTACTCAAAAAGGAAATAAAGAGAATTCCAAAGAAAAAGGCAATGATGGCCACTTGGGATGACACAAATTGAGATTAGAGTCAAGATGAAGAATCTGCTAATCTGTGTCTCATGGCAAATGGTGACTCATCTGATGAAGAGGTATATGAATCTGACTCAGAACTCTCCTTTAGTGAGCTTAAGTCTGCTTTTGAAAATCTTCTATATGATTCAAACCTTCTTGTCTCAAAGAGCTCCTTATTAAAATCAGAATTAGACACAGCTCTTGAAAAGGTAAAATTTCTTGAAAAAGAGAATGAAGTTTGAATCATAAAAACAGTAGTCTCATGCTGTCTCACATGAGACTGTCTGAACTTGTTAAAGAAAAGACTCAAGCTCATGATGATCAAGAGCTAAAAAATCTTTCTGAAGAAAACTAGAAGCTCAAAAGGCAAAACAAAATTCTCATAGATGATCTAGCAAAATTTGTAAAAGGTACAAAAAACCTTAAGAGACTCATTGGGTCTCAAAAAGGAATTTTTGACAAAGCTAGATTAGGCTATGAAAAATCCTCTAGTGAGATCTGGTATAAAGATTTCTTTATTCCTGCAAGAAAAAGGAAGTAGGAAAGATGCTCTTGCTGTAGCAAATTTGGCCACAAGACCACATAATGCTACTTGAGACAGGTAGCATCAAAGAGAAGGGTAACTAACCATGAAGGACCCGAATATAAGTGGGTACCTAAAGCTAAAACTCTTGTTGTAATAGATGTGCCTGGCAGCAGCAAAATCAAAAAGGATGTGGGTGCTGGACAGTGGATGTTCAAGACACATGACAGGGGACAAAAGCAAGTTCTTGTCACTTGAAGAGAAAGCTACAGGAGTTGTCTCCTTTGGAGACAACAGCAAGGCCTAAATTAAGGGCATAGGTAAAATTGGTAAGACAACCTCATCTCAAATTGAGAATGTATATTTTGTTTAAGGTTTGAAACATAATTTGCTGAGTATCAGTCAGCTGTGTGACAATGGTTATCATATAAATTTCCAACCCACTTTCTGTGAAATCATAGACTCCAAGACTGGGAAAACAACCTTTTCTGGAAAAAGAAACAAAAACCTTTACTTAGTCTCACTTGAGAGCCTATCTGATCTCACATGTCTCATGTCTCATGACCATGAGAAGTGGTTATGGCACAAGAGAGTTGGACACATTAACATGAGAACCATGAGTCAGCTTGCAAGTCAGTCTATTGTCAAAGGTTTACCAAAAATAAAATTTGACAAGGACATGATATGTGAGTCCTGCATAAAAAGCAAGCACAGCAAATCAAGTTTCAAATCCAAGTCCCATGTCTCAACCACCAGGCCACTTGAGATTCTCCACATTGATTTGTTTGGACCAACTAAGACTACAAGTCTCAGTGGTAAAAAATATGGCTTTGTAATTGTGGATGACTTCTCAAGATTTACCTGGGTTCTGTTCCTCTCTCAGAAGGATGAATCTTATGAATCATTTAAAATATTTTTCAAAAAGATCCAATCTGAGAAGGGATATGGAATAGGTTCTGTAAGAAGTGATCATGGAGGAGAGTTTGAGAATGCAAAATTTAAGAAATTCTTTGATAAAAATGGCATTGCTCATAACTTCTCATGTCCAAGAACTCCTCAACAGAATGGAGTGGTTGAGAGAAAGAATAGGACTCTTCAACAGATGGCAAGAACTTTGTTATGTGACTCTGGAATTGAAAAGTAGTTTTGGGCAGAAGCTGTGAACACCTCCTGCTACATCATAAATAGAGTCACTATAAGAAAGATCTTGAATAAGACTCCATATGAGCTGTGGAAAGGGAGAAAACCCTCAATTTCCTATTTCCATGTGTTTGTTTGTGATTGTTACATTCTAAACACTAAAGATCAACTAGGAAAATTTGATACAAAATCTGACAAAGGAATTTTCTTAGGATACTCCCAAACTTCCAAAGCTTATAGAGTATACAATCTAAAAACTAAAACTACTGAAGAATCTGTGCATGTAGTCTTTAATGAGATGCAGGGCAACTCTCAGAAAGAGGTTGATGAAGAAATTGAATAGATGATGGGAGAATTGAGAATTTCAACTCAGGATGCTGAAGAGAGATCCTCACCTGAACAAAAACTAATGGAATCATCTCAACCTGAACCAGGGAGAGAAGCTCAAACTGAGATGGTGTCTCACAGAAGCATCCATCCTGACACATCTCATGTACCTCAAGAAGAAGACAAGTCAGAAGGACAAACTGAGAATAGGGGAGCAAGACAAGGAGGTCTTGAAATCCAGAATGAGCATGCATCTCAACTGCCCAGAAGCTGGAGATTAGTGAGATCTCATCCTAGAGATCAGATCATTGGAGAGACTTCAGATAGGGTTAGGACCAGATCCTCCTTCAGAGATGCTGAAAACATGATGGTACTTCTATATGAAGTAGAACCTAAAGATATCCATGAAGCTCTCAATAATGAGTCCTGGGTAAAAGCAATGGAAGAAGAGCTCAACCAGTTTGACAAAAGCAAAGTCTGGGATCTGGTTCCTCCTTCCTCTTATCAATCTATAATTAGAACCATATGGGTCTTTAGAAACAAGCTAAATGAAAAGGGCAAAGTAATGAGAAATAAAGCAAGATTGGTAGCACAAGGATACAATCAGCAGGAGGGCATAGACTATGATAAGACCTTTGCTCCAGTTGCCAGACTTGAAGCTATCAGAATCCTCTTAGCCTTTGCTGCTCACAAGGACTTCAAACTCTATCAGATGGATGTGAAAAGTGCATTCTTGAATGGGATCATTGAAGAGGAAGTCTATGTATGACAACCCCCTAGCTTTGAAGATCCCCATCATCCAGAGTATGTCCTTAGACTCGAAAAGGCCTTGTATGGTCTCAAGCAAGCTCCAAGAGCTTGGTATAACAGGTTAAGTTCCGTTTTAATTAAAAATGGTTTCACCAGAGGTCAAATTGATACTACACTATTCAAAAGGGAAGTTAACAAAGATTTATTAATTGTTCAAATTTATGTGGATGACATTATTTTTGGGTCCACTAATGAGTCTCTTTGTAAAGAATTCTCAAGTCTTATGCAGGGAGAATTTGAGATGAGCATGATGGGTGAACTGAGATTCTTCCTTGGATTACAAATAAAACAGCTGTTAGATGGCATTTTCATCAACCAAGAGAAATATGCAAGAGACTTGCTAACAAAATTCAAGATGAATGATGCTAAGCCAATGAAGACTCCAATGCACCCCTCAACTCAGATTGACAAAGATGAGGCTGGTAAGAGCGTCTCAGATAAGCTCTACAGAGGTATGATTGGATCTGTCATGTACCTAACTGCCAGCAGAACTGATATTCAGTATGCTGTAGGCATCTGTGCACGGTATCAATATGATCCAAAAGAGTCTCATCTTACTGCAGTTAAAAGAATTTTTAGGTAATTAATAGGAACCACTAATCTTGGTCTCTGGTATGAGAAAGGTTCTAGTTTTGATCTCATAGGATATAGTGATGCTAATTTTGCTGGAGACAAATAGATAGGAAAAGCACAAGTGGGTCTTGCCAATTCCTTGGGAAATGTCTCATCTCTTGGTCTTGCAAGAAACAAAATACAATAGCCTTGTCCACAGCTGAAGCTGAATATGTATCAGCAGCTGCCTGCTGTACTCAGATATTGTGGATCAGGTCTCAAATGCAAGACTATACACTCAGGTACTCCAAAATCCCCATATATTGTGATAACAGAAGTGCTATAAATCTTGCTAAAAATCCTATTCATCATTCAAGGTCTAAACATATAGATATTAAGCATCACTTTATAAGAGATCATGTGCAAAAAGGAAACATTGAAATTATTTTTGTTGATACCAAAAATCAACTTGCTGGTATCTTCACTAAACCATTAGTAGAAGAAAGATTTATTGAAAATTTAAAACTGCTGAATATGTGCTCTCTTAGTTAAAACTCTTTTGAAAATTATTCCATGTGATAAGATGAGCTCTGTGTCTAATAAGTAAAATCCATGGTCAATCTGTGATGAGATGCTAACTCAAGGGAGCTCAAATGAGATGCATCTCATAATGAGTCCAAATTCAAGGGTCATCTCACACTCAAAGGACGTTACGTGAGAGAGGAATAGAGTCGTTAACAAACGACTAGTAACTCCCCTCTATGCGCACAACTAGCCGTTAGGGTATAAAAAGAAGTGCCCAACCACTTCTCAACCGTTCATTAACTGCTCCCTCATCATTTGCGCACTCATTCTCTCTCTCTCAGCTCCTCCCTCTATTTAAGACAAACTCAAAACCCACACCTCATCTCCTTCCTCTCTCTCAGATGCGCATCAAGATCAAAGCTATCAAACCTCCCTACTCTGATAAATCTTCTTCGTCTTCATCTCCTGAAATCAAGATGTCTTCATCTGAACAATCACAATCCATTAGCGTTCATTCAAGTCAAGAACGCCTCAACCGTTTTCCATCTCCACAGCCCAGTACAGAGTTTGAGCCCTCACAAACTCAGTCTCAACCCTCACCTTCCTCTAAGTCTACTTCTTCAAAGAAAAGTACACCCCTTCCTCGAAGAATGAAGTCTCAAAGGATTGCTTCAAACGTAACTTAGACTACAGCATATTAAGCTCCCAAATCTCTTGTCCATATAGACCTCACCCAACCTGAAGCTTCAAAGAAAAAGGGCAAGGCTGTTGAAGGAAAGAAGCTCTCATTTCAGTCTGATATCTTTGAAAATGCAGAAGTGGAAGAAAAGTTTATCAAAAAGTTTGCTGAAAAGAAGATAGTGATTGGGAGACTTATTGACTTTAAGGAATTGAAAGAAGAAAACTGGGATATTGTTCCTTATCTCAGGAAGCAGGGCTGGGAAGACTATCTGTCTATGACAGAGCCAGTCTTTCCAAAGATAACAAGGGCCTTTTATGCTGCTTGTATCAAGGCTAAGGGTGCTTCTCAGGGGTTACCCCATGTGATAGTCAATCTCAAAGGAGTTCTTATTGAATTCAGTGAAGAATCCCTGGGGGCCATCATTCAAGCCCCAGTGACTAGAAATAGGCTCTACAACGAAGAAGACTGGTGGAGTCAAATAGGAGTCCCAGTTGCAAGCGTGGGAACCTCGCTATTTAAAGAGGCAAAGGTCACAGACTCCTCCTCCTCTCTCAATCATTTTGGGAAATTCCTCTTTCACCTAGTAGCCAAATGCATCATGCCCAGAGCTGGCACATTCAACAAAATTTACACTCAATACTGAAGAACCAGTTACTACAGAACTAGCACCTGAGATGCAAGAACCAGCACCTGATCCTCAATCTCAGTCTCCACATCATCAGACACCACCTCAATCTCCTCAGCAAGCAATCAATCAATCTGATGTCTCTCCCATCACAAAAATTGTTGTTGAGACTCTTGTAAGTTTAGAGAAGGAAAATACTACCTCAGTTCCTGAGACCATACAAGAGACTCCAACTGATGCTGATGAGACTGAAGAGATACCCACTGCTCAACAAAAGACTGCAGCTAAGTATGAGCCATCTCACTCATCTCAAACCTCTCTTCCTACACCTGGCAAGTTCTTTGTGGATTCAATTCTGCTCAGCTCTCCTCAACCAAAATATGACCAATCTGTACCTCCACCTAAACACCCTCAACCTCCAACATCTGAACCATCTATTCCCACTCATATCTCCAACTCCATCAATACCTTTCTGAATCAGCTCCATGAAGAACAACAACAACATCAGCAAGATCTCCACTCCAGAATTGAGCAGATCAGAAGAAAGATCCTCAAGAAGCTGAAAGATCAGAAGAAGAGGAAAGAGGCTATCCTTGATGGACTTGACACAGTCCTTCAAGCTATCTGCACTTCAAATGATTTCAACAAGAAGATGAATCTTCATCTCTCTAATCTACCTCCTCTACCTGAGATTCCACAAGTCGTTGTGCGCCCATCTGGACCGGACTCTGACTCATCCTCTTCTCCTTCTTCCTAGCTATGCTAGTTTCCTTTGTTTTGATAATGGCAAAAGGGGGAGAGTTGGTTAGATGTTTAGCATCTGATAAGAGTCTTAGTTTGTATTAGTTTGCAGCTTTGTGTTTTGAAATGTTTAAGATGTAATAGCATCTTTTCTTTGATTTGATGAGATGCAGTGGCATCTTTTGCTATGCAATTATGTACTCCTCTTATTTTGATGAATTAAATGACTCTCTGTTCACATTTATAAAACAATTTGATCTCTAACTCAGAGGGAGCTCATCTCCTTAAAAGAAATAGAATTGCATAACTCAGGGGGAGTTAATTACTACATCTAATGACTTAAAATCTTATCCACTTAAAATTTAAACTCTATGGTTTGCCATCATCAAAAAAGGAGGAGATTGTTGAGACAAACTCACCTCCAAAAGTTTTTAATATGACAAACCATTAAGTTTAAATATATGAGATGCATCTTGTTATTACTAACTGTGTGCTCAAGCATGTGGCAGAATACTGTTAGAATCTGTTTTGCAGAATTCAAAGATCCATATATATCAAAACAAAGAAACAAGGAAGCATCAAGAAGCTTGAAGCATCAAACGAGAAGAGAGTCAGAAACAACTTGAGATAACGTCTCAAGGAAAGATGCAGAGTCAAGAGATCATCTCAAGAGAAAGAGACAGATCCAGAGGTGTATCATAAGCTTCATTGATCAAGACAGTAAAAGGATGAGACTAAGTTTCTAAATTGAGCAAGAGATCAACACAAGTTAAGAAGAGATGTGAGATCAGCTTGAGACACTGTCTCATGGTCAGACGCAAGAGAAGAGTTCCAAGTGAGAGATGCAAGAGAAGAGCGACAGACTCAGAAGAGACTCAAGTACAGTTCAACAGGACAGGTCATCAAGTTAGAATAAAAGTGATCCAGTACACTGTGCAACTGACACAGTGACGTTTGTACTAGAACAACTGATGCACTCATCCAGCGGGCAAGGCCTGACACTGTTCCAACGGCTCTCAACGACAATAAACGACCAGAAACGGCTAACTACCCTTTGATATAAATCCTGAGAGCTACAGTGGAGAAATATGAGAGACTACGTTGATCATTTAATATATACTGCACCTCATTACACATCTCAAGTGAACGTCTCAACTAGTTCATATCCAGATCTGATCTCAACTTGAGAACATTATTAGTCTCCATCCATCTCTTCTTTGATTGTAATACTATCACTTCCTTTAGAAGAGAGAATCACTAGCTAAGCCTACTGCCTATCCATACATTGTATGTTTGTAAGCTAGACTCATCACAACATCCTATTCTTGTAACCTGTCTCATCTAAGATAGGAGTGCGCCTAGTCTTAGAGTGAGCTGTGAGCGTCCTGAAGAGGCTGTAAGAATAATTGTGGCTCAGCCAAGGTAGGAGTGCCTATGCTTGGTGTGAGAGACGTCCTGAAGAGGCTGTAAAAATACTTGTAATTGACGGGTTGTCAATAGTGGAAATCTCACGAGTTGTGAGGACTGGACGTAGCCCAAGGTGTGGGTGAACCAGGATAAGATCCTGTGCCATCTCTCTTCCTTATTTCTTTATCTTGTGTTACACTTAACTGATTTCAAATCTATTAACAACTAAGTACTTGCTTTAAAATAAAACTGAATCTGATTTGAGATTTTAAGACAGCTTGAACATAATTGAAACAACCGAAATTGAAACTGCTTATACCTTATCTTAATAGAGACCCCAAGTCAGCAGATTTGAGATCACGTCTCAACTTTCAATTTTAGTGTGCAAAGTTCAGGAACAAATTTTTAAAGTCTCTATTCAACCCCCCCCTTCTAGAGACATTCAGCCAACTTCACAAGTTTTCCAGTTCGAGCTCTAAACTTGTGTAGTTTCAGAGTTTGAGCATTCACATTTCAAAACTGTATTTGCTGGGTTAGCCTGAAGAGGCTGTGTTAAAAGAATACTTGGGTTTTCAGCCTGGAGAGGCTGAATGTACAAAGAATACTTGGTTGTTGAGCCTGGAGAGGCTAGGTGTGCAAAGAATACTTGTTTGAGCCTGCAAAGGCTAGGTATGCAAAGAATACTTGTTTGAGCCTGCAGAGGCTAGGTGTGCAAAGAATACTCGGTTGCACCTGGAGAGGCCAGGTGTGCAAACAATACTTGTAATCTTGTGGGATTAGTGAAAATCCAGTGGTGTGTTTGCCCTGGGACTGGACGTAGCTCACTGTGTTAGTGGGTGAACCAGTATAAATCTCTGTGTTAAGTTCTCTCTACCCTCAACTCTTTATTTTCAGCCTCTATCTGTTTATTTATAACTGAGGAGGGTTCTGAAAAGTTAGTTTATAATTTGCGCATCAAAAACAATTCTTTTTATTACGCAATCATTTTAAAAGGCAATTTTACTGGACCTGCTGAAGTGTTTCAGCAAGTTTCCGAAAACTTATTTTTCAGCAAATTGTTTGAACGTTGAAAATATCTTTGTTTGTTTCAAAAGTTTTTCCAAAAATCTGTAAAGATTACAAACACTATTCAACCCCCTTTCTAGTGTTTCATGTGGTCCTAATAGTTGGTATGAGAGCTCAACCTCGGGTTGAGCATCTCACAAATGCTGAGGGTAAAGATCCAGATGTAAACCTCTACAAGAAACTCTCATTACATCGCGGAAGGTGCCTCCGTTTCCAGGCCCCCTGCCTTCAACGGGTCTGATTATCATTACTGGAGAGATCGCATGGAGCTCTTTATCGAAAGTAGTAACATAGACCTTTGGGACGTAGTCACCGATGGTGATTATACTTCTACCAACAACGGTGTGCTTATTCCCAAGTCAGAATGGACGGGAGATCAGAAGGCACGTGTACAACTCAATGCAAAGGAAAAACTTTACTTGATTTGTTCTTTGAGCAAATCAGATTATGAGAAAGTACATGACTGCTCCACTGCTAAGGAAATCTGGGATACTCTGGCTGCGACTCATGAAGGAACTGATAATGTGAAACAGTCTAAAATCAACATGTTAGTGCATCAATATGAGATGTTCAAAATGCATGAGACTGAATCAATTGACCAGATGTTCGACAGATTCTAGACCATCACCAATGGACAAAAATCTCTGGGTAAGACTTACGAATCAGGGGATAATAATCGCAAAATCTTGAGAAGTCTACCTAAGATTTGGAGGCCCAAGGTAACTGCCATTCAAGAGGCAAAAGACCTCAACTCTCTCAGAATGGAGGAACTTTTGGGATCCCTCAAGGTCCATGAGTTGGAACTAGGAGAAGATGCTCCTAAGAATAAGTCTTTCACCCTGAACGCCAAGTCTAAGCTGGCTAGGTCTTGTGCTCAAAAGGCCTTGAAGGTCGATGAGTCCTCAGAGGAGTCTGGAGACTCATAAAGTAACTCTGATGATGATGATGACCTTGCTCTGCTTAGTAGAAGGATCAAGAAGATGCTTCAAAGGAAGACCAAGTTCAGAAAGTCATCCTTATCCAACAACAAAATAGGTAAAGGTATAGAAACTCATGCTTCTGACACAATAGTATGCTATGAGTACAAGCAACCCCGTCACATGAAATATGGCTGCCCTAAGCTGAAGAAGTTTTCTTCAAAGAAGAAGAAGTTCCCTAAGAAGAAGAAAGGGTATTTGGCAATATGGGAAGATCTTGATGAGTTCACCTCTGATGAGGATAATGAAGATGCTGAAGAAGCCAACCTGTGTATGATGGCAAGCCTTCCTTCATCAGATAGCTCTAAATCAGAGGTAATACCACAAACCCTGCAAGATATATATGATGATCTGGTGGAAAGTTCTAATGAACTTTTTCATGAGTACAAAGAGCTATCAAGAATATTCATTGAAGTAGCTACCAAAAATGAAGCTCTTGAAGCTGAAAATTTGTCACTTAAGGAAAAGCTTCTTAGCTCTGATATTTGTGATTCATCAAGTTTGAAAAAGGAAAATGAAAATCTTAAAAATAAAGTTGTTGAACTCATAAAGGACCTAGATTCTTTTGTCAATATAACCAAGAATCTGAATATGCTTCTGGGTGTTCAAACAAATCCCAAAGACAAAAGTGGTCTTGGTCACTCGGAAACTTCCTCCTTGCATGACGTTGAAGTTAAAAATGCTAATAAGGCTAAGAAAGGTAAGGGATGCCTTGATTGTGGTAAGCCTGGACATGATATGTCACAATGCCGACACAAAAATAAGGGTAGACCTCCTACTAACAAGAAAGGACCCAAAAAGATGTGGGTACTGATGAGATTCTGGCAAGCGTGCCAAAATTCCAGCAGTATAATAGTGAGTAAGAGTATCGTATCCACAGGGAACGGTTTAACTTATAAAGATTAGTGGTCACAACTATCAAGTAATAGCGTATGGTTGTTTGTTGAGAATTATGCAAGTATATATAATTGAACTTAAATGAGAAAGATAGAGATAGTTACTTGGACTAGGTTTGAACTTCGTATCATCACACCCCTTTCATATGTGAATCCCAATAATATTTATGAATATGAAATTATAGTATTGAAGCACAAATTAAAGTTATTTACCCTGGTCTCCACAGTGATAAAATACTCAGAAATAATCTACCCTGGTCTCCACAGTGATAAATTACTCCGGATTAAAGATCTATTTGTTTACGCTATTAATTCACCTTGGTCTCCACAATCGCAAATTAAGTGTTTTTACTAATCAGAATTCAAGTTTCCTATGTCTAGGCTCCCCTGAACTCGCTATTAATTTTATAGAACCACCTCTCGAATGCGCCCCACAAAACCAACCTATAACTCCTACACAAAGGCGGAAGCTAAGCATTAAGAACAGATAAGAAACACCAATATTATAAAAACAGGGATTCATAAATAATAAAGAGAATTCACATACAATTGGGGATTGAATCAACTACATTCAATCCAATTGGAGAGTTTAGCCACGCATGGTAGCCATTACAAACAAACAGAGAAACTGTCACTTTCTCCAGCCCTTGCTTCTGCTCTTCCATATCTCCAAAAGCTACCATGATCTATACAAAAGGGTCCTATTTATAGATGAAGGAAAGCTATCTTAAATCTGGAAGGAATCTATTTTGAAAACAGATCTAAAAACAAATCCGCGCAGCTGCGCTTCACCTGCGCTCAGCGCAAGTGAAGCGCGGGTTACAGAATGATGCGCTCCAATCTGCGCTCAGCGTAAATGAAGCGTGGAGCGCGTAACAGATTATTCTGTTTCCTCTTTTAACAACTTGATTTCTTCCTGATCTTATCCTTATCTGCTTGGCTTCCCTTGTTTCCCTCTTTTCGAATTGATCCTGTGTTAATCTTGTCTTTGAATTTAAATTGAGGAAGTTATCCGCAGAATCCTTGTTTAAATGGTTGTTGATCTTATCTTTATTTTCTCTCATTCAAACTTCAAACTGCAGATCCTATCCTCAAATAATGCTATCTTCTTTCCTCGTTTACATCTCTCTCATAAATCTGCAAAATCAACAGATTTTATATTAAAATAGCATCAAATTCAAATTCAAATTAAATAAACACAATTATTACAATTATTAATAAAAAGGGATTATTTTGGGACATAAATTACTATTTTACCCTTGATAAGTGCAGTAAAAATACAAGAATATATCGTATAATTTGCACTTATCAAATACCCCCCAACTTAACTTCTTGCTTGTCCTGAAGCAAGAAAACCTTTTGCAATCAAAATGGACTCAATCCCCTGTCATGATTCTCGAAAAGATTAAGGAAATTAATTTATCACCTCTAGCTAGGCAACTGTCACTTTCAAAATGTTAGATTGAAAGTCAGAATCAAGTGATATTTCCAAAACTCAACCAAAATAGGATAAAAATACATTCAAACGTTTCTAGAAATAGCAACCAAAACAATAAGTGAAGAAAAAATCAAGGAATCCTCTCTTGTTCACGGGTAAGTGTTTCCCTCAATTTCTCACCGCAGTTGAACATCTAAGATTGATAGTCGTTTTTGGTCATTAGACATGCACATGGTTAACATGGATCAAAAGGTCTTTCTTTGGTTGTAATGAGGCTGGGCTATCAAGAATTTATTGTTTTTCTGGGTATGCAAAGAGAACAATGGAATAGATAGCATCTTTGAATTTTTCTTGAACTTGGATTTTCTCTCCATTATCCACTTTATTCTTGATTTGTATCATTCAGCTGGCCTCTTTCCTTGTTTGATGATTCACTCCCCCTAACTTATTCACTTCCATTCACTTTTTCTTTTTGATTTTTGAGGGAGTGATCTTCTTTTTACTTTCTTGTGCCTGCTCTTTGTATTTCTTCACTTTTAAGTAACTAACCAATTCTCCCCATTTTATCAAATTGCAACTTTTCTCTCTTTCCCAAGTGTAAGGGACAGGATATAAACATTAAATTTGGTTGGGGTGCATAAGAAGAAACATTAAAGCTTAAAAGGGTTACGAAAAAAAATTGGAAAAATTTGTATGGGTTGGCTTTTTGGCACTGAGCAAATAATTTATAACACAAAATTTGCCTTTATCACTTCCATATTTTCCAAGTGCAGAATAAAGTCCAAAAACTCAAGCAATAGCAGTTGACAAGCAGCGGTGAAAACTCTCATATCAGTGTTTGGTCTCACAACTCACCGGCTTTTTGGCTAATTTTCCTTGATGAAATCACTTATTGAAATTAATTAACTATCCTGATATATTTTCCTGCATAATATCCTAATCCTAATTGATTATGGATTCAATCACAAAATTCCTATTTCTTTCCTAATTTGGTTAGTTAGACTTCCTAGCTTTGAGATTTTTAAATTAATTCCTTAAATCCCTTTTTCCTAAAATCCTAATAAAAAAATGAAAAATAAAACAAAAATCCTAATTAACTAAAAAAATTAATCCTAAAAAAATAAAAGAATGAAAAGAAAGAAAAACACAAGTATCAATCTTCATCCTTTGTATCCTGTAAGTCCTCATCATGCTGCTCCACCTCCCCCTTGATGAATAGGCCTGTCCCCAGGCCACTGCAAGAATATTCGGAACTCTTTAAGTAGCATGCATGGGTATGGGTTTGTTACAGATGCTTCAAAAGGTGGAAAATCCCTCTGTGGATATGGTCTGAAAGCTTAATACTTTGCAGCAGCCTGTGCACTTTTGAATCTCATGGGATCATAATGGGGTTCATCTCTGACCCTCTTTCCCATACATTTTCTTCGTGAGCTAGAGCCACGAGAAAGGCCAGCAGTGTATTTGATCCTAGGCATCTGAAAAGTCAAATAATAACAGTTAGTTGCTAAAAACACATTCATTTCAATGATGCCTTATTGCAAACACTAATTTATGAAGAACATGGAAGCCTATCATTAACCAATTTGCATGCAAAATTCAGAATACTTTAAAAAGAAATCAATCTCTTCTCAACAAAATTTCAGTTGCATTTGGTAATGTCTTCCTAAAAACAGAATATACTCATTTGTTTTGCAAGCACTCAATTAATCCATGGAAAGTGAAAGTTCAAAACTTTGCAAAAAACAGAGCATAACACTTTCAAGCTTCAATAACTCACAAAGCAAAGAGCATTTTAATAGAAAACTTGTTCTTCAAATTTCGCACAGCCATAATCAAATCGAAGATAACAATTATCATCAATATGCACATTCACATTCTAAGGTTGTTATCCTAGAGTTTAAACCATAAAAACAGAGGAAAACGAAAATTTCAATTAGTGAAAACTACTTTGAAAGATTCAAAATTGATGGAGGTTTGTGAGTGGAAAAGTGAAAAGAAAGCACTTGTAAAGTAGAGAAATGGCGCCCCAAGAAAACAGGGGAGGAGGAAAGGAATGACTTCACCTTGTTTCTGGTTCAATTTAAGCACAAGCGCGTACCTGCGCTCCACATGCGCTCAGCGTGAGTGGAGCGCAGGTTACAGTTTTAGAATTCTACACCGCTGTTAGCGCAAGTGAAGCGTAGAAAATAGTGACTAAAATTGTACTTCTGCGCTTTAACTGCGCTCAGCGCAGGTGAAGCGCAGAAAACAGAATGAAATTTTTGAAATTTTTAGTCAAGTTTTCTGCTACTTCCTATTGTTTTAAAATTTTATTTTCCACAAACTTATTCCAATAAATTTTTAAAATTTCCTAAATCCTAAAAAAAAGAAAAATTCTAATTATCAAACAAAAACAAAATAAAACTGAAACAATTAAAAACTTAAAAATCTCTGGGTTGCCTCCCAGGAAGTGCTTGTTTAACGTCTTCTAGCTCGACGCCTGTTCTCTCAAGGTGGTTGAAACTGAAATCTTTTGGTGAGCTTGTGTGCTGCACCATTCCTTTCTTTGGCCAATAATCCTCCCCATAATCCTGCCTTGGAACAATCTATAGTGTGATATGACTTTGACCATTTGGGCTTCTTTCTAAAATTAGACCATGCTTCTGACTCCCTCGGCTTGACTTTCCTTTTCTTTATTGTCTTGACCTGATATGCATGAGTCTTTTTCTCTTGAAGCTTGGAAGATTCACAATTGATTGCTCTCAATTCTTTTGCTTCACAAGGGTCTTTGATATGAAACACACCTGACCACTTTGTCTTCAACCTGGTTCTAGGCTCTAAATGTGATGTTGCGACACCCTTAGTTATACCGCTAAGAGTATCACATTACGAACGTAACCGATGACTCTCATTTTTAAGTGTATGCTTAGAAAATACGGGAATATTTTTTTTTTTTTTGAAAGAGTTTTTAATAAGAAACTTAGTCATCAACAACTAATCGCATTCTAATTCCATTTTAAGTATTCATGAAAACGTCCTTTTCTTAAGTCTGAAATTCATTTTCTAAAAACATCTAGACGATTCAATCATTCCGCATACATACACAACATACACGCAAATATAAAAGGGATCATGGGAAGAAAACCTCATAACATATATACAGAACCATAGTGTCAAAGTAATCCCGGAGTAAACAATACCACCATACAAAACAAGAGTTCTAGTAGTAGACTATAATAAATAAGACCTCAGCCTAAACAAAACAAAACAAAAGACCACTAAATCAGAGCTGCTACTGACTAGACTCGTGACTACCCCCAGTTACGCTATCCTACTCGTCATCATCCGTCTCAGCAGGAATCCATCCACAACTCCTCCCTCCAGTACCCCCGAGGTTGATCATCCCAAAGTCTTCTGAGGGGTCGTCACTGGAAGAATCCTCTTCCGGCTCCTCATCCTCAGAGTCATCCTTCAGGTCTTCCTCTGGGTCCTCCTCCTCAGATGTAGTGTCATCGATCACGATCATGTCTGGCTCACTCGGACGGGAACGGCCAAATGCGTCAAAATATACGGGCTGTGGAGGTGACATCTCTGGACCGGGAGAGTAACGAGGGGAATCTGGCTCGCTCATGGTCGCCATCCGTGAGGACTGTGACGATGCTGATGGAGAGGGGCGATGACGATGGTTGAGAAAAGTAGTGTAGTGACGGAGTCTGGGTGGAGTCTCAAACTCAAGGATCACCGGCACTGTGAAATCTATCTCCGGTACCAGGGGAAGGCTGGGATGAGAAATGGTGATGCGCACCTCCCCCGTGAAAACACATCGCCTAGGGACGTCGGTAATTCGCCACTGGCCTCGTGGCTCCCACCTCAACGTGATCCTCATAGTGGACATCCTGAATCTCTCCAATACAAACTGTCGACGTGGCGAAGAAGTACGACGACAGGGAATAACAGAAGCAGAAAAGGAAGGGTGAGAACATCCCATGAACTCATATCAAGTAGAATATAGTAACTAGAGCATCAATAAAATATTCACAAGCATCCACATAATCTCAATCACAAATATGCAGCTGATGCTACCATGCTATATGTATCTAATGCATGAGGGCCCGGGGAAAACAGCACCAAAAGCAGAGCACATAGCAACTGCTCGACCATATATGTACAATATATCAGGAGTATAGTCTGTACTAGCAAATAGTACGAAGAGCATTGCTCAATCTCTGGCCAAGACGATTTTCCGACTTCCAGACAAACTCGCTGATTATGAAAACTTGAGAGCGACAGGATAGTCAAGCCTGTACCCCGTTTGCACGACAGTAGGGGGCGAGCCTACGCCACTTATGCCATTCCGGGACCTGACTCATCCTCAGGGCTGGTCTCCTTTACTGGACCGCTGGTGTTCTTTGCAAAACCCAGTGCACCCGTCCCATCCAGTTTCACACTGTACTAGAGTGGTATTGCCATATAGGTCGTAAGGCTTTTGAACCTTAATCATTATTGATGCACATGATGTATGTCACACCGCAAACACTTACAATATTACGTCCTCATGTACAAGCCCATTGAATCTTGTTACGTCACCACTTTATTGTGGTGCAACCTCGTAGATTCAAGGTCTTTCTTTTAAGGAAAACCAAATCACGCTCTCTTGCCAAGCTTCTCAAGTTTTATGTAGAGAGAAAGTGTTGGTTATAGTCTTTTAAGGTAGCTTGTGCTAGCTTTATTGATAATCATATTCATTTAAGTCCTACGATTTACTAAGGCTTATGGATATGTCTTATGAAAGGTATTACTAATCCTAATTCTATTTGTATGACTAATTAAGATTAGGCTTAACCTTTAATCATAACTAGTCTTCATTAATCGAATTTCAATTAATCTTATCCTTCTTTAATTAAGTCTTAATCCTTACTTAAGATCCTAATTAATTTCTAATTATCCCTTAATCTCTTCCTTAATCTTGGGTTAGGGTTTTTAATTATGCTTGATTAAGGTTAAATTGTAATTAATTAGTTTTTGACCGTCTTAGAGATTAATTACTTAATTAACACTTATATTAATATTAATTATCTTTAGACTTAATTAATTATTAATTAACTTAAGTAATTTAGGCTAATCAACTTAGGTGATTAAATTAGTTAAGTCTACTAATTAATCCTAAGTTTTATTTTCACAACTTAGATTAGTGTTGAAGTTCAACCCTAATCTAAACCTAAGCCCATGAATTATTTTTAGTTATCTTTTAAATTGAGTTTTGACTTTCTTTTTTAAGGCTTTGGGACTAAACAAAAGCCTAAAGGTTATTGGACCCATGAGAGCCCATTTTTATTCATAATAAATAAAAATATGACTTTTAAATAGATTTTTATTTTAGTTAAAATAAAAATCCGAATTTAATTACTTAATTTAAAAAAAAACTTATCTTATTTGCAATTTAGTCCTTTTTGTTACAAATTTATTCTTTAGTCCCTTTGGGCCAATTTAGCCCAAAAACATGTTTTAAACATCCTTTTGATCTTTTTAGGATCAAAAGGACATTCTTGATGAGTTTCATCAAGAACACTCATGAACATCAAGAACAACCTTGAATGTTCATCCAAAACTTCAAATTTTTCACAACATCCAATCTTCACCAAAACTTCACACATTCATCAATAAACAATCTAAATGCCAAATATCATACTAATCCACTCAAAATCATCCACATACACATTAAAGTTCATAACTCCATTTTCAAGCTCAAAACATCATTATTTTCAAGACAAATCACCAAATCAATTTTTCCACTTAAGATCAACCACATGCATGTACATATATCCATCATATAATCACATCCAAACCATCAAAATAATTTTTGCACACATGCAGCCACTTCTTCCTCTCTTGGCCGAGAGCTTAAGGGGAAAAAGGAGGGATTTTTCAACAAAAATCCTTCCTTGGCTTGCATGCAACACAACCCAACCATCAACAACAATCCAAACAAGATCAAAGACATGCAAACAACAACAATAACCCAGCTCATCAAGACCGAAAATATTTTCTCAAAAACAAGCTCAAAGGTTTGATTTTTCAAGAGAAAAACAAGGGAAAAAGCAAGGATTCAAGGGCAAATCCTTGACTCTAGTTACATGGCCTACTAGAGTTCAAGTTCTCCCCCCCTTTACCTTAGATCTTCAAGGGAATGAGTGCAGATTTTTCCTCCTCCAACAGCCCCTTCAAGCTCCTCCTTCAAGCCTCCAACAAGTGGATTTTTTGTAGAAAGTATGTATTTTTTTTTTCTTTAGCTTAAATCCAAGAATGGGACTTAAGCTTGGTTGGTGATTTGGGTGGAGATGAAGAAATTTTGGGGAGAAGAAGGGTGGTGGTGCGCGGCCAGCAAGGGAGAAAGAAGAAGAAGAAGAAGAAGAGAGAAAATGGGTAGGTGGAGAAGATGGCTAAGTGAAAAATGGCCATAAAGTGAAGCTTCTCCTTTATATAGACTTAATGGTGTGAAGGAAGACATGGACAAGTGGCACACATGCACCATGCTGTGCAGCGCAATTTTCAGAGGAGAAAATAAGGTTTGTGCAATTTTTTTCTGGCCCGGATCAAGAGTATTCGGGCCCGGGTCGGGGTACCGGAGGGCAAAAAGGTCAATTTTTGCAGAAAAATCCCAAAAATTCCCAAAAAATTCCTAAAAATAGGAAATTTAATACTAAATCCAAAAATATAAATTTTGGTGATAAAAATAATAATTTTAACAATTCAATAAAACACGAAATGCGGTAAAACGGTAAGAAGCGGGCGTTACAGTAAGTAGAGAGAGAAAATTAAGGTTTTATTTACATAGATTGTATAGAATTATAATTATAATTTTAAATCATCTTTTAAGGTTCAAAATATATCTTCCATATTTTTCTACAAAATTTTTTTTTTCATATGCTGGCTATGGTTATACTGTTAATTGGGGCATTTTGATCTTTTTGCCCAGAAGTGCTAGAAAAATTCTAAATAATTTTCTAAAACTCATCACTAATTATATTAAGAGTATTTTGAATAAAGGTATAGATACCTTAGAGTTTTAGCTATTTTTAATAATTAAATCTATATTTTCCTTAACTGTATAATTACTAAAGGTGTCTTAGGTTATTTTCTCAAACACCTCTCTAGAGAAATTTACTCATAATTGTGGTTGGGTATTATAAATTTGGTTGTCTATTAAAAGCTACTGAATACTTTATAATTAAATGATTATTACTATTTTAAAATTTTCTTTATTCTATTTATACACCAGTAAGAAAAATTGCGGGTGTTACAGATGTCAGCTTGACTTTTCTTCTCTTTGCCCTGTTTTGGTTAGTGTGATTGCATGCCTTTTTTTTGTGAGGTCTGGAAGGTTTAACACTTGCACCATGCCTTTATGATCTTCTTTTGGAGAGCTGGTTGGATAAGGCAAGGTCTTTGGTCTTGGTACTACTTCCCCTCCTTCCTCAGGCTTTGATTCACTGTCTCCCTGTTCACCCTTTTTCTCATTTTCTTGATCATGTAGACTCTCATATGTTTTGTTCTCTTCCTCCCTTTCACAGTCAATCTCTTCTTTAAGCACAATCTTTTCTATTTCATCCTCTCCTTTTTCTTCTTCTACTTCTGCTTCACCTTCTTCTTTTGCTTCTTCTGGTTGCTCTTCTTCAGCTTTTTCTTCTTCATCAGCCAGATTGTCATTGGTTTCCTCCCCTATCAGTTGAACACTTATGGTGGTCATGTAATCATACTGTCCTTCAGGGTTGGGTTGTGCATTTGCTGAAATTGTTTTGATAGACATTTGGTCATATTTTCTACTATCTCAGCTAGCATGGGGTCAACAGGTAATCCTGTTTCTTCACAAGCCTTCTGAAACCGTACCAATTCTTGCAACTTTTTTCAATAAGATTGTCCCCATCTGAATGCCTTGGTTGAACTGAAGAGTAGCTTTGCTGCTGTTGGGAAGAAGGTTGTACATGGAATGAAACATTATCTCGGTGCCACCTACAATCTTGATTCTGGCTATTTCTCCATCCTTGTGAATTGTTTACAAAATTGTTGCTGTTGGAGAAGTTGCCTGGTCTTTCTTTGCTGCCCATGTAAGTAACTTGCTCTTCTTGAGTGCATGGGTAAGAGCAGTAACCATTGAGATGGTTACCTCCGCAAAAATCACAAATTAATTGTTGTGACTCGCCAGGATAAGAGTGAACTGGCTGCGGTGGCTGAGAAAGTTTAGCTCTCTTCTTTTTGAGTGCTTCTATTTGCTGCATTATAATCTTACGATCTGCCCTGAGTTCATCTTCAAGAGTTTGCTTATAGGACGAAACAACATCTTGTTGCCACCCAAAATTTTGATTCTGGTGACTTCCCCAATCATGTGAAAAATTGTTAGAATAATTGTTGTAATTAGAGAAGTTACCTTGAATTGGTGTGTGGGAGAAATATTTTGGCTCTTGCTGCCTAACATAATCTCCAAGGGTTCTTCTTGGTGGATTTTGATAATCTCCAAGTATTCTTCTTGGTGGATTTTGCCATTCAGAAGCCATTCAACATTTACTTCACTTGGGGTGGTTGAACAGAGAGTGTTGAAATTGTCTCCCTGAGCTTATCCTTGCCCCCCTTTTTTTCTGTTTTTATTTTTGTTCCTTCTACACCTGTCCTCACAAGAGAAATAATCAAGAAGCTCAAACAAATGTTAGCTGAGATGAGAAGAGCAAAATATCAAAAAATAATAATTAATTTTTTTTTTAAAAAAATAATAATATTAAATATATATTTTTTTAAAAAAATAATAATAAATTTTTTTCCTAAATACAAAGAAAAGAATTAAAATAAAATAATTAAAAATAAAATATTTTTGTTTTCTTCTCGACTGCTCCCTCGTCTCCTTCTCTTGTTTCTACTTCTGTTCTTCCTTGATATCCTTTCTATTTCTGGATCAAATTATAGTTGATTTGGGGACACCTGACCTCTCAAAAAGCATAAACAAGAAAACTTGAAAAAAGGTAAGCGTGGAAGAGAATTTTTATAATAAAAAGAATAAAAAAGAAAAATTCCTAAATATTCCTAAAAAAAATAAAAAATATAATCCTAAGATATAGTATATACAACTTGATAATTAGACCTCCCAAGTCTATACGAATTGATACACCGTTCCCCGACAACGGCGCCAAAAATACTTGATGAGATTCTGGCAAACGTACCAAAATTCCAGCAGTATAATAGTAAGTAAGAGTATCGTATCCACAGGGAACGGTTCAACTTATAAAGATTAGTGGTCACAACTATCAAGTAATAGCATATGGTTGTTTGTTGAGAATTATGCAAGTAAATAAAATTCAACTTGAATGAGAAAGATAAAGATAGTTACTTGGACTAGGATTGAACTTCGTATCATCACACCCCTTTCATATGTGAATCCCAATAATATTTATGAATATGCAATTATAGTATTGAAACACAAATTAAAGTTATTTTACCCTGGTCTCCACAGTGATAAAATACTCACAAATAATCTACCCTGGTCTCCACAGTGATAAATTACTCCGGATTAAAGATCTATTTGTTTACGCTATTAATTCACCCTAGTCTCTACAGTCACAAATTAAATGTTTGTACCAATCAGAATTCAAGTTTCCTATGTCTAGGCTCCCCCGAACTCGCTATTGAATTTATAGAACCACCTCTCGAATGCGCCCCACAAAACCAGCCTATAACTCCGACACAAATGCGGAAGCTAAGCATTAAGAACAGATAAGAAACACCAATATTTTAAAAATAGGGATTCATAAATAATAAAGAGAATTCACATACAATTGGGGATTGAATCAACTACATTCAATCCTATTGGAGAGTTTAGCTACACATGGTAGCCATTACAAACCAACGGAGAAACTGTCACTTTCTCCAGCCCTTGCTTCTGCTCTGCCGTCTCTCCAAAAGCTACCATGATCTATACAAAAGGGTCCTTTTTATAGATGAAGGAAAGCTATCTTAAATCATGAAGGAATCTATTTTGAAAACAGATCTAAAAACAAATCAGCGCAGCTGCGCTTCACCTGCGCTCAGCGCAAGTGAAACGCATGTTACAGAATGATGCACTCCAATCTGCTCTCAGCGCAGATGAAGCGTGGAGCGCGTAACAGATTATTTTGTTTCCTCTTTTAACAACTTGATTTCTTCCTGATCTTATCCTTACCTACTTGGCTTCCCTCGTTTCCCTCTTTTCGAATTGATTCTGTGTTTATCTTGTCTTTGAATTTAAATTGAGGAAGTTATCCGCAGAATCCTTGTTTAAATGGTTGCTAATCTTATCTTTATTTCCTCTCATTCAAACTTCAAATCTGCAGATCCTATTCTCGTTTAAATCTCTCTCATAAATCTGCAAAATCAACAGATTTTATATTAAAATAGCATCAAATTCAAATTCAAATTCAACTTAGATAAACACAATTATTAGTAAAAAGGGATTATTTTGGGTCATAAATTACTATTTTACCCTTGATAAGTGCAGTAAAAATACAAGAATATATCATATAACTTGCACTTATCAGGTACGTAAAGCTTTAATTGTTCCTATTGCAGATGTGTTTAACAGGACAAAGGAGACACCACAAATGGTACCTGGATAGTGGGTGCTCGCGACACATGACAGGAGAAAGGTCTTTGTTCCAAAACCTTAGACCTAAGTATAGTGGGGTGGTGACTTTTGGAGGAGATCAGAAAGGCAAAATCACTTGCGTTGGTTCAGTAGGTATATCTCCTTTATCTGTCATCCATAATGTTCTCTTGGTTGAAGGTCTTCAACATAACCTGCTGAGGATAAGTCAATTGTGTTACAGTGGTTTTGTTGTATCCTTCACAAGGGATGGCTGTATACTCTGAGATTCTTCTGACCAAATCATTTCTATTGCAAAGAGACACAACAATGTGTACAAGATTGATCTTGAGGACTTAGCTTAACAAAATGTGACCTGTCTTATTTCTGTGAAAGATGAAAAGCGGATTTGGCATAAGAAAATTGGGCATGCCGGCTTGAGATTAATCTCAAAGCTCACAAAACACAATCTTGTGAAAGGATTACCCAAGCTCTCTTTCAAATATGATATTTTATGTGAAAATTGCTTAAAGGGGAAGCAAACCAGAAGTTCTTTTACAACCATAAATGTTGTTTCAACTGTTAGACCCTTAGAAGTTCTTCACATTGATTTGTTTGGTCCTATAAGAACTGAAAGTCTTTCTGGTAAAAAGTATGGTTTGGTCATCGTTGATGACTATTCTAGATTCACCTGGGTGATATTCCTCAAAAGCAAGGATGAGACTTTTGAGAACTTTGCCAAATTCTGTAAAAGGGTTCAAAATGAAAAAAGATTTTGCATATATGCCATTAGAAATGATCATGAAGGTGAGTTTGAAAGCTCAAGCTTCAGTATATTCTGTGATGAGATTGGGATCTCTCACAATTTCTCTGTGGCAAGAAAACCTGAACAAAATGGGGTTGTTGAGAGAAAGAACAGAAGCTTACAAGAGATGGGAAGAACCATGCTCATTTCAAGCAATCTTCCAAGGTCTTTTTGGGTAGAGGCTGTTCACACAGCTTGCTATATCCAGAACAGAATTTTGGTAAGGCCTATTCTCAATAAGACTCCCTATGAATTGTGGAGAGGAAGAAAGCCCAACATTTCATATTTTCATATCTTTGGCTGTGAGTGTTTTATACTTAACACCAAAAATGATCTTGGGAAATTTGATTCCAAATCTGACAAGGGATTCTTCATTGGTTATTCAGAGACCTCTAAGGCATATAGAGTTTACAACTCTAGAACCCAAACTGTTAAAGAAACCATACATGTTAGATTTAATGATGCTAAATAGATTGATAGGGAACTATCAGATCCAGAAGAGGATTTTGCAGGAATGGAGCTGAATCATACTTTAGAAACCTCAAAGACTAAGGATGAAGCACCCGCTGAAGGACCTTCTGAAGTACCTACTGAATAGACAACTCCTCAACCTGCTAAAACTGAACTCATCAAAAAGTTGATGCTGAGTCTCAAAATGAACAAGTTTTCCCTCGCTGGCATGAGTAGAGGTACAAAAATAATCATCCTCGAGAGCAAATCATTGGTGACACTTCAGAAGGAGTAAGAACAAGATCAAGACTAAGAGAAGTCAAAAATCTTGCCTTTCTCTCTGAAATTGAACCAAAGAATATTGAATAAGCTTTGCATGATGAAGGGTGGATCCTAGCCATGCAAGAAGAGCTAAATCAGTTTGCTAGAAGTGATGTTTGAACTCTTGTTCCTAAGCCCCATGGGAAAACAATCATAGGAACCAAGTGGGTGTTTAGAAACAAACTCTCTGAAGAAGGTCAGGTTATCAGAAACAAGGCCAGACTTGTTGCTCAAGGCTACAATCAACAAGAAGGTATTGATTTTACTGAAACCTTTGCTCCAGTAGCTAGGCTAAAAGCTATTAGAATTTTACTATCCTATTCAACTTATAATAGCATCAAACTATATCAAATGGATGTTAAGAGTGCCTTCCTAAATGGTTTCATTGAGGAAGAGGTATTTGTTAGACAACCCCCTGGTTTCGAAAACATAACTTTTCCTGATCATGTTTTTAAATTGAAAAAGGCTCTATATGGTCTGAAACAAGCTCCTAGAGCATGGTATTAAAGAGTATGCAATTTCTTACTTAAGAATGGTTTTGAAAGAGGAAAAGTTGATACAAGTCTTTTTAGAAAAATGTCTAACAGAGACCTGATTCTAGTAAGAGACAAAGCACAACAGCTCTTTCAACCGCTGAGTACATTTCTACTGCATGGTGTTGTTCACAGCTGCTATGGGTAAAGTATCAGCTAGAAGATTTTAATATTCATATTAAATCTATTCCAGTCTTCTATGATAACACGAGTGCAATCAATCTTTCTAAAAATCCAATACAACACTCTAGAGCAAAACACATTGAAATTAAACATCATTTTATAAAAAGGGATTATTAATATACAATTCATTGATACATAACATCAATGGGCTGATATATTCACTAAACCACTTACAGAAGATAGATTCAAATTTATCAGAAGAAATCTGAACATACTCACACTTTCTGAAAATTAATTCCCTTTTACGTAGAAAGTGTTGTTGTACACAAGTAGTATCCTGAATCTTTTTTCTTACTTATCTTTCACTTCTTCAGAAACTCTGTTTGCCCTTTTGACTGACGACAAAAGGGGGAGTATTAAGAAACTAACAAAATTTGAAGTTAAGTGTTTCAGAAGGATTCTCAGATTCAGGGGGAGCAGATAAAAAGCAGATGAAACGAAGCTTTCAAGCAAGTTGCAATCAAATCTAAGAAGGAAGCTCTGCATCAGTATCTGATTTTGGGGGAGCAATTCTCCAAATATCCTATTATCTCTTCCCTCCAGATATTTGATTTAGTTCTTAAAGCAAATTTGTCATTATTAAAAAGGGGGAGAATGTTGAGTCTCAAAATGTTATTAAAAGAATAATAATGTTTTGAGTCTCACAGCCCTGAGTTTTTATGAATAACAAATTTGGTCATTATGAGAAAGAATAGTTTCTGCTGAAGGTATTTGTTCAATATTTCAGATGGTGTAACCAGAAGAATTCATCTCTGCTGAAATGAGCGAAACCTTCCGAAGTAAAGGAACCTTCTGAGAGAACACAAGTTGTTGATAATGAAGAACCTTCTGAAGTTGTGAGATTGACGTACAAATGCCTGTTCGTCTTCAATATAATATTCTCAGAAATTCTCCTCGAAGACTTAAGTCTCTTGTAGCAGTCTCAGATTACTTGTGCCTCTTATTCTTCTGGAAAGTCAGAGAAAGTGCTTTTTGGCATATTTCAATTTCCTCTCACCAAAAAGGCAAAGTCTATCGAAAAGTACACGCTGCTCAGAAAAAGAAGACTGAACCGCTGACTCTACTACCTGCTACCGACAAGGTTCAGGCTATGTGTCTCAACGGGAACATTTGCATTAAATGCTATCTCTCAACGAGAAATCGATTGGAGTTCAACGGACAGAAACCTTCTTCTCTATAAATACCAGACTCCATGAAGAAAGAAACAGAGAACCGAGAACGAAGAAATCAACTTGCTGAAATGCTGCATAAATTTATACTCATCTGTTTCAATATTTATTCATTGTACAACAATTTCCATATCCTGAGTCTTACTCAGTTATTTATACAAGTTTCCCAGTTCGAGCTCTAAACTTGTGTAGTTTCAGAGATTGAGCTTTCACATTTCAAAACTGTATTTGCTGGGTTAGCCTGAAGAGGCTGTGTTAAAAGAATACTTGGGTTTTCAGCCTGGAGAGTCTGAGTGTACAAAGAATACTTAGTTGTTGAGCCTGGAGAGGCTAGGTGTGCAAAGAATACTCGTTTGAGGAGAGGCTAGGTGTGCAAAGAATACTCGTTTGAGCCTGGAGAAGCTAGGTGTGCAAAGAATACTCAGTTTGGCCTGGAGAGGCCAGGTGTGCAAAAAATACTTGTAATCTTGCGGGATTAGTGAAAATCCAATGGTGTGTTTGCCTTAGGACTGGACGTAGCTCACTGTGTTAGTGGGTGAACCAGTATAAATCTCTGTGTTAAGTTCTCTCTACCCTTAAGTCTTTATTTTCCGCCATTATTTGTTTATTTCTAACTGAGGAGGGTTCTGAAAAGTGAGTTTATAATTTGCGCATTAAAAACAATTCTTTTTATTACGCAAATCATTTTAAAAGGCAATTTTACTGGACCTGCAAAAGTGTTTCAGCAAGTCTTTGAAAACTCATTTTTCAGCAAATTTTTTGAACGTTGAAAATATCTTTGCTTGTTTCAAAAGGTTTTCCAAAAATCTGTAAAGATTATAAAACACTATTCAACCCCTCTTCTAGTGTTTCTTGTGTTCCTAACAGTTGGTATCAGAGCTCAACCTCGGGTTCAGCATCTCACAAGTGCTGAGGGTAAAGATCCAGATGGAAACCTCTACAAGCAACTCTCATTACATCGCGGAAGGTGCCTCCGTTTCCAAGCCCCATGCCTTCAACGGGTCTGATTATCATTACTGGAGAGATCTCATGAAGATCTTTATCGAAAGCAGTAACATAGACCTTTGGGACGTAGTCATCGATGGTGATTATACTTCTACCAACAATGGTGTTCTTATTCCCAAGTCAGAATGGACGGGAGATCAGAAGGCACATGTACAACTCAATGTAAAGGCAAAACTTTACTTGATTTGTTCTTTGAGCAAATCAGAATATGAGAAAGTACATGACTACTCCACTGCTAAGGAAATCTAGGATACTCTGGCTACGACTCATGAAGGAACTGATAATGTGAAACAATCTAAAATCAACATGTTAGTGCATCCATATGAGATGTTCAAAATGCATGAGACTGAATTAATTGACCAGATGTTCGGCAGATTGCAGACCATCACCAATGGACTAAAATCTCTGGGAAAGACTTACGACTCAGGGGATAATAATCGCAAAATCTTAAGAAGTGTACCTAAGATTTGGAGGCCCAAGGTAACTGCCATTCAAGAGGCAAAAGACCTCAACTCTCTGAAAATGGAGGAACTTTTGGGATCCCTCAAGGTCCATGAGTTGGAACTAGGAGAAGATGCTCCTAAGAAGAAGTCTCTCGCCCTGAACGCCAAGTCTAACCTGGCTAGGTCTTGTGCTCAAAAGGCCTTAAAGGTAGATGAGTCTTGAGAGGAGTATGGAGACTCATAAAGCAACTCTGATGATGATGATGACCTTGCTCTTCTAAGTAGAAGGATCAAGAAGATGCTTCAAAAGAAGACCAAGTTCAGAAAGTCATCCTCATCCAACAACAAAATAGGTAAAGGTATAGAAACTCATGCATCTAACACAATAGTATGCTATGAGTGCAAACAACCCGTTCACATGAAATACGACTGCCATAAGCTGAAGAAGTTTTCTTCAAAGAAGAAGAAGTTCCCTAAGAAGAAGAAAGGGTATATGGCAACATGGGAAGATCTTGATGAGTTCACCTCTGATGAGGATAATGAAGATGCTGAAGAAGCCAACATGTGTATGATGGCAAGCCTTCCTTCATCAGATAGCTCTGAATCAGAGGTAATACCACAAACCCTGCAAGATATGTATGATGATCTGGTGGAAAGTTCTAAGGAACTTTTTCATGAGTGCAAAGAGTTATCAAGAGCATTCACTGAAGTAGCTACCAAAAATGAAGCTCTTGAAGCTGAAAATTTATCACTCAAGGAAAAGCTTCTTAGCTCTGATATTTGTGATTCAACAAGTTTGAAAAAGGAAAATGAAAATCTTAAAAAACAAGTTGTTGAACTCACAAAGGACCTAGCTGCTTTTGTCAATGGAACCAAGAATCTGAATATGCTTTTGGGTGTTCAAACAAATCCCAAAGACAAAAGTGGTCTTGGTCACTCAGAAACTTCCTCCTTGCAAGATGTTAAAGTTAAAAATGCTAATAAGGCTAAGAAAGGTAAGGGATGCCTTCATTGTTGTAAGCCTGGACATGATATGTCACAATGTCGATACAAGAAGAAGGGTAGACCTCCTGCTAACAAGAAAGGACCCAAAAAGATGTGGGTACCTAAAGCTTTAATTGTTCTTGTAGCAGATGTGTTTAACAGGACAAAGGAGACACCACAAATGGTACCTGGACAGTGGGTGCTTGCGACACATGACAGGAGAAAGGTCTTTGTTCCAAAACCTTAGACCTAAGGATGGTGGGGTGGTGACTTTTAGAGGAGATCAGAAAGGCAAAATCACTGGCGTTGGTTCAGTAGGGTTATCTCCTTTATTTGTCATCTATAATGTTCTCTTGGTTGAAGGTCTTCAACATAACCTGCTGAGCATAAGTCAATTGTGTGACAGTGGTTTTGTTGTATCCTTCACAAGGGATGGCCGTATAGTCAGAGATTCTTCTGACCAAATCATTTTTACTGCAAAGAGACACAACAATGTGTACAAGATTATTCTTGAGGACTTAGCTTATCAAAATGTGACCTATCTTATTTCTGTGAAAGATGAAAAGCGGATTTGGCATCAAAAACTTGGGCATGCCAGCTTGAGATTAATCTCAAAGCTCACAAAACACAATCTTGTGAAAGGATTACCCAAGCTCTCTTTCAAATATGATATTTTATGTGAAAATTTCTTAAAGGGGAAGCATACCAGAAGTTCTTTTAAAAGGATAAATGTTGTTTCAACTGCTAGACCGTCAGAACTTCTTCACATTGATTTGTTTGGTCCTACAAGAATTGAAAGTGTTTCTGGTAAAAAGTATGGTTTGGTCATCGTTGATGACTATTCTAGATTCACCTGGGTGATATTCCTCAAAAGCAAGGATGAGACTTTTGAGAACTTTGCCAAATTCTGTAAAAGGGTTCAAAATGAAAAAGGAATTTGCATATCTGCCATTAGAAGTGATCATGGAGGTGAGTTTGAAAACTCAAGCTTCAGTATGTTCTGTGATGAGAATGGGATCTCTCGCAATTTCTTTGTGGCAAGAACACCTCAACAAAATGGGGTTGTTGAGAGAAAGAACAGAAGCTTACAAGAGATGGGAAGAACCATGCTCATTTCAAGCAATCTTCCAAGGTCTTTCTGGGCAGAGGCTGTTCACACAGCTTGCTATATCCAAAACAGAATTTTGGTAAGGCCTATTCTCAATAAGACTCCCTATAAATAGTGGAGAGGAAGAAAGCCCAACATTTCATATTTTCATATTTTTGTTGTGAGTGTTTTATACTTAACACCAAAGATGATCTTGCGAAATTTGATTCCAAATCTAACAAGGGATTCTTCATTGGTTATTCAGAGACCTCTAAGGCATATAGAGTTTACAACTCTAGAACCCAAACTGTTGAAGAAACCATACATGTTAGATTTAATGATGCTAAATAGATTGATAGGAAACTATCAGATCTAGAAGAGGATTTTGCAGGAATGGAGTTGAATCATACTTCAGAAACCTCAAAGACTAAGGATGAAGCACCCACTAAAGGACCTTCTGAAGTACCTACTGAATAGACAACTCCTCAAGCTGTTGAAACTGAACTCATCAAAAAGATGATGCTGAGTCTCAAAATGAACAAGTTTTCCCTCGCTGGCGTGAGTGGAGGTACAAAAATAATCATCCCCGAGAGCAAATCATTGGTGACAATTCAGAAGGAGTATGAACAAGATCAAGACTAAGGGAAGTCAACAATCTTGCCTTTCTCTCTGAAACTGAACCAAAGAATATTGAAGAAGCTCTGCATGATGAATGGTGGATCCTAGCCATGCAAGAAGAGCTAAATCAGTTTGCTAGAAGTGATGTTTGGACTCTTGTTCCTAAACCCCATGGGAAAACAATCATAGGAACCAAGTGGGTGTTTAGAAACAAACTCTCTGAAGAAGGTCAGGTTATTAGAAACAAGGCCAGACTTGTTGCTCAAGGCTACAATCAGCAAGAAGGTATTAATTTTACTGAAACCTTTGCTCCAGTAGCTAGGCTAGAAGCTATTAGAATTTTACTGTCCTATTCAGCTAATAATAACATCAAACTATATCAAATGGATGTTAAGAGTGCCTTCCTAAATGGTTTAATTGAGGAAGAGGTATTTGTTAGACAACCCCCTAGTTTCGAAAACATAATTTTTCCTGATCATGTTTTTAAATTGATAAAGGCTCTGTATTGTCTGAAACTAGCTCCTAGAGCATGGTATGAAAGAGTGAGAAATTTCTTACTTAAGAATGGTTTTAAAAGAGGAAAAGTTGATACAAGTCTTTTCAGAAAAATGTCTAACAGAGACCTGATTCTGGTCCAGATATATGTTGATGATATTATTTTTGGATCAACAAATTCCTCTTTGTGCACTGAGTTTTCAAAGCTTAAGCAATCCGAATTTGAAATGAGTTTAATGGGAGAACTAAAATTTTTCTTGGGACTTTAAATTAAGCAAGGATCTGATTGTATATGGATTCATCAAGTTATACAAAAGAAATGCTTAAGAAGTTTAATATGCATGATTGCAAGCCCATGACGACTCCTATGCACCCCTCATCTATTTTAAACAAAGATGAAGGAGAAGAATCTGTTAATCCAACCATGTATAGAGGTATGATTGGATCCTTATTGTATCTTACTTCAAGTAGGCCTGACAATATGTTCAGTGTATGGTTGTGTGCAAGATTTTATTTTGATCCAAGAGTAACTCACTATCAAGCTGTAAAGAGGATTTTCAGATATTTGAAAGGTACTACTAATCTTGGTTTGTGCTATAAGAGGAGTAAGGACTGCAGATTAGTAGGATTCTGTGATGCTGATTTTGCTGGAGACAGAGTTGAAAGAAAATCAACCAGTGTAGGATGTCACTTCATTGGAGAAAATCTGATAAGCTGGTCCAATAAGAGACAAAGCACAATAGCTCTTTCAACCGCTGAGACTGAGTACATTTCTGCTGCATGTTATTGTTCACAGTTGCTATGGGTTAAGTATAAGCTAGTAGATTTTAATATTCATATTAAATCTATTCTAGTCTTCTGTTATAACACGAGTGCAATCAATCTTTCTAAAAATCCAATACAACACTCTAGAGCAAAACACATTGAAATTAAACATCATTTAATAAGGGGCTATGTTCAGAAAGGGATTATTGATATACAATTCATTGATACAGAACATAAATGGGCTGATATATTCACTAAACCACTTGCACAAGATAGATTCAAATTTATCAGAAGAAATCTGAACATACTCACACTTTCTGAAAATTAATTCTCTTTTACATAGAAAGTGTTGTTGTACACAAGTAGTATCCTGAATCTTTTTTCTTACTTATCGTTCACTTCTTCAGAAACTCTGTTTGCCCTTTTGACTAATGACAAAAGGGGGAGTATTAAGAAACTAACAAAATCTGAAGTTAAGTGTTTCAGAAGGATTCTCAAATTTAGGGGGAGCAGATAAAGAGCAGATGAAACGAAGCTTTCAAGCAAGTTGCAATCAAATCTAAGAAGGAAGCTCTGCATCAGTATCTGATTTTGGGGGAGCAATTCTCCAAATATCCTATTATCTCTTCCCTCCAGATATTTGATTTAGTTCTTAAAGCAAATTTGTCATCATTAAAAAGGGGGAGAATGTTGAGTCTCAAAATGTTATTAAAAGAATAATAATGTTTTGAGTCTCACAGCCCTGAGTTTTAATGAATAACAAATTTGGTCATTATGAGAAAGAATAGTTTCTGCTGAAGGTATTTGTTCAATATTTCAGATGGTGTAACCAGAAGAATTCATCTCTGCTGAAATGAGCGAAACCTTCCGAAGTAAAGGAACCTGCTGAGAGAACACAACTTGCTGATAATGAAGAACCTTCTGAAGTTGTGAGATTGACGTACAAATTCCTGCTCGTCTTCAATATAATATTCTAAGAAATTCTCCTCGAAGACTCAAGTCTCTTGTAGCAGTCTCAGATTAATTGTGCCTCTTATTCTTCTGGAAAGTCAGGGAAATTGCTTTTTTGGCATATTTCAATTTTCTCTCACCAAAAAGGCAAAGTCTGCAGAAAAGTACACGCTGCTCAGAAAAAGAAGACTGAACAGCTGACTCTACTACCTGCTACTGACAAGGTTCGGGCTATGTGTCTCAACGGGAGCATTTGCATTAAATGTTATCTCTCAACGGATATCGATTGGAGTTTAATGGATAGAAACCTTCTTCTCTATGAATACCAGACTCCATGAAGAAAGAAACAGAGAACTGAGAACGGAGAAATCAACTTGCTGAATCGCTGCAGAAATTTATACTCATCTGTTTCAATATTTATTCATTGTACAACAGTTTCCATATCCTGAGTCTTACTCAGTTATTTGTACAAGTTTCCCAGTTCGAGCTCTAAACTTGTGTAGTTTCAGAGTTTGAGCATTCACATTTCAAAACTGTATTTGCTGGGTTAGCCTGAAGAGGCTGTGTTAAAAGAATACTTGGGTTTTCAGCCTGGAGAGGCTGGGTGTACAAAGAATACTTGGTTGTTGAGCCTGGAGAGGCTAGGTGTGCAAAGAATACTCGTTTGAGCCTAGAGAGACTAGGTGTGCAAAGAGTACTCGTTTGTGCCTGGAGAGGCTAGGTGTGCAAAGAATACTCGTTTGAGCCTGGAGAGGCTAGGTGTGCAAAGAATACTCGGTTGGGCATGGATAGGCCAGGTGTGCAAACAATACTTGTAATCTTGCGTGATTAGTGAAAATCTAGTGGTTTGTTTGCCCTGGGATTGGACGTAGCTCATTGTGTTAGTGGGTGAACCAGTATAAATCTCTGTGTTAAGTTCTCTCTACCCTTAACTCTTTATTTTCTGCCATTATTTATTTATTTCTAACTGAGGAGGGTTCTGAAAAGTGAGCTTATAATTTGCGCAGCAAAAACAATTCTTTTTATTACGCAAATCATTTTAAAAGGCAATTTTACTGGACCTGCTGAAGTGTTTCAGCAAGTCTCTGAAGACTCATTTTCCAGCAATTTGTTTGAACGTTGAAAATAACTTTGTTTGTTTCAAAAGGTTTTCCAAAAATCTGTAAAGATTATAAAACACTATTCAACCCCCTTCTAGTGTTTCCTGTGGTCCTAACAGTTGGTATCAGAGCTCAACCTCGGGTTGAGCATCTCACAAGTGCTGAGGGTAAAGATCCAAATTGAAACCTCTACAAGAAACTCTCATTACATCGTGGAAGGTGCCTCCGTTTCTAGGCCCCCTACCTTCAACGGGTTTGATTATCATTACTGGAGAGATCGCATGAAGCTCTTTATCGAAAGCATTAACATCAATATGAGATGTTCAAAATGCATGAGACTGAATCAATTGACTAGATGTTCGGCAGATTCCAGACCATCACCAATGGACTAAAATCTCTGGGAAAGACTTACGACTCAGGGAATAATAATCACAAAATCTTAAGAAGTCTACCTAAGATTTGGAGGCCCAAGGTAACTGCCATTCAAGAGGCAAAAGACCTCAACTCTCTCAGAATGGAGGAACTTTTGGGATCCCTCAAGGTCCATGAGTTGGAACTAGGAGAAGATGTTCCTAAGAAGAAGTCTCTCGCCCTGAACGCCAAGTCTAAGCTGACTAGGTCTTTTGCTCAAAAGGCCTTAAAGGTAGATGAGTCCTAAGAGGAGTCTGGAGACTCATAAAGTAACTCTGATGATGATGATGACCTTGCTTTGCTAAGTAGAAGGATCAAGAAGATGCTTCAAAAGAAGACCAAGTTCAGAAAGTCGTCCTCATCCAACAACAAAGTTGCTCAGTCTGTCATACCAAGCTCTGGGAGCTTGTTTTAAACCATACAGAGCCTTTTTCAGTTTAAAAACATGCTCAGGAAAAGTCAGATTTTCAAAACCAGGGGGTTGTCTAACAAATACCTCTTCCTCAATGAATCCATTTAGGAAGACACTCTTTACATCCATTTGATATAGTTTGATACCATTATTGGCTGCATAGGAAAGTAAAATCCTAATGGCCTCAAGCCTTGCTAATGGAGCAAAAGTTTTAGTGAAATCAATACCTTCTTGTTGGCTAAACCTTGTGCAACTAGTCTGGCTTTATTTCTGACAACTTGACCATCTTCAGAGAGTTTGTTTCTACACACCCATTTGGTTCCTATAATAGTTTTCACATGGGGTTTAGGAACAAGAGTCCAAACATCACTCTTGGCCAATTGATTGAGCACTTCTTGCATGGCTAGGATCCACCCTTCATCATGAAGAGCTTCCTCAATATTCTTTGGCTAAATTTCAGAGAGGAAGGAAAGATTATTGACTTCTCTAAGTCTTGATCTTGTTCTTACTCCTTCTGAAGTATCACCAATGATTTGCTCTCGAGGATGATGAGTTATGTATCTCCACTCATGCCTACGAGGAAATACTTGCTCACTTTGAGACTCAGCATTGACTCTGTGAAGAAGTTCAGTTTCAGCAGGTTGACTGGGAGTCTGTTCAGTAGGTACCTCAGAGGGTACTTCAGCAGGTGCTTCATACCTGACCTCTAGAGTCTCTGAAGTAGGGTTCAACTCCATACCTGCAAAATCCTCTTCTAGATCTGATAGTTCCTTATCAGTCTCTTTAGCATCATTAAATCTAACATTAATAGATTCTTCAACTGTCAAGGTTCTAGAGTTGTAAACTCTATAGGCCTTGGATGTTTCTAAATAACCAATGAAGAATCCTTTATTAGATTTGGAATCAAACTTACCCAGATCATCTTTGGTGTTGAGTATGAAACACTCACAGCCAAAAATGTGAAAATAAGAAATATTGGGTTTTCTTCCTCTCCACAATTCATAGAGAGTTCTTTTGAGGATTGGTCTTATCAAAATTCTGTTTTGAATGTAGCAAGTTGTGTGAATAGCCTCTGCCCAGAAGGATCTTTGTAGGTTGCTTGAAATGGGCATGGTTCTACCCATCTCCTGCAAGCTTCTGTTCTTTCTCTCAACAACCCCATTTTATTGAGGTGTTCTTGCCATAGAGAAATTGTGTGAGATCCCATTCTCATCACAGAACATGTTGAAGCTTGAGTTTTCAAACTCACCACCATGGTCACTTCTGATTGCAGAAATGCAAAACCCTTTTTCATTTTGCACCTTCTTACAGAATTTTGTGAAATTCTCAAAAGTCTCATCCTTGCTTCTGAGGAATATCACCCATGTGAATCTAGATTAGTCATCAACAATGACTAAGCCATGCTTCTTACCAGCCAAGCTTTCTGTTCTTGTAGGACCAAACAAATCCATGTGAAGTAGTTCTAAAGGTCTTGAGGTAGACACAACATTTTCAATCTTGAAAGAGCTCCTTGTTTGTTTACCTTTAAGACAATTTTCACATAAAATGTCATTTGAAAGAGAGCTTCGGTAATCCTTTTACAAGGTTGTGTTTTGTAAGCTTTGAGATTAATCTCAAGCTGGTATGCTCAAGTTTCTGATTCCAAATTTGTTTTTCATCTTTAAAAGAAATCAAACAAGTCACATTTTGATAAGCAAGTTCCTCAAGATCAATTTTATACACATTGTTGTGTCTCTTGGCAGTAAAATGACTTGGTCATAAGCATCTTTGACTACACAGCCATCCTTGGTGATAGCAGGATAGTTGTAGGATCTAGAATTGAGCAAAACCAACCAATTAGAATCAATAAAAGGCACTTGAATTGCGAAAATAAGGTGCAGGGCAGCAGCTTATTTTGTGCAAGAAAATGATAGAAAATGAGAGAAAATGAAAGAAAAAGTGGAGAGGAAGAAATGGTAGGGACGCCACTGAAGCAGGAATCCACCCACAACAGATAAGTCCAATGCCAGACGCCACTAATTCAGGAGAATTAGATAAGTCTCAGTATGGTTTGAGAAAAAACCACCAAGCCTCACTCAACTCACCAAGGGAGGAGAAAATTGGGCATAATGCCTTTACTATATTCATGTAAGTGTCAAATACAAGAAGAGAAGAATCCTTTATATAGGAGTGGAGGGGGCGGCCACTTAAAGGAAATAAGTGGGGAAAATAAAAGATGGTAGGAAAGACATCCTAGTGGGTCTTGAACCCATGACCCCAAGGCTTATAGCTAAGCTAAGTCTTAAGCCAATAAACCTCACAATTAGCGTCCAACTTAAGGAGAAAAAGGGAAATTACATCCAAATCCTAATTACTTTTATTTTCCTAATGACAAAGTCCTAATTAATTTGAGTTTTGAGTTGTTGACTTTGACTTCATGGTCAATGGTCAAAGGGTTGACTTTGATGAGCAAGGCTCATGCTTGGTTCAGCCCCAAACACTTCAAACAGCTCCAAAGTTGATCCTAGCCATCAGCTGTCAGCTTAGAACTCTATTGACAGGCGCCATCATGTCAATGTCAAAGGCTTGACTTTGATAAGGAAGGCTCATGCTTGGTTCAGCCCCAAACACTTCAAGCAGCTCCAAAGTTGATCCTAGCCATCAGCTGTCAGCTCAGAACTTTACTGACAGGCGCCATCATTCCCTCCCCCTTGAGAAGCATTTGTCCTCAAATCTAAAAATTAGAGAAGTATAAGGGGTAGAGAAGAATTAAAAGGAATGGATGAAAAAAGAAGAGAAGGTGGAGACTTCCCTTTTTATGATTATGGATATCCTTGCTAGGCATTCAACTATGGACAATCCTTGTGCAACCTTAGCCAAAAAGAAGACTCATTATTCCCAAGCATTCATCCTCTAATGTTCATAACAATAGTACTTGGGAATCATGTAGGGAGTTTTCGGGGAAGAAAGAGTAGTGAAAGAAAGAAGAGAAGTGGAAGAAGAAGAAGAAATAGGAGAAAAGGTTAGAGGAAACTCCCTTGTAGTGTTGTTACTTCCTCCTTCCTTAATCAGCAGCTCCCTTTCTTGATCTCCTTCAAAACAATTAAGGTCAACAGTTTTGAATTGATGAAGTAATAACATGGCTTCCCTTTTATTTTTTTGTTTCTCTTTGGTTTTCACCTTTTCTATCACCACTCTTGATGATTCTTCTTTCTTCGTTTTATCCTCACCTTCTATCTTAAGCCTCTTAATTTTCTCAAGTTCTATCTCTTTCTTCATGTGAGCTTGATCCTCACATATTTCTTGGATTGACATTGGCATCAAAGTAATTTTAGCACCATCATATTTAAAAGATATTTGATTAGAGTATCCATCATGGATGGCTCTCTTATCAAACTGCCAAGGCCTACCCAACAAGATATGTGTGGCATCCATAGGTACAACATCGCAAAGAACATTATCATCATAATCACCTATGGAAATAAAAATGAGAGTTTGCTTATTTACTTCCCTTTCCCCATCATCACATATCCAAGATAACTTGTATGGTCTGGGGTGGGGAGTGGTAGATAAACCAAGTTTTTCCACCATTCTTGCACTTGCAATGTTAGTGTAACTTCCACTATCAACAATTAGGGAACAAATGCGTCCCTCTACCATGCGTCTATTGTGGAAGACAGTTTGTCTTTGTTCATCTTCTCTTATTATTTGATTTCCTAAGGACCTTCTAACCATGCATAGTTTTCCTTCGGCCCTATATACTTCTTTCTTAACTTCATTTTCTTCTTCACTAGTTTCCTCATTTTCACTTTGTTCATTTTCACTTGCACTAGTGTACTCTCCATTTTCCTTAACCAACATCGCCCTTCTATTTGGGCATTGGGAAGCTATGTGTCCCTTGCCATCACACTAGAAACACTTGATGTTTCTTGTGGAAGTAGAGGGATCCTCCTTTTTAGTAGAAGGAGTGGGGTTAGAAGTAACCCTAGAACCCTTAGGTTCTTCCTTCTCTTGGCTCTTTCCCTTATCTTTCTTTAGGGTTTCCTTGTTCCTAGTTGTAAAACTAGTGTTTCCTCTTTTATAGCTACCTTTTCTTTTTAGTTGAGTTTCAATTTTAATAGCTTGGTGTACCAAGTCCTCCATTTCTACATAAGGATGCAATTCCACTATGTCTCTTATGTCGAAATTAAGTCCATTGATAAACCTAGCCATAGTTGCTTCACTATCCTCAACTATGTTGGCCCTAATTAAAGCAAGTTCCATTTCCTTAAAGTACTCATCTACACTCTTAGAACCTTGCTTAAGAGTTTGGAGTTTGATGTGCAACTCACTAGTGTAATGTTGAGGTATGAACCTCTTTCTCATGATGGACTTCATTTCCTCCCAAGAGGAAACCAAAGGAGCATTGCACATTCTTCTATCAGCTTGAAGTTGATGCCACCAAACTAAGGCATAATTTTTAAATTCAAGGGAGGCAATCTTAACCTTTTCTTCTTCCCTATACCTATGGCAACTAAAAATTTGTTCAATTTTAAGTTCCCATTCTAGGTATTGTTCTACATCATTCCTTCCATTAAAGGTTGGGACTTCTATTTTTACCCCCTTGAACCCTTGTTCTCTCCTAGGCTCTTCTTCTCTCCTATGCTCTCCCCTATGCCTCCTAGGGTTCTCTTCATAATACTCCTCTTTTTCTCTTCTAGGGGTTTCCTCATAGTAGTCTTCTCTAAACCCTCTAGGTTCCTCACGCCTCCTAGGCCTTCTATGCTCTCTTTCCCTTTCCCTTCTCCTATAGGTATGGCTAGAGTGTCTCTCTCCCTCACTACTCTCAGCATGGTACCTATCTTCACTTCTAATCATGCTATATCTATCCTCACTTCCTCCTTCTCGAGAAGAGTGTCTTCTCTCCCTCCTATTCCCACTTAGTTCTTTCCTAAGTTCACTCATCTCATGCCTCATCATTCTGGTCATATCTTGAATTGCATGTTGCAACTCGGCCCTATACCTCAAAGTTCTAGGTGAAGGAGGTGGTGAGTTCCTACTACCCATTTTTAAGTTTTTGATTTTTAAGAATTTGGACCTTTCCACTCACTAAGTGTTTACACTCAATGTAACACTCGTGTATGTCACTCCTTTTAGGCTTTTTCTATAATGAGACTCTCTTGCCTCTTCTACTCAGTTGGAGGTTGGTTAGATCTTGCAAAGACCAACGTGAGACTAAGTCTTAACCCTTACCCAAATAGAAGCACACTAACAAAAGAAAATACCTACTAAAGGAAGATTGGAAAAATCCTAAAACAAAACAAAGGAATTGATACGACAAACAAGAAAAGCAAGCACTCAAAAACGCTTATACACAAGAGTAGAAAGCAAACAAGACAAGACGGAAGAAATTGCAAAGAGAATTGTTTTTGGTGATTTTTTAAAAGAGTTGCCAAAATTGTCGTTTTAGAAAAACAACAATTACAACTCAAAATATGGTATACAGAGAAATGAAATGAAAATTACAGTAAATTTGTCACTGTACTGTTGGGATATTTCTTTGTTTTTGTTTTTCTATTTTTCTGAATTTTTTTGAATTTTTTTGGACTCTTTTGGGTGTCTTTTGACTTTTTCTCTTTGTTGTTGACTTTTGCACCCTTTTTGCTTTTTACACCTCTTTTTGTATTTTTGGCACGTACGTACTTTTTATATTTTTCTTGCCTTTTCTTTCTTTTTTTGTCTTTTTCCCCAACAGAAAATTACAGAAATTTGTACACAATGAAAAGAAAATAAACTCTAACTACTGTAATTTTTTTTGAAATTTTCTGACAGTAAACTGGTCCAAGTGGTACCAGAAAAGCAAAATAATTAATAAAAAGAAATCTAAAAACTGTGAAAACGTAATGGCAACCTGATTTCAAAAATGTCCAAAAAAAATTCTTAGCACTTCCTTGTTGATTATACAAAAGCGGTACGGTCACAGAAACGCGCTTAGTTCAATTTTAAGATTGGAATTAAAATTTGAAGGAAAATAAAAAATTAGAATTTGTTGATCTTCTTCCAATACTATGAACAAAAAAAAAGAGCCTATAGGTGAGCGTTTTGCACAATTAAACAGGAAAAGTCCAAGGTAGAGATAGCAGTCAATTCAAATATGCAATCAGAATGCCAATCAAACAGACAAACAGGAGTATAAAATTGAACAACACATGAGACCAAAAAAATGCGCATAAAATGGCAAAAGAAAGAAGGAAAAATTGCGCAAAAATAAATGGCACGAAATTAAAAGGGGGAAACTGAAATTAAAAGGATGGGGAAGACAGAAATGTAAATGGCAGAAAGTAGAAGGGGATGGAAGAAAGTAAAAGGATGGGGAGAGCAGAAATGTAATGGGGGAAGCAGAAATTAAAAGGATGGGGAGGACTGAAAATAAATGACTGAAAGTAAAGGGGGAAGCAGAAAGTAAAAGGATGGGGAGAGCAGAAATGTAAATGGAATAATGTAAAGGGGAGAGCAGAAATTAAAAGGATGGGGAGAAGCGGAAATTAAATGGCGGAAAATTAAAAGCGAAAAGTAAAGAGATGAATATGGGGGATGAACAATTAATGGTGAAGGGGAGAAATGTAGGTGAACGATCTTTGGAAAAATGAAAACAACAATGCCTCCTCTTACCACACTTCACCAACAAACAAGCAGTTTATAGCAATTAATTGCAAGAATCAATCAAGAACAAGTATGAGCAATTAAGAGGCATTTAATCAAACACCTATGGGATTGGAATTAGCGGCCTAAAAACCCCTCTAACTAAAGCAATTGCAAGCAATTCAAACAGGCTGATAGCAGCAGAAAGGCACCTCGGGCCCGGGAAATAGTCCAAGTCCAATTACAATTGAATCAAAGGGATGGAATTACACTAAGAAGGCCGAAAATTCTGCACCAAAATGTGCAGCAAACCCACGCCAAAACAGCCCCAATTTGCTCCAAATTTGCTCAATTCAATAAAGCTCTGATGACCAATTGATAGCAGGATAGTTGTAGGATCTAGAATTGAGCAAAACCAACCAATTAGAATCAATAAAAGACACTTGAATTGCGAAAATAAGGTGCAGGGCAGCAACTTATTTTGCGCAAGAAAATGATATAAAATGAGAGAAAATGAAAGAAAAAGTGGAGTGGAAGAAATGGTAGGGACGCCACTGAAGCAGGAATCCACCCACAGGAGATAAGTCCAATGCCAGACGCCACTAATTCAAAAGAATTAGATAAGTCTTAGTATGGTTTGAGCAACAACCACCAAGCCTCACTCAACTCACCAAGGGAGGAGAAAATTGGGCATAATGCCTTTACTATATTCATGTAAGTGTCAAATACAAGAAGAGAAGACTCCTTTATATAGGAGTGGAGGGGGCGGCCACTTAAGGGAAATAAGTGGGGAAAATAAAAGATCGTAGGAAAGCTATCCTAGTGGGTCTTGAACCCATGACCCCAAGGCTTATAGCTAAGCTAAGTCTTAAGCCAATAAACCTCACAATTAGCGCCCAACTTAAGGAGAGAAAGGAAAATTACATCCAAATCCTAATTACTTTTATTTTCCTAATTACAAATTCCTAATTAATTTGAGTCTTGAGTTGTTGACTTTGACTTCATGGTCAATGGTCAAAGGATTGACTTTGATGAGGAAGGCTCATGCTTGGTTCAACCCCAAACACTTCAAGCAGCTCCAAAGTTGATCCTAGCCATCAGCTGTCAGCTCAAAACTCTACTGACAGGCGCCATCACTTGGTGAAGGATACAACATATCCACTGTCAAACAATTGACTTATGCTCAATAGGTTGTGTTGAAGACCTTCAACAAGGAGAAAATTTTTAATAACAGAGAGAGGGGATATACCTACTGAACCTATACTAGTTATTCTACCTTTCTGGTTTCCTCCAAAGGTCACTACCCCTCCATCCTTAGGTCTAAGGTTTTGGAACAAAGACGTTTCTCCCGTCATGTGTCGCGAGCACCCACTGTCCTGGTACCATTTGTGGTGTCTCCTTTGTCCTATTAAACACATCTACAACAGGAATAATCAGAGACTTAGGTACCCACAACTTTTTGGGTCCTTTTTTGTTAGCAGCAAGTCTGCCCTTTCTCTTGTGTTTGCACTGAGATACACTATGTCCAGGCTTTCCACAGTGGGAGCAAGCCTTACCTTTCTTAGCTTTTTCAGCAGGTTTAGAATTTGAATCATGTGATGATTCATTGTCTGAGTAGCCTAGTCCTTCTTTGTTTTTGGAGTTTCCTTGAGCACCCAACATTCTATTGAGGTTCTTGGTTCCATTAACAAAGTTGGCTAGGTCTTTAGTAAGTTCAGCAACTTGTTTCTTTAGAAATTCATTTTCTCTAATTAAACTTTCTGAGCTACTAGCCCTAGAATTCTGTAAGATTTTTTCTTTGAGCAAAAGATTTTCAGTTTCTAGAGCTTCACTTTTGTTTGCAACTTTAGTGTATGCTCTAGACAAATCTTTGTACTCTTGGAAAATCTCTTTACAACTTTCCAGCAAATCATCATATATGTCTTTAAGAGTTTGAGGGATTACCTCAGATTCAGAGTTGTCTGATGAGGGAAGACTTGCCATCAAACATAGGATGGCTTCTTCAGCAGATTCATCATCCTCTTCTGAAGTTGAATCATCTAGATCTTCCCAAGTTGCCATCAGACCCTTTTTCTTCTTGAAGAACTTCTTCTTCGTGTAAGTGGGTTTCTTTAGCTTTGGGCAATCTACCTTCATGTGCCCTGGCTGCTTGTATTCATAGCAGATTATTTTGTCAGTAGCAAATGAATCTTTACCTGACTTACTTACTTTGGTTTCAGAGAATGAGCCATTTCTGAACTTTCCTTTCCTCTAAAGCATCCTCTTGATCTTTCTGCTCAGAAGAGCTAGATCATCATCATCATCAGAGTCACCTTCTGAACCTTCAGAACCTTCTGAAGATTCCTCAGCTTTCATGGCCTTCTGTGCTCCAGACCTCAGCAGTTTGGACTTCGCATTCAGGGTAAGTGACTTCTTTTGGGGAGCATTTTCTCCAAGTTCCAATTCATGGACTTTGAGGGATCCCAAGAGTTCCTCCATTCTCAAGGTGTTGAGGTCTTTTGCCTCTTGAATGGCAGTAACTTTGGGCCTCCAAATCCTTGGTAGACTCCTAATGATTTTGCGATTGTTAAAACCTGAATCATAGGTTCTTCCAAGAGATTTGAGTCCATTGGGTATGGTTTGAAATCTTCCAAACATTTGATCAATAGATTCAGTTTCATGCATCTTGAACATTTCATACTGATGGAGAAGCATGCTGATTTTGGATTGCTTTACATTGTCAATCCCCTCATGAGCTGAAGCCAATGTATCCCAGATTTCTTTGGCAGAAGAGCATCCATGCACCTTCTCATATTCTGATTTACTCAAGGAGCAAACCAAGTAGAGTTTTGCTTTGGCATTAAGTTGTACATGCGCCTTCTGATCACCAGTCCATTCTACTTTAAGAATGGGCACACCATTGTTGGTTGGAAGGTAATCACCATCTGTGACTACATCCCAGAGATCTATATTGCTGCTCTCAATAAAAAGCTTCATACGGTCTCTCCAATAATAGTAGTCTGTACCAATGAAAGCTGGGGGCCTTGAGACTGAGGCTCCTTCTGCAAAGTAGTGGGGATTGCTTGTTGAGGTTTCCATTTGGATCTTCTTCCCTCAGCACTTGTTAGATGCTCAACCCGAGGTTGAGCTCTGATACCAACTGTAGAAACCACAGGAAACACTAGAAGGGGGGTTGAATAGTATTTTATAATTTCATGCAGATTTAGTTGGAAACCTTTTCACAAATAGAGTTTTTCAAACGTTTCAAGAAAGTTGCTGAAACTGGAGTTTTCGAAGACTTGCTGAAGTGCTTCAGCGGGTCCAAATCACAATATTAAAAACTTGTATTATAAAGAGTTTGAGATTGATTTACGTTCAAACTTATAAAACTAATTATTCAGAATCCTCCTGTTAGTTCAAATAAAAAATATAAAGAGATAAGGGTTAAGAAAACTTAGCCAAGAGATTTATCCTGGTTCACTCACATCCACCGTGAGCTATGTCCAGTCCCAATGCTAAACCAGCAAAGTATTTCCACTAACTGATCACAGTTACAAGTATTTTTTATCCACAACCTCTTTAGGCTAAAAACCCAAGTATTGTTTTACAGACAAGCCTCTCCAGGCTCAAACCCAAGTATTGTTTAAACACCAAGCCTCTTCAGGCTCTCACACAACCAGTGTATAAAAAGAAAGATTGCTTAAGATTCTAAACTGAATAAGATGTACAGATAACTGAGTAGGACTCAGGATAAGAAAGTGTTAAAATTCTGGCAAGCGTACCAAAAATCCAGCAGTATAATAGTAAGTGAAAGGGTTTGTCGTATCCACAGGGAACGATTCAATTGTAAAACCTAGTGGTCACAACTATCAAGTGAGAGAATGTGAATGTTGTTTGTGAGAGTTGCAATAGTAAATAAAAAGCAATAAATTGAGATGAGGTAGAGCAATTACTAGAACTAGGATTGAACTTCGTTTATCGCACTCCTTTTGTATTTGAAACCCAATAATATTTATGAATATGAAATTATAATATTGAAGCACAAATTAAAGTCATTTCACAAAGGTCTCCACAAATATGAAATACTCAGAAATAATCTACCCTAGTCTCCACAGTGATAAACTACCCCGGATTAAAGATCTATTTGTTTAAGCTATCAATTCACCCTGGTCTCCACAGTCGTGAATTGAGTGTTTTTACCAATCAGAATTGAAGTTTCCTATGTCTAGGCTCCCCCAAACTCGCTATTGATTTTATAAAACTACTTCTCAGTGAGCCTCGAAAAACTAACCTATAACTCCGGCACAAAGGCGAAAGCTAAGCATTAAGAACATGATTAAAAACACCAATATTATAAAAACAGGGATTCATAAATAATAAGGAGAATTCAAACACAATTAGGGATTGAATCGACTACATTCAATCCTATTGGAGAGTTTAGCTACTCATGGTAGCCATTACAAACCAATCGAGAAACTGTCACACTTTTCTCTAGCTCCAGCTCTGTTCTTCGTCTCCCTATGATCTATGCAAAAGGTCCTTTATATAGAAGTTGGAAAGCTATCTTAAATCTAGAAGGAATCTTGTTGGAAATCTTTTGGAAATCTGTTTTCGTATTCCTGCGCTTCAACCTGCGCTTAGCGCAGATGAAGCGCAGGAAACAGAGAGCAATTTTAATTCCTACGCTCCACTTGCGCTTAGCGCAGGTGGAGCTCTAGATTTTCGTTTCTGCTTTCCTGATTTCCTCTTTTTCAGCTTGATCTCTTCCTGATCTTATCTTTGTCTGCTACGCTTTCCTTATTTCCATCTTCTTAGCTTGATCTTGTGCTGATTTTATCTTCAATTTGAATTGAGAATTTTATCTGCAGAATCTTTATCCAAATAACTGCTGATTTCACGTTGATATGTTGCCATTTAAAATCTTATCTGCAGATTCTTTCTTCAAATAGATGCTATCTTGTTTCTTCATTTAAAACTTTCCCTTTTATCTGCAAAATCAACAGATTACTTATCAAAATAGCATCAAATTCAAATCAAATAATCAGAAAATCTGGATTTATTACTAAAAAGAGGTAATTTGGGGAATAAATCTAACATTTTACCCTTGATAAGTGTTGTAATTATATAAGAATTTATCATATATTTAGCACTTTTTAAATTCCCCCCAATTTAGCTTCTTGCTTGTCCTCAAGCAAGAAAACCTTTTGCAATCAAATGGATTCAATCCCCTATCGTGATTCTCAAAAATAACGAAATAATTTCATCATCTCTTTACTAGGCAGTTGTCACTTTCCAAATATCAGATTGAAAATTAGAATTAAATGATATTTCTAAGACTCAATCAGAACATGATAAAAACACATTCAAACTTTTTCAGAAGTAGTAACCAAAAGAATAAGTGATAAATCAAGGAATTCTCTCATGCTCACGGGTAAGTGTTTCCCTCAATTTTTCACAGCAGTTGAACAACTAAAATTGATAGTCGTTTCTGGTTAATAGACATGCACATGGTCAACATGGATCAAAAGGTCTTTCTTGGGTTGTAATGAGGCTGGGCTATCAAGAACTCATGGTTTTTCTGGGTATGCAAAGAAACATTGGAATAGAGAGCAATTTTGAATTTTTCTTGTTCTTGAACTTTCTCTCCATTCTCCATTTCATTCTTGATTTGCATCATTCAGCTGGCCTCTTTTTCTTTTTTCTTTTTTTGGTGATTCACTCCCTTTTTATTCACTTTTTGTTTTTCTTTTTCATACTTAAGGGAGTGACTAACTTTGCTTTCTTGTGCCTGCTCTTTGCATTTCTTCACATTCACTTTCAAGTAACCAACCAATTCTTCCCATTTTGTCAAACTGCACCTTTGCTCTCTATCCCAAGTGTATAAGGGACAGGATATAGACATTATTTTGGCTGGGGTGCATAAGAAAAGAAACATTAAATCTCAAATGGGTTACCAAAAAATTGGACAAATTTTTCAAGGGTTGACTTTTTGGCACTGAGCAAATAATTCATAATCACAAATTTGCCTTTATCACTTCCATATTTTTCATGTGCAGAATAAAATCCAAAAACTCAAGCAATAGCAGTTGACAAGCAGCGGTGAAAACTCTCATATCAAGTGTTTGGTCTCACAACTCACCGGCTTTATTGGCTAATTTCCTTGATGAAGTCACTTACTGAAATTAATTAACTACCCTGATATATTTTCCTGCATAATATCCTAATCTTAACTGATTATGGATTTAATCACAAAATTCCTATTTCTTTCCTAAGTCAGTTAGTTAGACTGCCTAGTTTGGAGATTTTAAAATTAATTCCTTAAATCCCTATTTCTAAAGTCCTAAAAAAATGAAAAAATAACTATCCTAAAAAAAATGACCCTGAAAATGCTTCACTGCATAAAGACAATGTGTCAGTAGTGCTGTGTATACAGTAGAGATCCAGTGAATAATAAAAGAAATAATAAAAGAAAAGAAAAGAAAAGAAAAACACTGAATCAATCCCTATCATCCATGTCATCATGCTCCTCAGCATCTGCTCCATCTGCACCTGTTCCTCCCTCTCCCGGTGGAATAGGCTTGTCCCCAGGCCACTGCAAATAATCTCTGAACTGGTTTGGGTGCATGCCTGGGTAAGGGTCAATCCTGGTCTGGTAGTGGTAATCCCAGAGGTGGACCAGTACTCTGTGTAGAGTGGAGTTCTGGGAAATGATGTGATGAGCCCAGAACGGGATGTGTGTGTCTACTGATGGTGGTTGCTGCTGTGGTGGTGGTGGTGGCTGTTGCGGTGCCGGTGGCTGCTCCTCATCCTTCTCCTCAGGGATACAGTTCGCCTCAATGTACCCGTTAGTCATAGGGGTCTTGATGCACTCGGTGGCAGACACCTCAACTCCCCTATATCGGCAAAGTGCAGTGATGAGGGCAGGAAAACCTAAGCTGATCCTGGACTGGGCACTCTGTCACCCTACTGAAGATGCAAACATGGATATCTTATGCGATATCACTCCAGCAATGTCGATATCAAGCCTGGTCAGAATGCAGTAGATGATGTGTGCTACAGACATTATGGTGTTTGAAACATGGTTGGTGTGCAGAATGTTGGCCAGAACCAACACTGTCCACATCCTGGTAATGCCCCTCATATCGTGCCGGTAAATCGTGGCAGCTTGCCCATAGGCGTTCCTCTAAAACATGCGCCCCCTCAAACATAGGTGCTCAGCAGTCCTAATGTCCAATGGGTCATTGCCATTGATGCCAACCTCATTTACCAGCTCATGATACTGGCAAGGTTACATCCCCTGGTCCTCTGGTCCTGGGTAGTCTAAAAATGTGTTGATCGCATCGCGGTCATATGATATCCACTGGCCCCGTACATAGGTCTGTCTGCGTATGTCAACACCATGATCTCCAATGGCATTGGCGTAGAACTCTCGAACCAGCTCGGGATCAAAGTACCTGTCCGGCTCAGCAACACGCCTCCATCCTCTCCTAAGGATCTTATCTAGAAACTCATCAAACTCGCCAGGTTGCAAACCAACTGGCCTCTCCTGGATGAAATTACAGTTTATCAGTGAACTGTAGGCCTTGAAGGCTTGAGGGTTCTTGAACTTGATGGTGTCAAAGTCGGGAACACCTCTAGCTCTCTTCGCACCCTTGCCTTTCTTTGTAGAACCAGGTGCAGCGGTGGTCTTGAAACGAACCATCTGCAAAATTTAAAACAGAACCAACATTATTCTGATGCAAATAAGGAATATTAACTCATGATTAATATATTAAGCCAAGCATAAAAATTCACACATGGTGGCCATCTTAATTCAAAAATCAGAGTAATCATTTAGCAGGTACTATTGCACATAAAATCTTGATTATAACCCAATGCCAATTTATTAATTTCTTAAGGGCATGTTAAAGTGATCAGTTAAAGCAAGCCCTAATAAATTTCTATACATGGCATTAAATGGTTCACAGTGTTATGCTCAATTATCATGATCTTGAGACATGCAATAATGCACAATTATTCATGTAATGGTTGGTGCAAAATTCCACATAAAGCAAGCATACATATTATCAACCAGAATAATTTGCAGAAACTCACTGAGCATTTAAAAAATCATCACCAAGCATACAACCACAATCAACATCCTATACTAAGACCCTATTGACAATTAATCCTAAATTTATGTGATCCTAAGAGCCTAAGTCTTCTATCCTAAGGTTTGCTCAATGTAAAGAGAAATAGGGAATTTAATCGGTAAAATTCTTTTAAAATAGTAAAAACATACCTGGAATAGTGTAAGAAAGTTGAAAGGATAAGGTTTTTTGAGTGAAAAGGGTGAAAAGAAGGTAAGAAACTCAGAGAAAATCACTTAAGAAAACGTGGGGAAGGTGAAAAGTGACCTTCCCCGCTCCAGAATTTTGAATTTATGCAGGAGCGGGCACTTGCGCTCCACCTACGCTCAGCATAGGTGGAGCGCGTGTCTTTATTTTTCCTGGAGCGAGTAGTTGCGCTTCATCTACGCTCAGCGCAGGTGAAGCGCAGAAAACAGAACTGAAATTGGTAATTCTGCGCTTCACTTGCGCTCAGCGCAAGTGAAGCGCAGAAAACAAAATGCCTCTTTCTCTTCTATTTTCTGCTGCTTCCTAATTCAAAGTGTTTCTATTTCTCTTCCTTATTTTATTTGCCCTCTTCCTATCAATTTCTTAAACTAGACAGGTATTGACTCTAACTAAGACACACAAAAACAAAAACAAAAATTGCAAAAAATATAACATTGGGTTGCCTCCCAGGAAGCATTTCTTTAACGTCTTTTAGCTCGACGCCTGTTTTGCTCATGGTGGCTTCAACTGGAGGATGATGGTGGAATCAGCTGCTCCACCTCCTGTTGCTCTGAACCATCCTCCATACCAGCTTCTTGTCATGTCATCACTTTCCTCACTGTCTTCTTCATCATCTGATGTTAATCATTTTCTCTTTTTGAACCAGAAGTCCACCATAGATTCCTGCAGCTGTTTCTTTCTTCTTGTTGGTTTCCTCAGAATATTGGGAACCTTCTTCTTCTTGTGCTCAGATACTCTTTGATTTATGAACTTTTTTTTTCTTGCCGTCTACAGCTTTGGTTCAGGATGAGTGATTCAGATCCCATCAGTAGGATCTATCTTCACTTGATCTAGTGGTTTAGCATGATGGGGAATTCCTCTGTCTAAGTGGAAAATTATACTTTCATCTAGAGAGCTGAGTTGAAATTTTCCCTGATCAACATCAACTATCACCTTGGCAGCTTTCATGAATGGTCTTCCTAAGATTAAGGGGACATCAGTATCCTCTTCCATTTCAGCAATCAAGAAGTCTGCAGCATATACAAACTTGTCCACCCTTATAGGCAAATCTTCCACTACTCCATATGGATGTTGAGTGGTTTTGTTTGCAAGCTGTAGAGCCACATTTGCAGGTTTGACCTTCAAAATTCCCAGTCTTTTGAAAAATGAAAACGACATCAGATTGATGCTCGCCCCAAGATCTAACAAGGCTTTTGTGACTGGTTGATTACCAATAGAAACTGGTACTGTGAACTTACCTGGGTCTAATGATTTACCTGTGCTGTAGACCTTTTTTGACTCTTCTGCTTCTTTCTGAACTGCTTCTAGATTCTCTTTTACTTGAACACTCTCTCGCAAATTTCCTTTGTGAGCAATTTTTCTTCAGATGTTATGTTGTCCTCTATATCACTCTCTTCTGATGAGTTACCTTCAGTAGTAACTGCATTGCATTGCTCCTTGGGGTTAGTTTGAGTGTTTGCTGTAAACTGGACCTTGTTGTGCTCTGCCATGTATTTTTCTAGTTGGCCAACTTGAGTCTCCAAAAGTTTGATGGATGATTCTATATTCTTCTTAAATCTGTCAAAGGATTGCATAAAAGTATCAATTTTCTCCTCAATCTTTGAAATCCTGTCATGCACTGAAGGATAGCTTTGCTGCTGCTGCTGATACGGCATCTGCCTGTTGCTTCCATCTTGTCTCCAGCCAGAATTATTATTTTGGTTATTTCTCCATCCTTGTGAATATTGATTGGTGTTGGAGAAATTACCTTGCCTTCCTTAGTTTCCCATATAGCTGACCTGCTCTGTTTGAGTCTCCTGATAAGAACAGTGACCATTGGGATGGTCACCTCCACAAAAATCACAAATCAACTGTGGGGTTTGGCTGGGTTGAGACTGCACTGCCTGCAATTGTTGAGGAAGGTTTTCCAATTGCTTGGTAAGTGCCTCTAGTTGTCGCTTGATGAGCTTGTTTTCTGCTAGGAGTGCATCATTGCTATTTAGCTCTAGCATTCCCTTCTTCTGAGCTGGTTGTCTCCCATATTGAGCTTGCTGGTCATTCTGTGCAAAATTATTAATGATTGCAATAACACGATCTACATCCACGGTCAAGATGGTTCCTCCTGCTGCAACATCTATGAATGACTTTGAATCAGATCTGAGTCCATTGCAAAAGATGTTTAGTTGAGAAATGTCTTCAAAACCATGGTTGGGACACTTTCGCAGCGAGGACTTGAATCTCTCCCAGGCTTCACAAATGGTTCGTCCTCTCCTTGCCTGAATGTAGAGATGTCTGACTTAGCTTGAATGTAGCGTGATGGTGGAAAGAATCTTTTCAGGAACTTATCTTCTACCATGCTCCAATTGTTCAGACTTTGATTGGGATGCGATTTCAGCCATTCCTTTGCCTTACCTATTAAGGATAAGGGAAACAATCGTAAATAGACAGATTCCAAATCTCCTTCCTCAAATCCCATAGTACCAGTCAATTCATAGAAGGTAGAAAGATGAGTATGTGGATCTTCATGATCCAATCCTGTGAATTGGTGGGCACTAATGAGGCTCAAATGTGCGGACTTCATCTCCAAAGATTTTGCTGTAACCGGTACAACTATGCTTGAAAAATATCGAGGCCCTCGGTGCATGACATAGTCTCCTAAGACTCTTCTTTGTGGAATTTGTTGTTGTCCTTCAGCCATATTTTTGTTTTCTATTTGATTTCTCAACTGTCTCCTTCGATTTCTGCTCTTGTTCCTCCTAGATGTCCTCTCTATTTCTGGATCAAACAACAATTGATTTTGGGACACCTGTCCTCGCAAGAGCATAAATCAAGAAACTTGCACAATTGTGAGAAGAACAAAATAATAAAAATATATATAAAAATAAAATAAAATATTCCTAAAAATCCTAATAAAAATAAAATAAAATATATACAACTTGATAGGATAGACCTCCCAAGAATTTAAAATTGATACACCGTTTCTCGGCAACGGCGTCAAAAATACTTGTTGAAATTCTGGAAAGCGTACCAAAAATCCAGCGGTATAATAGTAAGTGAAAGGGTTTGTCGTATCCACAGGGAATGGTTCAATTATAAAAACTAGTGGTCACAAGTATCAAGTGAGAGAATATGAATGTTGTTTGTGAATGTTGCAATAGTAAATAAAAAGCGATAAATTGAGATGAGGTAGAGCAATTACTAGAACAAGGATTGAACTTCGTCTATCGCACCCCTTTCGTATTTGAAACCCAATAATATTTATGAATATGCAATTATAATATTGAAGAACAAATTAAAGTTATTTCACAAAGGTCTCCACAAATATGAAATACTCAGAAATAATCTACCCTGGTCTCCACAATGATAAACTACCCCGGATTAAAGATCTATTTGTTTAAGCTATCAATTCACCCCGGTCTCCACAGTCACGAATTGAGTGTTTTTATCAATCAGAATTCAAGTTTCCTATGTCTAGGCTCCCCCAAAATCGCTATTGATTTTTTTAAAACCACATCTCAGTGCGCCCCATAAAACCAACCCATAACTTCGGCACAAAGGTAGAAGCTAAGCATTGAGAACACATTAAAAACACCAATATTATAAAAATAGGGATTCATAAATAATAAGGAGAATTCAAATACAATTGGGGATTGAATCGACTACTTCCATCCTATTGGAGAGTTTAGCTACTCATGGTAGCCATTACAAACCAATCGAGAAATTTTCACACTTTTCTCTAGCTCCAGCTCTGCTCCCCGTCTCACTATGATCTATGTAAAAGGTCCTTTATATAGAAGTTGGAAAGCTATCTGAAATCTGGAAGGAATCTTGTTGGAAATCTGTTTCTGTATTCCTGCGCTTCAACCTGCGCTCAGCGCAGATGAAGCGCAGGAAACAGAGAGCAATTTTAATTCCTACGCTCCACTTGTGCTCAGCGCAGGTGGAGCGCAGATCTCCGTTTCTGCTTTCTTGATTTCCTCTTTTTCAGCTTAATCTCTTCTTGATCTTATCTTTGTTTGCTACGCTTTCCTTATTTCAATCTTCTTAGCTTGATCTTGTGCTGATTTTATCTGCAGAATCTTTATCCAAATAACTGCTGATTTCAGTTTGATCTGTTGCCATTTAAAATCTTATCTGTAGATTCTTTCTTCAAATAGATGCTATCTTGTTTCTTCATTTAAAACTCTCCCTTTATCTACAAAATTAACAGATTTCTTTTCAAAATAGCATCAAATTCAAATTCAAATCAAATAATCACAAAATATGGATTTATTACTAAAAAGAGGTGATTTGGGGAATAAATCTAACATTTTACCCTTGATAAGTGCTGTAATTATACAAGAATTTATCATATATTTAGCACTTATCAGAAAGTGTTGTACAAATGAAACAAATGAATGAATAACAGAGTGTTTTTTAGCAGCGTTTTCAGCAAGTATGTTCGTTCTCTTTTTTTTTTCTTCTGCATGAGACTTCAGATTTATAGTGTTGGGAAAGAGATCCGTTTAGCTTCAGCATGTTTCCCGTTGAGAGATAGTATTTAATGAAAATGCTCCCGTTGAGACACATAGATTTGGTAGCTTGCAGTAGCAGGTGCAGCAGGTAGTAGGTGTCAGCAGCGCATACTCCACTTTTTCTGAGCACATTGTACTTCACTGTAGACTTTGCCTCTTAGGTGAATGGAAATTTGAAATATGCCAAAAGGTAACTGATCTGACTTTCTGGAAGAGGTTCAACAACTGAGGAAGGCTATGAATGTCTCTAAGTCTTCAAAGGGAATTAGCGGAGACGGACTTTCCCAAAAAGGTACAAGCTTTAGTACGATGTCTCTCTTCTTCAGCAGGTTCCCTTGCTTCAGTAGGTCTTGATCTTTCAGCAGGTTCCTCTTATTCAGCAGGTAGCACCACATCGGAGGGTTGCATATTTTCAGAGGGTTGCTCTATCAGATACCTTCTGAAACACAGAATTTACCTTAAGTAGGAAAACTGTTCTTTCTCATAAGAATTTTAACCAAATTTGTTATCCATTAAAACTCAGGGTTGTGAGACTTAAACATTATTAACCATTTAATAATATTTTGAGACCAAACAGTTGATTCCTCTTTCAGTCTCCTCCACGATTGACCAATCTGCACCACCACCACCACCTGCACAGTCAATGCCAACGCATCTCTCAGATTCTATCAATACCTTTCTAAACACTTTACACAAAGAACAACAACAACAACAAACTGAGCTTGGCACAAGCCAACAAGGCTTTCAAAGCAAGATCCTCAAGTAGCTGAAGAAGCATAAGCGTAGGAAAGACTCAATTTTTGAGGGAATGGACATAATTCTCAAAGCAATCAGCGCTTCAAATGAATATCACCATCAAATCCATTAGCATTTGTCAAACTTGCCTCCTCCACCTACTGTGCCTCAAGCTGTTCCCAGGCCTACTTAGTCTCCCTCTAGCTCAACCACATCCCCTACTCTATAATTCTATGATTTGATAATGGAAAAAGGGGGGAGTAGTTTAGAGATTTTAGGGAACTTAGGAAAGTTTAGGAACTTGTGTTTGCTTTATTTTTGCTGAATGTGATAAATTCTTGTATAATTATAGCACTTATCAAGGGTAAAATAGTAAATTTATTCCCCAAATTACCTCTTTTTAGTAATAAATGCATATTTTTTGATTATTTAATTCAAATTTGAATTTAATTATATTTTAATAGAAAATCTATTGATTTTGAAGATAAAAGGTAAAGTTTTAAATAGAGATACAAGATAGCATCAATTTGAAGAGAAAATCTGCAGATGAGATTTCAAATGGCAGCAGATTAAGATAAAATCAGTAGTCGTTTAAATATAGATTCTGAAGATAAAATTCTCAATTTGAATTTGAAGATCAAATCAGCACAAGATCAAGCTAAAAAGAGGGAAGTAAGGAAAGCAAAGCAAACAAATATAAGATCAGCAAGAGATCAAGCTGAAAAAGAGGAAATCAGGAAAAGCTGGAACGAGAACTACACTCCACTTGCGCTGAGTGCAAGTGGAGCGCAGCAATTAAGTAGCTCTTCATTTTCTATGCTTCATCTGTGTTGAGCGTAGGATGAAGCGCAGCAATACGGAATCAGTTTTTCAAAGGATTTTAAACAAGGTTCCTTCCAGATTTCTGATGGCTTTCCAACTTCTATTTAAAGAACCTTTTGCAAAGATCATAGGGAGGCGACGGAGCAGAGCTAGGGCTGGAGAAAAGTGTGACAGTTTCTCCGTTGGTTTGTAGTGACTACCATGAGTAGCTAAACTCTCCGATAGGATTGAATGTAGTCGATTCAATCCCCGATTGTATGTGAATTCTCTTTAATATTTATGAATCCATGTTTCATGATATCGCTGTTTTTATTCTGTGCTTAATGCTTAGCTTTCGCCTTTGTGTCGGAGTTATAGGTTGGTTTTATGGGGCGCACTGGAAAGTGGTTTTGTAAAATCAATAGCGAGTTTGGGGGAGCCTAGGAATAGGAAACTTGAACTCTGATTGGTAAAAATACTCATAGTAGTCACTATGGGAACCGGGGCGAATTGATAGCATAAACAAATCGATCTTAAATCCGGGTAATTTATCACTGTGGGAGCCATAGGGTAGATTATATCTGAGTATTTCACGATCCGGGGAACCTACATGGAATAACTTTAATTTGTGCTAAGGTGTCATAATTACATATTCATAAATATTATTGGGGTCCAATTACGAAAGGGGTGCGATAGACGAAGTTCAATCCTAGTCCAAGTAACCTGCTCAACCTATCTCAATTTATTTTCCGCTTTTATTTACTATTGCAATTCTCATAAATCAACAACCATACTCTCTTACTTGATAGTTGTGACCACTAGTTTTTATAAATTGAACTGTTCCCTGTAGATACGATACTCTTACTTACTATTATACTGCTGGACTTTTGGTTCGCTTACTAGAATTCCAACAAGTATTTTTGGCGCCGTTGCCGGGGAATGGTGTATCAATTTTAAAAACTTGGGAGGTCTATCCTATCAAGTTGTATATATTATTTTAGGAATATTTTTAGGATTTTTATTTTCTTTTTTTTTAGGAATTTTAGGAAAATTTTATTTTTATTTTTGTCTTATTTTTATTCTTCTCTTCCGCACTTACCCTTTTTCAAGCTTCTTGATTTATGCTCTTGCGAGGTCAGGTGTCTCAAAATCAATTGTTGTTTGATCCAGAAATAGAGAGGACATCTAGGAGGAACATGAGTGGAAACAAGAGAAGGAGACAAAGGAGAAATCAAGAAGAAAACAAAAATATGGCTGAAGAACAACAAAATCCAAGAAGAAGAGTCTTATGAGACTATGAAAATTCTGATTAAAATTCAATACTTTTCTTGATGAACACTTTTCTAGACTTTTCAATATTTATCTTTCTTTTTTTTTCTTTTTGATACGTTCTTTTTCTTTTTGATACTTTCTTTTTCTTTTCTTTTTTTTTTTGTGTATGCAAAGCAATAAAAATAAGAATTGTAAAGGAAAGATAACAAGAATATAACCAATAGCAAATGTATCCTAATGAGGCTTGAAAATTAAATCACATAAAATTCAAGAACACGTATAGGAGAACTATGAAATTGATCAAGACAGATGAAATAGAAGATATAAGAAAACAGATAAATGGACGTCACACTTTCATGAATTGAAAGATAAGTCCATGAAGATGTTCACACAAAGGTATATGAACCTTTGATAACCTTCACTCTTGACTAGCAAGAAAATTAGAGAAAATCACTCTCTCAAGTAAGAAAATCACTTTCTAAATTTGCAGCAATTTTGCATAAAACTTTCATTCTCCTTTGTGCATGCATGATGCATGTATTTATAGGGTTTTACAAGGTTAAGAAGGCCATGCAGCCAGCTACATTTCTCATGCCCTAAAGACCCCAAAATACCCCTCAAATAAAATTCCATGCAACCTTACACAATTAACTAGGAATTAAAACAATTAAGCAAAATAAACTCTACTAAACTAGGCTTATTTGGCCGCATCCTTGGACCAGATTCATGGGCACATGGAACCTCCATTTGTAACTTACAAACATGGCTTAATTTAGCTAATAAATCAGCCATGTGTGGCCGCCCAAAACAGCCATGAGTCTTCATGAGTTGGCTGCCAACTTCATTGCTATTCATGCTCCAATTCAATGACTTGTTGGAACTCTTTGATGGCTCTTTAATTAGCAGAATTCTGCACATGTTTCACGCCTATTTTGTTGACTCATGAAGCTCCATGTAGCTCAAAACTTGGCCAGATTCATGCACTAGGACAGCCCCCTTCCAACGGCTAGAAACATGAAGTTTAATGCTATTACATTCATGTTTTGTAACCCCCCAAGTAGGAAACATAACCACCCAAACCATTAAGCCTATTGTCTTGTAACTTCTCTAATATTATTGAAACAAATTAAAAATAGAATTTAGCAAAATAAAGAAAGAAATGGCCGCCCCACATGCATCCTATGTGGCTGCCCATTATGCTTCATCAATGCTGGAAAGTGCTTCAAGTAACAGTTGCATTAAATGCAATTGATGCTTCATCAATAAAGCCATCTTCTTCATTAATAGAACTATCCTCTTCAACTTGGATGCAATTAATGAACTTAGGACTTCCATTAATGTTTTGCATAGGTTGAGCTTGGACTTCTTTAATGATGACTTGTAGTGCCTCCTTAGCCTTCCTAGCTTGTGCCCTTGTCATGGGCCCACCCAACTTGTTGACTGCTTGGTTGATGTCCACATCATGCCCCCCTTCTTAAACAGGATTTGTCCTCAAATCTGAAGGGTCCTCACCTGCATCAAAAAGAGTTAAGTCAGCAACATTGAAGGTTGCACTAACATTATACTCACCAGGTAGGTCTATTTTATAGGCATTGTCATTGATTCTTTCAAGCACTTGGAAAGGTCCATCTCCCCTTGGTTGAAGCTTTGACTTTCTTTGTTGTGGAAACCTTTCCTTCCTCATGTGTATCCATACCCAATCTCCTGGTTGGAAAACCACCTTCTTTCTTCCTTTGTTTGCTTGTTTGGCATAGCCCTCATTCTTCTTCTCAATTTGGGGCCTTAACCTTCTCATGCATTTTCTTGACAAAGTCAGCCTTAGCCTGCGCTTCCTTATGCTTAAACACAGAAATATTAGGCAAAGGTAATATATCAAGAGGAGTTAGAGGGTTAAATCCATACACCACCTCAAAAGGTGAACAATTGGTAGTACTATGAACAGCCCTATTATAAGCAAACTCAACATGAGGCAAACAATCCTCCCAAGATTTAATGTTTTTGTTTAAAATTGTCCTAAGCAAAGTACTTAGTGTCCTATTGACTACTTCAGTTTGACCATCAGTTTGGGGATGACAGGTAGTAGAAAATAGTAACTTAGTGCCGAGCTTGCTCCACAAAGTCCTCCAAAAATGGCCCAAGAATTTGAGTCCCTATCACTCACAATGCTCCTTGGCGTTCCATGCAATCTTACTATCTCCTTGAAAAATAGATCTGCTACATGGCATGCATCATCCACCTTCTTGCAAGGTATAAAGTGAGTCATTTTTGAGAACCTGTCAACCACAACAAAAACAGAATCTTTTCCATTCTTTGTTCTTGGAAGTCCCAAAACAAAGTCCATGGAAATATCAGTCCAAGGAAAATCAGGAACAGGTAAAGGAGTATATAAACCATGAGGTTTAACCTTAGACTTAGCCTTTTTGAAAACAATACATTGGTCACATATCCTATGAACATCACGTTTCATATTTGGCCAATAAAAATTTTCTTGCAAAATTTCTAAAGTCTTTTGCACTCCAAAATGCCCCATTAATCCCCCCTCATGTGATTCCCTCACAAGCATTTCCCTTATTGAACTTTTAGGCACACACAATTTATTTCCTTTAAACAAAAATTCATTATGCCTAAAAAATCCATTTTCTGATTTTTTTGTACATGCCACATACAATTCAGCAAAATCCATGTCATCACAATACATGCTTTTCAAAGATTCAAGTCCATACAATTTAGCTTCAAGCATAGCAAGCAAGACATGTCTCCTAGAAAGAGCATCAACAACTATATTTCCTTTTCCCTTTTTATGCTTTATGACGTATGGAAATTGTTCCAAAAATTCAACCCATTTAGCATGCCTTTTATATAATTTTCCTTGGCCTTTTAAATACTTCAAAGATTCATGATCACTATGCATTACAAATTCTTTAGGAAGTAAATAATGTTGCCAAGTTTTAAGAGCCCTTACCAAAGCATATAATTCCTTATCATAAGTAGAATAATTAAGTGTTGGTCCACTTAATTTTTCACTAAAATAAGCAATTGGATGCCCTTCTTGCAACAAAACAACACCAATACCAACATTAGAAGCATCACATTCCAATTCAAAAGATTTTGCAAAATTTGGTAAGGCTAAAATAGGCGCATGTGTGAGCCTATCTTTGAGGGCAGCAAATGCAGCCTCTTGTTTTTCCCCCCCACTTATATCCCACATTCTTTTAACAATTTCATTGAGAGGTGCAGCCAAGGTACTAAAGTCCTTAACAAATCTCCTATAAAAACTTGCTAACCCATGAAAACTCCTCACCCTCACTCACATTTTTAGGCGTTGGCCATTCTTGAATAGCCTTCACCTTTTCCTCACCCACTTGAACTCCCTTGGAGCTCACAACAAATCCCAAGAAAAACAACATGGTTGGTACAGAAAACGCATTTTTCTATGTTTGCATACAAATTTTCTTTTCTAAGCACATCCAAAACAGATTTCAAATGATTAACATGCATATCCAAAGAAGTGCTAAAGACAAGAATATCATCAAAGTATACAACCACAAATTTCCCAATGAATTCCCTTAAAACATGGTTCATTAATCTCATAAACGTATTAGGAGCATTAGTTAATCCAAACGACATAACTAACCATTCATACAACCCATATTTAGTTTTGAAGGTTGTTTTCCATTCATCCCCCTCCCTTATACGTATTTGATTATATCCACTTTTAAGATCAATTTTAGAGAAAATGCAAGCACCATGAAGTTCATCAAGTAAATCATCTAACCTGGGAATAGGATGACGATACTTGATTGTGATGTTGTTGACAGCTCTACAATCTGAACACATTCTCCAAGTTCCATCTTTTTTTGGGTACCAGAATGACTGGTACTCTTGCGCAAGGACTCATGCTATCCCTCACCCATCCCTTGCTAATGAGTTCACTTACATGCCTTTCAATCTCTTTAGTCTCTTGAGGATTACTCCTATAAGCTGGCCGATTTGGCAAAGATGCTCCAGGAATAAGGTCTATGTGGTGCTCAATTCCTCTCAAGGGTGGTAAGCCATCTGGAACATTTTCTGGAAAAATATCCTCATATTCCTGCAAAAGAGATTTAACTACAGAAGGCAATTCAAATTTATCAAAAGTGTTAGTAGTCAAAAGATGGTTAGTACTAACAACAAATAAAGTGGCTGTCTTGTACATAACTCTCTCCTCACTTCTTTTTCTTTTGCCAAACAAAGCTGTTTGCCCTCTTGATTTTCACTCTTTTTCTTTTGGCTTTCTTCTTTTTCACGTTTTTCATTTTTTCTCCTCTTGAGCAATCTTTTCTCTCAATTTATTTTGATCCTAACTAACCTCTCTAGGTGATAAGAGGCCTCAAAATAATTTTTTTGTCATGATACAAAGAAAGAGATTTTATTGGTAAAGCCATCATGGATAGCTTTAGTGTCAAACTTGCCACGGCCTCCAAGAAGTAGGGTGGCTGGCCTCCATGGGTACCACATCACAAAGTACTTTGTCTTGATATTTTCCTATAGAGAAAGGAATTTCAGCTTGATTATGCACATGTACTTCATCTCCTTCACTAAAGCCATTGGAGTCTGTATGGCCTAGGATGTGGGGTTGTAACCAAACCCATTTTGTTCACCAATCTGGAACTCACAACATTAGTGCAGCTACCACCATCAATAATCACTAAGCAAATCTTACCATTGATGGAACATCGAGTATGAAAGATGTTCTCCCTTTGGTTTACCTCCTTGCCCACGGTTTGGCTTCCAAGAAGACGCCTAATCATATAGACCTCTCCCACATCAGCACGTGTATCATCATCACTGGGCTCCTCTCCTCATTTTCTGATTCACTTGTGTATTCACCATTGTCCTTAAGAAGAATGGTCTTCTTAGTTGGACACTCATAGGCATAGTGCCCTCTCCCTTGACACCTAAAGCAAGTCACATCTCTTCCTTTTTTTGCAACCTGTTCAACATTTTATTAACAGCTTTACCTTGAGGACTAAGCAACGGTTTGACTAGAGGATTCAGCCACCTCCTTTTTAATTCTTTCCTTCCAATTTGCAAGGCAAATTAGAAGAACTTCTCTTTGCAACTCCCTTCTTTTTAATTGTTGCTCTACCTGAAGTGCTTTGTGTAGCAAGTCCTCCATCTCCACAAATTCCTGTAACTCCACAACATCTCTAATGTCATTACTCAAGCCATTTAGAAAACGTACCATAGTAATTTCATAATCCTCCTCTATGTTGGCTTGAACTAGCAACATCTCCATCTCCTTGTAATATTCCTCCACCCCTTTGCTGCCTTGAGTCAATCTTTGTAGTTTGAGCTTCAAGTCTCTTTGGAAACTAGAGGGAACATAGAGTTTCCTCATAAGCCTTTTCATCTCCACCCAGTATCCACCATTGGTTCTTCATCTCTGCGCCTTTCCCTTTGCAACTTGTTCCACCAAATTAAAGCATAATCAGAAAATTCAGTAGTGGCTAGTTTTACCTTTTGTGCCTCTTGTAATTGTTGCATGCAAAAACATGCTCAATCTTGAGCTCCCACTCCAAATAGGCTTCTGGGGTCACTCTGCGTCCTTTGAAAGGTGGTATGATTAGCTTGACCCCTTGAATTCTTCCTTCATTTCTTGGTGGTGGTGGTCTTCCTTCTTCTTCAACCAGTTTCTAGGTTGACTTCCAACGCATCCAATCTAGCATGCAGCTCATCATTTTGCTGCCTCATATTCCTCTCTAATTGTCGGTAAAGAGCAGCAATTTGTTGTTGCAAATCCCTATTGTTCACTCCCTTTCTGCCATGGTAACCACAAAGAAAATTATAGAATAGGAAAATAGGATGAACTGTTTAGAAAAACCTTACCACAACTCGTGTATGCACACAAATTTGGCTTTTTTTATAATGTAGCTCTCTTGCCTTTTTCCACTCTATTTTCTCTTGACTTTCTTACCACGCCAATGAGGAAAATAAATCAAATAATTCAACAACCTAAATGTTAGCCAAGAAAAATTAAACACAAGAAAAGCTAACAAGAAAATAAAACAATAAAAGCTAACAAAAAAAATAAAACAGAAAAAGTTAGGAAAGAAAATCAGAAAAATTCTAGTAACTGGAGCTTTGATACCAAATGATACGAACTTGAGGTTCTATTTTTATGGACCTTAGAAAATTCTGATTAAAAATTCAATACTTTTCTTGATGAACACTTTTCTTGACTTTCATATTTTTCTTTCTTCTTTTTTTTCTTTTTGATACGTTCTTTTCTTTTGATACTTTCTTTTTCTTTTCTTTTTTTTTTGATGTACGCAAGCAATAAAAATAAGAATTGTAAAGGAAAGATAACAAGAATATAACCAATACAAATGTATCCTAATGAGGCTTGAAAATTAAATCACATAAAATTCAAGAACACGTATAGGAGAACTATGAAATTGATCAAGACAGATGAAATAGAAGATATAAGAAAACAGATAAATGGACGTCACACTTTCATGAATTGAAAGATAAGTCCATGAAGATGTTCACACAAAGGTATATGAACCTTGATAACCTTCACTCTTGACTAGCAAGAAATTAGAGAAAATCACTCTCTCAAGTAAGAAAATCACTTTCTAAATTTGCAGCAATTTTGCATAAAACTTGCATTCTCCTTTGTGCATGCATGATGCATGTATTTATAGGGGTTTTACAAGGTTAAGAAGGCCATGCAGCCAGCTACATTTCTCACGCCCTAAAGACCCCAAAATACCCTCAAATAAAATTCCATGCAACCTTACACAATTAACTAGGAATTAAAACAATTAAGCAAAATAAACTCTACTAAACTAGGCTTATTTGGCCGCATCCTGGACCAGATTCATGGGCACATGGAACCTCCATTTGTAACTTACAAACATGGCTTAATTTAGCTAATAATCAGCCATGTGTGGCCGCCCAAAACAGCCATGAGTCTTCATGAGTTGGCTGCCAACTTCATTGCTATCATGCTCCAATTCAATGACTTGTGGAACTCTTTGATGGATCTTTAATCAGCAGAATTCTGCACATTCAGGCAAAGAGGCAGATGAGCCATTATGTGAAGCCTGGGAGAGATTTAAGTGCTTGCTGCGAAAGTGCCCCAACCATGGTTTTAAACACATTGCCCAACTCAACATCTTTTGAAACAGACTCAGACCTGATTCTAAGTCATACATAGGTGTTGCAGCAGGAGGGACAATTTTGGGCCGTGGATGCAGAGCGTGCTATTACCATCATTGATAATTTTTCACATAATGACCAGCAGCTCAACATGGGAGATAGCCAGCTCAGAAGAAGGGAGTGTTGGAACTAAATAGCAATGATGCACTTCTAGCAGAAAACAAGCTCATCAAGCGACGGCTAGAGGTACTTACCAAGCAATTGAAACGCACTTCCTCAACAACTGAAAGCAGTACAAATCCCAACCCAGCCAAAACCCACAGTTGATTTGTGACTTTTGTAGAGGTGACCATCCTAATGGTCACTGTTCTTATCAGGAGACTCAAACCGAGCAAGTCAGCTACATGGGAAATCAAGGAAGGCAAGGCAATTTCTCCAACAACAATCAATACTCACAGGGATGGAGAAATACCAAAATAACAACTCTGGCTGGAGACAAGATGGAGGCAACAGGCAGATGTCGTATCAGCAGTAGCAGCAAGGTTATCCTTCAACAAATGACAGACTCTCATAGTTGGAAGAAAAGATTGATGCTTTTATGCAGAATTTGATGGCTTTAAGAAGAATACAGAAGCATCCATCAAACTTTTGGAGACTCAAGTTGGCCAATTGGCAAAAGACAAACGGCAGAACACAAAAAGGGCCAATTTACAAACAGCAAACACTCAAACCATCCGAAGGAGCAATGCAATGTAGTTACTACTGAAGGTAACACATCAGAGGAGAGTGATCTAGAGGACAACATGACATCTGAAGAAAAATTGCTCATAGAAGAAATTGTGCAAGAAAGTGTTCAAGTAAAAGAGAATCCAGAAGCAGACCTAAAAGAAGAAGACGCAGAAAAGGTCTACAACACAGGTAAGTCATTTGACCCAGGGTAAGTTCACAGTACCAGTTTCTATTGGTAATCAATCTGTCACCAAAGCCTTGTTAGATCTTGGGGCGAACATCAATCTGATACCGCTATCATTTTCAAAAGACTGGGAATTTTGAAGGATAAGCCTGCAAATGTGAAATTACAGCTTGCAAACAAGACCACTCAACATCCATATGGAGTCATTGAAGATTTGCAAAATAAGGGTGGACAGTTTGTATATGCTGCAGACTTCTTTATTGTTGAAATTGAAGAGGATATGATGTCCCCCTTAATCCTAGGAATACCATTCATGAAAGTTGCCAAGGTAATAGTTGATGTTGATCAGGGAAAATTTCAACTCAGCTCTAAAGATGAGAGCATAATTTTTTATTTAGATAGAGGAATTCCCCATCTAGCTGAATCACCAGATCAATTGAGGATAGATTCGACTCATGGGATCTACATTACCCATTCTGAACCAAAGCTGCAAAAGGTAAAGAAAAACGAAGCCATTAATCAAAGTGTCACTGAGCACAAGAAGAAGAAGATTCCCAATATTCTGAGGAAACCAACAAGAAGAAAGCAACAACAGGAAGCTATAATGGAGTTCAGGTTTAAAAAAGAGAAAAAATCAATATCAGATGAGGAAGAAGATCATGAAGACAATGAGGAAAGTGATGACAACACAAGAAGATGGCATGGAGGATGGGCAAGAAAAGGAAGGACAGGAGTTGAGTCAACCATCATCCTCCAATTGAGGCCACCAAGAGTAAAACAGGCGTCGAGCTAGAAGACATTAAACAAGCGCTTCTTGGGAAGCAACCCAGTGTTTTAGTTTTTGTTTTTGCTTTTCAATTTTTTTTTTGTTTTTGATTTTTGTGTGTCTTAGTTAGAGTCAATGCTGTTTAGTGTGGAAATTTGTTAGGAAAAGGATTAATAAAACAAGGTAAGGAAATAAACACTTTGAATTAGAGAAGCACAAAATAGAAATAGGAAATTTTCATTGTTCTCTGCGCTTCACTTGCGCTTAGCGCAAGTGAAGCGCAAAAATGACCTTTGATTAGGTGTTTTTTGCGCTTCACCTACGCTGAGCATAGGGTGAAGCGCAGCGCTTCGCTCCAGGAATTTTTTTGCAACACGCGCTCCACCTATTCTGAGCGCAAGTGGAGCGCGCGTTCCCGATCCAGTTTAAATTCAAAACCTGGAGCGGGAAGGTCACTTTTCACCTTCCCCGGCCTTTTTCAAGTCATTTTCTCGGTAATTCTTTCCTTCCCTTTTTACCTTTTTCACTTCAAAGACCTCTTTTCCTTTCAACTTCCAAGCACTATTCCAGGATGTTTTTACTGTTTTTAAAAAATTTCACCGATTAAAATCCTTATTTCTTTGTTTCGTTGAGCAAACCTTAGGATAGTAGACTTAGGCTCTTAGGATCATATAAATTTAGGATTAATTGTCAAAAGAGTCTTAGTTTGAAATGTTGGTTATGACTGTATGTGGTGGTAATTTTTGAAATGCTCAGTGAATTTTTGCAAATTATTCTGGTTGATATATGTGTACTTTATTTGTGTTAATTTTGCACCAACCATTGCATGAATAATTGTGTATTATTGCATGTCTCAATGTCATGATATTTGAGCATAATACTGTGATCCATTTAAATGCTCTGTTTAGAAATTTATTAGGACTTGCTTTAACTGATCACTTTAGCATGCTCTTAAGAAATTAATAAATTGGCATTGGGTAATATCATAATCAGGATTTTTTGTGCAACAGTACCTGTTGAATGATTGCTGCTCTGATTTTTTATTAAGATGGCCACCATGTGTAAACTTTATGCATGCTTAATGATTAATCATGAGTTGATATTCTGTTTGCATTGAATAATTTTGTTTTAACTTGTAGATGGTTCACACAAAAGTAACCAGGATGTCGGCACCTCCAGGCAGGTTACGAGAGAAAAGAGGGCTAGAAATGTACCTTCTTTTCGATTCTATGAAGTTCAAGGACCCTAAGGCTTTTGAGGCATACAGTTCACTAATGAACTGTAATTTCATCAAGGAGAGACCAGTTACTTTACAGCCTGGCGAGTATATGACTTCCTGGATGAGATCATTAGACGGCGATGGAGGCGTGTTTGCAGAGTCAGACCGCTTCTTTGACCCAGAGTTGGTAAGAAGTTTTATGCCATCCCATTGGGGACCATGGCACTGATGTACGCAGGCGGTCTTATGTGCGAGGCCGGTGAGTTTCATATGATCGTGATACGATCAACACTTTTCTAGGGAGACCTTGACCTAATGATGAGGCAATAATGCCTTTCAGTTTCATGCTTTGACTGAGGAAGTAGGCCTCAACGGGAACGATCCCTTGCACATTAGGACTGCCGAGCAGCTGTGCTTAAGGGGGCGTACCTTTGAGAGGAACGCCTATAGACAGGCAGCCAGAATATACAGCCATTTCTCAGATGTGGACTGTTTTGGTGTTGGCTAACATCCAGCCCACCAACCACGTTTCAGATATTATCATGCCAGTTGCACATCTCATCTATTGCATCCTGACGGGCAGGATGTGGACATTACCAGGGTAATATCTCACAAAATATTCCTGATAGCTTCTTCTGTTGGGCGACGGAGCGCCTAGTTCAGGATCAACTTGGGATTTCTCTCTCTCATCATTGCTTTATGCCAGTTCCGGGGGGGTAGAGGTGTATCCCACCGACACATCAAGACTCTTATGACTAAGGGATACATTGATGCTAACTACATCCCTGAGGAGGAGGAGGAGGATGAGGAGCAGCCACCGGCACCAGAGCAACCACCACTACCACAGCAGCATCAGCACCACCACCAGATACCCCATTCCCTTCGGGCACAGCACATCATTGCCCAGAACGTCACTCTTCACTCTTGCAGCAGTTCACCTTCAGAGTATCACTATCTCACTTGACCGGACCCTTACCCAGGAATGACACCTGCAGAGTTCAGAGATTACTTACAATGGCTTGGGGACAGGCCTATTCCACCGGGAGAGGGAGCAGCTGCAGATGGAGCTGATGCTGATGACATGGAGGATGAGGATGATTGATTTTGGTGTTTGTCTTTTCATTTTCTTTTATTTTCTTTTCTTTTTATTATTCTGGATCTGTACTCTACTAACACTACTGACACATTATTTTTATGCAGTGCAACATTTTCAGGATCATTTTTTTTTCTTTTCTTGTTGTTTAGGATAGTTGATTTTTTTTTTTCAATTTTTAGGATTTTAGGAAATGGGGATTTAAGGAATTAATTTTAAGATCTCAAAGCTAGGCAATCTAACTAACTAAATTAGGAAAGAAATAGGAATTTTGTGATTAATCCATAATCAGTTAGGACTAGGATATTATGCAGGAAAATATATTAGGGTAGTTAATTAATTTCAATAAGTGACTTCATCAAGGAAATTAGCCAAAAGCTGGTGAGTTGTAAGACCAAACACTTGAATTGAGAGTTTTAAAAACCGCTGCTTGTCAACTGCTATTGCTTGAGTTTTGGGATTTTATTCTGCACATGAAAAATATGAAGTGATAAAGGCAAATTTTGTGATTATAATTATTTGCTCAGTGCCAAAAAGCCAACCCATGTCCAATTTTTTCAGTAACCCATTTGAGCTTTATGTTTCTTTTCTTATGCACCCCAGCCAAAATTAATGTCTATATCCTGTCCCTTACACTTGGGATAGAGAGCAAAGGTGCAATCTGATAAAATGGGAGAATTGGTTGGTTACTTGAATGAATGTGAAGAAATGCAAAGAGCGGCCACAAGAAAGCAAAGTGAGTCACTCCCCCAAAGTATGAAAAAGAAAAACAAAAGTGAATAAAAAAGGGGAGTGAATCATCAATCAAAAACAAGGCCAGCTGAATAATGAAAATCAAGAATGCAATGGGAAATTGAGAGAAAGATCAAAGAAAAAAAAAGTTCAAAGTTGCTCTCTATTCCAGTGTTTCTTTGCATATCCAGAAAAACCATGACTTCTTGATAGCCCAGCCTCATTACAACCCAAGAAAGACCTTTTGATCCATGTTGACCATGTGCATGTTTATTAACCAGAAACGACTATCAATTTTAGTTTTTCAACTGCTGTGAAAAATTGAGGGAAACACTTACCCGTGAGCATGAGAGAATTCCTTGATTTATCACTTACTGTGTTTGTTACTGTTTCTGAAAAAGTTTGAATGTGTTTTTATCCTGTTCTGATTAAGTTTTGGAATATCACTTAATTCTGATTTTCAATCTGATATTTGGAAAGTGACAGCTGCCTAGTAAAGAGGTGATGAAATTATTTTCCTACTTAGTGATAATCTTGACAGGGGATTGAATCCATTTGATTGCAAAAGGTTTTATTGCTTGAGGACAAGCAAGAAGCTAAATTGGGGGGAATTTGATAAGTGCTAAATATATGATAAATTCTTATATAATTACAACACTTATCAAGGGTAAAATAGTAAATTTATTCCCCAAATTACCTCTTTTTGGTAATAAATGCATATTTTGTGATTATTTATTCAAATTTGAATTTTATGCTATTTTAATAGAAAATCTGTTGATTTTGTAGATAAAAAGGAAAGTTTTAAATGGAGAAACAAAATAGCATCTATTTGAAGAGAAAATCTGCATGAGATTTCAAATGGCAGTAGATCAAGATAAATCAACATTCATTTAAATAAAGATTCTGAAGATAAAATTCTCAATTTGAATTTGAAGATAAAATCAGCACAAGATCAAGCTAAAAGAGGGTTTTCCACGGATTTCAAACAAGATTCCTTCCAGATTTCTGATGGTTTTCCAACTTCTATTTAAATAACCTTTTGCAAAATCATAGGGAGACAGCGGAGGAGAGCTAGGGCTAGAGAAAGTGTGACAGTTTCTCCTTTTGTAATGACTACCATGAGTCTAACTCTCCGATAGGATTGAATGTAGTTGATTCAATCCCCGATTGTATGTGAATTCTCTTTAATATTTATGAATCCCTATTTTTATGATATCGATGTTTTTATTCTGTGCTTAATGCTTAAATTTCGCCTTTGTGTCGGAGTTATAGGTTGGGGGAGCCTAGGAATAGGAAACTTGAACTCTTATTGGTAAAATACTCATAGTAGTCACTGTGGGAACCAGGGCGAATTGATATCGTAAACAAATCAATCTTAAATCCGGGTAATTTATCCCTGTGGGAACCATAGGGTAGATTATTTCTGAGTATTTCACGATCCGGGGAACCTACATGGAATAACTTTAATTTGTGCCAAGGTATCATAATTACATATTCATAAATATTATTGGGGTCCAATTATGAAAGGGGTGCGATAGACGAAGTTCAATCCTAGTCTAAGTAACCTGCTCAACCTATCTCAATTTATTTTCTGCTTTTATTTACTATTGCAATTCTCATAAATCAACAACCATACTCTCTTACTTGATAGTTGTGACCACTAGTTTTTTAAAAATTGAACCGTTCCCTGTCGATACGATACTCTTACTTACTATTATACTGTTGGACTTTTGGTTCGCTTGCCAGAATTCCAACAAAGCTCAGCTTCATTTTGATCAATGAATTTAAAAGATCCATTATTCTGCACATAATCAAAATTCTTTGCACTGCACATACTATTATTTTACCTTATCTCAAGTCTGAAAATTAATAGAAATGCACTTGCAATTTTAAAGTCTTAACTCAGAACCTTAACGCAAATTCTCAAGTTGAAGAATCTCAGTTAAAAAATCTTAAACTGTTAAATCCTATGAATTCAGGGGGAGTTTAGACTCAGGGGGAGTTAAATCCCTAGGGGTTTTAATGAGATTAAACCATCAAAAGTGTGGAAGCAAAAGCATATCTAAGAGGTTATGTTTTACTAATTGTGTGCTCAAGTGCTTGTAGACATTAGATCCTATGTGCAGGATAATTTTCTAATAAGTCAAAGCAAGTTAAGACGATGAACTAAGCTGGATCCAAAGACAAAAACTTAAGATTCAAAAGGAACAAAGTTGCAATGTGTACAAGAATTATAAGAATTAAGAGATGCAAAATACTCACACACTGACACAACAAAGACAAAAACAATAGAGATTGAGACTTATACACACAAGCAAATCAGACTCAGATGAGCAAGAAAGATTGAGCTCGGAAAGTAAGACTCAGCTTAAGACTCAACTACACAAAAAGACTAAGACTCAGACATGAAAAAAATAAAACTGAGCCATGCAACTAAGACTGAGACTCAGATTCAGACATGAGATCCAGCAGTAAAAAAAGGTCAATGCAAGAAGAAGAGACTATTGAAGAAAATATTGGTGAAAAATCACAAGCTGTAGCTAAAGTCACCAAGAAAAAGGAAAGAAAAGGAAGACTCTGACTGAGATCCATGGTGAAGGATCTCAAGCCGTCGCTGAAGTATGAAGGAAGAAGAAGAAGAAAAAGAAGAAAGAAGAAGAAGAGAAGAAGAAGAAGAAGAAGAAGAAGAAGAAGAAGAAGAAGAAGAAGAAGAAGAAGAAGAAAAAGGACAAGGTAGTTGAGATCTCGATTGCATTGGTTCAAACTAAGCCTCAACCACTGAGATCAGAACAACATTGCCCACTGAGATTCCAACTGAACATCTGTTAGAACCACATGAAACACTAGAAGGGGGTTGAATAGTGTTTTATAATTCTTTTAGCATCATTAAATCTAACATGAATGGTTTCTTCAATAGTTAGCGTTCTAGAGTTGTAAACTCTATATGCCTTAGAGGTTTCTGAATAACCAATGAAGAATCCCTTGTTAGATTTTGAATCAAACTTACCCAGATCATCCTTGGTGTTTAGTATGAAACACTTGTTGAGTCTCAAAAGATTATTAAAAGGCAAATATGTTTTAAGTCACTAACCCCAAGTTTTAATGAGTAACAAATTTGGTCATTATAATCTGATTGATAAATAGAAATAGATTTTACTCAGGCAGTTGTTCCTTGTATTACAGTAATCTACTATCTTGAACCTGCTAAAAGAAATGCAACCTACTGAAGAAAGAACTTGCTGAAAGCGTCTTCCTGTTGAAAGGCTGTTTGAAAGACAAGACTTGCTGAGTATGACGACCTTCCAAATGGATCGGACTCTCTGAAAGATTGGAACCTTCTGAAGTCTGAAATGTCATGCTGCCTTCCCAAGACTTAGTGAGTCAACCTGATTAAAGTATTAAAAGAATCAAGTCTCTGCAAAGCCTTATGGTTAGCCGAACTAGTTGCAAGGTAAACAAAGGCTTTCTGGCACAGTTTCATTTCCTGACACAAAAGAGGAAACCTGCAGCAGAAAAGCAAACAGAGGTCAGAGTTAGAGTCAGCGCTGCTACAACACCTATCCCTACCCTGTCTCTGTGATACGTTATCAGAAGCATGCACCTCAACGGAAGAGAAGTTGTATCACAACGGCTCTAAGAACGTTAATCGTTCTTTCTCAATGGTAACCAATCAATTTTCAATGATCAAATCTCAAGACTTTATAAATAGCTTCATGAAATACTTTGAAGGTGTGGAACCTTTGGTGAACCTTTGGCGAAGCCCTGGTTAAGTCCAGAATGAGAGTCGACCAAGATTTATCAGAATATCTATCAAGCCAACACTCTGCATAAATTTCATTGAAATCCCTTGTACTTAGCTTTTATCCTTTGTATTCTGAGTTTTACTCAGTTATCCTTTGTACAAGAGAACCTGTGTTTAAGTTTCTTAGAAACTCAAACTTATCTTTTATTGTAAACATTGTTAAGTGTCTGAGAGCCTGAAGAGGCTTGGAGAACAAAGAATACTTGATGTTGTTTACCCTGGAGATGTTGTGTTTAAAGAATACTTGTGTTTAGCCTAGAGAGGCTGTGTTCAAAGAATACTTGTGTTTAGCCTAGAGAGGCTGTGTCCAAAGAATACTTGGTGTTTAGCCTGAAGAGGCTGGGTTCAAATAATACTTGTATCTGATCTGGTATAGTGGAAATCCAGTGGAGTGTTTGCCCTGGAACTGGACGTAGCTCACTAAGTTAGTGGGTGAACCAGGATAAATTTTTGTGATCAAGTCCTCTCAACCCTTAACTATTTATATTATGTTTTTATCTAACCAAGGAGGGTTATAGAAAAGTTGTTTTATAAATCCACGCAGTAAACAATCTTTTCTTCACGCGAAAAACGTTTCAAAAGCTTTTTATCCAACCTTCTAAATTGCATCACCAAGTTGCTGAACTTCCAGTTTCGGAAGGTTATTAAAATATTTCCAAATTAGTTTGATTGTTAAAAGGTTTTCAGAAAAATCTGTAAAGAATTATAAAACATTATTCAACCCCCTTCTAGTGTTTCATGTGGTTCTAACAACACTCACAGCCAAAGACGTGAAAATATGAAATGTTGGGTTTTCTTCCTCTCCACAATTCATAGGGAGTCTTATTGAGAATAGGCCTTAACAAAATTCTGTTTTGGATATAGCAAGCTGTGTGAACAGCCTCTGCCCAGAATGACCTTGGAAGATTGCTTGAAATAAGCATGGTTCTTCCCATCTCCTGCATGCTTCTGTTCTTTCTCTCAACAACCCCATTTTGTTGAGGTATTCTTGCCACTGAGAAATTGTGAGAGATCCCATTCTTATCACAGAACATGCTGAAGCTTGAGTTTTCAAACTCACCTCCATGATCACTTCTAATGGAAGATATGCAAAATCCTTTCTCATTTTTCACCCTTTTATAGAATTTGACAAAGTTCTCAAAAGTCTCATCCTTGCTTTTGAGGAATATTACCCATGAGAATCTAGAATAGTCATAACAATGACAAAACCATACTTTTTACTAGTAAGACTTTTTGTTCTTGTAGGACCAAACAAATCAATGTGAAGTAGTTCTAAGGGTCTTGCAGTTGAAACAACATTTATACTTTTGAAAGAATTTCTGGTTTGCTTCCCCTTTAAACAATTTTCACATAAAATATCAAATTTGAAAGAAAGCTTGGGTAATCCTTTTACAAGATCGTGTTTTGTAAGCTTTGAGATCAATCTCAAGCTGGCATGCCCAAGTTTCTGATGCCAAATCTGTTTTTTATCTTTCATAGAAATAAGACAAGTCACATTTTGATAAGCAAGGTCCTCAAGATCAATTTTGTACACATTACTGTGTCTCTTGGCAGTAAAAATGATTTGATCAGAGGAGTCTCTGACTATACAGTCATCCCTTGTGAAGGATACAACAAAACCACTGTCACACAATTGACTTATGCTCAGTAGGTTATGTTGGAGACCTTCAACTAAGAGGACATTGTGGATAACAGATAAAGGAGATATACCTACTGAACCAACTCTAGTGATTTTGCCTTTCTAATCTCCTCCAAAAGTCACCACTTTACCATCCTTTGGTCTAAGGTTTTGGAACAAAGACCTTTATCTTGTCATGTGTCGCGAGCAGCCACTGTCCAGGTACCATTTGTGGCGTCTCCTTTGTCCTGCTAAACAGATCTACAACAAGAACAATTAAGGTTTTAGGTACCCACATCTTTTTGGGTCCTTTCTTGTTAGAAGCAGGTTTGCCTTTCTTTTTGTGTTGGCACTGTGACATGTTGTGTCCAGGCATAGATAAGTGAAAATCATATGATAAATTAGAGCACTTTTTAGTTCACTTATCAAGGATAAAATGGTATTTTTGCCCCAGTTTAATCCCTTTTTATTAAATATTAGATAAATTGTATTTATTAATCTTAGATTTGAATTTGATTCTATTTTGATAGAAATATTGTTGATTTTTGCAGAATATTGCAAGGATTTGATTTGAGGGAAAGATAACATTAAAGGGAGATCTGCAAGATTTGAAGTTTGATTGAAGGCAATTAATGAAGATTGGAAGATTATTTGTGAGCAATAATGAAGATTTGAAGAATATCTGAGAGCTATTAATGAAGATATCTCTGCCAGTCAAACAAGGATTCTGCAGACAACCTTCCCAAATAAATCAAAGATGCTTAATAAATACAAAGATTTCATCAAATAAAGGGAAACAAGGAAAGACAATCAGCCAAAACCAGTCTCGGGGAGAGATCAAATTAAAAAGAGAAAGTTTGGAGCTGCAGGACGCATGTTGCACTTCAACCTGTGCTACAAGCAGGATAAAGCGCAAGCTCTCTGGAACCTGCGCTGCATCCTGCGCAGATCACGCTGATTCTTGCCCTGTTGCCATTTTTAGATAGATTTCTCCCTAATTTTATTTGTCTTTCCTTAGCCTATAAATAGGAACCTCTTGCACCAGATCAAGTGTGCACGATTATTGTAATTCAGTTATATTCCAATGATACTGCACCAGTTCTAATTTTAGAGTAGGAGAGGAGGAGCGCTTCACAAGGATTGAAGATGGTGACAACATCTTCGGTGGTTTGTATGGCTACCTTGTGTAGTTAACTCTCCATTAGGATTGAATGTAATCGATTCCATTCCTAAGTGTATGTTGAACTCTATCTGTTTATTTGCAGTTCCCTAGCTATAATATTGGTAATCTTGTTATGTGCTTAATTCCTAACTTCTGCGCTTGCGCCGGAGTTATAGGCTAGTTTGTAATTAACGTTACGACTAGGATTGAGTTTGGGGGAGCCTAGACATAGGAAACTCAACCTCTGAGTGAATGAGAATACTCGGTTAACCAGTGACTGAAACATGGGTGTTCCTAATGATTGATGGGTAGTGTGAGTATCCTAATGAATGGCATCTAAAGGATAGTCATGGTCTAATGGATCGATAGCAAATGATTAGTTGATTGTCAATCCAGGAAGCGAAACATGGATGTATTCTAATGAGTGATGGGTAGTGACAATACTCTAGCGAAGGTGCGTCCAGAGGAGTTGGCCTCGTTTATCAATTAATTCTTTTACAAACGGGATAAAGAAAGCAAAATAAGTCGAGGTAAGTCTGTCGCTTGGGAGAACCCGCATGGATTACCTTTGAGTGTGAGTGGCGCCTGGTAACTCGGGTCTTAGCAATATAGTTTGTCTACAGTGTTATAGTTCAAAGCCTATAAATAATAGGTAGTCTCGACATACATGAGGGGTGTGATGAGATGAAGTTCAATCCTAATCCAAGTAAAGTGTCTCTAACTCTTCTTTCTAATTTCAATTGATTATTAATTTGCTATTTACGTTTTTCGCACAACAATATTTTCAAAACCCGTTTTTTTTCCCTTGATAATTAGATCACGAGTATACGTGAATGGACCGTTCCCTGTGGATACGATACTTTTCTTACTATTATACTATTGGTTTTTTGGTTCGCTTGCTAGAAACCCATCAGCATACCACAATGAAGGCACCCCTTACATTTCTTAGCCTTATCAGCACCTTTAATTTCAACATCAGGCATGGAGGAAGTTTCTGAATAACCAAGACCACTTTTGTCTTTGGAATTCATTTGAACTCCCAGAAGCCTATTTAGGTTCTTAGTTCCATTTACAAAAGCAGTAAGGTCTTTTGTGAGTTCAGCAACTTGTTTTTTAAGAATCTCATTTTTAGTTTTTAAACTTGTTGAATCACAAGATTCAGAACTAAGGAGTTTTTCCTTGAGTAACAAATTTTAAGTTTCAAGAGCTTCATTTTTTGTTGCAACTTCAGCGAAAGCTCTTGATAACTCTTTGTACTCATGGAAAAGTTCCTTAGAACTTTCCACCAGATCATCATACATATTTTGAAGAGTTTGAGGTATTACCTCTGATTCTGAGTTGTCTGATGATGGAAGGCTAGCCATCAAACAAAGGTTGGCTTCTTCAGCAGCTTCATCATTTTCTTCAGAGGTTGAATCATCAAGATCCTCCCGTATGGCCATGAAGCTTTTCTTCTTTCTTGGAAATTTCTTCTTCTTTGAAGAAAACTTCTTTAATTTTGGGAAATCAGCTTTCATGTGGCCAGGTTGTCTGCATTCATAGCAGATAATTTTGTCAGAAGAGAAAGTCTCTTTACCTGACATACCCATTTTGCTGTCAGATGATGAAGACTTTCTGAATTTGGCTTTCTTCTGAAGCATCCTCTTTATCCTCCTGCTCAGCAGAGCAAGGTCATTATCATCTTCAAAGCCACTTTCTGAGTCTTCAGAATATTCTGAGGACTCTTCCACTTTCAAGGACTTTTGTGCACCAGACCTATCTAGCATTCAGGGCAAGTGACTACTTTTTGGGGGCATCTTCTCCAAGTTCCAACTCATGGACTTTGAGGGATCCCAAAAGTTCCTCCATTCTCAGAGAGTTGAGGTCTTTTTCCTCTTGAATGGCAGTCACTTTGGGCCTCCAAATCTTTGGTAGACGTCTAAGGATTTTTCGGTTGTTATTGTTGAGTCTCAAAAATATCATAAGGAAGATTATGATGATTTAAGACAGCTCAATCCCTAAGTTTTAATGTGTAACAAATTTGGTTAAAAGAATTATCATGGATACATATGTTTTTAATGTTTTATCTATGATTTCAGCAAGCCACTTTAATCTTAATAAAGACTATCTGAAGGTTCAACCTGTCTGAAGTGTTGAAGCCGTCTGAAGGTTCAACCTGTCTGAAGTGTTGAAGCCGTCTGAAGTCGTATTTATGACGTGGCACATCTTGCTGAAGTTGTGAGAAGACTTGTCTGAAGTTCTGAAGAGTCAAATCTCTCTGCTGCACGCAACTTTTCAAGGCTTATTTTGGCAAAGACACAGAGACCTTTCCTGGGTTGTTTGAATTTCATACACCATTTGGGAAATCTCTGCAGCGCAGTTTTTGCAGCAACAGTGTGGCAGCTTTTGTCAGCAGCAACCTTGGACGTTGTCAGAAAAGTTTCAGAACGCACAGAATGCTCAGGAGCATGTCTCACAACGGATTAAAAAGCATTAAATGCTATCTCTAAACGGTGATTTTTCAACGGATTGAAGACTGGGTATAAATACCCTTCATCTGAAGATCATTAAAAACAAGAACAAGAGATTACATTTCAAGAGAAAAAAACGCTGCTAGTTTTACTCTGTAAAACATACTCTGATAAAAATTCTTTGTACATCATTTCATATATTCTGAGTATACCTCAGTTATTTGTACATTGTAACAGTTTAAGCTTCAAACTGGTTTAGTTTTAGAGCTTAAACAATCTTTTCTCTGTAAAACTGTTTTTATGGAGAGGCTTGTTGTCTAAAGAATACTTGTTTGTAAGAGCCTGGAGAGGCTTGACTGAAAAAGAATACTTGGTTGTAGAGCCTGAAGAGGCTTGACTGTAAAAGAATACTTGTAATCTGGTTGAGATTAAGAGAAAATCCAAGTGCTCGTTGGCATTGGGACTGGACGTAGCTCACAGTGGTAGTGAGTGAACCAGGATAAATTCTGTGGCTAAGTTTTCTTACCCTTATCTCTTGTCAAATTCGTTTATTCTAATCAAAGGGTGTTGAAAAACTGTTCTGATAATTTATAAAAGCAAGAAACGTTTTAAAAACATATTTTCAGAACCTGTCTTAAGAAACTTCAGACCCCCCTTAACCTGTCTGAAATTTCATTATAAAAGTGTTTGCGAAAAGCTTTCATAAGTTATTTAAGAAACACTATTCAACCCCCCTTCTAGTGTTTCCCTGTGTTTCTACAGTTGGTACCAGAGCTTAACTCAGGGTTGAGCACCTAACAAGTGTTGAGGTTTAAAGATCCAGATGGAAGCACAACCAAACAGCAGCCACTACATCACAGAAGGAGCCTCTGTGACAAGGCCTCCAGCTTTTAATGGTGTAGACTACCATTACTGGAGAGATCGCATGAAGTTGTTCATTGAAAGCAGCAACATCAGTCTCTGGGATATAGTAACTGAAGGTGACTATATTCCCATGCGTGGTAATGAACCCATTCCTAGGTCTGAATGGTCCATGGAGCAGAGAGCTCAGGTTCAATTAAATGCTAAGGCAAAACTCTACCTGGTATGTTCATTGAACAAAGTAGAGTATGAGAAAGTTCATGGATGCTCCTCTGCCAAGGAAATCTGGGATACATTGGCATCAGCCCATGAGGGAACTGATAATGTCAAACAATCCAAGATAAGCATGCTTGTTCATCAATATGAGATGTTCAAGATGCATGAGTCTGAAACTATTGACCAAATGTTTGGTAGGTTTCAGACAATAACAAATGGACTGAGATCTTTGGGAAGATCTTATGAATCTGGAGATAATAATCGAAAGATTCTGAGAAGCCTTCCCAAGGCTTGGAGACCCAAGGTTACTGCCATTCAAGAGGCTAAAGATTTAAACACCTTGAAAATGGAGGAACTATTGGGCTCTCTCAAAGTCCATGAGTTAGAACTTGGAGAGGATGAATCCAAAACTAAATCTCTGGCATTGAACACCAGGACCAGACAGACTAGGCATGGGAACATAAAAGCCATGCAAGCTGAGGAAACTTCAGAAGCAGATGAAGACTCTGAAGATAGCTCAGAAGAAGATGATGATCTTGCTCTTCTCAGCAGAAAGATCAAGAGGATGCTGCAGAACAGAGGAAAGTTCAGAAAGAACCAATCCTCTACCTCTAAATCAGGTAAATCAGGTAAGGATTTACACAATGACAAAATTATATGTTTTGAGTGTAAACAACCAGGTCACATGAAGGCAGAATGCCCAAGACTAAAGAAGAATAACTTCAAGAAGAAGAAGTTCTTAAAAAAGAAGAAGGGTCTGATGGCAACATGGGAGGATCTTGATGAGTCTACCTCAGAAGAAGAGGAAGACACTTCAGAAGAGGCCAATCTATGTCTTATGGCCAGCCTGCCCTCATCAGACAGCTCAGAATCTGAGGTATTTCCTTTAACCCTTCAAGAGATGTATGATGACCTGAAGGAAAGTTCCAAGGAACTCTTCAAAGAGTATAAGAATCTGTCCAAAGCCCACACAGAAATGTGTAGTAAATATGAGGCTCTTGAGATAGAAAATATTATGCTCAAGGAGAAGATCCTTGTATCTGAAAACAGTAGTTCACAAACTGTGTCTGAAGAAAATCAAAAACTTCAGAAACAGGTTGAGGAACTAACAAGAGACTTAGCCAAATTTGTCAAAGGAACAAAAAATCTTAATATAATGCTTGGAAATCAAAGGCATTCCCTTGACAAAAGTGGTTTAGGCTTTTGTGATCACAACATCTCTGAACCTCCTACTGTCTTAAATTTTACTAAAGGCAAAAAGAAGGTTATTGGGTGTTCTCACTGTGGCAAGCCTGGACACAATGTGGCTCAGTGCAAACACAAGAGAAAAGCAAGGCCCAAAGCTAACAAGAAAGGACCCAAAAGAATATGGGTACCTAAAAACTTGATCATTCCTGTTGCAGATGTGTTTAACAGGACAAAGGAAACCCCACAAATGGTACCTGGACAGTGGATGCTCGCGACACATGACAGGAGAAAGGTCTTTGTTCCAAAACCTTAGGCCCAGAGCAGGAGGTGTGGTCACCTTTGGTGGAAACCAGCAAGGGAAGATCACAGGAATAGGGACTGTAGGTATGTCTCCTCTCTCCCTCATTAAGAATGTTCTTCTGGTAGAGGGACTGCAACACAATTTACTGAGCATAAGTCAATTATGTGACAGTGGATATGTGGTCTCCTTTACTAAAGAAGGATGCATAGTCAAAGACTCTCTTGATCAAATCCTTTTTACTGCTAAAAGACACAGTAATGTGTACAAAATTGATCTAGAGGAGCTAGCAAGTCAAAATGTAAAATGTTTTATCTCTGTTGAAGATGAAAAACAGATTTGGCATCAAAGACTTGGGCATGCCAGCTTGAGATTAATCTCAAAGTTAGCAAAACACAACCTTGTTAAAGGACTGCCTAAGCTTTCTTACAAATCTGACATTTTATGTGAAAGCTGTCTGAAAGGGAAACAAACAAGACACTCTTTTCAGAGTAAGAATGTTGTTTCCACTAGCAGACCTTTAGAACTGTTACATATTGACTTGTTTGGTCCTATTAGAACAGAAAGCATTAGTGGTAAGAAATATGGTTTGGTCATTGTTGATGACTATTCTAGATTTACATGGGTGTTATTCCTAAGAAGCAAGGATGAGACTTTCAGGAATTTCACAATATTCTGCAAGAAGGTACAGAATGAAAAAGGATTCTGTATATCTGTCATCAGAAGTGATCATGGTGGAGAGTTTGAGAATGCAAACTTCCAACTGTTCTGTGATGAGAATGGGATCTCACACAATTTCTCTGTGGCTAGAACACCTCAGCAAAATGGGGTTGTTGAGAGAAAGAACAGAAGCTTGCAAGAAATGGGAAGAACCATGCTCAACTCTTGCAACCTACCAAGATCCTTCTGGGCAGAAGCTATTAATACAGCTTGCTACCTTCAGAACAGAATATTGGTAAGACCAATTCTGAAAAAGACTCCTTATGAATTGTGGAAAGGAAGAAAACCCAACATATCATATTTTCATCCTTTTGGATGTGAGTGTTTTATACTCAACACTAAGGATGATCTTGGTAAATTTGATGCAAAGTCTGATAAAGGATTTTTCATAGGATATTCTGAAACATCTAAAGCCTATAGAGTATTCAACTCTAGAACTTTAATTGTGGAAGAATCAATTCATGTAAAATTCAATGACAAGAAAGAGACTGATAGGGAACTATCAGATCTAGAAGATGATTTTGCAGGTATGGAGCTGAATGATCATAACAGCTTGAAGGATGAACAGGTGTCTGAAGCACCATCTGTCACTGAACCTCTTCAGACAAATGTTGAGTCTCAGACAGATCAGACAGTATCTCAGAAAACTAACTGGAGATACAAGTCACATCATCCTAAGGAAAATCATTGGCAGCACTTCAGAAGGAGTTAAGACAAGATCAAAATTCAAGAATCTGAATTTTCTTGCTCTCCTGTCTGAAATTGAGCCAAAGAACATTGATGAAGCTCTGCATGATGAAGGGTGGATCCTAGCCATGCAAGAAGAGCTAAATCAGTTTGCTAGAAGTGATGTATGGACTCTTGTTCCTAAACCCCATGGGAAAACTATTATTGGAACCAAATGGGTGTTCAGAAACAAGTTGTCTGAAGAAGGTAAAGTGGTCAGAAACAAGGCAAGATTGGTGGCTCAAGGATACAATCAACAAGAAGGTATTGACTTCACTGAAACCTTTGCTCCAGTTGCCAGGTTAGAAGCAATTAGAATTCTTCTATCTTATGCTGTAAATAATGGCATCAAACTATATCAAATGGACGTTAAAAGTGCCTTCCTCAATGGGTTCATTGAAGAAGAAGTTTTTGTTAGACAACCCCCTGGTTTTGAAGATACTGCTTTTCCTGATTATGTTTTCAAACTGAAAAAGGCTCTTTATGGTCTGAAACAAGCTCCCAGAGCATGGTATGACAGACTGAGCAGCTTTCTTATCAAAAATGGTTTTGAAAGAGGAAAAGTAGACACAACCCTTTTCAGAAAACAGTCTAACAAAGACTTTATACTTGTTCAGATATATGTTGATGATATTATTTTTGGTTCAACTGATTCTTCCCTATGTAAGGAGTTTTCTGAGTTGATGCAATCAGAGTTTGAAATGAGTTTAATGGGAGAATTAAAATTTTTCTTAGGGCTTCAGATTAAGCAAGATTCTGATTGTATATGGATCCACCAGGAAAAGTATACAAAAGAAATGCTTAAGAAGTTCAACATGAGTGATTGCAAACCCATGTCAACTCCTATGCATCCCTCTGCATCTTTGAGCAAAGATGAAAAGGAAGAACCAGTGAATCAAACTTTATACAGAGGAATGATTGGCTCTCTGTTGTATCTAACTGCAAGCAGACCTGACATAATGTTCAGTGTTTGTCTCTGTGCTAGATTTCAATCAGATCCAAGAATTACTCATTACAAAGCTGTAAAGAGAATTTTTAGGTATCTGAAAGATACTACTAATCTTGGTCTGTGCTATAAGAAGAGCAAAGATTGCAGGTTAATAGGATATTGTGATGCTGACTTTGCTGGAGATAGAATGGAAAGAAAGAGCACCAGTGGAGGATGTCATTTCTTTGGAAATAACATGATCAGCTGGTCAAGCAAAAGGCAAAGCACCATTGCTTTATCAACAGCAGAAGCAGAATACATCTCAGCAGCCAGTTGTTGTTCACAACTGCTATGGGTGAAGTATCAGCTTGAGGATTTTAACATTCCTATCTCTGCTATACCTGTTCTTTGTGATAATACAAGTGCTATTAATCTGTCCAAGAACCCCATCCAACATTCTAGGGCAAAGCATATAGAAATCAAGCATCATTTCATTAGAGACTATGTTCAGAAAGGTGTTTTTGATATTCAGTTCATTGACACAGAGCATCAATGGGCTGACATATTCACAAAACCCCTAGCTGAAGATAGATTTAAGTTCATACGCAATAATCTGAACATACATGCATTTTCTAAATGATTGTCTGAAATATGTGTTGTCTGATATATTAAGTGTGTCTGAACTTATAGCTTGTCTGAACTTTGTGGGTGTCTGAAATTCTCATATGTCTGAAATAACTGCTGACGTGGCTATCTGAGACGGTTGATTTCCATTATTTTAAAGTTTTGTCTCTTCCACTTCGCACGTTACCCGAAGTCTGCGCAGCCGGTACAGAGAATCATTGCATCGTGGGTCTATAAATACAGCAGTAAGTGTGTCGAGGAAGTTTTTACAGCTCTCACACTATCTCTCTCTTCTCAACAGTCAAGAAAGTTTTCTCTCTCTCTCGAAGCTTTTTCTCTGCAACAACAATGGCACCTAAGGCATCTTCTGCAAGAAATGTGGTCAGAACCAAGGGTGTTAACCTAGAGGAGCTTCAAGACCTTGGTATGGACTTGGTTGGTGAGTTTGATGGAGCAGGATGGACTCCATTCTTTGAGAACATCTACACTGCTGGCATGAACAAAGTGTGGTGGAGTTCTGGACTTATGCTAGAGGTATTCCCAACTCTAAGGGAGTATATACCAGCATCAAGTCTACTGTGCTTGGTATCCCTGTGTTCGTTGATGAAGGGATTCTTTCCACCATTCTGGGTGTGAAAGCTGAAGGTGTTACCTTCACTCCAGGCTGGGAGGTGAAGAAAGGTGGGCACAAGGAGTTCACCAAGTTGTGTATGGAACAGAAGAACCAGAGAGCATGAATGCAAAATACATGCTGGAGAAAGTCAGGGTTCTTCATGCTATCTTGGGGAACACCATAATCCCTAAGAGTGGAAGCAGGGATCATGTTTCAGAACTGGAGAGGTTCTGTCTGATAAACCTGATCAAGAAAAAGAAGATGAATCTTCCCAGCATCCTTCTGTTTCACATGCAAAAGAAGATCAGAGATTCTGCATCCAGTCTTCCCCACAACACTCTCATCACAAGAATCCTTCTGCACTTCAAGGTTCCCATAGAAAGGTGTTTGATCACAAAGGCCCAGTTTTCTTTGGAGAGAACAACCTGAAGAGCATGCAGATAAAGCTGACTCCAAGGCCTCCATCTCCCTCTCTGAAGGAGAGCATTCTGTCTGAGAAAGCTGCAAGGAGGAGAACAACCTTAGAAGTCCTTGAGGATGAGCTTCAGGGAGATATAAGGAAGAAGGAGTTCAAGCCTTCCAAGCCTTCCCCCCAGCAGAAGAGAAAGAAACTCCCTGTGAGGAGCTCAGCAAAAGTTTCTCTGGAAGCTTTACAGACTCAGGGATCTGAACCTGTTCAGAAGGCTCTGACAAAGTCGTCTGAAATTGTGGGTCAGACATCTGAAGCTGTTAAGCCTCTGTCTCCTAAGCCTACTTCTGAACCAGAAGGAAAGCTCAAGAGATGGCTGAGATTGCTGACTCTGAGGCAGTACCAGCAGACCCTTAGCTGCATCCATCAGATCCTGAACTGATTCAGGTAGCAGCTCTTGCTACTGCATTAGAGCAAGAAGAGTTGGAGAAGAAGGCAGAACAAGAAAAATCTGACTATGCTATAGTTGTGGCCTCTCAGCTTGCTATTGCTGAAGATGATAGGCTAGCTACTATAGCCCAAGCATAAGAAAAGGAAAAGATCAAGTGCTCAGCAAAGGAAGAGTGCAAGGACAAAGCTGTTTCAGACAGCCCCTGCACCACCTGCCAGAGTAACAAGGAGCACTGCCAGCCAGCTTGAGGAAATGGATGAAGCTGGTAAGTACCAAAATTTTTAAAGCAAACCTCTTTTTCAAGAGGAGAAGAGAAGAAAAAAAAGGAAGTGTCAAAGAAAAGGAATCTGAAGTTGTGAAGCCTTGATAGTCGGATAGTTGTAGGATCTAGAATTGAGCAAAAACCAACTGATTAGAATCAATTAAAGGCACTAAAAAATTGCGAATTAGGTGGCAGGGCAGCAGCTATAATTGCGCAAGAAAATGCAAGAAAATGAGAGAAAATGAAAGAAAAGTGGAGAGGGAAGAAATGGGAAGGACGCCACTGGCAAGAGTCCCTACTTGCAGCAGATAAGTCCAATGCCCTGCGCCCTAATTCAGGAGAATTAGATAAGTCTCAGTATGGTTTGAGCAACAACCACCAAGCCTCACTCAACTCACAAAGGGAGGAGAAAATTTGGCATAATGCCTTTACTTCAAAATTCAATGTGTTTTACAAGAGGAGAGGACTCCTATTTATAGGAAAAGAGGGGGAGAGGGGCGGATTTTTAGGGGCATCAAAAAGAAAGAAAATAAAAGGTGAGTGAAAACACTCCTAAGTGGGTTTTGAACCCATGACCCCCAAGGTTTATGGCTAAGCTAAGTCTTAAGCCAATAAACCTCTCAAAATGGCGCCCACTCATGTAGGAAATACAAGATGAGTCAAATTTCTATCCTAGTGGGAATAGAACCCATGACCTCCTAAGCCTTATAGCAAGGCAACCTACTAACCAATAAACCCACTAAAATACGCCCAAGTAGGAGGAATTAAAAGAAAATTAGAATTAATAAAAAGAAAATATAAGAGAGTCCTAATTAAGGGGTGTCCATAGGACAAGGGTCCTATCCAGGGTCAAGGTGTCCTTCTGTAGGGTATGACCTTTATTTTGTAGGGTAGTGACCCTTTATTTGTAGGACACTAATTTCTCCAACTCTTCCTTGCTTGAAGCTCATGCTTGAAGTTGGTGCATATCCTCCAATGTAGGTCTTGCAGGTCCAAGCTTCTAGCAGTGTGCCATCATTCCCTCCCCCTTGAAAGGATTTGTCCTCAAATCTGAAAATTCAGAAATAAGGCATAAGAATAATGAACTGGGCAGAAGAAGGAGATGGATGACAAATTCAGGAAGTAAGAAGGTACTTCCCTTAGTCTTTGGAGAGTAGAGTCAGAGATCCACAAGTTGAACATCTTCCTTGAGCCTAGACAACAAGAAGAAGACCCATAAGTTTTATATTCCCAAGCAAGCAAAGTGAAGGCTCATAACAGAAATACTTGGGAATCATAAAGATTAGCAAAAGAAAATCATATGAGATGAACAAGAGGTGTTTGAGATAAGAGTTAAAAAACTCCCTACATGAAGATGAACCATCTTGTCCATGTACGCTGTGGATTTAGATCCTGGGTCAAAGACTAATCTTTTGAAGCCCTCCCTTGGAAGTAAGATAAGTAAGTGGTCATGGAGAAGGCTTAGGAAATAAACTCCACACAAGTACAAAATATGTTTTCAATGTGCGATATTCATCAAAATATTCTACACTGTGTTCCCAAATAAATGCACAAGTGAAACTATGTGGCATAAATGTCTTAATATTTTTCAATAACATCCCAACATTTTTATTGAACATAACACATGCATCTTGAGTATGATTGTCAAAAGGGTAGTGTATATGTTCATGCCATGAGGTATTCATGCAAGTTTGTTCACCAGGCATATCCATTCTAATGCACTCACCCAAGTAATATGACACCTTTCGCATATTATCATATGTATTCATGTAAGATGAAACATTAAAAGAATCACTTTGAGCAAGCACACTATGAAGCATATCATCATGTAAGGTGGATGTCAAACAAGTTTTCTCATATGTGATAGCTTCATCCAAATTTTTATCCTTTTTACAAACTAGTTCAAGAGCATAATACACATCTTTATATGAAACAATTATTTGAGGCCCAAAATGTGTATTCAACTTATAAATACAAACCAAAGGTGCTTGCTTATTCAATCCAACTTTGTTATCATTCCTATCATGCAATCTAATTTGATCAAGGAATTGACTAAACATGCATCTCTAGTAAGTTTCATGGTACTCTTAAACTTAGTTGCCTTTTCTAAACATGCAATAGATTTCAAAGCATCATCAACATTGTTTATTTCTTTCAAACAGTAATGCTTTGAGGCATATAACTGTGCATAGAAGAAGGCATTTCATGCATAAAGAAAGTTAGTTTAGGAAACTCCCTTTCAACTGCTTGAGTTGTCCTTTTTGCAATACTAGGAATGTTTGCCATCAACCTATTCATGCTTTCACTAGAAGAGTTAGCATTCAAATGATCACAAGATAAACATGCTTTCTCTTTTTGCATTCTTAATTCTTTCTCTCACTTTCTCTTTTAAGTGTCTCTTCTTTCTCTTTTTCTAATTGGTTCTCTTTTTTCCTCTATTCCTCTTTTTTCTATTAACCTCTTCAGTGTGGTTTGATCTTCTTTATTTCACTAGAGGTCATAGGCATTAAGGTGAATTTAACCCCTTGGTGGCGGAACCTATAGGTGTTGGAATACCCATCATGCTTCACCCTTCTCTCATATTTCCATGGTCTTCCTAAAAGGATATGAGAGGCTTCTAAGGGTTGACATCAAAGGTCATTTCATCTGGTAATCCCCAACTTTGAACCTTAAGCTTACTTGCCTATCCACCATAAATTCTTCCTCATCACTCACCCATTGAAGTGTATAAGGTTCTGGATGTGGGGTAGTAGGCAAGTTTAGCTTGTTAACTAACCTAAGGCTAGCTAAGTTGCTACTACTTCTCCTCCATCTATGATCACTAAACATACCTTATCTTCAATTGGCACCTATGTGGAATAGGTTCTCTCTTTGGCTCTCTTCTTCATACTTTCTTTCTTCATCATATTTTCTAAACTTTCTTTCTTCTCATACCTCCTCCTATCATGGTTAGAGTTAACATAACTCCTTTCCTTCTTCTTACTATCTTCAAAATGATATCTACTTATTTCTCTTTCCTTCCTTTCTTTTTTATACCTTTCATCATGAGAAGAGTGTCTTCTCACTTCCTTTTTCTTCTAAATTCTCTCCTATCTTCATCTAGCTCCTTTCTCCACATTCTATATGACATCTTAAATTGATTTTATTTGAAAGCTTTTTGAAGGACCTCACCACTCACTAAGTGTTTACACTCAATGAAATGTAATAACTCGTGTATGTCACTCTTTTTTGGCTTTTTATCTAATGAGACTCTCTTGCCTTTTCTACTCGGTTGGAGGTTGATTAGAAGTTGCAAAGACCAACGTGAGTCTAAGTCTTAACCTTACCCAAATAGAACGCACTAACAAAGAAAATACCTACTGGAAGAAGATTGGAAAAATCCTAAGACAAAACAAAGAATTGATATGACAAACAAGAAAAGCTGGCACTCAAACAAGCTTATACACAAGAGCAGACAGCAAACAAGACAAGACAGAAGAAATTGCAACGAGAATTGTTTTTGTTGATTTTTGAAAAAGAGTTGCCAAAATTGTCATTTTTAAGAAAACAGCAAATACAACTCAATTACGGTATACAGGGAAATGAAACAGAAAATTACAGTAAAACTGTCACTGTATTGTTGGGATACTTCTTGTTTTTGTTTTTCTATTTTTTTTGAATTTTTACTCTTTTTGGGTGTCTTTTGACTTTTTTTTTCCTTGTTGTTGACTTTTGCACCCTTTTTGCTTTTTACACCTCTTTTTCTATTTTGGCACGTACGTACTTTTTGTATTTTTCTTGCCTTTTCTTTTCTTTTTTTTTTTTGTCTTTTTCCCCAACAGAAAATTACAGAAATTTGTACACAATGAAAAGAAAATTAACTGTACCTACTGTAATTTTTTGGAATTTTCTGACAGTAAACTGGTCCAAGTGGCCTAGAAAAGCAAAAATAATGAATAAACTGATTTCTAAAAACTGTAAAAACGTAATGGCAACTTGATTTCAAAATGGCCAAAAAATTGCTTAGCACCTCCTTGTTGATTATACAAAACCGGTATGGTCACAGAAACCGCTTGGTTCAATTTTAAGATTGGAATTAAAATTTGAAGGAAAATCAACAATTAGAATTTGTTGATCTTCTTCCAATACTATGAACCAAAAAAGATCCTATAGGTGAGCGTTTTGCACAATCAAACAGGGAAAGTCCAAGGTAAGATAGCAGTCAATCTAAATTTGCAATCAGAATGCCAATCAAACAGACATAACAAGAGTAGGAAATTGAACAACACAAGAGCCCAAAAATGCACATAAAATGGCAAAAATAAGAAGGAAAAATTGCGCAAAATAAATGGCAAGAAATTAAAGGGGGAAAATGAAATTAAAAGGATGGGGAGGACATAAATGTAAATGGCAGAAAGTAGAAGGGGATGGCAAAAGTAAAAGGATGGGGAGAGCAGAAATGTAAAGGGAAGCGGAAATTAAAAGGATGGGGAGACTGAAATAAAATGACTGAAAGTAACGGGGAAGCGGAAATTAAAAGGATGGGAGAGCAGAAATGTAAATGGCAGAAAGTAAAGGGGAGAGCAGAAATTAAAAGGATGGGGAGAAGCGGAAATTAAATGGCGGAAAATTAAAGGCGGAAAGTAAAGAGATGAATATGGGGATGAACAATTAATGGTGAGGGAGAAATGTAGGTGAACGATCTTTGGAAAATGAAAACAACAATGCCTCCTCTTACCACACTTCACCACAAACAAGCAGTTATATCAAGCAATTTGCAAGAATTACTCAAGAACAAGTATGAGCAATTAAAGAGGCATTTAAATAAACACCTAGGGGGTGGGAATTAGCGGCCCAAAACAGCCCCCAACTAGCAAGAAATCAAGCAATTCAATCAAGACAGACAAGTGCTGATAGCAGCAGAAAGGCACCTCAGGCCCGGGAACGGTCCAAGTCCAAATTACAATTCAAAAGAGGGATGGAATTACACTAAAATGATGAAAATTCTGCACAAAATAGGTGCAGTTTTGCGCGCCAAACAGCCCCAATTTGCTCCAAATTTGCTCAAATTCAACAAGCTCTGATGACCAATTGATAGCCGGATAGTTGTAGGATCTAGAATTGAGCAAACCAACCGATTAGAATCAATTAAGGTATTAAAATTGCGAATTATAGGTGCAGGCAGCAGCTATAATTGCGCAAGAAAATGCAAGAAATGAAAGAAAAAGTGGAGAGGAAGGAATGGGAAGGACGCCACTGAAGCAAGAGTCCACTTGCTGCAGATAAGTCCAATGCCAGACGCCACTAATTCAGGGAATTAGATAAGTCTCAGTATGGTTTGAGCAATAACCACCAAGCCTCACTCACTCACAAAGGGAGGAGAAAATTTGGCATAATGCCTTTATTTCAAAATTCAATGTGTTTTACAAGAGGAGAGGACTCCTATTTATAGGAAAAGAGGGGGAGAGGGGCGGATTTTTAGGGGCATCAAAAAGAAAGAAAATAAAAGGTGAGTGAAAACACTCCTAAGTGGGTTTTTGAACCCATGACCCCCAAGGTTTATGGCTAAGCTAAGTCTTAAGCCAATAAACCTCTCAAAATGGCGCCCACTCATGTAGGAAAATACAAGATGAGTCAATTTCTATCCTATGTGGGAATAGATCCCATGACCTCCTAAGCCTTATAGCAAGGCAACCTACTAACCATAAACCCACTAAAAATAGCGCCCAAGTAGGAGGAATTAAAAGAAAATTACAATTAATAAAAAGAATAAAGAGAGTCCTAATTAAGGGTGGTCCATAGGACAAGGTCCTATCCAGGGTCAAGGTGTCCTTCTGTAGGGTAGTGACCTTTATTTTGTAGGGTAGTGACCCTTTATTTGTAGGACACTATTTCTCCAACTCTTCCTTGCTTGAAGCTCAGGCTTGAATTGGTGCATATCCTCCAATGTAGGTCTTGCAGGTCCAAGCTTCTAGTAGTGTGCCATCAAGCCTCCTGTAAAAGGCTCAAGGTAAGGTTTGACAATGTTACACATCTCCACCATCCGCACCTGAGAAGAAGAGGGAGAAGAAGAAGAAGAGAAGGTTGTAACTGAACCTGATTCAGAGACTCAAGAAGAAGAATCTGCCTCATCACCATCATCATCCCCATCATCTTCAGAAGCTACACAGTCTGAAGATTTCTTAGAAGATCAACATGAAGAAGGCCATTCACAAGTCTGGAAGGGAGGTATGTTGCCTGAGCAGCTGAGGCTAGGTCCTAAAAGTAGGGATTTCTTCACAGAGCCTACTTTTGACCCCTATGCATGGCCCCTTACTGATTGGCATTTTAGGTTAGCCTCTGAAGTTCCACACATCAGGTATGAAGGCCTGTTTACTGAAGGGTCAGGGTTCCCAAATTCCCTAATCTATTTGAAGAGCTTCAGTACTTCAGAGATGAGCCCCCTATCTCTCTACATCAGGTCTTATCAAGCAAATGCAGCTGAAGTAAGAGCAAAGTACAAAGGAAGTTCAGATGAGGCATATTATGGTCAGCTGGAGAAGCTCAGAAAGGGTAAAGGCCCTGCTCATAAAGTGGGCTCCTCTTAACCCTTTTTCTCTGCTACTCTTGAAGCTGTCCAATGAGGATTGGAGCTTTGCTAGGCAACTATCAACAGAGGTTGAGCTGTTGAAAGGGACTATCTGAAGCTGGTAGCATGAGAGGGTATAGGCCCCCCAAGGGCATTTTCCATCAGGCCATCCACAGAGATCTTAGTGTAACCTGATAGAATCATTCCCAGGTATCCCCTGAAGGAAGGCCCTGAAGATAAGTTTAAGGAGCTCAAGACTTGTCCTAATTATCTGCAGATGTATGAGTTCTTGTCTGAAGCTGCCTGGAATAAGAAGTTCCCTGTAATGATCAAGAAACAAGGTGGAGGCTTAGATCATTCTTCCAGGGATTGGATGTGGTCATCCTACTGGAATATCAGAGAAGGTGTTGGATCTTCTTCTGGTACTTCAGGACAGGATGAAGACTCCATGACATATCCTGGTGCCTCTACTCTTGTAGATTATCAGTATGTCAGAGGCAGATTCCCTATGGCTTCTTTCATAGAGGATTGGCCTGTCATGATTCCAATTCATAAGTTCCACTTTGCTGTCAGCCATCCTGAAGACTATCATCTGCCACAGGGTTCAGGGTTTTCAGATTCTCTCATGAGAGCATCAAGATTGTGCTATTTGAGGTTGAGAAGGACCCTGAAGAAGAGAACAGAAGATTGAAACTGCAAGTCAAGAGGTTAGAGAAGAAGATTTTGATCTGGTTGCTAAACAGGATCAGATTCTCCAAGAACAGTTTGCATCAGAACTGGACAAGAAAACTGAAGGCTACTATTATCTCTCAGATTGACGGCTAAAGAAGAGATTTCTGCTTTACTGATAGCAGCCTTGCTGAAGAAGAATAATGGATAGTCTATGATGTGTAGCCAGTGAGATGTTATTCAGTTTTGTGTTAATTTCAGATTCTATATGTTTTTGTTTGTCTGAACATTACTTTTATACAATCAGCTGTTGGTATCATTGTTTTTATAAGCTCTGATTGCTTTGATTATATTGTTTGATCTGATTGCTATTCTTGATCTTGATTTGTCATTATTGGTCTGAAGTTCCCTTTTGATTGATGACAAAAGGGGAGTATTAAAAATCTAACAAATCTGAATCTGAAGTGGTTACAGGTATCAGGGGGAGTATTTGAGAAATATCAGAAACTGTTAGACCCGAGAATATTTATCTGAGGGGGAGTTATACTTATATTACACTTATGATAATTTAAAACTCCTTTCAGATTTATTTATTTTAAGCAAATTTGTTATCATTAAAAGGGGGAGAATGTTGAGTCTCAAAAAATTATAAGGAAGATTATGATGATTTAAGACAGCTCAATCCCTAAGTTTAATGTGTAAAAAATTGGTTAAAGAATTACATGGATACATATGTTTTTAATGTTTTATCTATGATTTCAGCAAGCCACTTTAATCTTAATAAGACTGTCTGAAGGTTCAACCTGTCTGAAGTGTTGAAGCCGTCTGAAGTCGTATTTTATGACGTGGCACATCTTGCTGAAGTTGTGAGAAGACTTGTCTGAAGTTCTGAAGAGTCAATCTCTCTCTGCTGCACGCAACTTTTCAAGGCAATTTTGGCAAAGACACCGAGACCTTTCTTGGGTTGTTTGAATTTCATACACCATTTGGGAAATCTCTGCAGCGCAGTTTTGCAGCAATAACTGTGGCAGCTTTTGTCAGCAGCAACCTTGGCGTTGTCAGAAAGTTTCAGAACGCACAGAAGCTCAAGAGCATGTCTCACAACGAATTAAAAAGGATTAAATGCTATCTCTAAACGGGTGATTTTTTCAACGGATTGAAGACTGGGTATAAACCCTTCATCTGAAGATCATTATCAACAACAACGAAAAGAGAATAAGAGATTACATTTCAAGAAACAAAACGCTGCTAGTTTTACTCGTAAAACTTACTCTGATAAAAATTCTTTGTACAATTCATTTCATATATTTTGGTATACCTCGTTATTTGTACATTGTAATAGTTTAAGCTTCAAACTGGTTAGTTTTAGAGCTTAAACAATTTTACTCTGTAAAACTGTTTTTTGAGCCTGGAGAGGCTTGTGTCTAAAGAATACTTGTTTGTAAGAGCCTGGAGGTTGTTGTCTAAAGAATACTTGTTTGTAAGCCTGCAGAGGCTTGACTTAAAAGAATACTTGTTGTAGATCCTGAAGAGGCTTTACTGTAAATAATACTTGTAATCTGGTTGAGATTAAGAGAAAATCCAAGTGCTCGTTGACATTGGGCTGGACGTAGCTCATAGTGGTAGTGAGTGAACCAGATAAATTCTGTGCTAAGTTTTTCGTACCCTTATCTCTTGTCAAATTCATTTATTCTAATCAAAGGGTTGTTGAAAAAACTGTTCTGATAATTATAAAAGCAAGAAACGTTTTAAAACATATTTTTCAGAACCTGTCTTAAGAACTTCAGACAGCCCCTTTAACATGTCTGAAATTTCATTATAAAAGCTGTTTGAGAAAAGCTTTCATAATTATTAAAGAAACACTATTCAACCCCCCTTCTAGTGTTTCCCTGTGTTTCTACAGTTATCGCCTGAACCATAGGTCTTTCCCAAAGATTTGAGTCCATTGGTGATGGTTTGAAATCTTCCGAACATCTGATCAATGGATTCAGATTCATGCTTGAACATTTCATGATGCCCCAGCATGTTGATTTTAGATTGCTTCACATTTGTCAGCTCCTCATGAAGCCACAGCTAGAGTATCCCAGATTTCTTTGGCAAAAGAGCGACCTGCACCTTCTCATACTCTGATTTTACTCAATGAACAAATCAGGTAGAGTTTCGCATTGGCATTAAGTTTCAACCACAGGAAACACTAGAAGGGAGGTGATAGTGTTTTAAAACTTTATGCTACATTTCTAAAATTCTTTCCTTTTCATAAACATCTTGAAATTTAATTAACCTATGCAGGTTATTATGAAAAACTCTTTGCCAATAGTGAATAATATCAGACTTAAGCGTGGGCTTATCGAAAGAGAGTTTTTCAGAGACTTGCTGAACTTGATAAATGTTAATGTGCTTGCTGAAATCACTTCAGAAGGTTAATGAAAACTTCTAGAAACTTGTTAAAAACTAATTTTGATAAATAATAATAACTTCAAATAGACAACATGTTGTTCCAAAAAAAGTTTTACACTAATTATTAAATGTTTCAGTAACTTGCTGAAAAGATTTGTTAAAGAACTTGCTGAACCCACTTCAGAAGGTTCAGTATATTCTTTTCAAAACGATTTGGTCAAGAATGGAGTTTTACTATGTTGATTGTGACTTCACTTTCAGACCCTTCCCTTGTTATAAATAATCAGTAATAACGAGTGTAAAAGGTTAAGGGTAGAGAGAATAGCTTCGGAAAATATTCAGACGATGAGTTTCAGTCTGAGTTTTGATTACCATCTGAACTGGGTTCAAACTCAAGGTAGTTTGAAAACGAGTTTAATTCAGAAGTAAATTCTCACTTAAACTTTTAAATCCTTTTGTTAGATGAAACTAAATTCAAATAGTTTAAGGGATAGAGAAGATTCAGCCAAGAATTTATCCTGTTTACCCCTAACCCAGTGAGCTACATGCAGTCCCGGGCAAACCACCACTGGATTTTCCACTATCTGATCACAGATACAAGTATCTTTTATCATCAAGCCTCTTCAGGCTCTCAACCAAGTATTCATTTTTAACCAAGCCTCTCCAGCTTAAACGGGTATTCTTCTTTCTTTCTTCCTCCAAGCCTCTCCAGGCTCTCTAGAGTATTCTTTCTTCCCTCAGCCTCTCCAGGCTCTCCAGAGTATTCTTTTTTTCCTCCAGCCTCTCCAGGCTCTCCAGAGTATTCTTTCTTCCTCTAAGACTCTCCAAGCTCTCTGACACATATTGTGTTTACAAAATGGATTGGTTTAAGTTTTAGAGAAACTTAAACTTCAGTTTTCTTGTACATAGGAATTACTGAGTACAAACTCAGAATACAAAGATAAAGCTTCTAAGTACAAGGTATAACAGAGAGACAAGTATTTAATTTTCTAACTCTAATTTATCTCTGTAGGATAATAAGGTTAGCTGATATGATTTTATTGAGCTTGGCCATTCTTCTGTGGGCTTTTAAATTGCCATGGTTCAAAGAATAGATTTGAGAGTTCATGGCAGCCCATTTTGGCCAGTTCCCAGTGAATGAATCTTTAGGAATTTGGTCGATCCATCAGCATCTTCTAAGGCTTTTCTTGAAGCTACTTATTATGTTATCGGAAATATAGTCGTTTGAAGACTGCTTGATTTTACCGTTGAGAAGAAATGATTAAGCTCATAGAGCCGTTGTGAAAAACTTCTCATTTGGTACTTCTTTCTTAAGCCAAATTAGGTGGGCAGATGACTTGGTTCTGACACACTGTAGATAAGCTCTTAATCATGAGAGATTTTCTTCCTCTTCAGCAAGTGATATTCTCTCTCTTCAGCAAGTCTTCAGAAGGTTGTATGACGTGTCTGGCTTCTTCTTCTTTAGAGAGTTTTGAAATGTCACGTCATCACATTCAGAAAATATGTTTTCAGCAGGTTCAACTTTAGTACACACATACTTTCAGCAGGTTGCATTACTTCAGGCTTGATGTAGCTTTTATCTTGGAGACGCTTTCAGCGAGTTCCTTCCTTCAGCGAGTTCTTTCTTCTTTGCTTCGGATGGTTGCTTCTTTCTTCTTCATTCTTCATGAGCATGTAGTTTATCTTCATTTCAGCTTTGCCCAGATGTACTCTTTCTTTTCTTCAGATAATTGTCGTGATGTTCTTCTTCATATAGCTTGACTTCTTCAGATAGTTTGCTGTATTATTCTTCTTTTTAGCATGTTGCTTATTCATACTCCTTTTCCTTTTCTTTTAGTCTTTTTCTTGGTTCAGTAGGTTGGTCGTTTTGGCAAGTTCCTTCTTTAGCAGATTGCTCTTTGTTCTTCTTTCAGTATGTCTTCCTTCTTTGGCAGGTTACTTCTCTTCAAGTCTTTCTATGATTCAGAAGGTTGAGCTGCTTTTACATGGTTCATTGTTTATTTGTCTGAAATGAATCATCTGAAGTATGTTTGCATCATCTGAATGAATGATCTGAAGTACATGTATCTGAGACAAAGTGATGTTCTTTTGATTGATAGACTTTCATAGGCTTTAAGTCTGTCTTTATTTTTGATTCCACAGATATACTTCTTTCCACACTTTCTTCAGATAGTGGTCGCATTCAGATAGTTGCTTCAATGCTTTTCTCTTTGTCTTTGTATGTTGTTTTCTTCAGCAGGTTTCTTCTACTAGGTTTTCTTTCCGCGTTTCTTCTTATTCAGATTTGCTTCATCTTTCTTCGGATTTCTTTTCCTTTCTTTTACCTGCTTCCTTAACTATCTTCGTCTTCTTGTCTTCAGATGGATGCTTCATCCTGTTACCTGAAACACAATGCACAAAACAATACCTTTCTCAGTAGAACCTGTTCTTATATGATCTAATTTGCTAGTCATTAAAACCTGAGACTAATGAGTCTTAAATCTAATTTAAATACTTATATTAATTCTGAGACTCAACATTAAGTTGTACACGCGCCTTCTAATCACCAGTCCGTTCTGACTTGGGAATGGGCAACAACCATTGTTGGTAGGAATATAATCACCATCCATGAATACATCCCATAGATCTATGTTGCTACTTTCTATGAAGAGCTTCATACGATCTCTCTAGTAATGGTATGTAAGAGCCATTGAAAGCAGGGAGCCTGGAGACTGAGGCACCTTCAGCGATGTAGTGAGAGTTGCTTGTAGAGGCTTCCATCTGGATCTTTACCCTCCGCAACTTGTTAGATGCTCAACCCGAGTTGAGCTTTGATACCAACTGTTAGAAACCACAGGAAACACTAGAAAGGGGGGTTGAATAGGTGTTTTATAATTCTTTACAGATTTTCTGAAAACCTTTTAAACAAGCAAATTGATTTGAAAATATTTGAGCAACCTTCCGAAACTGGAAGTTCAACAACTTGCTGATGTAACTCAGCAGATTGAATAAAATTGATTTTGAAATGTTTTTCGCGTGATAAAGAGATTTTTTTCTACGTGGATTTATAAACTCACTTTCAGAATCCTCCTTTGTTAGATAAAAACTGAATATAAAGAGTTAAGGGTTAAGAGAACTTAGCCACAAAAATTTATCCTGGTTCACCCACTAACTCAATGAGCTACGTCCAGTCCCAGGTCAAACACACCACTGGATTTTCAGTATCTGAACATATACAAGTATTGTTTGCACACCTAGCCTCTCTAGGCTTTAATCACCCAAGTATTCTTTGAACACACAACCTCTCTTGGCTAAAAACCCAAGTATTCTTTGAACACAGCCTCTTCATGGTAACCCAGTAAAAACTGTTTGAAAGAAAAAGCCCAACTCTTAAACTACACAAGTTTAGAGCTCGAACAGGGTAAATGTACAAATAAACTGAGTAAGACCCGGGATATGAAATTGTTGTACAATGAAGAAAAAATGAAACAGATGAGTATGAATTTTAGCAGCGTTTCCAGCAAGTTGATTTTTCTGTGTTCTCTTCTCTCTCTTGTTTCTGCATAGAGTTTGGTATTATAGAGAGGAAAGTTTCAGTCCGTTGAGCTCCTTTTGATTTCCCATTGAGAGATAGCATTTGATGCAAATGCTCCCATTGTGACACATAGCCTGAAACCTCTGCAGAAGCAGGTAGTAGAGTCAGCAGCACAGGCTTCACTTTTTCTAAGCAGCTTGTACTTCACAGCAGACTTTGCCTTTTTGGTGAGAGAAATTTTGAAATATGCCAAAAAGCAAGTTCTCTGATTTCCAGAAGAATGAGATGCACAGGTAACTGAGACAACTACGATTGACTTGAGTCTACAAAGAGAATAACAGAGAATACTATATTGAAGACGAGAAGGTTTTCAGTACGACGTTTCATAACTTCAGGAGGTTCTCCACCTTCAGCAGGTTCCTTTACTTCGGAAGGTTCCATCATTTCAGAGGATGGGATTTCTTCAGTTGATACCTTCTGAAATACTGAACACTACCTTTAGTAGAAATTGTTCTTCTCATAAGAACGTTAACCAAATTTGTTACTCATTAAAACTTGAGGTTATGAGACTTAAAAACATTATTAGCATTTTAATAACATTTTGAGACTCAACAACATCATCATGTTACAACTCCACCAGTCTCACCTTGCCATTCTCCTCCTCCTAATTCATCACCCTCACCAATCACCAAGGTTGTAGCTGAGACCCTTGTTGGGCTGGATAAGGAAGGTCACCTTCAACCTACGCAACCTGAACAAGAGGAGAGAGTATCACCATCCGAGCATGTTGAATCTATTCCTGAGACTCATGACCATAATAAGACTCCCGCTCCATCTCCACCACCTTACACTCCCATTCATCCTACATCTCTACCTATCCCTGGTCAATTCTTTGTAGAATCACTCTTCACCCATCCTATTCCATCTCCCCCACCCATTTTTTATCAATCAGCTCAACCACTTCTGCTCTGCCCAATCCATTCCCACTCATCTATCTGAATCTATCAATACATTTCTAAATCAATTGCACAAGGAACAACAACAACAACACAACAAGAGCTTGGCACCAGTCAGCAACATGTACAGAAGAATATTCTTAAAGAGATAAAAAGAAACAAGCTCAGACAGGAAGCAATTCTCAATGGCATGGACATGGTACTTCAAGCCATCAGCGCATCAAATGACTATAATCACAAGTTACATCTACACTTGTCCAATTTGCCTCCTCTTCCTGTTGTGCCTCAGACTGTACCAAGGCCTCCTAAGTCTCCCTCTAGCTCAACTTCGTCCCTATCAAATTAATCTTTCTGTTTTGATAATGGCAAAAGGGGAGTAATTAAGATTTTAGAAAAAATAAACTCTTCTTATTGGCACTCTTATTTTTGTTTGCTGGCTGAATGCAAATTTTTTTGTGATCTAATCATATTCTGACTACATGATGTAATCCCAACTTCATTATGATCAATACAAACTCATGGGTTATGAATATCAAATTTCGTCTCATATACTGCATTTATGAAATGTCTTAATTTTTTCAAGTTAAAATCTAAACTCTAGCTTTTCACTAAGTCTTGAGTCCTTGGAACTCAGGGGGAGTTAAGACTCAGGGGGACCTAAGACTCAGATTACTTAACCTTAGATATTCTTTAAGTTCACAAAAGCTTTTAAGGTCTGCCATCATCAAAAAGGGGGAGATTGTTAAGACAAACTCACTCCTCAAGAGTTTTAATGAAAACAAACCATCAAAAGTGGAAAAGCAAAAGAAGAAATATCTAAGATGTTATGTTTTTACTAATGTGTGCTCAAGTGCTTGCAGAGTTTAGCTCTTCATGATGCAGGATAATCTTTTCTTGAATTAAGACAAGCTGAGACGCTGAGGTGATTTGCAATCCAAAAATAAACACTTGAGATGTGAAAAGAAGAATGAAGATGGAGTGACAAAGTAATCAGAATTGAAAATTTATCACACTCAGAGACAAGATCAAGAGTTACAAAGAGCTAAGGGAATGAGACAAAGACTCAGACTCAGACACATAAGTCATGATGGAACTCAAATGAAGAGCAAGAGACTAAGCTGCACATAAGAGACTGAGACACAGATGTAAGCCTGAGACTGAGACTGAGACTCAGATGCGAGATAAGCTTGAGACAGAGCCTAAGACTCAGATAAAGACTCAGCCTTAGACACACGCTCCATGGGATTAAAGAAAAGTCAAAGCAACTACATTGTAACTGTTGCAAACAAAAAGAGCAGACCTGAGCACAGTAGAGCAGACCTGAGCAGTGTCAGTAAAAGGCAATCTCTCTCCTATAACGACTAGAAACAACTAGTTTTATTTGAAATAAAAGACAGAGTCCAAGTAAAGGAAATGTGTGAGACAATTCTGAATATTCCATGACTCATTCGTCTCAACTCAAGCTCACCTATTATTATCATACTTGAGTGCATCTTAAGTCTGTACTAGATATTCTCTTCACATTTAGTATCATTTGCTTGTATTTCATAGAAAGAGAAGTCTCATAGCTGAGCTCATTGTATACTCGTACTTTGTATGTAGCCTAAGCTAGTCAACCATCATCTATACTCCATCAATCTTATAACAGTCTCTGCTGAGTTAGGTGAAGCCTGGCCTTAGTGTGAGTGGTGTAAGAGCCTGAACAGGAAAGGTAAAGAATACTTGGATCTCAACCAGGTTAGGAGGAGCCTAAGCTTGGTGTGAGGGTGAGCCTGAAGAGGCAGTAAGAATCCTTGTAATTGACTAAGGTTGTCATATTGGAAATCTCACAAGTTTGTGGGGATTGGACATAGCCAAAGGAGTGGGTAAACCAGGATAACTCTCTGTGCATCTCTTCTCCCTATCTTGTTTATTTACGTTTTCTTTTTACAAATACGTGAAGTCAAGTTTGCATACTTGAGCTGCTGAATTGAACTTAACTTTATCATAACCTAACAATTAAATCTCAACTACAAGACTCTCTGTTATATTTATACACATTATGAGTTCACTAACCTATCACTATCTAAGTCAAATTGAGATTCCAAGTTGCTGAGCTTGAGAACTAAGCTCAACTTGAACTTAAAGTTTTCAGGAATAATTTTTAAGTCTCTATTCAACCCCCCCTTCTAGAGACATCTAGCGAACTTCAATGTTGTCATAGTGAAAATCTCACAAGTTTGTGAGGACTGGACGTAGCCTAAGGAGTGGGTGAAATAGGATAACTCTCTGTGCATTGCTTCTCTCTACCTTGCTCACTTACAATTGTATTTACAAATACCTGAAGTTAAGCTTAACTGATTTAATTTACGGAACTAAACTTAATATCAATATTGTTAAGCTTAACTCTACATCTTTCTTTTAGATATAATCTGAGATTCTCTAACACTTATTCTCCAAGTCAATCTGAGATTCCAAGCTGCTGAGCTTGAGAGCTAAGCTCAGCTTGACCTTAAGTTTTTCAGGAATTAATTTTTGAAAGTCTCTATTCAACCCCCATTCTAGAGACATCCAGCCAACTTCATTGGACCCTCAGGGTAGGGTAATCATCCGACCTTATGGTAAAAGGTGAGTTTCTAATATTTTTTTATTCTTTAACAATTTGCATTTTTATAAGTTGTAATTAACATTGAATTTATTTATTTATTTTGTAGTTGGGTGCCTAACAAACCCCCTATCGCGACCATTGGTCATGCGATCCGCTCACAATTCTGGAATCCTCATTATTTTTGGGAGGTAACCGTGAAAGATGTGAGGGACAATGGTGGGAGGAGTTCACGGTAATACATTTTATATTATTTTTAACTTGTTATGACATTTTCAAATGACTAACCCTAAAAGTTTTTTCCTTTACAGAGCAAAGTTACTTGGGCCCCTGAGGACGAGGCCCGGATTAAGAAGGTATACGAGCAGAGGATTGCTCGACGCCTCCGGGATATGCTGAACAAGGCCCGGACGAGTGGGACTCGACCCACTTGGTGTGGTGAGGAGGCCTGTGAGGGTCTTTTAGCCTACTGGGCCTCTGATGAGTTCAAGGGGAAGTCTGCTCATAATAAGAGCAATCGGGCTTCTCGTCGAGGCGAGGCGATGCCCCACATTGAGGTCGCACCGGATATGGTATGTAAAAACCTACTTTTCTATGTTATTTTTGTATTTGTAATTAAAATAATTAATTAGTGTAATTTTTCTGTGTAGCGATGACAGCCTTGGGCGGGATGTAGATCCCGGTGGTGGTTGGGTGGACGACTGAGCGCGGTCCACATGTGTAAGTCAAATTACCAGTGTTTTTTTTATATAATTTGATATATTTGCAATAGAATAACTAACTAATTATATGTTTACTTGTACTCAACAGAAAAAACTACCATGACCGCGTGAGGAAGGTGGAGTCACAGACGGGGACAACTCCATCACTGATGGGTCCACCAAGCTACAAATCTGGAAGGATGTTGCTGGTGGCAAGACTCGAGGCCACTGTTTTGGCACCGGGGACTTGTCAACCAACATTCGTCCAGGTGTGACTAGTCTCACTAAAGAGTCTCAGGCCTACACTAGTAGGAGCGACAGGTCACGGCATTCATCCGACAAGACACTGAGCCAGAAGTCATTGAAGCAAAGCTGCAGGCTAGCCGAGCTGAAGAGAGGGGTGGTCACTGTCAGGCCCAGTACCAACAGTTGGAGGAGGACTTCGCATGCACAACTCCGACAACAGTTGGAGTTAGTGTTGGATGCCTGCAGTGCAGGTGGTTCTACCAGAGACATTCAGGCTCAGCTGCACCCGCACTACGATGGCGACCTGGATGACCAGCCCGTGGATGAGGATGAGGATCGTGGCCCACGACCATAGCAGCGTCATCGCTGTCAGCCATGATTTTTTTTTGCATTATATTTTTCTACACTTTGTATAAATATTGTTTATATATATATATATATATATTATTTTCTCTATGAGTGTTTTTATATTGTCTTTATTGTTTTTCTTTATATTTTGCATCGTTAACAAATATCATATAAAATAAATAAAAATTTATAATAATTCAACCGTAAATTTATAAATTAAAAAAATTAAATATAAATCATTAGCGTTGGTCATGGTCGTCGCTATGGTGTGACGGCTTAGCGACGACCTTTGATCTTTCTGGTAGCGACGACCTTTATCATTGCGATGGCTTTAGTGACGGTCAAGCAGACGCTACGTAGCGACGGGTGTTTTTGCTCGTCGTTACGGTATTAACGACGAGCATTTTAACGATGTCCTTGTGGCCGCTGCTATGTGTTTTGTAGCGACGGTTTTCCCCTTGTAACGACGACTTTGGTCGTCGCTAAAAGACGAAATTCTTGTAGAGAAATGAATTTAAGTGTGGGGATGATATTTGTTGGGATTCGAATTTCTAATATTTCGAATTCCACAAGTCTGTTAGTTCTTTACACTTTTCAAATTCACAGAAAACAATAAAAGTTAACTTTTCGAGTTTGATAATGAATTTGATAACTTAGAAAGTTCTTTATTGAAGTTAATACAAAGAGAACTTCAGAAATTCGAAAAGAAGATGAAGGTGAATTCGAGAATATGGTATTTCTGGTATTCAGAAAAGTAAAAGATAATTCTTTTATTCATGATCCAAATTCAATTACATAAGTTCGAATACATTGGAAATACATCTTAAAAAGGAAACTATCTTATGTGCTCCTTACATTAGAAAGGAAACTATCCTAAATTACAAAGAGTACTTGACTCATGTCTACCAAACCTCTTCCTCTTCTTCTTCCCCCACAAGCTTTGATTGAGCCAAGTCAAAATGGATATCTTTTCGATTTGGTTGAACCACCTTGGTGATTGGGCAGAAATGAAGGTCAACCTGGGAAAGTAAAAACAGATTCATTTATTACATAAATTAACCTTTAATTGGCTACTACGTTCAACCCAAAAAGAAACCTTCAAAAAGAAAGGTTGAAAAAGCCTATAGCTTTGGCCACTTCGTCAACCTATCAAAAATGAAATCATTCCAGATTGGGTTGTACGCAGTAGCCAAAGGAATAAACTTCTTCATATTCTTCGAAGGATTTAGAAAAAGAGAAGATGGAGAATGAGAAGGTTTGAGGGATAAATCCAAATGGAACTCCTATTTATAGGAGTTAAAAGGGTGAAGGGTCATAAATGCACCTCTTCAGATATCTAATGAGAAGAACCTTCATAATGAGGTTGAATGGACGGTGGTCGGTGGTCTTCATGACCTTTGATTCATCCAAATAGAGCTTTACACGTGGCATATAAAGGAATGCATTCAAATCTCGAAATCAGGAAGTACTCAGTGAAGTCAAATATCAACAGAAAAAAGCTAAGTTTCAAAGATGAAGGAATTTTCGAGTACATGAAGTCAGGATTTCAGAAAGAAGATTTCTGGAAATCGAAGAGCAAGTTTTCGAAGTTACAGAAAGAGGAAAATCGAAAACAAGATGCCTGAAGACATAGAAGATTTCTGAATCAAGAAGTGATCTGTTCGAGCAAACAGAAGAGAGAAGAAAACAGTTAATGGAAGTTATAGACGTTTGCTGATCAAGGACAGCTGGCAACATCTAAGTGGAAGTACTTTGAAAAGTGCAAGGATAAAGAGCAATTTTCTGGTTAGCAGAAAACGTGGCAGGTCTATGCATGCTGCCAACCCATTGGGATAGATAATGTGTCAATTGTACAATAGTTAGCCGTTAGAATGAAAAACTATAAATAGGTGAACTTTCTATGTAATAAGGTTTGACAAATCATTATACTTAAAACTCTGGAACACTTAAACGTCCAATCTGCAAGGCGGCTACACAGGTTACAAGGAGCAACAGTATATGATGAACCCATCCACATTTTCATTAATGCAATTGTTCTTACAATTTTCTTTACTTTCTGTTCATTTACTTCATTCTGCAATTTACATTCAAGGCAATTTTTCTTTCTTTTCAAATTTTCTGTTCTTACTTCCTTAAAATTTTGTTCTTCTTTGATTTCAAAATTTTAACTTAGAACTTTGATTGATGAAATTTTGAATCAACTTGTTCTACACTTTTGAGAAATAAGTTCTTTTGTTCAAACAAGAGTTTAATTGATGAAATTCTGAATCAATTTATTCAAATTCTAGAAAAGCCAAGTCTTTCACAAATTCTGTAAATTAGAACACTATAAACCTACTTTTTAAAAGAGTCCCGTAAGAGGATCTGATTCTAATCCCCAGATTGTTCTTAGAATCAAAAGTGATAAAAGTAATTTTTTCGAGATTAGATTTTATCATCACAAACAAATTGACACGCTCGGTGGGACAAAATTGCCAAAAGTAGTGTATGTTATAATTTTCTGAATATTGATCTTGCATGCGTTTGAGAAGTGGTCGAACAATATCTGTTTCAAATGGCTAATAATGCAAGGCAAGTTGGAAATGGAAACAATAGTAGGGATACAACTACCAATTCTGGAAGTCCACCACCCCAGGAAAATGAGTCTGTGAATAATAATGATAATAATGGGGGGTAATGGAAATAGTAGTGTTAATAGAGACCAAGTTGCCTCTACGACTTTGCCAGAAAATCTGGTTGTAAGTCAAGTTATACCTACTGTCCCTGTTCTAATAATGTTTCTACATCTCAGAATGGAAATCCAATGTATGGATTACCTTTTGGTTTCGTCCCAAATAGTGGGATGGCCCAACCAACAATGTCAACAATTGGTCTAACAACGGTTCCTCTTGCAAACCGTGGACCAACTTTTAATCCTTTTGTAGGAGTTCATCTACATCCATTACCAATTCTACTTGTAAACCTTAAGACAACAAATGGATGAAAGCAATCATGAAATGATAAATATGTTGACCACAACAAATGGCCACAGTGTTTGATCCATTAGTACAAACAACAAACACTAATTATAATTTGTTGGCTAGGCAAATGGAAAGGATTGCAGATGTGTTTGGGGCACCTGCAGACCCTATTGTAAGACAAGTGGCTAATTGTAATCCTCCAATGAATCAAGGGGATCAAATAACCGAGTGCCATATCCTATTGTTCCAGTCGAAAATAGGGGAGAAAATGCTCCTAGAGTTGTTTTAAACAGAAATCAGAATGCTGACGAAATTCTGGAAAGGATAAGAGCAAATAACTTAGGGGGCAACAAAATGTAGTTGGAATTGTCGAACAAGTCCTAAATAGACATGGATTTAATGTAGGATTTGCAAATCATCCCTATGTAGTATCTCCTTTTACCCAATGGTATTACAAACTGAATTATCTAAGGGATGGAAAGTTCCTAAATTCACTAAGTTTTCTGGTGAAGTAGGAGAATCCACTGTCGAACACATTGCTCGATACCAAATCGAAGCAAGTGATTTGGAAATAATGAGGAATTGAAAATGAAGTATTTTTCTAATTCCTTAACTAAGAATGCTTTCACTTGGTTCACAACCCTTTCCCCTAATTCGATTCATACTTGGAATCAATTAGAAAGAAGTTTTCATGAACAATTCTTTAGAGGTGAAACTAAGGTTACTCTTATGGATTTAGTAAACATTAAGAGATCATCAAATGAGTCAATTGATGACTATTTGAATAGATTTAGACAAATGAAAGCAAGATGCTTTACTCAATTCCCGAATATGAATTAGTCCAAATGGTCGCAGGTGGTTTGGATTATTCAATTCGTAAAAAGTTAGATCAAATCAACAACTTAGGGATATGGCCCAATAGGCCGATAAAGTGAGGCAAATCGAACATCTTAAGAAGAAAAAGAGAGGTTCAGGAAACCTGAAAAAGTTTTCAGAAAAGATAAAATAGCATATCTAGAAGTTTCTGATGATAGCGACTTCGAATATGACTTAGAAGATAATGATGATCATGTGGCAGAACTTAAGTCAAGGGCCTCCTTATGTTTGTCAATCTTTGAAACCATATGGAAATACTAATAATGATACAAAGGATAAATTTGTAGAAACACAGGGAAACACTAGAAGGGGGGTTGAATAGTGTTTCTGAATATTTTTGAAAGCTTTCGCAAACAGGTGTTAAAAACACGATTTCAGACAGACTCTTAAAGGACTGTCTGAAGTTTTCAGACGGTATAAAAGATACTGATTTAAAACAATGTTTATATGTCTTTATAACATATCAGATTAATTACTCTAACCCCTTGATTAGTATAAAAAGAATTGACAAGAGATAAGGGTAAGAAAACTTCGCCAAGAAATTTATCCTGGTTCACTCACTACCACTGTGAGCTACGTCCAGTCCCAATGGCAAACAACCACTGGATTTCCACTATATGAATATCAGATTACAAGCTTGAATTTGAGTACAGTCTCTCCAGACACAATGAGTACAGTCTCTCCAGACACAACGAGTACAGTCTCTCCAGACACAACGAGTACCGTCTCTCCAGACACCACGAGTACAGTCTCTCCAGACACAATGAGTACAGTCTCTCCAGACACAACGAGTACAGTCTCTCCAGACACAACGAGTACAGTCTCTCCAGACACCACGAGTACAAGTCTCTCCAGACACAAACAAGTATTCTTTTCTGTCAAGCCTCTTCAGGCTCTACCACAAGTATTCTTTTCTGTCAAGCCTCTTCAGGCTCTACCACAAGTATTCTTTTCTGTCAAGCCTCTTCAGGCTCTACCAAGGTTTACAAAGAAAGGGGTTTAAGCTTTTAAACTATCAAGTTTGAAGCTCAAACCAATACAATGTACAATAAAAACTGAGGTATGCTCAGGATATACAAATGTGTACAAAGAATTCTATCAGAGAGTTTTTACGGAGTAAAAACTTGCAGCGTGATGTTTCTCTTGGCTTTCTTGTATATTGATTTTTCTTTTTTTCACTTCTTCTTTGTGCCTTTGATGGTCTTTATAGAGGGGTATTTATACCCAAACTTTAATCCGTTGAAATACCACCGTTTAGAGATAGCATTAAATGTTATTTAATCCGTTTTGAGACACGCTTCTGAGAGCTCTGATATTTCTGACATCGATACAAGGTTTCTCTTGCATTAAGGCTGCTACAAATGTTGTTGCAGAGGTTGTGTTGCAGAGATTTCCTCAGTGGTGTATGAAATTCAAAATCACCAGGAAAAGGTCTCTGTGTTCCTTGCCATAAACGTGTTTGAAAAGGTACGTGCAGCAGAGGTTCAGAAAAGTCTTCACAAACTTCAGCAGAGGGTGCCACGTCATAAGTGAGACTTCAGACAGCACTGATACTTCAGACGAGTTGGGCTACTTCAGACAGCTTCAACTCTTCAGACGAGTTCTGCTTCTTCAGACAACTTCAACACTTAGTCTTTTATGTAGGCTCATAGTGACTCTTGCTGAAATCACAGATAAATCTTTAAAACATATATGTATCTATGATAAATATTTTAACTCAAATTTGTTAAGCATTAAAACTTGGGAATTGAGTTATCTTAAACATCATATTTTCTCTTATGATATTTTTGAGACTCAACATTCTCCCCCTTTTAATGATGACAAATTTGTTTAAAATACACAAATCTGAGAAGAGTTTTAAAGATAAAATATAGATAGCTCCCCCTCAGATGGTGATCTCTTAAACTGAATTGATCAAAATCAATTTCTTATGTACTCCCCCTGAGTCCTGTAATCACTTCAGATTCAGATTTTGTTAGATTTTAATACTCCCCCTTTTGTCATCAATCAAAGGGAATAGCAGAGCTAAACAGTAACAGAGCAATAAATTCACATAGAACATATAGCATAATGTTTAACAATGCCCTCATAAAGGATGAGAAAAGCCACTGATTGTATATATGGGAATGTTCAGATAAAGAAACAAACAATCAGACACTCTGTCATAAGCATGAAATAACAAAAGACAAATGGCTAAAATGAACAGTCTAATCTTTGTTCTTCAGCAAGGCCTCAGTGAGAAAGGAAATCAAGTCGTCCTTGGCCTTGTTTATTGCAGCAGCTTCCACTGAGGTTTTCAAGTCTTGCTGACCAGATCTGATAAGCTGTTGTTCTTGAAGAATCTGTTCTTGTTGAGGCAATCAGATGCTTAGTCTTCTGTTCTTGATCAGCACACTTCTTTTCAAGTTTCTGCACTTTGGACTTCAACTTCAGATTTGCCTTAGCCAAGTCTTGCTCAGATTCATTAGAAGATGAGCTGGATGTAGGGGCAAACAAATCTAAGCAGTCCAAATCCTGGCTGCAGTTTGTAGTCAGAGGGGCTAACACAGGGCAAAAGAAGGTGCCAATAGGATTTAGTAGAACCCAATCTTCATGAAACGAGGTCACAGGTGGAGGAAAGTGATCTCTCATTAGTGATATTTGACAGTGGTTGACTTTTCCAAGTCCAACACCAGAATCAGCATCAGACCAGTTGATCCAAAAGAAGATCTAGCATCTTCTCTGATTTTCCAGTAAGAGGACCACAGCCAATCTTGAAGTAGATGATCCAGGCCTCCTCCTAGATTTGTGATGAATTCTAGTAAAGAGTCCCACTCTGATGGACTCATCATTCAGGCACAGGTGAGTTTTTCTTGAATAGCTTTTAGCTTCTTTGAATTTCTCTTCCAGTAAGGGATACTAGGAACTATTCTATCAGGTTTCACCAAGATTTGGTGGTTGTCCTGATTGAACAAGTTCTAGGGGCTTGTAGCCTCTCATCCCAACTCCCTGAGCAGATCCCTCTGAAACAGCTCAGACTCAGTGTTCAGCTGCCGCACAAAGCTCCATTCATCATTAGACAGCCTCAGGGAATCATTTGAGAATGGATTGATGGGAGCCCAAATATGTGCAAGAGGGACACCCTTCCTGATCTTGTCTAATCCACCTGAAGAAGCACTGTATTGATTCCTTACTTCAGCAGCAGTTTTCCTGATTAAGCCAGGATTGCAAGGATACAACATGTGCTGATCTGAAATACTGTAGCTCTTCAGACAGGTGCTAAACTTGGGCAGTGAGCAGGATCAGCAAGCACTGCTCTTTATCAACAGAGAGCTCTTCTTCCAAGCAGAAGGTGTAGGAGGTGGAGTGATGAAGGTAAGAGTGGTATTAGAGCAAGGTCATGGATTTGTGTGGAAGATAATGTGGGGCTCAGAGAGGTGATTCTCGAAGGTTGTGGTGAGGTAGGTTCAGAGGGTTTGGAAGGTTCAGGGTTGGTTTTCTGTTTGTGAAATGGGGATGTGTTGTGATAGAGGTGAAGATGGTTGGTTTATAGGTGATAGGGGTTTTGGTGAAGGTGGTGTGAAGGTTGATGAGGGTGTTTGTTTTTCTGGTGAGGGGGTGGTTGAAGGAGTTACATTATCAAATCTCACCTTAATTCTCTTGTAGGGAGGTTGGTTACCTCAAATTCTTTTGCCTTTGCTGCTTCCTTCTCCTTTGGTGCTTGTTTTTTTCCCTTTTCCTTTTAAGTATGTTGAGCTTTAACAAAATTTTGATACTCTAGCTTCATCTTCTGCTGTCAGCTGAGAGCAATACTTCTAGTCACCCTAGGTTCAGGTGCAGTCGAGTAGCTTGCCTTTGGTTCTCTTTCTCTGATGTGCATGACCTCTTCATTTTCTTTGCTCCCTAGCTATGGTTTGCTTGCCTATCATCTTCAGCATAGGCGCCAATGTGAAGCAATAGCAATAGCTCTATCAGTTTCTCTTGTTCTGCTTTCTTCTCCAGCTCCTCCTGTCCAAGGCAGTAGCCAATGCTGCCACCTGAATGAGTTCAGGATCAGATGGGCATGCATCCAATGGCTCAGCTATAACTAAATCCGTTTCAGCTGCCTCTTGAGCCTTTCCTTCCATTTCAGAGGTAGGCTGTGGAGTCTGTACAGGTTCAGACAACTGACTTCTGCAGATGCAGATGCTACTTAGTAGCTCCTTACAGGTAGCTTCTTCAATTTCGCTTGAGGTGAGGGTTTTGATGGCTTGAACTCATGCCTCCTTATGTCTCCTCTGAGTTCATTCTCATACCTCCATTGTTGTCTGCCTTCTTGAAGCTTTCTCAAGAAGAAGGCTCTCTTCATGGACGGAGAGGGAGGTCTTGGAGTCAGCTTCACTCCCATGCTCTTGAGGTTTGATTCACCAAACACAGGTTGTGAAAGGCGATCAAAAAGCCTTTCAATGGGAACTTTGAAGTGCAGCAAGATTTTGGTGATGATGGTATTGTGAGGGAAGCTCCCAGCAGAGTCTCTGAGACGCTTCTGCATGTGGTACATTATGATGTTGGGGAGGTTCACCTTCTTCTTCTGCAGTAGGTGAATCAGACAAAATCTTTCCAACTCAGAAACATGGTTTCTGCTTCCATTTTTAGGGATTATAGAGCACCCTAAGATGGCATGCAAAACCCTAGCCTTGTCTGACATATGCTTTGCATCCAAGCTTACTGGTTCAGAGGTGCCATACAGAAACTCTGTGAACTGCTTCTGTCCTCCATTTCTTGCTTCCCAGCCAGGAGTGAATACAGCTCCTTCAGTTCTGACCTCACAGATGTGAGCAATGATATCTTCATCAACGAAGACAGGAACACCACGTACTGTGGCCTTGATGCTAGTGTAGATACCCTGAGGATTGGGTATTCCTCTGGCAGTAGCCCAGAAATCCAGCACACTTTGCTCATGCCACTGTGTCAAGTTGTGATTGAAATACGGAGTCCACCCAGCTGCATCGAACTCAGCAAACAAGTCCATTCCCAGAGATTGAAGATCCTCCAGAACTACACCCTTAGTCTTCACGATGTTGCTTCCAGCAGATTTCTTAGGGGCCATTGGAGAGTTTTCTGAAGAACTTGAGAGAGAAAAAGGATTGCTTGTAGAAGAAGGATCTCAAGAGATGACTACTGAATAGTGAACGGTGAAGTTCTGTGACCCACTAGCTTCCGTATTTATAGACCCATAAAGCAATGATGGCATACTGGGTGCGCAGACATAGGAGATCGTGCGAAGTGGAAGAGACAAAATAAATGGAATTAAACCGTCTCATAAAGCCACGTCATTTGTTTACTTCAGACAAGTGACAGATTTCAGAAACCCATATGAATTTCAGACACCCAAAATTTCAGACAAGTTACTTGTTTCAGACAGGCTGAAATTTCAGATACATCATTTTTGACAGATCAGATCACACACATTCAAAATGCATGTATGTTCAGATTATTTCTAATGAACTTAAATCTATCTTCAGTCAGAGGTTTTGTGAATATATCAGCCCATTGATGCTCTGTATCAATAAACTGAATATCAAAAATACCTTTCTGAACATAGTCTCTAATGAAATGATGTTTTATTTCTATATGTTTAGCCCTAGAATGTTGAATGGGATTTTTAGACAAATTAAGCACTTGTATTATCACACAAAACAGGTATAGCAGATATAGTAATGTTAAAATCTTCTAACTGATACTTCACCCATAACAGTTGTGAGCAACAACTGGCTGCTGAGATATATTCTGCTTCAGCTGTTGATAAGGCAATTGTGCTTTGCCTTTTGCTTGACCAGCTAATCATATTTTCTCCAAAGAAATGACATCCACCACTAGTGCTTTTTCTTTCAATTCTGTCTCCAGCAAAATCAGCATCACAGTAACCTACTAACCTGCAGTCCTTACTTTTCTTATAGCACAGACCAAGATTAGTAGTACCTTTAAGATATCTGAAAATTCTTTTTACAGCTTTGTAGTGAGTACTCCTTGGATCAGATTGAAATCTAGCACACAGACATACACTGAACATTATGTCAGGTCTGCTTGCTGTTAGATATAGTAATGATCCAATCATTCCTCTATACAGAGTTTGATTCACTGGTTCTTCCTTCTCATCTTTATTTAAAGATGCAGAGGGATGCATTGGAGTTGCCATGGGTTTGCAATCATGAAAGTTAAACTTATTAAGCATTTCCTTTGTATATTTTTCTTGATGGATCCATATACAGTCAGAATCTTGCTTAATCTGAAGTCCTAAGAAAAATTTTAGTTCACCCATTAAACTCATTTCAAATTCTGATTGCATTAACTCTGAAAACTCCTTGCATAATGAAGAGTTAGTTGAACCAAAGATAATGTCATCAACATATATCTGAACAAGTATAAGATCTTTGTTAGACTGTTTTCTAAAAAGAGTTGTATCCACTTTTCCTCTTTCAAAACCATTTGAGATTAGAAAACTGCTCAATCTGTCATACCAAGCTCTTGGGGCTTGTTTCAGACCATAGAGAGCCTTTTTGAGTTTGAAAACATGTTCAGGAAAAGCAATATCTTCAAAACCAGGGGGTTGTCTAACAAAGACTTCTTCTTCAATGAGACCATTGAGGAAGGCACTTTTAACATCCATTTGATATAGCTTGATGCCATTATTTACAGCATAAGATAAAAGAATTCTAATTGCTTCTAACCTGGCCACAGGGGCAAAGGTTTCAGTGAAATCAATACCTTCTTGCTGGTTGTATCCTTGAGCAACTAATCTTGCCTTGTTTCTGACTACCTTGCCTTCTTCAGACAGCTTGTTTCTGAACACCCATTTGGTTCCAATAATAGTTTTCCCATGGGGTTTAGGAACAAGGGTCCAGACATCACTCCTAGCAAACTGATTCAGCTCTTCTTGCATGGCTAGGATCCACCCTTCATCATGCAGAGCTTCATCAATGTTCTTTGGCTCTATTTCAGATAGGAGAGCAAGAGAATTCAGAATCTTGAATTTTGATCTTGTCTTAACTCCTTCTGAAGTGCTGCCAATGATTTGCTCCTTAGGATGATGTGATTTGTATTTCCAATCAGGTTTCTGAGGAAGTATCACATCTGTTTGTTCTGTTTGAGACTCAACATTTGTCTGAAGAGGTTTGTAACAGTAGGTACTTCAGACAGCTGCTCATCCTTCGAGCTGCTGTGGTCATTCAGCTCCATTCCTGCAAAGTCATCCTCTAGATCTGATAGTTCCCTATCAGTCTCTTTGTTATCATTGAATTTAACATGAATAGTTTCTTCAACAGTTAAAGTTCTAGAGTTATACACTCTATAGGCTTTAGATGTTTCAGAATATCCAATGAAAAATCCTTTATCAGACTTTGCATCAAATTTTCCAAGATCATCCTTGGTGTTGAGTATAAAACATTCACACCAAAGGTGTGGAAGTATGATATGTTGGGTTTTCTTCCTTTCCACAGTTCATAGGCAGTCTTTTTCAGAATTGGTCTTACCAATATTCTGTTTTGAAGGTAACATGTGTGCTAACAGCTTCTGCCCAGAAGGATCTTGGTAAGCTGCATGAGTTGAGCATGGTCCTTGCCATCTCTTGCAAACTTCTGTTCTTTCTCTCAACAACCCCATTCTGTTGAGGTGTTCTAGCCACAGAGAAATTGTGTGAGATCCCATTCTCATCACAAAACATTTGAAAGTTTGCATTCTCAAATCTCCACCATGATCACTTCTGATACAGAAATACAGAATCCTTTCTCATTCTGTACCTTCTTGCAGAATATGTGAAATTCCTAAAAGTCTCATCCTTGCTTCTTAGGAATAACACCCAAGTAAATCTAGAATAGTCATCAACAATGACCAAGCCATATTTCTTACCACTAAGACTTTCTGTTCTAATAGGACCAAACAAGTCAATGTGTAAAAGTTCTAGTGGTCTGCTAGTTGAAACAACATCTTTACTCTTAAAAGAGTGTCTTGTTTGTTTCCCTTTCAGACAGCTTTCACATAAAATGTCAGATTTGTATGAAAGCTTGGGCAATCCTTTAACAAGATTGTGTTTTGCTAATCTTGAGATTAATCTCAAGCTGGCATGCCCAAGTCTTTGATGCCAAATCTGTTTTTCATCTTCAACAGAAATGAAACACTTTACATTTTGACTTGCTAGATCCTCTAGATCAATTTTGTACACATTGTTGTGTCTCTTAGCAGTAAAGAGGATTTGCTTAGAGGAGTCTTTGACTATGCATCCTTCCTTAGTAAAAGCTACCACATAACCACTGTCACATAATTGACTTATGCTCAGTAAGTTATGTTGTAGTCCCTCCACTAGAAGTACATTTTTAATAAGGGATGAAGAATACCTACAGTCCCTATTCCAATGATCTTCCCTTGCTGATTTCCACCAAAGGTGACCATTCCACCAGCTCTAGGTCTAAGGTTTTGGAACAAAGACCTTTCTCCTGTCATGTGTCGCGAGCACCCACTGTCCAGGTACCATTTGTGGGGTCTCCTTTGTCCTGTTAAACACATCTGCAACAGGAATAATTAAGTTTTTAGGTACCCATATTCTTTTGGGTCCTTTCTTGTTAGCTTTGGGCCTTGTCTTTCTCTGTGTTTGCACTGAGCCATATTGTGTCCAGGCTTACCACAGTGAGAACACCCAGTAACCTTCTTTTTAGAAAAATTTAAGACTGTAGGAGGTTCAGACAAGTTATGATCACAAAAGCCTAGTCCAGTTTTGTCAAGGGAATGCCTTTGATTCCAAGCATTATATTCAGATTTTTAGTTCCTTTGACAAATTTGGCCAGATCTTTTGTCAGTTCCACAACCCTTCTGAAGTTTCTTATTTTCTTCAGACACAGCTTGTGAACTGCAGTTTTTAGTCTCAAGAACCTTTTCTTTGAGCATAATATGTTCTATCTCAAGTGCCTCATATTTGTTACACATTTCTGTGTGGGCTTTGGATAGATTCTTATACTCTTGGAAAAGTTCTTGAGAACTTTCCACCAGATCATCATACATTTCTTGTAGAGTAAGAGGAATACCTCAGCTTCAGAGCTGTCTGAGGATGGTAGACTAGCCATGAGACACAGATTTGCCTTTTCTGAAGTATCTTCTTCTTCTTCTGAGGTTGATTCATCAAGATCTTCCCATGTTGCCATGAGACTTTTCTTCTTTTTGGAAAACTTCTTCTTGAAGTTGTTTTTCTTCAGTCTTGGACAATCAGCCATTATGTGTCCTGGTTGCTTACATTCAAAGCAAGAAATTTTATCAGGGTTAGACTCTTTACCTGTCTTACCTGATTTGGATGATGACGGTTGGTTCTTTCTGAACTTTCCTCTGTTCTGCAACATTCTCTTGATCTTTCTGCTTAAAAGAGCAAGATCATCTTCATCTTCTGAGCTGTCTTCAGAATCTTCATCTGCTTCTGAACTGTCCTCAGCTTGCATAGCCTTCATGCTGCCATGCCTAGACTGTTTGACTTTGGAGTTTAGAGCCAGAGACTTCTTCTTGTTGTCATCTTCTCCAAGCTCAAGTTCATGGACTTTGAGAGATCCCAACAGTTCTTCCATTCTTAGAGAGTTCAAATCTTGCCTCTTGAATGGCAGTGACTTTGGGTCTCCAGGACTTAGGTAGACTCTTAGAATCTTTCTGTTGTTGTCTCCAGATTCATAGGTTCTTCCTAAGACCTGAGTCCATTGGTTATGGTCTGAAACCTCCCAAACATTTGGTCAATAGTTTCAGTTTCTTCCATCTTAAACATCTCATACTGATGTATAAGCATGCTGATTTTGGATTGCTTGACAGTTTCAGTCCCTTCATGGGCTGCTGCAAGAGTATCCCAAATCTCCTTGGCAGAAGTGCATCCATGGACCTTCTCATATTCTGATTTATTCAAGGAACATATCAGATAGAGTTTGGCTTTAGCATTCATCTGGACTCTAGTCTTCTGCTCCAGGGTCCATTCAGTCTTAGGTATAGGCAACCATTTTGCATAGGCACATAATCTCCATCAGTGACCACCTCCCAAACATCAATGTTGTTGCTCTCAATGAACAACTTCATACGATCTCTCCAGTAGTGGTAATCCACTCCATTGAATGCTGGGGGTCTTGTGATAGAGGCTCCTTCTGTGATGTATTGCCTGTTGCTGTTAGAAGCTTCCATTTGGATCTTTCAGTCCTCAGTCACTTGTTAGGTGCTTCAACCCTGAGTAGAGCTCTGGTACCAACTGTAGAAACAGGGAAACACTAGAAGGGGGGTTGAATAGTGTTTCTGAATATTTTTGAAAGCTTTTCGCAAACAGGTGTTAAAAACACGATTTCAGACAGACTCTTAAAGGACTGTCTGAAGTTTTCAGACGGTATAAAAATACTGATTTAAAACAATGTTTTATGCCTTTATAACATATCAGATTAATTACTCTAACCCCTTGATTAGTATAAAAAGAATTGACAAGAGATAAGGGTAAGAAAACTTAGCCAAGAAATTTATCCTGGTTCACTCACTACCACTGTGAGCTACGTCCAGTCCCAATGGCAAACAACCACTGGATTTCCACTATATGAATATTCAGATTACAAGCTTGAATTGAGTACAGTCTCTCCAGACACAATGAGTACAGTCTCTCCAGACACAACGAGTACAGTCTCTCCAGACACAACGAGTACAGTCTCTCCAGACACAACGAGTACAGTCTCTCCAGACACAACGAGTACAGTCTCTCCAGACACAAACAAGTATTCTTTTCTGTCAAGCCTCTTCAGGCTCTACCACAAGTATTCTTTTCTGTCAAGCCTCTTCAGGCTCTACCAAGGTTTACAAAGAAAGGGGTTTAAGCTTTTAAACTATCAAGTTTGAAGCTCAAACCAATACAATGTACAATAAAAACTGAGGTATGCTCAGGATATACAAATGTGTACAAAGAATTCTATCAGAGAGTTTTTACGGAGTAAAAACTTGCAGCGTGATGTTTCTCTTGGCTTTCTTGTATATTGATTTTCTTTTTTTTCACTTCTTCTCTTTGATGGTCTTTATAGAGGGGTATTTATACCCAAACTTTAATCCGTTGAAATACCACCGTTTAGAGATAGCATTAAATGCTATTTAATCCGTTGTGAGACATGCTTCTGAGAGCTCTGATATTTCTGACACGATACAAGGTTTCTCTTGCATTAAGGCTGCTACAAATGTTGTTGCAGAGGCTGCGTTGCAGAGATTTCCTCAGTGGTGTATGAAATTCAAAATCACCAGGAAAGGTCTCTGTGTTCCTTGCCATAAACGTGTTTGAAAAGGTACGTGCAGCAGAGGTTCAGAAAAGTCTTCACAAACTTCAGCAGAGGTGCCACGTCATAAGTGAGACTTCAGACAGCACTGATACTTCAGACGGGTTGAGCTACTTCAGACAGCTTCAACTCTTCAGACGAGTTCTGCTTCTTCAGACAGCTTCAACACTTAGTCTTTTTATGTAGGCTCATAGTGACTCTTGCTGAAATCACAGATAAATCATTAAAACATATATGTATCTATGATAAATATTTTAACTCAAATTTGTTAAGCATTAAAACTTGGGAATTGAGTTGTCTTAAACATCATATTTTCTCTTATGATATTTTTAAGACTCAACAAAATTTCCTAAGAAAACTTATGGTTTTGATATTTCGAAAGCTGACCAAATCCCTTCTCAAGAACAAAGAAGAGGTCGAAAATATTGTAAGTATCATCACACTTATAGACATTGGACTAATAGTTTGTTCATTTGAAGGATATTATTCAAGAAGCTATTAAACAAGGAAGATTGAAGTTTGAAGAGAAAACTCCAATGGCAATGAAGATCAATTCTGACCAACTCCAGGTGAATGCTAATTACGCAGAACCTTCAAGCATTAACATGGTTGAAGTGGGGACTCGAATTCTATTAAGGAAGCCACTGAAATGGCTGTTGATGAAGTTCAGGAGCTTCAGATGTTTTTTCCAAAAGGGGGGAATCACTCATCGAGTTTCTGAATAGGAAGAAGTTCGAAGATGCTTCAATCGAACTATGTCCAAGATGCCATGCAGTATTTGATAAATCACTGCTAAGGCCTTTTGAGATTCTAAAATGAAAAGGCATTATCAGCAGTGGCTGTGAAAAGCCAAAAGAATGAGAATAAACAAAATAAGGTTAATCCTGGCTTATAGAGGATGGATATCGAAATCTAGTCCGATTTCAGGAGAGAAAGTGCCTCCAAAAGTGAAAGTGATGAATAAGGGAAAAGCAATCTATGCACCCAAATTTCCAGGTTACTGGAAAACCTCGAACTTTGTGCCACCTTCCACTGTTCTCCAAACAAATGGATTCATCCTGGGTATCCTAAACCTCAATACAACTACCAAGGATTCCAGCAAAGGCCTTATTATGGTAGTAGGCCACCAATGACGAAGACTCAATGGAGAAGGGCATAGAGAATGAGGAAGGCTGCTTTCGAGGAGCAGGAAAAGCAAAACATGGTGACTGAGAAGAATAATACACAACCCAAGCCAATTCAAGCAAAGAATGCACAAGTGATTCAGGTTCAGGCAAACTCGAATCATCCTTCATATGCACAAGTAGTGAAGAAAAAACCATTTTTCCAAGTGATTGGGGTTTCGATGAAAATGAAGATGATTTGCTAACAGAAAAATTCGAACAGGCTTCGCAGATGGTCTGGATGACATCTGTGCAGTGGTTTTTGTTCTACTGCTGAATATGCAGAAGAGTTTGAAAACGACTTGGAGGATGAAGATTATGAAGAATAACATAGGTGATGAACCTATCTGTTATACATATATTGGCAAACAAATTTGCCAAAATGATTCTGCGGTGTTCGAAAGACTTAATTACTAAAGATATGCAATTACACATGAAGCCATTGTTCATCAGGGCTTTAATTAATAATGTCACGTAGGAAAGGTACTTGTGATTCTGGAGCAGTAAATTTGATGCCCAAATTCATGATGAAGAAATTGATGAAGTAATTGATGAAGTCTAAAGCAGACTGATGCCACATCAAATGATAATTACTGATTTCAGTGGGAAACTTCGAAATCTGAAGGAGTTTTATTTGGAATTGACAGTGGGAACTATCATGAGACCCAAAATGTTTTTGTGTGGTTGATTCAAAGGCAAATTATTATGTTGCTTGGTAGAGAATGGATTCATGGGTTGGTGTTGTTCCATCTTTGATGCATCAAAAGCTTAGCTTGTGGACTAAAGAGGGAGTGCCCATTTATGTTGATGGGGTAAAAATTATTTCAATCTTGAAGAAGATGTTGTTGATGTAAGGAGTATGGAAAAGAAGTGATGAAGGTCCAAAATGAAGTATTGATAAATACATGTTGATGTCTACCAAAGTCCATATTCATTAAGGTTGAATCCAGATTGCGGGTTCATGCTGCAGTGTGATGTTGGCCTATTCGAGGCCACAGAGATTTCAGAATGGTCAGACCAGAATAAGTTTCGAGCTTTTGGGCTCGAATTTCGGCCTACATGGCCGAAAAGAAGGTAGAAGCGGCTCTCGAAGCCGAATCTGACAATAAACAGAATGACTAACGGCTACTAAGCCGAGTGGCAAGAAGGAAATAATTATTGAGAATAACAAAAGAGGGACATCATCAGAATTGGGAAGTAAAATGCTGAAGAGATTCTGAAGGATGTGAAAATTCTGGAAAGGAGTACCTTAAGAGCATGATAGAAAGTTGAAACTTATGTTCAAGAAATGCAAGGGGTTGAATTCGAGAGATTGGATTGTATTTATGATGATTCCCCTTTGGGTTTCGAAGGAACCCTGTCTCAAGGTATTAAGAAGATGGAAGCTCAAGATCCTTTGGAAGAAGTAAATTTACGAATTGATGATGAGAAAAAACCTACTTTTGTAAGTCAAAATCTTGAAGGAGAATTCAAGAAGAAAATGATTGACTTGTTGAAAGAGTACAAGGATTGTTTGCATGGGATTACCATGAAATGCCTGGTTTGAGTCGAGAATTGGTTGAGCATAAACTTCCAACTTTTCCAGAAAAGCGACCAGTAAAGCAATCTCCTAGAAGATTTGCTCCAGAAATTGTTTCAAAGATTAAAGAAGAAATTGAGCGTCTTCTAAACTGCCAGGTATGTAGATTGGATTTTGAATATTGTACTTGTTATTAAGAAAAATGGAACTTTAAGAGTATGTATTGATTTTCGAGATCTTAATAATACAACCCCAAAAGATGAATATCCAATTTCGGTTGCTGATATGTTAATAGACTCAGTAGCAGGAAATGAACTTTTAAGTATGTTTGGATATTCTAGGTATAATCAAAATTTTATTGCTGAAGAGGATATATCGAAAACAACTTTTTGATGTCCTGGTGCAATAGGTACTTATGAATGGGTAATGATGCCCTTTGGTCTCAAAAATGCTGGTGCAACGTACCAAAGAGCCATGAATTCAATTTTTCATGATTTAATAGGAAAATTTATGCAAGTCTATATAGGCGATGTTGTGGTAAAGTCTGAATCAAAAGACTTCCATTTAGATCATTTGAGACAAGCTTTCAAAAGAATGAGAAAGCATGGTTTGAAAATGAATCCTATTAAATGTGCTTTTGGGGTATCTGCAGGTAATTTTTTGGGATTTCTTGTACACAGAAAAGGTGTTGAGATTGATAAAAATAATGCTATGGCAATTCTAGAAGCATCTCCGCCTACTACAAAAAGCAATTACAGTCTTTTCTGGGAAAATTAAACTTTCTTCGAAGGTTTATTTCTAATCTATCAGGAAAGACAAAAGTATTTTCCCCTTTACTGAAATTAAAGAAAGAAGAAAATTTCAAGTGGGAAAATGAGCATCAACAAGTCTTTGAAGAAATCAAGAATATCTGACAACACCTCCGATTATGACTCCTCCTTTGCCAGGAAAATCTTTGAAGTTATATATTTCTACTTCAGAAGCCACGATTGGCAGTATGGCTTAAGAGGACGAAAATGGTGTAGAAAGAGCTATTTATTATTTAAGTAGAGTCCTCAATGACACAGAAACTAGATATTGTGAATAGAGAAATTATGTTTGTGTTTACTTTTCTTGTAATAACTCAAGTACTATGTCAAACCTCATGATGTATTTGTAATTTCTCATTTCTTGAAGGCAACATGCTCTTTCTCAGTGACTTTACCAGATTTGGCATTTAGTTGGATGAAATGGGTATAAGTTAACTTATCCCAACAAGGCTCAACATGAGGTTTAGGAGCCTTTATGAAAGGAAGAACAAGTTGGCCTTTCAGGTCGAAGGCCAGTTATGGCAGCAATATCGAACAAAGTAGGAGTGAGCATGCCATAAGGAAAATGAAAGAATTAGTGGTTCTTTCCCAAAAGAAGAAAGGAGGAAAGAATGAGAGTATGGTCAAGACTAAGATCATATTTACTAAGTTGAATAAGATCAAAGATACCCAATTGCTTCCCACAAGGAACCCATGGTGCCTTCAATCCTATTTAACCACATGATATAAGAATCTTTTCGAGAAGGTGGGGTTGCTCGAAAAATATCAGAAATATTTTCGAGATGATCAAATCGAATCTTAGACTTGAAAGCATGAATTTTTTCTTCTTTATAACTAGGGAAGAATCATCATATGAAGTAAGGGAAGACACAGGAAATAAGGAACCTAAGAAGGAAAAATGTTTTTTCCTGATGGAGTATGGAATGGACTACCTGGGAATTCCAGATAGCTATTTTCTCTTCAGCATTTTCAGGTTCAGGGACATAGACTTTATCATCCCTAGCAAGGAGGTCACCTTTAACAATGGCAAAGGGTACTGGAATATAGAACCTTCAGAAGCCATTAATGGAGTTCTTGAAGTTCTTAAGAAGAAAAGAAAAGATGCAACGGTGCAAGTGAGCTGAAAATGCATCAAGGAAAGTAAAATCAGAACCTTTGAGATATTTAATCAGTGAAATTCAAGTTAAAAATAGAGAAAATGATCAAAAAGAGATAAAGATCATACCTTGAGGTGAGAAGGAATGACGCTGGTTGAGAGAAAACAGTTGAAGTTCTTGAGGTTGAAGATGAAAGTGAAACTGGAGGGTTTTTACTTGATATTTATATGAGAGAAAAATAACCTGATTACAAAGAAGTTTAAGAAGTAACCATGATTACACGTTTCTTGGAACGTGTAGTTAATAACCCCCAAAAACGGGGATATGGGATAATCAGTTATTTTGATAAAAGTAACTGAAATTTAAATTTAAATGGAAATTGAAGGGTTTATCTAAAAGGATATTAAATATTTTCCCTCTCTTTTTTGAATAATTGTTATAAGGAATACCAAAAGTCTGTTCCAAAAATATCTCTTTCTGCAAATAAAATAAATTATTACTTGAAAGAGACTATTTTGGGGGGGGCATCTGTTGGGATTGATTTTTAATTGTTCGAATTCCACAAGTGACAAGGGTATGATGCCATTTCGAATTACAGAAGGAGGTAAACCACCTCATTTCGAATTTTGATAATAAGTATGTTAACTTAGAGAAAAATTCTTGATTGAAGTCAAAACAAACATACTTTAGGAATTCGAAAAGAAGACAAGTGTAAATTCGAGAAATAATACATTGCAAGTATTTCGAAAGGCAAGTGATAGTCTTTTATTAATGATCCAAATTCGAATTACATCAGTTCGAATACATTGGAAATATATTAGAAAGGAAGCTATCCTAAGTGCCTAATACATTAGAAAGGAACTATCCTAAGTTACAATGAGTCCTTGACTCATGTCTTCTGAACCTCTTTCTCTTCTTCCTCCCCCACATGCTTGATGGAGCCAGGCAAAGGGAAATTTTGTTTTTGATTCTGTTGAACCATCTTCGACTTGGGGAAGGAATCAAGGTCGGCATGGGAAAACAATAATAGATTCATTTATTATATAAATGAATCTATATTTGGCTATCACGTACAATCCAAAAGCAAAGTTTAAAGAAAAAATGTGAAAAAAGCCAATGGCTTTGGCCATTACGTCAATCCTATCAAAAATGAAATCATTCCAGATTGGATTGAACGTAATAGCCAAAGGAATTAACTTCTTCATATTCTTTGAAGAATTTAGAAGAAAAAGAGAATGAAAGAATTGTGAAAAGAATGTGCAAAAGACTCTTATTTATAGGAGTTGGAAAGAGGCAAGTGTCATTAATAAGACCATTTTAATGTCCAATGAGAAGAAATCTCTCATAATGTGAAATTGAATGAAGTAGGATGGACGGTGGCCGGTGGTCTTTATGATCTTTGGAATGGTCAAATGAAGTTTGACATGTGGCACAGGGAAGAGTGTAGTCAAAATCTCGAAAAGAGAAAAATTTATTAGTTCAGATGTCAAGAAAAGACTAAGTCTTAAAGTTAAGGATTTTCTCGAATCCATGAAGTCAAAATTCCAGAAAAGAAGATTTCGAGAAACAGAAAGAAGATTTCGAGAAAACAGGAAGAAGATTTCGAGAAATCAGAAGGCGAGAATTCGAGAAACAAGGAACAGAGAATTCGAAGACAAGATATCTGAAAACTTAGAAGATTTCTGAAGAAATCAAAGGAAGTTTGAAAAGTTAGAAGACAGTATTGAAGATCAGAAACGGTTTTCTGGTTGGCAGAAGGCGTGGCAAGCATGCACGCTGCTAGCATATAGGGCTAGATGATGTGTCATATTTACATTAGTTAGCCGTTAGAATTAGGAAACTATAAATAGGTGAACTCTTAATGTAATAAGGGTTGGCAAATCACTTATACTCCAACTCTCTGAAACACCATACATGTCCAAACTTTAAAGCGACAAACAGGTTACAAGGAGAAAGAAGTATGTGATGAACCCATCCAATTTTTTCAATGCAATTGTTCTTACAATTCATTTTTCTTTTCTTTATTTTACATTCTACAATTTACATTCTGCAATTTTATTTGCATTGCTTTTTTTCTGAACTTTCAGTGATTTCTGTGAAAGTTGATTTCTGAAATATAGTCTAGAAAACTTGATAAAATTCTGAATCAAGTAGTTCTAATTTTTTCTGAAAGATAAGTTTTGATTAAATTCTGAATCAAAACCTTTAAAACTTGTTATTTCTGGATTCTTGAAACTTAGCATTTGATTTGGCGAAATTCTGTACCAATCAATCATTTTTTTTTTCAGAAAATTTGAACTTTTGAAAGTCTTTTATAAATCAGAAACACCATAAATCTACTTTTTTAAAAGAGTCCCGTAAGAGGATCTGATTCTAATCCCCAGATTGTTCGTAGAATCAAAGTGATTAAAATTTAATTTTCAGATTGGATTTTTCACCACAAACACCAACTTACAGAAGGTTTCTGAGAAGATGCTGGAGCCTTTCTTTTCTTGGATTTCTTTTCTTTTTCTTCTTCTCCACTATCCCAATCTTCTTTAGCTTCTTCTGAGAGTTTAGACTCTTGGGCTCTGAAAATAAAGTTAAGAATGCTAAGTATAAATTTGGGATGAATAAGAGAAATAATAAAAAATGATGTATTTTTACCTTGGACAATAAAGTTTCTTAGAAATTATTCTCACATGTTCTATATCCACATGGGGTATGAAAGGATAATTATCCAAGGTATATTTTGTTAAAGTAACTCTTTTCAAAAGTGGTTGGCATCATTACAAACAATTTCAAAAGTCACAGGTCTAGTCCACTCAGGACCATATAAATTTTTTGCTAAGCCAAAATATTGCAGTTGGTAAAGGTGGAAACTTAGGGCAATACTTTCGAAAATAGTTTTACCTTTAGAATTAATAACTTTGCAATTTTTCAAGTTAACAGAAACCTTTTCTTTTAAAGAAATAGCAAACTTCAGAAATTGTTCTAGAAATTTTGTTTGGATTATAGAACACATGAAAATATTTCACGAAAGCTTCAATTTCTTTGACATGCGTACCTTTTGTTTTTTGGCTGATTTCTACGCATAAGGAATGTCTTTGGTTAGTCTCGAAAAGCAGGTAGCTTCATCAACTGAATGCTATTATAGTACTTAGACCACCATCCTCGAACGACAAAGTGCAATAGTAAGAAGGCTCGAAAGGGACTGGGCAGATGGATAAAGGCCTTTGAGCCTTTGTAAGTTGAAGATCATTCAATCCCTTTCCCCATTTACTATGTCTTCAACCAAGATTTGTGCTTTAGATGTGCAGAAAGGTGTTGGGCGAAGTGACATAGCCCAAATTGATGAGCTACCAATTGTGGTTGGTAGTGGAAAATTCTGAAGTCTTAAATTTGGAAACCACAATATATAAGATCATAAGAAAGGAACTGTTTTCCAAATTTCCAAACTCTCAGCTTGTGCACCTGGTGTGTCACAAGGGAACTTTCGAGGTAAACCACTCAGGTCCTCGAGTTCGAGAAGAGAAGGGTGCAAGATTGGGAGTGTGTTTTTTGATGTTAAGGAAAGAAGAGAGGTAGACTGAATGACTTAGAACGGTTCTTTTTTCGAGGAGGGAGTAAGAAAAGACAATCTATAACCTTCTATAGAAGAAGGAAGTTTCAAGTTTGGAGGTTCGGAACTTTCAAATTTGTCCTCGAAAATGGCGTTCAACCAGAGTTGGAGAAACCAGAAAGGACCACAAAGATTTTGAACAGGTTCTTTGAGTTTAAGAGTAAAAACGGCCTCAAAAAGCATGTCATAGAATTGGCAATAAATACCTGTTTAGATCCATTCGAATGCCCTTAGCCAACATTTGGATAAAGGAAGATAAGATTTAGGAACTTGTATGGATCGAGAACAACAATACAAAGCAAGAAAGCCAAACCAGGAGAAAAGCAACTGCTCTTTTCTCAGTAACTTTACCAGATTTGGCATTTGTTTGGATGAATTGGGAATAAGTTAACTTATCCCAACATGGCTCAACATGAGGTTCTGGAACCTTCATGATAGGAAGAACAAGTTGACCTTCAGGTCGAAGGCTAGTTATGGCCAGCAACATCAAATAGAGTTGGTGTGTAAGCATACCATAAGGTAAATGAAAGGAATTCGAAGATCTTTCCCAGAAAAGGAAAGAAGAAAGAATTAAAGCGGGTCGAAACTCAAATCAAACTTACTTAGTGAATAAAATCGAAAATACCCAACTGTTTCCACAAAGGACCCATGGTACCTTCGATTCTATTCAACCACATGATATAAGAGTCTTTTCGAGAAGGAGGAGTTGCTCGAAAAATATCAGAAGTATTTTCGAGGTGATCTGTTCGAATAAGTGATCTAAAGTCATTATATTGATCAAGAGAGGAAGGTAATGTGTAAGATCCTAAGAAAGAATAATGTCTCTTCCTAATGGAAAAGAGAATCAGTACCTGGGATTTCCAGATAGCCATTTTCTCTTCTGCATTCTCAGGTTCAGTGACATATACTGTGTCGTCCCGAGCAAGAAGGTCACCTTTAGTAATAGCAAGAGGAACAGAGTCGAGAGCTCCGGAAGCCATTAATGGAGGTTTCAAGGTTCTTGAGAAAGAAAGAAGATAATGCAACGGTGACAAAGAGCTGAAAAATTTACTAAGAAAAGTAAAATCAGAACCTTTGAAGCAATTAATCGGTGAAAAAATAGATCAAAAGCAAGAAAGAATCATAAAAAAAGGTTGAAAGATTATACCTTGAGTGGGAAGAAAAGGGACGCCGGGAAAGGAGAGAAATGAGAAGTCTAAAGGTTGAAAATGAAGTGAAAAAGTGAAAGTGAATAGGTTTCACTTTAGTATTTATATGAGGAATAATTGAAATGATTAGAGGGAAGTTAAAAGATAACCATGACTGCACGTTGCTTGAGAAGATGAAAAGTTTATCTAAAAAGATATTCATATTTTCACTCTTTCTTTTTGAATAACTGTTATAAGGAATACCAAAGTTTGTTCCAAAAATATCTCTTTCTGTAAATGAAGGATTAATTCTTGAAAGAGACTATTTTTAGGGGGCATCTGTGGGATTCGAATTTCTAATATTTCAAATTCCACAAGTCTGTAAGTTCTTTACACTTTTCGAATTCACAGGAAAACAATAAAAGTAACTTTTCGAGTTTGATAATGAATTGATAACTTAGAAAGTTCTTTATTGAAGTTAATACAAAGAGAACATCAGAAATTTGAATAAAAGATGAGGTGAATTCGAGAATATGGTATTTCTGGTACTCAGAAAAGTAAAAGATAATTCTTTTATTCATGATCCAAATTCGAATTACATAAGTTCGAATACATTGGAAATACATCTTAAAAAGGAAACTATCCTATGTGCTCTTTACATTAGAAAGGAAACTATCCTAAATTACAAAGAGTACTTGACTCATGTCTAGCAGACCTCTTCCTCTTCTTCTTCCCCCACAAGCTTTGATTGAGCCAAGGCAAAATGGATATCTTTTCGATTTGGTTGAACCACCTTGGTGCTTGGGCAGAAATGAAGGTCAGCTTGGGAAAGTAAAAACAGATTCATTTATTACATAAATGAACCTTTAATTGGCTACTATGTTCAACCCAAAAAGAAACCTTCAAAAAGAAAGGTTGAAAAGCCTATAGCTTTGGCCACTTCGTCAACCTTACCAAAAATGAAATCATTCCAGATTGGGTTGTATGCAGTAGCCAAAGGAATAAGCTTCTTCATATTCTTCGAAGGATTTAGAAAAGGAGAAGAAGGAGAATGAGAAGGTCTGAGGGATAAATCCAAATGGAACTCCTATTTATAGGAGTTTAAAAGGGTGAAGGGTCATAAATGCACCTCTTCATATATCTAATGAGAAGAACCTTCATAATGAGGTTGAATGGACGGTGGTCGGTGGTCTTCATGACCTTTGATTCAGCCAAACAGAGCTTGACACGTGGCATATAAAGGAATGCATTCAAATCTCGAAATCAGGAAAGTACTTAGTGAAGTCAAATATCAACAGAAAAAAGCTAAGTGTCAAAGATGAAGGAATTTTCGAGTACATGAAGTCAGGATTTCAGAAAGAAGATTTCGAGAAATCGAAGAGCAAGTTTTCGAAGTTACAGAAAGAGGAAAATCGAAAACAAGATGCTGAAGACTTAGAAGATTTATGAATCAAGAAGCGATCTGTTCGAGCAAACAGAAGAGAGAGAAGAAAACATTTAATGGAAGTTACAGAAGTTTGCTGATCAGGGACAGATGGCAACATCTCAGTGGAAGTGCTTTGAAAGTGCAAGGATAAAGAGCGGTTTTTCTGGTAGCAGAAAACGTGGCAGACATGCATGCTGCCAACACATAGGGATAGATGATGTGTCAATTGTACAATAGTTAGCCGTTTAGAATGAAAAACTATAAATAGGTGAACTTTCTATGTAATAAGGGTTGGCAAATCATTATACTTAAAACTCTGAAACACCTAAACGTCCAATTTGCCAGCGACTACACAGGTTACAAGGAGCAACAGTATGTGATGAACCCATCAACATTTTAATTAATTGCAATTGTTCTTACAATTTTCTTTACTTTCTGTTCTTTTACTTCATTCTTGCAATTTACATTCAAGGCAATTTTTCTTTCTTTCAAATTTTCTGTTCTTACTTCTTTAAAATTTTGTTCTTCTTTGATTTCAAAAATTTAACTTAGAACTTTGATTGATAAAATTATGAATCAACTTGTTCTACATTTTTGAGAAATAAGTTCTTTTGTTCAAACAAGAGTTTAATTCATGAAATTCTGAATCAATTTATTCAAATTTCTAGAAAAACCAAGTCTTTCACAAATTCTGTAAATTAGAACACTGTAAACCTAATTTTAAAAGAGTCCCGTAAGAGGATCTGATTCTAATCCCCAGATTGTTCTTAGAATCAAAAATGATAAACGTAATTTTTTCGAGATTAGATTTTATCACCACAAACAATATTATAAAAGTAAGTTTATATAAAAGGGATTTTTGTATGGAAGGTTATATAGAATTACAAATGTCGTCGCTAAAAACACGAAATTCTTGTAGTGAAATGAATTTAAGTGTGAGGATGATATTATAAAGTGAGTTTAAATAAAAGTAATTTTTGTTTGGAAGGTTATATAGAATTACTTTTAATGTATAAAATATAATTATATTTTACGGGTTTCACACACAAACATATTTTTTCTCAATGGAAAAGTGACATATTTTTTATTTCTCAGACACACATTTGATAAGTTGGAATTTACTTTTTTTTCAATAGAAAAAAGTTAAACACAATTATTTTTTTCAACCTCATTTTAGAATTCCAAACATATATACATTACTTACACAAAACGATCAAACATACGTTTGTTTTGTTAGAATGAATTTTATCATAAAAGGGTTATAATATTTGCACATAAATTCATATAATACACTTTTCTTATTATTCTTTATCACATTATTTATCATATATCACATTCTTCTCTTTTTTTTTTCATTTTATTTACAATATATATAAGAAAACGTGTTTCACTGAAGTCATGATTAATAACTTAAGCTTGATTGATCGAAAATGGATAGTACCATCACTTTGATTAAGAGGAAGAATAAATGAGATACATAGTTGCTTGCAATAAGCAAAAAAGGAGTTTGGGTGCATTCAACTGTGACACACCCAAGGTAGGCCCTTGAATTTGACGAGCTTAATTTATGGTACAGAGTCAGACCACTCATATTTTGTAGAAAAGAGTCTTTGGTCAAGGTTGGTGCAAAGTAGCCAATCTCTTACTCCCAGAGATTGATCGGTGGATTGAATAGGCGTTTTATTCTCTTGTTACCATTTTGCTTTTTCCAGACATTATTTTTTTCAATTATTTCGGTTTTATTTTTACTGTACCCCAAATAAAAAGGATAAAAGGAACCCGTAAATAATATATAAACAAATGAGGAATGCCACTACCAGGTATAAGACTGGCGTGAATAACGTTTTTGTATTATCCTGAGAGTTTAATTTAAAAAATCACGATTCAAGATCATGATGCACTATAACTTAAATGGATAATGGGTTTTAAATAAATCTTATTCTCCATCCTAACTCAACTCTTTATTTATGCATATGTATTTCTTAGTAAAATAAGATGGAGGAGCAGAGGGAGTAATAGTAGGATAGTAGTAGGTTGAAGATGAGTACCATGGGTTCCCCTATGGATCATCCCAAAAGTTCCCAGCAAGAGTGTTTATAAAACTCATGTATTGATTTGATTAAAAGATACTGAAATGAATACAAGAAGCAACTATTTATAGGCTAAACTATTCAGCCACTAAACACACAAAGCAACCCAAACAAACCATAACGGAATCAGAAAAACTAACAGAAAAATATTCTTCTAACAGAAAAATATTCCTAATAATATTTCTAATACCCTCCCGCAAGTTGGTAATTGGTATCAACCAATACCAACTTGAAAACAAGAGAAGAAACTAAAATCAATGAAGAAATGATTAGAAACCAGCAAGATAATAATCCAAGTTGTTAGAAGTTTGCATAATCCATCCACTTGTTCCTTGAATTGGATCCATCTCAGCACCAAACACTGCAACTCGCATTCCATAGGTTTCTGTTATGATATTCCAGCTGGGCCTTGAGTGTGCCCTCCATAGGTTGCTGCATCCAATTCAGGAACAATGCAATGGTAGTTGGTGTCAAACCACTCGCTCATTTCCATAACTGGTACAGAACCAAAACCATAGTAACAGGCAAAACAGTTGGCATGGCCACCTGAACAATATTTGCCCGAAAGAAGAATGAATTCAACTGCATCACCACCTGTCTCAACACCACCAATTGAACATCCAGCATAAGCACCACCAAGAGATCAAGGTCCAAAAGGTCTATCATTTGCATAGGACACCCGAATATTTCACCCATTGAGATCCTGTCCATTCATGGCAGATAGAGCTGAACTTGTTGACTGATTAGTGGAGAAGTTGACAAATCCAAATCCCCTTGATCTTCCAGGGTCTTTATCGGTGATAACCCTTGCCTCAACTATATCTCCAAAGCTAGCAATGCATCCCTAAGAGACTGGTCATCGACTCCATATGAAAGGCCTTCAATGAAAAGCTTGGATGAATACATGCAGCGAATGTAATTAAGCATGGATGCAACAGGAACTTGTCTGCTCTGAGGAGCACTCTGCCTCAAGAGGTTTCAAACCTTACTACAGAATGCCACTGTGATTGTTGTTTTCAGAGTTCCAGAAAGAAGAGTGAAAAGTGAAGCGGCTAAGGTTTTAGGACAGAATGAGTAGAGGCCATCAAAGCACTCAACACCATTAATTGGGGGCCAACAGACCTTGTGTAACAAATTCAAACAAGGTTGGCAACTTCCATTCCCTTCAAGTGTGCTGACATTATAGCAAATAGATTCAGCACATCCCTTTTTGGCATTTCAGCAAAAAGCTTTGGCTCACCTCCTTCAGACATTGCATCAAACAGTTTATGTATATTCCTTTGAGGTAATACATCAAACAAGTTAGCTGCACTAGCAATCCCCTTCATATTCATAAGAACCATGGAAGATATCTCTTCCACAGAAAACTGCTTCTCCCTTCCCCTTGTAATTAACCATAATCATAGGCTTATCACCAAGACCAACAATCACTTTAAACAGCCACAATTTCATATCACTTTGTACCGAAGAGTCGCTGAAAGAATCGTTGATAACGCCTTCCGATCAATTGCATAGCATCAAAAACAGTGCTGGTTAGGTACATAGCGGTCTGGTTCTTGGCTTGCATCACCGATCAAGCGTTCTGTGTCAGTGAAAGCCACATAGGATGGAGTGGTTCTGGTAGAGACAGCGAGAGCGTGGGGAACGGACGTCTGGAGACGGATCTGTTCCTCGAGATGGACGAGAGCATCGCTGATGACAATAGTGGTTCCTCCGCCATCAATGTTGAGAATGCGAGTTTTCTTGGTATCAATCTGAGATGCTTTCTCCTTTATATGTTGCAAAGTAGATGGAGGAGGCAAATCGCAGCGGAGCTCGTCCCTCCCTTCTTCTTCTGTTTTGAGGTTGCAAGAAAAGAGAGGATCCAAAGATCCGAAGCTGCGAAGTTGAAAGGTTCTCGTGATGGTTTCCACTCCAATTTTGCAGTGGATCCTTTGCCAATATCATGCATCAAGAACAGCGAAGAAGAGTATGTGTTGGTCAAAATGAAACAGAGGAAGCCGAGGGGAAGCAATAGTTTGTAGCAAGCAGTAGAAGAAGATTCAGTTCAGGTAGTGATAGTTGCTCCAGCAGAAGAAGATGCCTCTGCCTATGCAATAATGGAGTGCGCAGCAGCGAACAGCGATGGTTTCTTCAGACAGAGTCCCTTCTTCTTAAAGCGAGGTGAGCTCCATGGATGGAGCTTTGATACCATCTTAGTAAAATAAGATGGAGGAGCAGAGGGAGCAACAGTAGGATAGTAGTGGTTGAAGATGAGTACCATGGGTTCCCCCATGGATTATCCCAAAAGTTCCCAGCAAGAGTGTTATAAAACTCATGTATTGATTTGATTAAAAGATACTGAAATGAATATAAGAAGCAACTATTTATAGGCCTAAACTATTCAGCCACTAAACACACAAAGCAACCAAACAAAACCATAACAGAATCAGAAAAACTAACAGAAAATATTCCTAATAATATTTCTAATATTATTTCAGACGTTTTTGAAGATTTTAACATATAGTTAACATAAAAAATTATTGTTAATGTTTGCAGGCGAGGCAAAAGAGGCGGGGGGGAGGATATCTGAATATGAGGATTATCGTGATTACACCATTTTTCCCTATTTTTTAGGCGGGTTTACTCATGGGCTCCTATAACCAAATTAAGTTGGAAATGGACTGTCACTTTCACTCCATACGGATCTTATCTGTAATATCAAGAATTCGAATCCTCAAATCGTTACTTTTGAGAGGATTTTATCTAAACTATCACTACTGTCTCTCAAGGTTTAAACCCATAACTATGTCAGATTTAGATTTGGTGTTGTCATAAAATGACACGGTAACCGCAGTCAACAAATTAGATGTCGAGATTTATATCTGATTTAAACATCTTGGCAACTGATCGTCTGATCTTCATCGGACGACTAACACTAATTGGTGATTGTGGCGACTGCGTTATTTTATCACTACAGACAATCTAGATCCCAACTATATATGTTTGTGGGGATTTCGAGTAAAAGAAAAAAAAAGAATTTGGAAAAGTCATATTATTGATTCTAATTAAAATGCCATATTAATTATTTGTCAGAAAAGATTCAAATCTGTTTTACATGATATATCTACAAATGCCTACATAAGTCAAAATGTTATATTTATACGAGTGGGAAGATTGTACCGTTCATATTATTTTTTCCATTTTGATACATCATTTAGCTAGGTGCTTACTTGTGTCCTTTGAAGAACTTAATTGATTAGTTGAAAATCACTGCTAAAAATAAGGTGTGTCATTCCCATCCAAAGTATAGAAAACACAAAGGCCACTCTTTGAATTTTTGTCAAAAGGGCAATTAAAATCCAATTCCCATTTTTTAATGCAAATCACGATACTGTCTTTTTTGAGTAGTGGTTGAAGTTTTGTGGCATATCAAAGATATGCTTTCAAAGGATAAGACTCCTACTCGGTGTGGTTATCAGAAATTTTTTGGCGCTCAAAGAAAACGAGTGAGTATATAGCTTAATTTCCATGTGGAAGTTTTTGAGTATCATGCAAAAGGTTATTCTCTTAGTGGAATTCCGCTGGCTTAACCTTGAAAATTCTAATTAAAGATGTCACTAACAGGAAGAAATTATTAGGTCAGACCAACACGTCAAGAGTACGATTAAGGTTTAGCACATAATTAAAGAAAATAATATATGCTTTCAAGATACATTTTCTCTAGGTATTAATTAATAAGGTTTATCGATTCAAATGACAAACAATTTGGTTTCCTTTAGGGCTCGTTTGATGCACATGATAGGATATGATAAGAGAGATGGATAGTGACATGAAAGGATAAGAGCAAGATAAGCTCTTATCTTATCCTATGTTTGATGTACACCAGGATAAGATGACAGATATGATTATTTTATTCTATCCTACGTTTGACATGGACAGATTATGGTAGGGTAAGATATAAGGAATATTAAAATGACAAAATTATCCTTATTACAAATTTAAATTATTTTTTGCTTTCAGCAAGCACACATAAATAAAAATTTATTTTATTAAAAATATTAAATTTATTTACAAAAAATAAAATTGTTGTTTAAAAATATTAAAATTAATATTAAAATACTAAAAAATGGTTTTATAGAGAGATAGGGAGGAGAGAAGGGGAGAGAAGAGGGAGGAGAAGAGGGGAGAGAGAGGGGAGAGGGAGAGTGAGAGAGGGGGAGGAGAGAGGAGAGAGAGGAGAGAGGGAGAGAGAAAGGAGAGATAGAAGAGAGAAAGAGGGGAGAGAGAGAGGAGAGGAGAGAAAGAGGGGGGAGAGAGGAAAGAGAGAGGAGAGAGAGAGGGAAGAGATGGGGGAGAGAGAAAGAGGGGGAGAGAGAGAGGAGGAGAGGGGGAAGAGATAGGGATAGAGAGGGAGGAGAGAGAAAGAGGGGGAGAGAGAAAGAGAGAGGAAAGAGAGAGGAGAGAGAGGAGAGAAGAAAGAGGGGGAGAGAGGAAAGAGAGAGGAGAGAGAGGGAAAAGATAGAGGGGGAGAGAGAGAGGAGAGAGGAGGAGGAGAGAGAGGAGATGAGAGGGAGAGAGAGAGGGAAGAGAAAGGGAGGAGGAAAGAAGGGGAGAGGAAAGAGAGGATAAATGAGGAAGAAATTTTTTTATCTTATCCTATCCTATCGTATCACTCCCAACCCAGCTCCCCACTCAGGATAATAATTACATTAGAAGGATAGGATAAGATAGGATAAACAACATGATAAAGTTATCATATCATATTGGTGCAACAAACACATGATAAGTGATAGGATAGGATAAAGTTATCATATCCTGTCTCTTATCCTGTGCACCAAACATGCCCTTATAGTAAAATGTATAGGATTTGATAAGCGCTAAGTTTGAGAAAAAAAAATATAACCAATTAATTATCCTCTGCATGTGATCAGCTTCATAATAAATCCCATTACCAAAAAAAGCTTCATAATAAATATATCACTTTTAAGAGAGAATAAAGGGAGAAATTTAATTAATACACAAGGGATAAGTAATCCTCATGCATACAGAAGCACAAACCACTACCCTAACTAATTAATCCGTGGCAAATTTGCATTTAATTTTGACCTTTGGTTACCACCAAGAGTCAAAACTGATCCCAATGCCTTTTTCTTGTGGGGGGTTGGCTAGCTCTAACGGGGCAGAGTTCCATCTAAAGGGCAGATTTTGCATGGGCGTTTCAGACTTTTCTCAACAATAGATATAGATATATCACATAGTATATATAAAGCTATTGCAGTTAGCATTTGAATGTTTGTAGCAAAATCTTAATTTCTATATCATCATTCCATACACCTGATAATGGATTCCACATGTGCTCCAATATTGCCGATTTTTTTTTTGGTCACTTATACATATTCTACAATTCATGGGGAAAAAATAATCTGATCGATCTTGACAAATAAATACCATGAAGAGAGTGATACCAACACACTCTCTAACACACTATTTCCAACACACTTCATGTGATTGATTAAAATTTATATGGGTCCCACCCAAATTATGTGGTCCCACTCTCAATATGGTGAAACCCATGTGATTTTAACCAATCACATGAAGTGTGTTAAAAAGAGTGTGCTAAAGAGTGTGTTGCTAGCCCTTTTCATAACATGAATGAACTTTCCAACCTCAAATTTTCAGATAATGGAGGGGTGGGACACTTTTTTATGTTTATTATCTAATTTTTTTTATTGGACTGGATTGGTTTTCGAATCCTATGTTGAGACTGATCCAATCCAAACCGAACTTAATTAAATGTACATATATTATTAAATATAAAATAATCATATATTTATACTTGTATACATATATATTTATAAAATTATGTATACTAATATACTTTTTATGAGTTTATTATCTAATATCATATTAATATTTTTATAAATATATCCATTTAAAATTAGTTTAATATTAGTTTTCATGCATGCCTCATGTCCTTATTTTTAATAAATATAAATTCCGATAAAACTATTTACTATTATTTCTTAATTTTATCACTTTTATCTAATATTTATTATCTCTTTAAAAAACTGAAAATTGATCCAATCCAATCCAATTTAAATTAGATCGGAGTTGAAAAAATATATCATTCAATCGGATGATAAAATGATAAAACCACAATGATTGAATCGGATGATTTTTTTTCTCAAAAGTGATAACACCAATTTTCCCGGATCTAGTTTTGGAGCCAGGCACTGTAAACAAGCATGAAACAATCGGTCAAGAGGCTAAAAAAGGTGTAGTAGGTTGCAGCCTTAATTAGGAAAACAAAGGGGAAATTGAAAGAAAAAGTGGAAGAGAAAGGAATGAAATTGACACCACTGAAGCAGGAAACTCCCACAATAGATAAGTCCTAGTGCTAGACGCCAATGACTAAGGAGAATCAGATAAGTCTCTAGTTAGTTTAAGCAAGAACCACCAAGCCTTCTCTACTCACACTTGAGGAGGAAATTGGGCAAAACGCCTTTACTAATTCATCAAAGTTACCAAATTCAAGAGAGGAGCCTCCTATTTATAGGAGTGAGGGGGCAGCCAAATGGAGAAGGAAAAATAGGAAAATACAAGATGACTCAAATACTTCTCCTAATGGGATTTGATCCCATGACTCTTGGCTAAGTAGCTAAGCTAGCACTTAAGCCACTAAAACTAAGAGAAATATGTGCCCCACTCTTGTAGGAAAAGGAAAAATTATATGTATGTCCTAGTTACAATTAAAACTCTAATTAAGCTAATTAAATCCTAATTAAGATGAGTCTCCTCGTTGACTTGGGCCTTTGGTCAATGGTTAATGATTAATTATGGTTGGGTTGACCAAGGTATGGTTGACCCATGCTTGATTTAACTCCATGCATTCCCACCAGCTCTATGCTTGATCCTAGTTGTTAGTTGTCATCTCAGAATTCTACTGACAGACGTCATAAAAAAGCAATCCAAATCGAACCGCAACCACTCGTACAAAAAATATAGGGGTCTGCTTCAAAGAAATCCGTAGCTAAACTCAAGCAAAAAAGTTAGTTACACAATAACTACAAATTAGCTACCAAAATGGTGGAACATATATGTGTTGGAATACCCATCATGTTTTACCCATCTCTCAAAATGCCAAGGTCTTCCAAAAAGGATGTGTGAGACATCTAAGGGTACAACATCAAAGGACATCTCATCTTCATAATTCCCAATTCGATCTAAACTTAATCCTCACTTGTCCATCCACCTTAATTTCTTCCTCTTCACTCATGCATTGAACTTTATATAAGGTTAGGGATGTGGGATAGTGGGGGTAGGTTCAATTTTTCAACTAACCTAAGGCTTCTAGGTTTTTACTTCTCCCTCCATCTATAATCATTATGCAAACCTTTCTTCAATGCGACACCTAGTGTGAAATAGATTTTCTCTTTGGTTGTCTTCCTCCCCTGAGGGTATTTCTATGGCTTTTCTTAACATCATTACTGCCCTTTCCACTCGCCTCCTCCCTCCCATTTCTCCTAAGTTGATTTTAGTTGAAAATATTTTAGGACCTTTCCACTCACTTACATGTTTCACTCAAAGACGATCACACATATATGTCACTATTTCTAGCCTTTTCTACTCGGGTAAGGTTTGATTAGACTTTAGAAAACCAAACGTTGAGACTTTACCACTACTCAAACACTAGAGCCGCCCAAGCAATGAAGTTATCTACAAAAGGGTAAAGAATTGCCTAAGACAAGTAGGAATTGAAGTGATAAGCAGGAGCTAGCTAGAAAATAGCTTATACACAAGAATAGACAACAAACAAGAAAAAACACACCGGAATTGCAAAGAGAATTATTTTTTGGTTTTTTTATTCAAGAGGTAAAGCTACCAAAAGTTGCCAAAATTTTACAAAACTTGCAGTTACAACTAAAATGGAATTTTATATAAGCAAATTGAAAGTTATAATAGAAAGGGATGAAATGTTGGGCTCTTTGATAAGTGCTAGAATTGAGTAAATTTCCATGTAATTACAGCACTTATTGGTAATGAATTATTGAATTTATAATATAATTTCACCCTTCTTTGCTTAATTGTGGCTCTTATATTTATTGAAATTAAATTTGAACTTGATGCTATTTTAATGAAGAAATTGTTGAATTTTACAGATGAAGAGTTAAAGTACAAATTGAAGCATCAAGTGAGCAGTGAGCAGAGACAGGAGCAATACAGAGCAAGTTTCACAGGATTTTGTCTCCTCGGCTTCACCTGAGCTGAGCGCAGAATGAAGCTCAGGATTTTTGTTTCCTGCGCTTAGTGTAGGCAAAGCGTAGGAATGCCTGTTCAGTTACTGTTTCCTGCGCTTTACCTGCGTTGAGCGCAACCTAGCGTTTAATGAGCCATCAAACAGTTTTTAAAGGGGTTTTTGTTGGTTTTGAATACAGTTTTTCATACGGAGACAGAAGGAGGAGAGGAAACCATTCCGGAACAAGATTGGGGAATTCAACGAAGCTGGAAAGCTTAGATGGATCTTTTTCATCTTATTTCTGTTGGTTGTAAGTGCTACCATGAGTAGCTAAATCACTTTTTAGGATTGAATATAGTCAATTCAAACCCCGAATATAATTTTGTATTTTTAACATTTAGGAATAACTGTTTTATCAATAAACTAGTGTTTTTTTTCTATTCTTAATGCTTAACTTCCTTCTTGTAATGGAGTTATGATTTGATTTATTAAATTAGCTGGGAAGCAGTTTTCTAAATCTGATTTGGGTAAAAACACTCAATAGGTTGAATACCTAGGAATAGGGTACAATTTATTGATAGCTTTTAACAACTGATCTTAAGGCTAGGCAATTTGTTAAACATCCAAGGGATTGGTTGTTTAGGGAATTGTTCTAAGAATTTCATAGTTGACGGATCCATGTGAATGAAATTTATTTGTGCTTCAGTGTTGTTAAATTCAAATTTCTAAATGTTATTGATTTTCAAAATCACATGAAGGGCACAATAGACGAAATTCAATCCTAGTTTTCCAACTGAATCTTTCTCAAATATTTCTCTTGCTTAAATTTCTTACTGCACTTTTTATTTAATTTTCACAACAATCATTCCACAAATTCCCTTTATTTACTCAATTAGATTGGCTACTAAGAATTTAAGTTGACCGTTCCTCGTGGGTAAGACAACCCTTACATTTCTACTATTATACTGCTGCGATATTGGTACGCTTGCCAAGATCTCAACACTCTTTCTTCAATTTTTTTCAACTATTGAGGATTGATTTTTCCTTTGCACATTTTTTTTTAAATTTCTTTTCTTTGGAATTATTTTTCATTTCTTTTCTTTTTGTATTTCTTTTCTTTGACTTTTCTTTCTTTTTGTATATTTTATTTTTGTAAATTGTCTTTTGCCCTAATAGAAATAATATATAAATTGCAAAATAAATCCCTATTCTTAAATGAAAAATTGCATATATCTTGCCTAAAAGTAGGACACAAATGATGTACCAGAAAATGGTAAAAGTTGATTGTTTTCTAAAAACTTGCTCAATATTTTTGTTGGCAACTTGAATAAAATATTTGACCAAAAGGGCTTAGCATTTCCTTGATTAGACCAAGTGATAAAAACAACAAACAAATGCGCTTGATGATTTTTACGGATTAAAACTTAAAATTAAGTGGAAAATTCAACATGAAATTGGTGAATTTTCTACTAATTTCCTGCTAAAACCCAACCTAGAATTAAGCGTTTTGCATAATCAACCACACGTTTCCTAAGGATTTGCTAGCATACAGTTCAAATTCACAATCAGAATAGAAGAAAAACAGACAGAAAATAGTCAGAAAAATTGGACAAAAAAGACCCAAAAAAAATGCGCATAAAATAGGCAAAAATAAGAGAAAATTTGAGCAAAATAAAGAGTAGAAATGTAGAGGGGTTGAACTGAAATCAAAAGGATGGGTATTAAACGACGGGAATTAAAGGGAATGAGAACAAATGAAAATGATGAGGATGATGAGCAGAATTAAATGACAGAAATGAAAATGGGAATGAGGATAAAATGTTGATTGAATTGATGTAGGTGAATGATGTTGAGTCTAAAAAATGTTATTAAGAAATTAATAATGTTTTAAGTGTCATAATCCTGAGTTTTAATGAATAACAAATTTGGTTAAAGTATTCTAAAAGAAGAAACCGATTCTCTTAAAGGCTTTTTCTGTGTTTCAACAACCTTCTGAAAGAGCAACTCTCTGAAGTTATGCAACTCTCCGAAGTGGTGCAACCTTCTGAAGGAGAGGTATAAGAACAAATCATTGTTGAGACTTCAGAAGGTGTAAGAACAAGATCAAGACTTAGAGAAGTCAATAATCTTGCCTTCCTCTCTGAACTTGAGCCAAAGAATATTGATGAAGCTCTGCATGATGAAGGGTGGATCCTAGCCATGCAGGAAGAGCTGAATCAATTTGTCAGGAGTGATGTTTGGACTCTTGTTCCTAAACCTTATGGGAAAACAATTATTGGAACCAAATGGGTGTTCAGAAACAAACTCTCTAAAGATGGACAAGTGATCAGAAACAAAGCTAGATTGGTTTCTCAAGGCTACAACCCCCTGGTTTTGAAAATTTAACTTTTCCTGATCATGTTTTCAAATTGAAAAAGGCTCTATATGGTCTCAAACAAGCTCCTAAAGCTTGGTATGACAAATTAAGAAATTTTCTTCTCAAAAATGGTTTTGAAAGAGGAAAGGTTGACATAACCCTTTTTAGAAAAATGTCTAACAAAGATCTAATTCTTGTTCAGATATACATGATGACATTATTTTTGGATCAACAAATTCTTCATTGTGCACACAATTTTCATGGCTTATACAATCTTAGTTTGAAATGAGATTAATGGGTGAACTCAAGTTTTTCTTAGGACTTCAGATTAAGCAAGATTCTGAATGTATATGGATCCATTAGGAAAAATATACTAAAGAAATGCTTAAAAAGTTCAATATGCATGATTGCAAACCTATGTCAACTCCTATGCATCCTTCAGCCATCTTAAGTAAAGATGAAGGAGAAGAATGTGAAGTTGGTTGAATGTCTCTAGAAGGGGGGGTTGAATAAAGACTTGAAAATATTGTGCCTGAAAATTCAGATTCAATCTAAGGTGGATCTCAAGTCTGTGACTTGGAACTCAGATTGAATTTTAACTAAGCGGAAGGTTAGAATTAAAAAATATTTAGCTTAGCAAAAGGTTAAGCTTAATTAGCTCTGCAAATGTTAAGCTTATCTCAGCAAAGTTAAGACCTTAAAGAGAATGAGTAAGACTACTGATTGATCTCAAGTTGAGATGGTGATAACACTCTGCTAGGAGCTTGGACCTGCAAGACCTACATTGGAGGATATGCACCAACTTCAATCAAGGAAGAGTTGGAGAAATTAGTGTCCTACAAATAAAGGGACACTACCCTACAAAATAAAGGTCACTACCCTACAGAAGGACACCTTGACCCTGGATAGGACCCTTGTCCTATGGACCACCCTTAATTAGGACTCTCTTGTATTTTCTTTTTATTTTTGTATTTTCCTTTTTATTTCATTCCACTTGGGTGCTAATTGTATGGGTTTTATTGGTTAGTAGGATACCTTTCTACAAGGTTTAGGAGGTCATGGGATCTAATCCCACCTAAGATAGAAAATTACCTCATCTTTCTTTTCCTTGTTAAAAGGGGCGCTATTTTTGGGTTTATTGGCTTAAGGCTTAGCTTAGCCATAAGCCATTAGGGACATGGGTTCAAATCCCACTTAGGATGGGATTTCACTCATCTTTTATTTTTCTCCCCCTTCCCTCATGTAAGTGGCCGCCCCCTCACTCCCCCTCTCCTATATAAAGGGGCCTCCTCTCTTTGTATTAGACACATTGAATTTTGAAGTAAAGGCATTATGCCCAATTTTCTCCTCCCTTTGTGAGTTGAGTGAGGCTTGGTGGTTGTTGCTCAAACCATACTGGGACTTATCTAATTCTCCTGAATTAGTGGCGTCTGGCATTGGACTTATCTGCTGCAAGTGGACTCTTGCTTCAGTGGCGTCCTTCCCATTTCTTCATCTCCACTTTTTCTTTCATTTTCTCTCATTTTCCTTCACTTTCTTGCGTGAATATAGCTGCTGTTCCAGCACCTATATTTCGCAATTATTTGCTTAATTGTGATTCTAATCGGTTGGTTTTGCTCAATTCTAGATCCTACACCTATCCGGCTATCAATTGGTCATCAGAGCTTGTTGAATTTGAGCAAATTTGGAGCAAAATTGGTGCAGAATTTTCACTCATTTAGTGTAATTCCACCCCTCTTTTCAATTGTAATTTGGACTTGGACTGTTTCCCGGGCCCGAGGTGCCTTTCTGCTGCTATCAGCACTTGTCTGTCTTGATTGATTTGCTTGAATTCTTGCTAGTTGGGGGCTGTTTTGGGCCGCTAATTCCCACCCCCTAGGTGTTTGTTTAAATGCCTCTTTAATTGCTCATACTTGTTCTTGAGTAATTCTTGCAAATTGCTTGATATAACTGCTTGTTTGTGGTGAAGTGTGGTAAGAGGAGGCATTGTTGTCTTCATTTTTCCAAAGATCGTTCACCTACATTTCTCCCCTTCACCATTAATTGTTCATCCCCCATATTCATCTCTTTACTTTCCGCCTTTAATTTTCCGCCATTTAATTTCCGCTTCTCCCCATCCTTTTAATTTTTGCTCTCCCGTTTACATTCTGCCATTTACATTTCTGCTCTCCCCATCCTTTTAATTTCCGCTTCTCCCTTACTTTCAGTCATTTATTTTCAGTCCTCCCTATCCTTTTAATTTCCGCTTCCCCTTTACATTTCTGCTCTCCCCATCCTCTTACTTTCTGCCATCCCCTTCTACTTTCTGCCATTTACATTTCTGTCCTCCCCATCCTTTTAATTTCAGTTTCCCCCTTTATTTTCTTGCCATTTAATTTTGCGCAATTTTCCTCTTTATTTTTGCCATTTTATGCGCATTTTTGGGCTCTTGTGTTGTTCAATTTCCTACTCTTGTTATGTCTGTTTGATTGCATTCTGATTGCAAATTTGGATTGACTGCTATCTCTACCTTGGACTTTCCCTGTTTGATTGTGCAAAACGCTCACCTATAGGATCTTTTTTGGTTCATAGTATTGGAAGAAGATCAACAAATTCTATTTGTTGATTTTCCTTCAAATTTTAATTCCAATCTTAAAATTGAACCAAGCGCGTTTCTGTGACCATACCGGTTTTGTATAATCAACAAGGAAGTGTTGCGACACCCTTAGTTATACCGCTAAGAACATCACATTATAATACGTAACCATCGAACTTACTGGTTTTAGAAATGTCAAAAAAAAAAAACGGAAACTTTCTTTTTTTATTATTTTTTTTTTTGAAAAGGATTTAGTCGTCATCAATCTATTACATCTCAGATTTTCATTTTAGGTATTCATGAAATATTCTTTCCTTAATCTGAAACTCGTTTTCCGAAAAACATCTAGACGATTATCAACTCGTGCACACACACAACATACACGCAATTATAAAATCAATCATAAGGAAAGGAAACAACATGAATATATACATACAACATAATAACAGTATGTCTCTCGAGCCATCCTGATATCCACATCAAAATATGAGTTCTGGTAGTAGACCAAATAAACAAGACCTCGACCAAATACAAAATAAGAGGTCGCTAAATCAGAGCTGCTACTACCTAGACTCAAAACTACACTGGTCTCACATCTACGCGAGATGTCTGTCACCCGCCAGGTTCCTCTAGGCATCCACCGCTGCTGCACTCTCATCGATGTCATACTGAAAATCTCCGATGCCGGCTATCGACGTAGCGAAGGGACACAATAGCAGAAAATAACAGAAGCAGAAAGGAAGGGTGAGAACATCGCATGAACTCACAACATGTAGGACACAGTAAATTAGAGTACACACACAGAATTTACATCCAATTCAATCAATCAAATTTATACAGTTATATCATCATGATGCACATGAACCAATGCATGAGGGCCCAGGGAAACATCACCATCCACAATGCACACAGCAACTGCCCGACCATATATGTACAACGTATCAGGAGTTAGAGTCTGTACTAGCATTGGTACAAAGAGCATTGCTCATACATTTTGGCCAAATCATTTAAGCGTTCTTCCAGACAATCTCAACTTACCCCGAAAATCATGAGAGCGAAATGAATAGCTAAGTTGGGTTCCCCAATCTCGACAGTAGGGAGCTAATCTACGTCACCTGAGATCTTCCGGGAGCTAGGCTATCCTCAGGGTTGGCGTCCCTTTTGAGGACCCACTGACGTTCTTTGCAAAACCCAGTTGCCACCCTTCCCAACCGATTTCACACTGCACCAAGTGTTACTGCCATATAGGTCGTAAGGTTTTCAACCTCGAATATCATCAATGCTTATGATGCATGACACACAACAAGGTTTCAAAGCAAATACATCCTTACAGGCAAAGCCCATCGAATCATTCAACGTCACCACTTACCCGTGGTACAGCCCGATTCAATGTCTTTCCTTCAAGGAAAACTAAACCCTATCTTGGGTTGGAACCGCACTCTCTCACTAAGCTTCTCAAGTCTTATGTAAGAAGAGGGTGTTGGTTATAATCTTTTATGGTAGTTTGTACTAATGTTCTTAATAATCATGTCCACTTAAGTCCTATAATTTACTAAGACTTATGATTGTGTCTTATGGATGGTATTACTTATCCTAATTCTTCTTGTATAAATAATTAAGATTAGGTTTAACTTTTAATCAATCTTCATTAACTGGGCTATAATTAATCTTATTCCTACTTAATTAAGTCATAATCTCTTCCTTAGTTTTGGATTAAGCTTTTAATTTCATTTGATTAAGGTTAATCATAGTTAGTTAATTCTTAATCATCATTACTAATTAATTACTTAATACTTTTATTAAGGTTAATTAACTTTAACCTTAATTAATCATCCGTTACTTGATTAACTTAAGTAGATTATGTTAATTTAACTTAGGTAATTAGATTAGCTAAGTCTACTAATTAATTTCTAAGTTTTAATTTCTTAATAACTTGGATTAGAGTTGAAGTCCAACTCCAATCTAACTTTAATTTCATAATCTAATCTTGATTGACTTTTAATGAGTCTTTAACTCCTTTTCTTAAAGGTTTTAAACTTAAATTAAAAGCCTAAAGGTTTTATAACTCTTAGGAACTTATTTTTAGTCATGGTAACCTAAAATATTGACCTTTAAGTGACTTTTACTTGGTTGGAATTGGAAATCCGAATTTGTTTTATTTATTTTTAAAGACTCATTCTTAATTGCACTTTAGTCCTTTTACTTGTAAAATTGCTTCTTAGTCCTTTTGGACCACCAAAGCCCATAAACATGTTTTCAACATACCCTCGACCTTTTTAAGATCAAAAAGGTATTCTTGATGAGTTTCATCAAGAACAACTCATGAACATCAAGAACAACTTGAATGTTCATCAAAACTTCAAATTTTTCACAACATCCAATCTTCATCAAAACTTCACACATTCATCAACAACAATCTAAATGCCAAATATCATACTAATCACTCAAAATCATCCACATACACATTAAAGTTCATAACTCCATTTTCAAGCTCATAAACACTATTTTTCAAAGATCAATCATCCAAAACAATTGTATACCTTCAACCAACTTCATGCATGTTCATTAGATTCATCATACAAACACATTCCAAGCACCAAAAAAATTTTGAAACACATGCAGCCCCAAAATCCCTCAAGGCCGAGAGCTATTAGAGGAAAAAGGGGAAACTTTTTCCAAAATTGTTTCTTGGCTTGCATGCACCAACAATCACAATCCAAACACATTCCAAGCATCAAAATAAACTTAAAAACATGTAAACAACCTAGCTCCAAGAATCCAAAACATTTGCTCAAAGAAAGCTCAAAAAGTGATTTTTTCAAGGAGAACAAGAGTAAAACAAGGATTTTAAGGGCAAATCCTTGACTCTAGCTACCAATCCCACTAGAGTTCAAGTTCTCCCCCCCTTTACCTAAGGAATTTTCTGTAAAAATAAGGTGCAGTAACAGCCCCAAAAACAGCTCCAAGATCCTCCTCTTGATCACCAACAAGGACTTCTACAAGGTTGGAGGCTAGGTGTTTAAGCTTAGGTTCAAAAATGGAACCTTTAGCTTGAATGTGTTTGGAAGAAAAATGGAAAACTTGAGAGAAAATGGGAAGGAAGCTCACGGCTGCAAGGGGATGAGAATGAGTGAAATGAGAGAAAAAAATTCTGGTTTGCATGTGAAAGGAAAAGGAAGAAGTGGAGTTTTTGCTTTAGGAAACATAAATGACACATGGCTTATTTGCTTGCACACTTGTCTTGTAAGGAAGGAGAAAATTTACAAGTGTCTCCCATGCACATTATTCTGCATGCACGGCTGTTATGATGTGTCAAGGTGAGTCAGTGTAAATTTTTCTGGCCCGGATCAAGAGTATTCGGGCCCGGTTCAAGGGACAGGAGGGGCAAAAAGGTCATTTTCACAAAAAACCCCAAAAATTCCCAGAAATTCCTAAAAATAGGAAATTTAATTCTAAATCCAAAAATATAAATTTTGATGATTAAAAAATAATTTTAATCACTCAAAATCCAATAAAACACTCAAAACGGCAAAAACGGCAAAACGATAAAATGCGGGTGTTACATCTCTCCCCCTCTTAAAGAAATTTCGTCCTCGAAATTTGTGCATACCTTCTTGAAATAAATGAGGATGGGACTTCTTCATTTGCTCTTCCAACTCCCAGGTTGCATTCCCCTCATCGGTTGCACTCCAAATAACTTTCACCAACGGAATCTCTTTTCCTCTCAACTGCTTGATTCCTTCGGTCTGCAGATTCGCACAGGTAATACCTCATAAGTCAAGTTTTCTTTTAATTGTATTACGGTCGGGTTCTATGACTGTGCGAAGGGTCAGGGAATATACTTTCGGTGTTGTGACACATGGAATTACATTATGAAGATTCGAAAGAAAAGGTGGTAAAGCATTGGAAGCAACAAGGCCAATTCTTTTCAAAATTTGATAGGGACCAATGAATTTGGGTGTAAGTTTTCGAGATCGCATTGCCCTACCAACCCCAGTCGTTGTGTAACTCTCAAAAATACGTGATCTCCTTCTTTGAATTCAAAGGGTTTCCTCCTCCGATCATAGTAACTTTTCTGCCTGCTCTGTGATATTCTCATCCTTTCCTGAATCATCTTGATCTTTTCCGTGGTTTGTTGAATCATCTCAGGTCCCAACACTAGGCCATCGCCAGATTCAAACCAACACAAAGGTGTCCTACACTTCCTACCATACACGGCTTCGTACGGTGCCATTCCAATGCTAGAATGGAAACTATTGTTGTAGGTGAACTCGATCAGTGCCAACAACTGATCCCAACTTCCCTTATGTTCTAACACACACGCTCTCAGCAAATCTTCTAGGGATTGGATAGTCCGCTCAGACTGACCATCCGTCTGAGGGTGATAGGCTGAACTAAGCCTCAACTTGGTTCCTAAAGCTTGTTGCAGACTACCCCAAAATCTGGATGTAAACCTAGGGTCTCTATCTGACACTATGCTAGACGGAAACCCTATGTAGTCTTATTACTTCCTTAATATACAACTGGGTCAAATTTTCTAGAGAAAACTTAATGTTAACTGGGCAAGAAATGAGCAGATTTTGTCAACCTATCAACAATTACCCATATAGCATCAAAACCTGCAGGAGTTCTAGGTAAACCTATCACGAAATCCATAGATATGCTATCCACTTCCACTCAGGGACATCTAAAGGTTGTAACTCTTCTGATGGTCTCTGATGTTCAATCTTAGCTTTTTGACAAACCAAACAAGAAGTCCAGCATACTCAGCTACTTCCTTTTTCATTCCAGACCACCAAAACATCTTCTTCAGGTCTTGATACATCTTAGTTGCTCCAGGGTGAATACTCAATCCACTCCTATGAGCTTTTTCTAAGATCAGTTTCCTTATTTCCTTATCACCTAGGTACACATATCCTACCCTTGAATCTAATAACCCCATCAGTTCCCTTGCAAAACTCAGATTCTCCTTTCTTAGGGACTAGATCCTTCAAAACTTGCAAAGATTGATCCACTTCCTGTGCTACACGAACTTGCTCCAAGAAATCACTTGAAATCCTTAAGGTTCCCTAATCTTATACTCTTAGGACCAAATCCAACATCTAGGTTCAGGTCTCTAAACTTTTCTATCAACTCTAGCTCCTTAACCATCATTGCTTGACATGTGTAAAGATTTCCTACTCAACGCATCAGCCACTACATTGGCTTTCCCAGGGTGGTACTGCAGACTAAAATCATAATCCTTCAAAAACTCCATCCATCGTCTCTGCCTCATATTCTAACTCCTTCTGATCAAACAGATACTTCAAGCTCTTATGGTCACTAAAGACTTCAAACATAGAGCCATACAGATGGTGCCTCCAAATCTTTCAGAGCAAAAACTATGGCATGCCAACTCTAGATCGTGCGTAGGGTAATTTACTTCGTGTGTTCGCAGTTGCCTATAGGCATAAGCCACTACTTTTCCTTTTTGCATCAACACACAGCCCAATCCTTGTTTCGAAGCATCACAATATACTTTAAAACTCTCTTGCGGGTCAGGTAAAACTAAAACAGGCGCAAAAGTCAACCTCTTCTTTAATTCCTGAAAGTTATCCTTACACTTCTGGCTCCACACAAAAGGTTGGTCCTTCCTAATCAAACGGATCAACGGGGGTTGCTATCCTAGAAAAATTCTCAATAAACTTTACGATAGTAAACCGGCTAACACCCTAAAAAGCTTCTTACTTCCGTCACAGTCTTAGGTGCTTTCCCACTGTAACACGGTTTCTACCTTAGCTGGGTCTACGCTAACCCCTCAACTAGAGATCACATGACCTAGGAAGTTCACTTCCTTCAACCAGAATTCACACTTTGATAGCTTAACATACAACTTTCTATCCCTCAGGGTCTGCAAGGCTATTCTAAGATGCTTTGCATGCTCTTCCTCACCTTGGAATATATGAGGATGTCGTCTATGAAGACCACAACGAATTTGTCCAAGTAGGGATGGAAAACTCGGTTCATATAATCCATGAAAACTGCGGGCGCATTGGTTACACCAAACGACATCACTAAATACTCATAATGCCCATAGCGTGTTCTGAAAGCTGTCTTTGGAATATCCTCAGACTTAACACGTATCTGGTGGTAACCTGACTTAAGGTCAATTTTTGAGAATACAGTTGCTCCTCTTAATTGATCCATCAAGTCGTCTATCCTAGGCAAAGGATACCTATTCTTTACCGTCACCTTATTTAGCTGACGATAATCTACACACAGCCTCATGCTACCATCTTTCTTCTTAACCAACAACACTGGTGCTCCCCAAGGGGACACACTAGGTCTAACAAACTATTTTTCTAACAACTCTTCTAGCTGCTTCTTCAACTCAGCTAACTCTAATGGGGACATCCTATACGGAGCTATAGAAATAGGTCCGGTTCTAGGTACTAACATTATGTTAAACTCTATCTCTCGCTCTGGCGGCAAACCAGGAATATCTTCAGGAAATACTTCAGGAAATTCTCTCACCACAAGCAGTGGTACTGATTTCAGATTCCGCTCTTCTTCCAAAGAAGAAATGTCATGTAGATTTGAGCTCCTTTTCTCAAAGAAGCATTCACTTGGTTGGCAGACAAGAATCTCGAACTTACCGAATTAAGAGTAGAGGGAGAAAAAGAGTCAAACACAACAGATTTATTATAACAGTCAAGTTGGACTCAATTGGAAGATAACCAGTCCATTCCCAAAACGATATCAAGCTGAGAAAGGGGTAAACAAATCAAATCAGCAGAGAAGGTTTTATCACCAATGGTGATTGGGCAGTTCAAACAGGCTAATGAAGTGATCACAGGTTTAGCAGTGGGAGTAGAAACAACAAGATCATAGGGCAATTTAGCAACAGTCAATTTCAATCGTTTCAACACACTCCAGAGAAATAAAAGAATGCGTCGCACCCGAATCATATAATACAATTAAAGGAATTCAACTTATGACACACTTACCTTGGATCAGATCCTCGGATTCAGCAGCTTCAACACCGCTCATGGTAAACACTCTGCCTCTGGTTCTGGGCCTTCCAGCTTGCGCATTCAGATTTGACACAGGTGCACTTGCAACATCGCTACCACTTCCTCTCAGGGCAGGGCAATCCCTCTTGATATGGCCACCTTGTTTGCAATGATAGCAGATTGGTCCCCCGGATGGGTTTGCAGTCTGGTTCTTGACTGGACAGTCCTTCAAAAGATGATTCTTCTTACAACGTGGACAACTGGCATAGTTGTTGCCGGTACTGCTTGCAGGACTTACTCCACTAGCAACCACTGATTGCGGTCTCGCGACACTCCCAGACGATGAACCAAAGTTGTTCCTTGGGACGAAATAAGGTTTCCTCCTTTCTTGTGTAACCTTGGGTTTGTTCCTCTGCGGGCCGAAATTCTTCCACTGAGCTTGCCTCGCCTTAGTGTCATCCTCAAAGATGCGGCACATGTTGACCATCTTAGAGAACTCAGTGATCTGCTGATAGCCAATGGCTTGCTTGATCTCTGGCCTCAACCCACTTTCAAACTTAGAGCATTTGGATCCTTCATCTACCGTGTTCTGGAAGTATGGGCAGAACTTGGATAATTCCTCAAACTTTGCGGCATACTCTCCAACAGTCATGCTCCCTTGTTCCAACTTCCGAAACCCAACCTCCTTGCGCTTCCTCAAATCAGTTGGAAAATACTTCTGAAGAAAAGTCTCCTTGAACAGATTCCAGGTGATCAGTCTCCAGTAGCTTCTAACTGACGCCTGGCATACTCCCACCAGTGCTGAGCTTCTCCAACCATCATAAACACAGCCAAAGTTACCTTCTGCTCGTCAGGACAACCCATAGCCAAGAAAATCTTCTCTAGTTCTTCTAACCATAGTTGAGATCCATCAGGGTGTTGACCTCCTTTGAACTGTGGTGGGTTATTCTTCTTGAAGGTAGACAGCCCACGGTAAGCGTCAGGGATATTGTTCTGGTTTTGATTACGAGATTGATTGATCTCGTCCAACGTTTTCTGCTGGTTCTCTAGAACGTTCACGATCCTTCCTAGGAGATCGTTCATCATAGGGTTACCTCTTCGTGCCATGGAATCCTGAATTCACAGAACAAATCAGCTTCTTCCGTTTCATGCAGAATCATTCAAGCAAGAATAAGTAACGCTACACGAATTCTCATATTACAAAGGTAGTAATATAAGAGCAAACAGTTCACACAAGGCAATCAATTCACACAAACAAACAATCAACACAGAGTAAACACAGAGAGAAGGGTATTATAGACCATACCCGAGGCTAAAAGGAAAGAACAGCTCTAATACCACCAAAATGCGACACCCTTGGTTATACTGCTAAGAACATCACATTATAATACGTAACCGTCGAACTTACTGCTTTTAGAAATGTCAAAAAAAAAACACGAAATTTTTTTTATTTTTTTTTTGAAAAGGATTTAGTCGTCATCAATCTATTACATCTCAGATTTTCATTTTAGGCATTCATGAAATATTCTTTCCTTAATCTGAAACTCGTTTCCGAAAAACATCTAGACGATTATCAACTCGTGCACACACACAACATACACGCAGTTATGAAATCAATCATAAGAAAAGGAAACAACATGAATATATACATACAACATAATAACAGTATGTCTATCGAGCCATCCTGATATCCACATCAAAATATGAGTTCTGGTAGTAGACCAAATAAACAAGACCTCGACCAAATACAAAATAAGAGGTCGCTAAATCAGAGCTGCTACTACCTAGACTCAAAACTACACTGGTCTCACATCTACGCGAGATGTCCGTCACCCGCTAGGTTCCTCTGGGCATCCACCGCTGCTACACTCTCATCATTGTCATACTGAAAATCTCCGATGCCGGCTATCGACGTAGCGAAGGAACACAATAGCAGAAAATAACAGAAGCAGAAAGGAAGGGTGAGAACATCGCATGAACTCACAACATGTAGGACACAGTAAACTAGAGTACACACACAGAATTTACATCCAATTCATTCAATCAAATTTATACAGTTATATCATCATGATGCACATGAACCAATGCATGAGGGCCTAGGGAAACATCACCATCCACAGTGCACACAACAACTGCCCGACCATATATGTACAACGTATCAGGAGTTAGAGTCTGTACTAGCATTGGTACAAAGAGCATTGCTCATACATTTTGGCCAAATCATTTAAGCGTTCTTCCAGACAATCTCAACTGACCCCGAAAATCATGAGAGCGATAGGAATAGCTAAGCTGGGTTCCCCAATCTCGACAGTAGGGAGCTAATCTACGTCACCTGAGATCTTTCGGGAGCTAGGCTATCCTCAGGGCTGGCGTCCCTTTTGAGGACCCACTGGCGTTCTTTGCAAAACCTAGTTGCACCCTTCCCAACCGATTTCACACTGCACCAAGTGTTACTGCCATATAGGTCGTAAGGTTTTCAACCTCGAATATCATCAATGCTTATGATGCATGACACACAACAAGGTTTCCAAGCAAATACATCCTTACAGGCAAAGCCCATCGAATCATTCAATGTCACCACTTACCTGTGGTACGGCCCGATTCAATGTCTTTCCTTCAAGGAAAACTAAACCCTATCTTGGGTTGGAACCGCACTCTCTCACTAAGCTTCCCAAGTCTTATGTAAGAAGAGGGTGTTGGTTACAATCTTTTATAGTAGTTTGTAGTAATGTTCTTAATAATCATGTCCACTTAAGTCCTATAATTTACTAAGACTTATGATTGTGTCTTATCGATGGTAATACTTATCCTAATTCTTCTTGTATAAATAATTAAGATTAGGTTTAACTTTTAATCAATCTTCATTAACTGGGCTATAATTAATCTTATTCCTCCTTAATTAAGTCATAATCTCTTCCTTAGTTTGGATTAAGCTTTTAATTACATTTGATTAAGGTTAATCATAGTTAGTTAATTCTTAATCATCATTACTAATTAATTACTTAATACTTTTATTAAGGTTAATTAACTTTAACCTTAATTAATCATCCGTTACTTGATTAACTTAAGTAGATTATGTTAATTTAACTTAGGTAATTAGATTAGCTAAGTCTACTAATTAATTTCTAAGTTTTAATTTCTTAATAACTTAGATTAGAGTTGAAGTCCAACTCCAATCTAACTTTAATTTCATAATCTAATCTTGATTGACTTTTAATGAGTCTTTAACTCCTTTTCTTAAAGGTTTTAAACTTAAATTAAAAGCCTAAAGGTTTTATAACTCTTAGGAACTTATTTTTAATCATGGTAACCTAAAATATTGACCTTTAAGTTGACTTTACTTGGTTGGAATTGGAAATCCGAATTTGTTTTATTTATTTTTAAAGACTCATTCTTAATTGCACTTTAGTCCTTTTACTTGTAAAATTGCTTCTAGTCCTTTTGGACCACCAAAGCCCATAAACATGTTTTCAACATACCCTTGACCTTTTAAGATCAAAAAGGTATCTTGATGAGTTTCATCAAGAACAACTCATGAACATCAAGAACAACTTGAATGTTCATCAAAACTTCAAATTTTTCACAACATCCAATCTTCACCAAAGCTTCACACATTCATCAACAAACAATCTAAATGCCAAATATCATACTAATCCACTCAAAATCAATCCACATACACATTAAAGTTCATAACTCCATTTTCAAGCTCCTAAACACTATTTTTCAAAGATCAATCATCCAAAACAATTGTATACCTTCAACCAACTTCATGCATGTTAATAGATTCATCATACAAACACATTCCAAGCACCAAAAAAATTTTGAAACACATGCAGCCCCAAAATCCCTCAAGGCCGAGAGCTATTAGAGGAAAAAGGGGAAAATTTTTCCAAATTGTTTCTTGGCTTGCATGCACCAACAATCACAATCACAATCCAAATACATTCCAAGCATGAAAATAAACTTAAAAACATGTAAACAAACCCAGCTCCAAGAATCCAAAACATTTGCTCAAAGAAAAGCTCAAAAAGTGGTTTTTTTCAAGGAGAACAAGAGTAAAAACAAGGATTTTAAGGGAAAATCCTTGACTCTAGTTACCAATCCCACTAGAGTTCAAGTTCTCCCCCGTTTACGTAAGGAATTTTCTGTAAAAATAAGGTGCAGTAACAACCCCAAAAACAGCTCCAAGATCCTCCTCTTGATCACCAACAAGGACTTCTACAAGGTTGGAGGCTAGGTGTTTAAGCTTAGGTTCAAAAATGGAACCTTTAGCTTGAATGTGTTTGGAAGAAAAATGGAAAACTTCAGAGAAAATGGGAAGGAAGCTCACGGCTGCAAGGGGATGAGAATGAGTGAAATGAGAGAAAAAAAAATTCTGGTTTGCATGTGAAAGGAAAAGGAAGAAAGTGGAGTTTTTGCTTTAGGAAGCATAAATGACACATGGCTTATTTGCTTGCACACTTGTCTTGTAAGGAAGGAGAAAATTTACAAGTGTCTCCCATGCACATTATTCTGCATGCACGACTGTTATGATGTGTCAAGGTGAGTCGGTGTAAATTTTTCTGGCCCGGATCAAGAGTATTCGGGCCCGGTTCAAGGGACAGGAGGGGCAAAAAGGTCATTTTCACAAAAAACCCAAAAATTCTCAGAAATTCCCTAAAAATAGGAAATTTAATTCTAAATCCAAAAATATAAATTTTGATGATTAAAAATAACTTTAATCACTCAAAATCCAATAAAACACTCAAAACGGCAAAAAACAGCAAAACGGTAAAAATGCGGGTGTTACACTTGGTCCGCTGGATTCACCGCTATTTGGTTATATCCAGAGTACCCATCCAGAAAAGAGTAAAATGCTTGTTTTTCCAATCTTTCTAACCTTTGATCCATGAAAGGTAAAGGAAAGTGATCTTTTCTTGTTGCCTAGTTTAATTTCCTATAATCTATGCACATTCTCCATCCAGTAACTGTCCTAGTAGGAATCAATTCATTTTTGTCATTTTTAACAACAGTCATTCCACCCTTTTTAGGAACAACTTGTACTGGATTTACCCAAGCACTATCAGAAATAGGATAGATCATACCTGCATCAAGGAGTTTTAGTACTTCCTTTTTACTACCTCTTTCATGGTGGGATTTAATCTCCTTTGAGGTTGTGTAACTGGCTTGTAGTCCTCCCCCATGTGGATCTTGTGCATGCAATAGGATGGACCGATACCCTTGAGATCTGATAAAGACCAGCCTATTGCTCCTTCATTTTCCTTCAAAACTGAAAGTAGCTTTTCCTCCTCGGATGAGGTTAAAGCTTTGCTTATAACATCAGGTTTATTTTTATCATGATCAAGAAAAGCATATTTAAGATGAGAAGGTAATACCTTTAATTCCAGCTTCTGACTTTCAATTTTCTCGTCTTGTTGTAATGTCTCAGCATCTTCTTCATCTGGTGGTATTGTCTTAGCCAAATCCAATTGCCTTGAATATTCTTTTACTTCAATCCTTTCTTCTTCATCAAAGTCATTGTTCATACCTGTTAGAGCTTTTTCTAAAGGGTCTGCCTTTGTTAGTAACTCCTAAGCAGCTAAAGATGTTTCTTCTACCATATTTAATTGAAGGCACTGCTGCTTCTCTTTGGGGTGTTGCATTGCTTCAAACACATTGAAATTCACTTCATCATCTTATACCCTTACCTTTAATTTACCATCATCAACATCGATGATAACCTCAACAGTCTTCATAAAGGGTATCCCAAGGATGAGGGGTACTTCAGTGTATTCCTCGATATCCATTATTAAAAAGTCTACTGGAAACATGAATTTGTCTACCTTGACCAATACATCTTCAACTACCCCATATGGATATTTCATTGATATATCATCCAATTGTAGTGTCATCCTTGTCAGCTTCACTTCTAGGTCTCCAATCCTCTTGAGCATGGATAAAGGCATTAAATTTATTCTGACACCAAAATCGAGTAGTGCCTTCCCCACTGGTAGTGCTCCAATTGTAACTAGTATGTTGAAACTCCCTGGATCTTTGGTCTTTTGTGGCAATGACTTCTGAATTATGGCATTGCATCCAGCCTCAAGCTCAATTGTTTCATCTGTAAACTTTCTATTTTTAATGAGGAATTCCTTCATGAATTTGGCATATGTAGGCATCTGTTCCATGGCCTCCATTAATGGAATATTGATTTGCAATCTTTTCATAATATCCATGAATATGACAAATTGCCTATCTATGTCTTTCTTGGATGGATTCTTAGGATATGGTAATTCCCTAACTTGAGGTACCTGTATATCTTCCTTCTCCTTCTTTTTCTATTTTACCTCAATTTCTTTCTCTTTTTCTTTTTTTTCTTCTTCTTTTTCCTTTCTTTCAAGCTCTCCCTCTTCTTCTTTTGTTTCTTCTATCTCAATTTTGTCTTTATCATTCTCTTTCTCTCTCTTCTTTAGAACTTCTCTTTCTACCACCAGGTTATCACCAATTCCTCTTCCTATTTCCTTACCACTTCTGGTGGATACTGACTTGCAATACTCCTTTTGTGCAGCGAATTGCTTCCTTACTTGCTCCACTTAAGTTTCCAGATTTCTAAATGTTGACTCTATGGTGTTTTGACTGGCATTCATATCCTGTATGAGTCTGTCTAGCTTCTCCTCAATCCTTGAACTGATGTCATACATTATGGACCCTCTATCTTGGCTTCTTTCAGAATTGTTGAAGAAGTCATCTTGCCTCCCTTGGTTTTCCAAATAGTTGACCTGTTCCACTTGAATATCTTGATAGGAGCAATGACCATTGGGATGGTCGCCTCCGCAAAAGTCACATAACAACTATGGGGTTGGGTTAGGGTGAGACTGCACTGTTTGCAATCGTTGAGGAAGTGCTTCCAATCTTTTGGTAATTGCTTATAACTATTGCTTAATGAATTTATTATCAGCCAACAGTGCTTCAGTGCTATTGAGCCCAAGTAACTCCTTCCTTTGAACTGGTTGGCTCCAATATTGAACTTGCTGATTGTTCATTGCAAAATTCTCAATTATTATAGTAGCCCGCTCTGCATCCATTGCCAAGATTGTCCCTCCTACTACAGCATCTATGTATAACTTTGAATCGGGTCTGAGCCCATTGCAAAAGATGTTTATTTGAGCAATGTCCTCAAAACCATGGTTTGGACACTTTCGCAGCAAGGACTTGAATCTCTCCCAGGCTTCACATAGTGGTTCATCCTCTCCTTGCCTGAATGTGGAGATGTCTGACTTAGCTTGAATGTAGCGCGATGGTGGAAAGAATCTTTTCAGAAATTTGTCCTCTACCACACTCCAATTGTTCAGACTTTGATTGGGATGCGATTTTAGCCACTCCTTTGCCTTACCTATTAACGAAAAAGGAAACAGTCGTAAATAGACAGATTCCAAATCTCCTTCCTCAAATCCCACAGTACCAATCAATTCATAGAAAGTAGAAAAATGAGTATGTGGATCTTGATGATTCAATCTTATGAATTGGTGGGAACTAATGAGGCTTAAATGTGCAGCCTTCATCTCCAAGGACTTCACTGTAACAGGTATAGCTATGCTTGAGTAGTGTTGAGGTCCTTGGTGCATGACATAATCTCCTAAGACTCTTCTTGTTGGATTTCTTCAATCATATTTTTGTTTTCTATTTGATTTCTCCCTTGTCTCCTTCTTCTATTTCTGCTCCTGTTCTTCCTGGATGTCCTCTCTATTTCTGGATCAAACAGCAATTGGTTTTGGGACACCTGTCCTCGCAAGAACATAAATCAAAGAAATTACACAAGGGTGAGAAGAATAAAATAAATAAAATAAAATAAATTTTTTCCTAAAAAATAAAAATATATACAACTTGATAGGATAAACCTCCCGAGAATTTAAAATTGATACACCATTCCCCGGCAACGGTGCCAAAATACTTGTTGGAATTCTGGCAAGCGAACCAAAAGTCCAGCAGTATAATAGTAAGTAAGAGTATCGTATCCATAGGAAACGGTTTAATTTGTAAAAACTAGTGGTCACAACTATCAAGTAAGAGAGTATGGTTATTGATTTATGAGCGTTGTAGTAGTAAATAAAAGCGGAAAATAAATTGAGATAGGTTGAGCAGGTTACTTGGACTAGGATTGAACTTCGTCTATCGCACCCCTTTCGTATTTGAACCCCAATAATATTTATGAATATGTAATTATGATACCTTATTACAAATTAAAGTTATTCCACATAGGTTCCTCGGACTGTGAAATACTCAGAAATAATCTACCCTGGTTCCCACAGTGATAAATTACCCCAAATTTAAAGATCTTTTTGTTTTACGCTATCAATTCATCCTAGTTCCCATAGCGAATACTATGAGTATTTTTACCTAATCAGAGTTCAAGTTTCCAATTCCTAGGCTCCCCCAAACTCGCTATTGATTTCACAAAACCACTTTCCAGTGCGCTCCATAAAACCAACCTATAACTTCGGCACAAAGGCGGAAGCTAAGCATTAAGCACATAATAAAAACACCGATATCATAAAAACAGGGAATCATAAATATCAAAGAAAATTTACATACAATTGGAGACTGAATCGACTACATTCAATCCTATCGGAGAGTTTAGCTACTCAAGGTAGCCATTACAAACCAACGGAGAAACTTTCACACTTTTCTCCAACCCTAGCTCTACTCTGCCGTCCTCCCCTAATCTATGCAAAAGGTCCTTTAAATAGAAGTTGTGAAGCTATCTGAAATCTGGAAGGAATCTTGTTGGAAATCTTTTAGAAAACTGTTTCCGTATTCCTGCCCTTCAACTCGCGCTCAGTGCAGATGAAGCGCAGGAAACAGAGAGTAATTTTAATTCCTGCGCTTCACTTGCGCTAAGCGCATGTGGAGCGCAGATCATCATTTCTGCTTCCCTGATTTCCTCCTTTTTCATCTTGATCTCTTCCTGATCTTATCTTTATTTACTTTGCTTTCCTTATTTCCCTCTTCTTAGCTTGATCTTGTGCTGATTTTATCTTCAATTTGAATTGAGAATTTAATCTGCAGAATCTTTACCCAAATAACAACTGATTTCATCTTAATCAGCTACCATTTAAATCCTTATCTTGCAGATTCTCTCTTCAAATAGATGTTATCTGTTGAGACAAACTCACCTCCAAGAGGTTTTAATATGACAAACCATTAAGTTTAAATATATGAGATGCATCTTGTTATTACTAACTATGTGCTCAAGTTGTGGCAGAGACCTCTAGTCTTTATTTCTGCAGGATTTGATTAGGACATCAATTGTCAAAAAGGATCCTTAAAGTATAAACCAAGAAAGTCAAAAATAAGGAAGCATAAGAAGCAAAACTCAAAGCTGCTACAACAAGAGATTTAAGAACAGCTTGAGACGTCGTTTCAAGATCAGATGCAAGGTCTAGAGATCATCTCATGAAAGAGAAACAGACTCACAAAGAACAACACAAGTAAAAAATGACTAGAACTTAATTGAAGAAGAGATCAATATGATTCATCACTATTCCGGTGGTGAGACTCAAGAACAACTTGAGATGCAAACTCATGAACAGATGCAAGTTCTGCTCGAGATGTTGTCTCATGGTCAGACGCAAGAGAAGAGATCCAAGTGAGAGGTGCAAGAAAAGAGAGACAGACTGAGAAGAGACTCATGTACAATTCAACTAGACAGGTCATCAAGTAAGAATAAAAGAGATCCAGTACACTGTGCAACTGACACAGTGATGTTTGTACTTGAACAACAGTTGTACTCATCCAGCAGGCAAGGCCTGACACTGTTCCAATGGCTCTCAACGGCTATAAACGGTCAGAAACGGCTAACTATCCTTTGATATAAATCCTGAGAGCTACAGTTGAAGAACATGAGAGACTACGTTGATCATTGAACATATATTGAATCTCATTACACATCTCAAGTGACATCTCAAGTGCACGTCTCAACTAGTTCATATCCAGACCTGATCTCAACTTGAGAACACTATCAGTCTCCATCCTTCTTTCCTGTTTGAATTGTAATATTTTCAGTTAGAAGATAGAATCACTAGCTAAGCCTACTGCCTATCCATACATTGTATTATTGTATGCTAGACTCATCACAACATCACTAATACTTGTGATTGACGGTCTTGTCAATAGTGGAAATCTCACGAGTTGTGAGGACTGGACGTAGCCCAAGGTGTGGGTGAACCAGGATAAGATCCCTGTGCCATCTCTCTTCCTTACTTCTTTATCTTGCTTTACATTTAACTCATCTCAAATTTGTTAACAACTAAGTAATTGCTTCAAAATATAACTGAATCTGATTTGAGATTTTAAGACAACTTGAACGTAATTGAAACAACTGAAATTGAAATTGCATACACCTTGTCTTAATAGAGACCCCAAGTCAGCAGACTTGAGATCACGTCTCAACTTTCAATTTCAGTGTGCAAATTTCAGGAACAAATTTTTTAAAGTCTCTATTCAACCTCCCTTCTAGAGACATTTAGCCAACTTCAATTGGTATCAGAGCTCGGCCTCTCAGGGGTTGAGCACACCTACGTGTGAAGAGGAAAAGATCCAATGGCTGGACCAAGTGCAAGACTGTTTATTCCTGAAGGAGCATCTACCAACAGATCACCTGCCTTTGATGGAACTGATTACTACTATTGGAAGGACAGGATGAGATTATTTATTGAATCTCAGTATGCTGATCTATGGGAAATCATTGAAATGGGACCTTACATGCCCCATATCACAGATGAGCATGGGCTCAGGGCAGCTAAGCATAGAGAGACATGGACAGATGCTGAGAAAGCAAGATATGTACTAAATTCAAGAGCAAAATACTTATTCACCTGTGCCTTAAGCAGAAGTGAATATGACAATGTGGTTGGATGTGCTACAACTAAAGAAATATGGAATGCTCTTGAGATAGAGCATGAAGGGACAAATCAAGTAAAAGAAGCTAAAATCAACATACTGGTCAGACAGTATGAGCTCTTCAAAATGAATGAAGATGAAGGTATTGAGGACATGGTGAGAAGGTTCACTATCATTACAAATGACCTCAAGTCCTTAGGAAGAACCTACTCAAATCAAGACATGGTAAGAAAAATCCTGAGGAGCCTGCCCAAACCTTAGAGACCTAAAGTCACAGCTATTCAAGAAGCCAAGGATCTGAGCACTCTCAGATTGGATGAACTCCTGGGATCTTTGAAGGTTCATGAGCAGGAATTGATGGAGGAAGATCTCATCAGACGTCCTAAGACAATAGCCTTGAAGGCATTATCCAACAGCTCCAAAGGTAAAAAGGTAAGCTCATCTCAACAGACTTCACTAAACTCATCTCATGACACAGAAACTGAAGAAGATGAAGGAGATGATGAAAGTGAGATGGATGATGAGCTAGCCTACATCTCTAGAAAGATCAGACGCATGTGGAGAGCTAGAGGAAGTGGAAGAAGAAGTTTTCCCACATGAAGAGGAGAATTAAAATCTGACAGAAAGGGACAATTCATCTGTTTTGAATGCAGAAAACCTGGACATATCAAGTCTGAATGTCCATTACTCAAAAAGGAGATGAAAAAGAGCCCTAGAAAGAAGGAAAAGATGGCCACTTGGGATGACACAAAATGAGATGAGAGTCAAGATGAAGTATCTGCTAATCTGTGTCTCATGGAAAATGGAGATTCATCTGATGAGGAGGTATATGAATCTGACTCAGAACTCTCCTTTAGTGAGTTTAAGTCTGCTTTTGAAAATCTTCTATATGATTCAAACCTTCTTGTCTCAAAGAGCTCCTTATTAAAATCAGAATTAGACACAACTCTTGAAAAGGTAAAATTTCTTGTAAAAGAGAATGAAAGTTTGAATCATAAAAATAGTAGTCTCATGTTGTCTCACATGAGACTGTCTGAACTTGTGAAAGCAAAGACTCAAGTACATGATGAGAAAGAGCTAAAAAATCTTTCTGAAGAAAACCAGAAGCTCAAAAGGAAAAATAGAATTCTCAAAGATGATCTAGCAAAATTTGTAAAAGGTACAAAAAACCTTGAGAGACTCATTGGGTCTCAAAAAGGAATTTTTGACAAAGCTGGATTAGGCTATGAAAAATCCTCTAGTGAGATCATGTACAAAGATTTCTTTATCCCTGCAAGAAAAAGGAAAAAGGAAGATGCTCTTGCTGTAGCAAGTTTGGTAACAAGGTCACTGAATGCTACTTGAGACATGTAGCATCCAAGAGAAGGGTAACTAACCATGAAGGACCCAAATATAAGTGGGTACCTAAAGCTAAATCCTATGTTGTAACAAATGTGCCTAGCAGCAGCAAAGTCAAAGAAAATGTGGGTGCTGGACAATGGATGTTCAAGGCACATTACAGGGGACAAAAGCAAGTTCCTGTCACTTGAAGAGAAAGCAACAGGAGTTGTCTCCTTTGGAGACAACAACAAGGCCCAAGTCAAGGGCATAGGTAAAATTGGTAAGACAAACTCAGCTCAAATTGAAAATGTCTACTTTGTTGAAGGGTTGAAACATAACTTGCTGAGTATAAGCCAGTTATGTGACAATGGTTATCATGTTAAATTCCACCCCACTTACTGTGAGATTATAGACTCTAAAATTGGGAAAACAACCTTTTCTGGAAAAAGAAACAAAATCTCTACTCAGTCTCACTTGAGAGCCTATCTGATCTCACATGTCTCATGTCTCCTGATCATGAGAAGTGGCTTTGGCATAAGAGAGTTGGACATATTAACATGAGGACCATAAGTCAACTGGCAAGTCAGTCTCTTGTCAAAGGATTACCTAAGGTGAAATTATACAAAGACATGATATGTGAGTCCTATGTGAAAAGCAAGCACATCAAATCAAGTTTCAAGTCCAAGTCTCATGTCTCAACCACCAGACCTCTTGAAATCCTCCACATTGATCTATTTGGACCAACTAAAACTGCAAGCCTCAGTGGTAAAAAGTATGGTTTTGTAATTGTGGATGATTTCTCTAGGTTCACCTGGGTTCTATTCCTCTCTCAAAAGGATGAATCTTATGATTCCTTCAAAACTTTTTGCTAAAAGATTCAGTCTGAGAAAGGGTATGGAATTGGTGCTGTGAGGAGTGATCATGGAGGAGAATTTGAGAATGCTAAGTTTCAAAGATTTTTTGATAAAAATGGCATTACTCATAACTTGTCATGTCCAAGAACTCCTCAATAGAATGGAGTAGTTGAAAGAAAGAACATGACCCTTCAAGAGATGGCAAGAACCTTGTTATGTGACTCTGGAATTGAAAAATATTTTTGGGCAAAATCAGTTAATACTTCCTGCTATATTATAAACAGAGTCACTATAAGAAAGATCTTAAACAAAACTCCATATGAGCTATGGAAAGGGAGAAAGCCCTCAATTTCATACTTTCATGTTTTTGGTTGTGATTGTTACATCCTGAACACTAAAGATCAACTAAGCAAGTTTGATACAAAATCTGATAAAGGGATTTTCTTAGGATATTCACAAACTTCAAAAGCCTATAGAGTATACAATCTAAAAACTAAAACTACTGAAGAATATATGCATGTAGTCTTTAATGAGATACATGGCAACTCTTAGAAAGAAGTAGATGAAGAAATATAAGAGATGATGGGAGAATTGAGAATGTCAACTCAGGAAGCTGAAGAGAGATCCTCACCTGAACCGAAACTAATGAGATCATCTCAGCCTGAACATAGAAGAGAAGTCCAATCTAAGATGATGTCTCACAGAAGCATTAATCCTGACTCATCTCATGTACCCCAAGAAGAAGATAAACCAGATGGACATCCTGAGATTAGGGAACCAAGACAAGAAAGTCTAGAGATCCGGAATGAGCATGCATCTCAACTTCCCAGAAGCTGGAGACTAGTGAGATCTCATCCCAGAGAACAAATAATTGGAGAAAACCTCAGATAAAGTCAGGAAGAGATCTTCCTTCAGAGATGTTGAGAACTTGACAACCTTTCTATCTGAGATAGAACCAAAAGACATACATGAAGCTCTTAATGATGAATCATGGATTAAAGTTATGGAAGAAGAGCTGAGCCAATTTGAAAAGAGCAAAGTCTGGGATCTGGTTCCACCTCCCTCTTATCAATCCTTTATAGGAACCAGATGGGTATTCAGAAACAAGCTGAATGAGAAAGGCAAAGTGATAAGTGAAAATCATATGATAAATTAGAGCACTTTTTAGTTCACTTATCAAGGATAAAATGGTATTTTTGCCCCAAATTAATCCCTTTTTATTTAATATTAGATAAATTGTATTTATTAATCTTGGATTTGAATTTAATGCTATTTTGAAATAAATTGTGCCGATTTTTGCAGAATATTGCAAGGATTTGATATGAAGGAAAGATGACATTAAATAAGGGGGATATCTGCAAGATTTGAGGTTTAATTGAAGGCATTAAATGAAGATTTGAAGATTATTTGAAGGCATTTAATGAAGATTTGAAGATTATTTGAGAGCAATTAATGAAGATATCACTGCCAATTAAACAAGGATTCTGCAGACAACTTTCCCAATTAAATCAAAGATGCTCAATAAATATAAGATTTCATCAAGAAAAGGAGAAACAAGGAAAGACAAATCAGCCAAAACCAGTCTCGGGGAGAGATCAAATTAAAAAGAGAAAGTTGGAGCTGCAGGATGCATCCTGCGCTTCAACCTGCGCTATAGCGCAGGGTGAAACGCAGCTCTCTGGAACCTGCGTTGCAGCCTGCACTGTAGCGCAGCTTGAAGCGCAGGTCACGCAGATTTGTTCCCTGTTTCCGTTTTTAGATAGATTTCTCCCCAATTTTCTTTGTCTTTCCTTAGCCTATAAATATCACCTTCTTGCACCAGATCAGGTGTGCACAATTATTGTAATTCTGTCATATTTCAGTGATAATGCACCACAGCTAATTTTAGAGTAGGAGAGGAGGAGCGCTTCACATGGATTGAAGATGGTGACAACATCTTCGGTGGTTTGTATGGCTACCTTGTGTAGTTAACTCTCCATTAGGATTGGATGTAATTGATTCTATTCCTAAGTGTATGTAAACTTTATATTATTATTTCCTGAGCTCTCTGTCTATAATATTGGTAATCTTATTCTGTGCTTAATTCCTAACTTTCGCGCTTGCGCCAGAGTTATAGGCTAGTTTCGACTAGGATTGAGGATCTGGGAGCGGATTTTGAAGAAACCCATTCTCTGAGTGAATAAGAGGACTCGGTAGCTAGTGAACCGAAACATGGGAATTGTTAGTGATTGATGGGTAGTTTGAGTACTCTAATGAAGGGCGTCTACAGGATAGGCATGGTTATTAAATTACCAATAGCAAAGGTTAGTTGATTGTCAATCCAGGATTCAACGCAAGGATGTATCTAATGAGTGATGGGTAGTGACAGTATTCTAATGAAGGTGCGTCTGTAGCTTTAGGCCTCGTTTATCAACTAGTTCTTTTACAAATGAAATAAAAGCAAAATAAGTTTACTAGAAATCAACTAGGCATCACTCATTAGATACATCCTTGCGTAGAATCCTGGATTGACAATCAACTAATTCTTTGCAATCGGAAATTTAATAACCATGCCTATCCTGTAGACGCCCTTCATTAGAGTACTCACACTACCCATCAATCACTAGCAACGCCCATGTTTCGGTTCACTGGCTACCGAGTCCTCTTATTCTCTTAGAGAATGAGTTTCTTCAAAATCCGCTCCCCCATCCTCAATCCTAGTCGAAACTAGCCTATAACTCTGGCGCAAGCCCGGAAGTTAGGAATTAAGCATAGAATAAGATTCCCAATATTATAGACAGAGAGCTCATGAAATAATAAAATAGAATTTACATACACTTGGGGATAGAATCAATTACATCCAATCCTAATGGCGAGTTAACTACGCAAGGTAGCCATACAAACCATCGAAGATGTTGTCACCATCTTCAATCCTTGTGAAGCGCTCCTCCTCTCCTACTCTAAAATTAGCTCTGGTGCATTATCACTGAAATATGAATGAATTACAGTAATCGTGCACCCTTGACCTGGTGCAATGAGGTCCTATTTATAGGCTAAGGAAAGAAAAAGGAAATTAGGGAGAATCTCTCTAAAAATGGCAACGGGGCAAGAATCAGCATGACTTGCGCTTCAAGTTGTGCTACAGCGCAGGCTGCAGCGCAGGTTCTAGAGAGTTGCACTTCACCCTGCGCTACGCGCAGGTTGAAGCGTAGAATGCGTCCTGCAGCTCCAATCTTTCTCTTTTTAACTTGATCTCTCCCCGAGACTTGTTTTGGTTGATTTGTCTTGCCTTGTTTCCCTTTTCTTGATGAAATCTTGCATTTATTGAGCATCTTGAATTTAATTGGGAAGGTTGTCTATAGAATCCTTGTTTGATTGGAAGTGATATCTTCATTAATTGCTCTCAAATCTTTCTTCAAGTCTTTATTAAATGTCTTAAATCAAACTCAAATCTTGCAGATATCTCCCTCATTTAATGCTATCTTTTCTTCAAATCAAATCTTTGCAATATCCTGCAAAAATCAGCAATATTTCTATTAAATTAGCATCAAATTCAAATCCAAGATTAATAAATACAATTTATCTAATATTAATAAAAATGGATTAAAATGGGGTAAAAATACCATTTTATCCTTGATAAGTGAACTAAAAAGTGCTCCAATTTATCAACTAATTTTCACTTATCAAAATAACCCCCCAACTTAACTTCTTCCTTGTCCTCAAGCAAGAGACCTCTTTGCAATAAAAAAAATCATGTGGTTGTGCTTGGAACTTCTCTCAATTTACCAAGTCATTCTTGAATTGTCACCTTTTTTTTCAGCTGACCTCTTTGTTTGAAGAAGTACTCTCTCCCCCAACTTATTCAATTCCACACTTTGTGTAGATTTTTTTTATAACATAGAGAATTTATTTATGAGGGAGTATTCTTCTTTGTGATTTCTTGTGCCTGCTCTTTCAATCTCTTTGACCTTTCAATTCACCAACCTTTTGTCCCATTTTATGGTGTTCCACCTTGCTCTCTATCCCAAGTGTGAAAGGACATGGTATGATCATTAATCATGGCTGGGGTGCATTCAAAAGAAATATTAAGGCTCAAATGGGCAATAAAAAATTGGAAAAATTTAATCAAGGTTGGCTATTTGGCACTGAGCAAAATATTATAATCACAAAATATGCCTTTGTCACTTCCATATCTTCCCCTAGCAAGACAAAATTCAGAAGCTCAAGCAATAACAGTTGACAAGCAGCAGTGAAAAAGCTCTCAATTTCAGTGTTTGGGGCTCTCAGCTCACTGGTTATTGGCTAAAATTCCTTGATAAAGCACTTACTGGTTTTAATTAACTATCCTGATAAGTTCTCTTGAGAAGCATCCTGATCCTAATTGATTATGGAATTAATCACAAACCCTATCATCTTTCCTAATCTGGTTAGTTAAACTACTTAATTACAGAGAATTTTGAAAAAGTTACCTTAAATCTAATTTCCTAAGGTCCTAAAAGTTTGAACAAAACAATAAAGATTAAATTAGAATGTAATAACAAGAATGTAAAGGAAATTGAATGATTATTATTGAAACTATAATACTGGAAAAGAAAAGAAAATGCATGCTTGCATGCTTATTGAATGATGAATGTTCCTATTGTGCTAAAAAAATTTCCTAATGTCCTAATGAAAAGAAAAGGAAAGAAATCACCAATTGCTTTAATCTTCATCATCTGACTCTCTTCCCCCTATGACCGTTAGGCCTGTCCCCAGGCCACTCCATGGTATCTCTAAAACGCTCAGGAGACATCCCAGGATCTGGACCTGCTGAGTTATGCCACATTACTTCTTGCAGATGCATCATACCATTGTAAAGTGTGGTGATTTGTCTAGATAAATGATCCATGTGAAATTGCCCTGGTCTGTCTGCAGGTGAAGGTGGAAGGGGTGTGTGATGTTTTCTCTGATGATCTTGACTTCTTCAGCTGGAGTGCAGTGGGATTCTATGTATTCTTTGTTGATTGGTTGCCCAATGGGAGTATTTGGTTGGACCTCGATTCCTCTCTTGTAACATAGTGATGTGATCAAAGCAGGGAATCCTAACTTTGCTTTGCAACGAGATCTTCTTTCATCGCGAGAGGCTTGAATTAGGCAATCCAAGTAGTCAGATATGACTGTGGCGATGTCAACTTGTTCTCCATTTTCTATGCAGTGAATCAGATGAGCAGTAGGCATATCCATAGCAGAAGAAATTAGGCAGGGTCGAATGTTAGCATGTATGAAGGCCATCCATATTCTAGACAGCTCACGGAGGTGTTCTTTGGGTATTCTTTCTGCCTCACCATAAACGTTTACCTCAAAAGATTTTCCAGTTAAGCATAACCGTTGAGCTGTTTTGAGTGTCAAGAATGTCATTCCCATAAGGCCCTACCTTTTCCATCCTTTGCATGTATTGGCAGTAGGTTTCATCAATAGTTACTGGTGTTCGATGATCAAGAAGTTCATTGATTGCCTTTCTATCATAAGAAACCCAATATCCCTGCACAAAGCTCTTTCTTGCTCCTTTGCCATCTAGGCTAAGCTCAGTGTTGTTGTAGAATTGCTTCACAATCTCCGGGTTGAAGTATGGGTATGGTTCAGCCAGAGCTATCCATTCTCTTCTTGTAATTTCAGAGTTGAAATTTGAGTATTCTTTTGGTGTGAGCCGTACTGGTCTCTCTGGCAAGAACTCACAGTTCACGATATAATTGTAGTGCATGCATGCCTCAATAGTTATGAATCGTCCTTCCCCCAAAATAGGATTTGCATCAATCTTCTTACTTTTCACCATTGTATAACACTTTCTTGCATCAATCTTCAGAGTTGCTTCAGCTTGGTGATATTTCCATCTACTGAGGATCTACTCCTTTTGCATTTGTTAGATGCTCAACCCGAAGGTGAGCTCTGATACCAATTGTTAGAACCACAAGAAACACTAGAAGGGGGGTTTAATAGTGTTTTAAGTTTTTTGATGTTTTTGGAAATCTTTAATTTAAATCATGAAGATGAACAATGTTCAAACAAGTCTTAAGATTAGAGATAATTAAAACGTGCGGAAGATAAGAAAAACAGAGTTTCTTCTAAAGCTTAAGATTGTTTTAAACATAGGCTTCTCAAAGTATCTTCTGAAGATTATTACAAAGAGTATTTTCAGAACGGTTTTTGAAATACTTCAGATGACTAGAGGTTGTCTGAAGTCTGTTTCTGATTTCTGAACTGAGCTCTTTCCATACTCACTTCAGATAATTATTTCAGAAGTTCTTCAAGGTACATTCTTTGTAATGCTTCAAATGATATGAGAGACATTTCATGTTTTGTTCATATGAAAGATAATTTTATTGAAATAGTTGTGTTAAGTTTATTATGAAAAATACTTTTCAATCCCCAACACAAATATGAAACTGTAAATAAAGAGATTAAGGGAAAGAGAACTTAGGCACAAAATTTATCCTGGTTCACTCACAAACCCGTGAGCTACATCCAGGCTCAACACCGAGTATTCTTTTACAGACAAGCCTCTCCAGGCTCAACACTGAGTATTCTTTCTTCCACCTAGCCTCTCCAGGCTCTCAGACACATAAAGTGTTTACAAATTAAACAAAGTTTAAGTTTCCACGAAACATAAACTTAATATTTTCCTGTACTAGAGGTTAACTGAGTACTACTTAGGATACAATGAATGAATTCTAAGTACAAGGGTAAGACAGTGATACAAGTATATAAGTTTAAGTACAACCCCTGTCTCTGATGTGAGGAATACCATCCTCTGAGAATGGGCTAGTAGATTCTGAATTTGAGCTTCGGCCTTATTCTCCAACTATTGGTTTCCATAAGCTACATTCTCACCCGTATCGTTGGAAAAACCAAGGCATACTTGCGGCTTCAAACCATTCTTGGTTCTTTTGAGATTAAGCACAGCCTGGTTGGTTTTTCAACTAAATAACTACAACTTTGACTAATTGACCAATAGGTCGGCAGAATGGTTGATTCTTTTTCAACATCTTCAAATTCAATCTTGAGGCTATTTATATGTTCTGTTGGAATATAGCCCTTTGAAGATGATTCATAATATCGTTGAGATGTTGATGAGATGGCTCATATAGCCATTGTGTAGTAATGTCTCAAACGGTTGCTTCTCCTTAAGCAAATAAGTGTTCAGACAGTCCTGTTCTGACACTTCTATAAATGAGCTCTTTAGAGAGATTTCTTGATATTATTTTGCATGTTCTCTCTCTTGATTTCCTTTTGCTTTTCTCCAGCTATCTTCTGCGTTCCTCAGCTGACTTCTAATTTCTTCTGCTTCTCTTAGGAGTGTATATGAGGAGGTATCCGTTGGATTTGTTCTTTTGGTCATTTTGTATATACTCCTTTTCTGTTTGCTCCTGACACCATTTCTTCTTTCTTCTTTGAGTGAGGTGTCTAGTTCTCCAGTTGTTGTTGCAGTTTCTTCTTTGAATAAAGACATATGATATTATAGTCGTTGAATCATATAGTCTTAGCTTCTGTATTAATTTCTTCAATGTTGAAATCTGTTCCATGCATTTAGAGAGTTTATATGTTCAGACAATTAATTTGTTCACATATAATCAAATGCTTGCTTTTATCTCATTGTAATTTTATCAGCTTCAACATGTGCTCATCTTATATAATTGTTTCAAGCTTATGTTAATTCTCCAGCTTGAGATGCTTTCAATAAGCTCTTTTTTTCAGATAATATATTTCTTCTTTTCTTCAGACGATTGTTGCTCTATTCTTCTTTGCATTTTCTTGTTCTGAGATGTAGATGAATAAAGATGTTGAATCAATTGTATTTTATTCAAACATCTTTCTGGTTGCTTTTTCTCAGTCTTCTGATCAGTTCTGGGCAGCCAGCAGGTGCAGGTGCAGGTGCAGTAGGTCTGCGCACACAAAAATTCCTTTTGTTGCAGGTGCACCAAGCGTTGCAGAAAGCCTTTACAGAGTTTCCTTATTTGTGCAAGACTTTGATCGAGGCATAAAAGAATGTTTAGCTTTTATACTGAAATAAGTGTACTCTATTTTGGTAGAGTGTGCTTTATACTTTAGCAAAGTCTTCAAGAGATCAATTCTTGATTCTGTTTGTAGACTTCTTCAGATAGTCTTCACGTCTTCAAACGGTCTTCACGTCTTCAGACGGTTTTCATGTCTTTAGATGGTCTTCTTGTCTTCAGACGGCTTGCGCACTTCAGACAGCTTCAGCACTTCAAACGAGTTGCGTTCTTCAGACAGCTTCAGCACTTCAGACGAGTTGCGTTCTTCAGACAGCTTTAACACTTCAGACGAGTTGCGTTCTTCAGACACCTTCTACGCTTCAGACGAGTTGCTTTATTTCAGACAGCTTCTACGATTCAGACAACCTTTATATTAAATCCTGCATTTGTTCTTCTGATCCTGATCTTCCAATTCTTATTTTGTTCATCAAGTCTTCTTATGAATATTCCAACCTGAAACACAATCAACAAACCAATACCTTTCTCAATAGAACCTGTTTATATAATCTTATTCGTTAACATCCTGTTCTTATTTGTTCTTTATATACTCTTATTTTTTAGTCATTGAAACTAAAGGATATTAAGTCTTTGAGTCAAGTTTGAATGCTCAAACTGATTAATAGTCTTCACAAAATGATCTGCGACTACATTTTCGCTTCCTTTCTTGTCCTTGATGACCAAATCAAATTCCTGCAATAGTAAAATCCATCGTATCAATTTTGGTTTAGAATCTGGCTTTGTTAGAAGATATTTGATAGCAGCGTGATCAGTATAAACAGTAATTTTTGAACCTATTAGGTAAGATCTAAATTTTTCCAATGCATATACTATGGCTAACAATTCCTTTTCTGTAGTGACAATTTATTTGAGCTTCATTCAAAATCTTGCTAGCATAGTGTATAACATGAAATATTTTAGATTTTCTTTGTCCTAATACAGCTCCTACACCATAATCACTAGCATCACACATCAATTCAAATTCAAGTGTCCAGTCAGGATCAACTATAACAAGAGCAGATGTTAAACTTTGTTTCAACAAGTTAAAAGCAACCAAGCAATCATCATCAAATTTAAAGGGCGTATCCTTGTTTAGCAGGTTGGTGAGAGGCTTGGCTATTTTTGAAAAGTCCTTGATGAAACGTATGTAGAATCCTGCATGTCCTAGAAAACTTCTGATCCTTTTCACATTTGCTGGTGGTGGCAATTTCTCTATGACTTCAATCTTTGCTTTATCCACTTCTATCCCTTTAGCTGAGATTTTGTGTCCAAGGACTACTCCAATTTAGAACAAGGTTAGTCTCTACGCACCTTTTCAAAACAGTATCCAAATTTATCAAGCAATGATCAAAAGAATTTCCAAAGACAGAAAAATCATCCATAGAAACTTCTATGCAATTTTCTACCAAATATGAGAATATGGATAACATGCATCTCTGGAAAGTAGCTGGAGCATTACACAGCCCAAAGGGCATTTTCCTGTAAGCAAAGATACCAAATAGACAAGTAAAAGCAGTTTTTTTCTTGATCTTCAGGATTAAAAACTATTTGATTATACCCAGAATGTCCATCCATAAAGCAATAAAAAGCCTGCCCAGCTAATCTTTCTAACATTTGGTTCATAAATGGTAAAGGAAAGTGATCCTTCCTAGTGGCTTGATTTAAACTTCCTATATTCAATACACATTCTCCATCCTGTCACAGTCCTAGTAGGTATCAATTCATTTTCTCATTTTTTATGACAATCATACCTCCCTTCTTTGAAACAACCTGAACAGGACTTACCCAAGCACTATCAGAAATAGGATAGATCATACCTGCCTCGAGCAGCTTTAATACTTCCTTTTTCACTACCTCCTTCATTGTTGGGTTCAGTCTTCTTTGGGGTTGAGTGACAGGTTTGTAGTCTTCTTCCATATGGATTTTGTGCATACAATATGAATGACTGATGCCTTTTGAGATCTGATAAAGACCACCCTATAGCTCCTGCATTACTTTTTAAAACAGCGAGAAGTATTTCCTCTTCTGAGGAAGTTAAGAATTTGCTGATAATCACAGGTTGATTCCCAACTTTGTCTAAGAAAGCATATTTGAGATGTGATGGGAGTACCTTAAGTTCCAGCTTCTGACTCTCCATATTCTTTTCCTCTGATAAATCTTCAATTGTTGCTTCCTCAGGTGGGAGTGGTGGAGAGTTGTCCAATTCCTTTGTATATTCATCCTCTTCTCCTTTAGCAAGGATATCTTCCATACCTGTCAGGACTATTGCTAAAGGATCTTCACTTGTTAGCATTTGTTGTTCAACAGAAGATTTTTCTAGCACTTCCAATTGATGGCACTGTTGTTTTTCTGTGGGATACTGCATTGCTTCAAAGACATTAAAACTTACCTCGTCATCTTGAACTCGTACCTTTAAGTTTCCATCATCCACATCGATGATGACTTTTGCAGTTTTCATAAAGGGTCTGCCAAGTATGATTGGGACTTCAGCATCCTCTTCCATGTCCATGATGACAAAATCCACTGGAAAGATGAATTTATCCACTCGGACAAGCACACCTTCTACGATCCCAAGTGGCAATTTAATGGATCTGTCAGCCAGTTGTAGGGTCATTCTTGTTGGCTTAACATGTGAGACTCCTATCCGCTTGAGTATGGATAGGGGCATCAAGTTGATCCTGGCTCCTAAATCGAACAAGGCTCTTCCCACCGGCAAATTTCCAATTGTTATTGATAAGGTGAAGCTTCCAAGATATTTTGCCTTTGGTGGTAATGACTTCTGAATGATAGCACTGCATCTTGCTTCCAGTTCTACTATCTCCCTAGGGATCTTTCTCCTCTTGGTCAAGACTTCCTTCATGAATTTTGCATAAGTTGGCATTTGATTCATGGCTTCCAATAAAGGAATCTTGATCTCCAGCTTCTTGATATTATCCAGAAAGCTGAAAAATTCCCTATCTTGACTTTTTTTTGTGGGAATCTTGGGGTAAGGTAGCTCTCGGTGAGGAAGCTCTGGCGAAGGTTCTTTAGCTCTTGATTCCACCTAGCATTCTGGTTCCTCTTCCTCTTTTTCAACCTCTTGCTCCTTTCCTTTCCAAAACTTCTTTTTCTATTGACAAGTTGTCACCAATACCCTTTCCTATCTCCTTGCCGCTTCGAGAAGAGATTGATTTGCAGACTGATTTTTGTTCATCAAACACTCTTCTGATCTCCTCCACTTGCTTTACTAGATGCATGAATGTTGCTTGCATTGCTTCTTGACTAGCTATCATCTCCTGTGTCAACTTATTAAGCTTTTCTTCAATTCTAGGGTTGATGTCAGGTATTGCGTTGTCACTTTGACTGTGGCCCTTGGAGGTTTCGTCATGGCTTCCTGTACTGTCTAGGAAGTAGACTTGTTCCACTCTCCCTTCAAGATAAGAACAATGCCCATTATCACATACCATTTTTGGAGGTATTTCGCTGACAGCTTGCAACATTTGTTGTTGTTGGATGAGCAGCTGCACTTGTTGGATTAATTTCACCATTTGCTCAAGAACTTTGACAGAATCTTGCTTTGGCAGTTCTTCTTCCTGAATTGGTTGATCCCAACATAGATCTTGTTGGTTGCTCTGGGCACTATTGTCAATAACTGTGAGTGCTCGCTCAGCATCTATTGATAAAATCGAGCCTCCTGCTGCAGCATTTATGAAAGATTTGTATTTTGGCTTGAGTCCATTGTAGAAGAAGTTGAGTTGGGTAATGTCATCAAAACCGTGGTTTGGGCATTTGAATAATCAAAATTTGTATCTTTCCCAAGCTGCATACAATGGTTCACTAACTTCTTGCTTGAATGTTGATATGTCTGCTTTAGCTTTGATGTAATGCTCCATAGGAAAGAATCTACGCAAAAGTTTCTTCTCAACTTCTTTCCATGTAGTCAGGATCTGACTAGGATGAAATGTTAACCATTCATTCGCCTTACCTGCAAGAGAAAAGGGAAATAGACGTAAGTATACAATCTCTTGGTCTTCTTCAGCAAATCCCATGACATCAATCAATCCAAAGAATACAAAAAGATGAGTATTTGGATTTTCATGTTCTAAGCCTGAGAACTGGTGATTCTCAATAACCTGAAGGTGTGAAGCTTTGAACTCAAGAGCTTTTTTGGTCTTAGGAATGGCGATACTAGAGTGATATCGCATTCCTCGATGTGATATGTAGTCTCCCAAGGTTCTTTGAGTGCCTTCCATACTTGTTTATCACCTGGCTTGAGACAATAAACTTGAAAAAAGTAAATGTGAATTAAAACATAAATATGTACACTTGATAACTAGACAGCCAAGGCCTACACGAATTGGAAACCGCTCCTCGGCAACGGCGCCAAAATTACTTGATGGGTTTCTGGAAAGCGAACCAAAAATCCAGTAGTATAATAGTAAGAAAGATATTGTATCCACAGGGAACGGTCAACTCGCATATAGTTGTGATCTATTTATCAAGGGAAACAACGGATTTACGAGAGTTTTGTTGCGTAAATAACAAATAAATAATCAATGAAATTAGAAAGGAAGAGTTAGAGACACTTTACTTTGATTAGGATTGAACTTCAAATCATCACACCATTTGTGCATGTAAAAACTATCTATTATTTTAGGTTTACTCTATAATACTGTAGACAAACTATATTGCTAACACCCCGAGTTACCAGCGGCCTTACACACTCAAAGATAATCCATGCGGGCTCTCCCAAGCGACAGACTTATCCTCGACTTATTTTACTTTCTTTTATTCTGTTTGTAAAAGAATTAATTGATAAACGAGGCCTACTCCACTACACGTACCTTTGCTAGAGTACTGTCACTACTCATCACTCATTAGAATACATCCACGTTTTCATTTCCTGGATTGACAATCAATTAATTCTTTACTATCGGTAATTTAATAACCATGCCTATCCTGTAGACGCCCTTCATTAGAGTACTCACACTAACCATCAATCACTAGCAACGCCCATGTTTCGGTTCACTGGCTACCGAGTCCTCTTATTCACTCAGAGAATGAGTTTCTTCAGAATCCGCTCCCCCATCCTCAATCCTAGTCGAAACTAGCGTATAACTCCGGCGCAAGCGCGGAAGTTAGGAATTAAGCACATAATAAGATTGCCAATATTATAGACAGAGAGCTCATGAAATAATAAAATAGAATTTACATACACTTGGGGATAGAATCAATTACATCCAATCCTAATGGAGAGTTAACTACGCAAGGTAGCCATACAAACCACCAAAGATGTTGTCACCATCTTCAATCCTTGTGAAGCGCTCCTCCTCTCCTACTCTAAAATTAGCTTTGGTGCATTATCACTGAAATATGAATGAATTACAATAATCGTGTACCCTTGATCTGGTGCAATGAGGTCCTATTTATAGGCTAAGGAAAGACAAAGGAAATTAGGGAGAAATCTATATAAAATGGCAACGGGGCAAGAATCAGCGTAACTTGCGCTTCAAGCTGCGCTACAGCGCAGATTCCAGAGAGCTGTGCTTCACCCTGCGCTACAGTGCAGGTTGAAGCATAGAATGCGTCCTGCAGCTCCAATCTTTCTCTTTTTAACTTGATCTCTCCCTGAGACTGGTTTCTGTTGATTTGTCTTTCCTTGTTTCCCTTTTCTTGATGAAATCTTGCATTTATTGAGCATCTTGGCTTTATTGGGAAGGTTGTCTACAGAATCCGTGTTTGATTGGCAGTGATATCTTCATTAATTGCTCTCAAATCTTTCTTCAAATCTTTATTAAATGTCTTCAATGAAACTCAAATCTTGTAGATATCTCCCTCATTTAATGTTATCTTTCCTTCAAATCAAATCTTTGCAATATCCTGCAAAAATCAGCAATATTTCTATCAAAATAGCATCTAATTCAAATCCAAGATTAATAAATACAATTTATCTAATATTTAATAAAAAGGGATTAAATTGGGGTAAAATACCATTTTATCCTTGATAAGTGAACTAAAAAGTGCTCTAATTTATCAACTAATTTTCACTTATCATGCAACAATTGAACAGATAGCAGAAGCAATAGCCATCCAACAGCTAGAACAGAGCTCAACAAATGCTCAACCCAACCCCATAGAATTTTGTCCCACCATAATTGTTAAATTAATAGGTGAGGAAATCAATGATGATCTGGCTGATGAAGAGGAGGGATCTGAAGAAACACAAGAAGGTGCAGCAGAAGTAGAAGAAGAAGAAGATGAAGAGGATGAAACAGAAAAGATGGCGCTTAAAGAAGAGATTGTCTGTGAAAGTGATGAAGAGAATACAACATATGGGGGTGTACATGATGAAAACGATCAAGAAAATGAGAAAAAGAGTGAACAGGGAGATGGAGAATCAAAGCCCGAGGAAGGAAGGGAAGTGGTACCAAGACCAAAGACCTTGCCTTATCCAACCAGTCCTCCAAAGGAAGATCAAGAAAGGCATGGTGCAAGTGATCAACCTTCCAGACCTCACAAAAGAAAGTCCTGCGATCACACTGACCAGGAGAAGGCAAAGAGAAGAAAAGTCAAGCTAGAATCAAATTCAGAGCCTAAAGCCAGATTGAAGATCAAGTGGTCAGGTGTGTTCCATATCAAAGACCCCTGCGAAGCAGAGAAATTGAGAGCAATCAACTGTGAATCATTTAAGCTTAAGGAAAAGAAAACTCATGCACATGAGAGCAAGATAATAAAGAAAAGAAGAGTCAAGCCAAGGGAGTCAAAAGCATGGTCTAATTCCAGGAAGAAGCCCAATTGGTCAAAGTTAGTTCAAACTACAGGTTGTTCCAAGGCAAGATTATGGGGAGGTTTATGGGCTAGAAAAAGGAAGGTTGAAGCACACAAGTTCACCAAAATATTTCAGTTTCAGCCACCTTGAGAGAACAGGCGTCGAGCTAGAAGACGTTAAACAAGCGCTTCCTGGGAGGCAACCCAGAGATTTTGAAGTTTTTAATTGTTTTCAGTTTTATTTTGTTTTTGTTAGGATTTTTCATTTTTAGGATTTAGAAAATTTTTCAAAATTGATTGGAATAAGTTTGTGAAAAATAAAATTTTAAATAATAGGAAGTAGTAGAAAACATGACTGAAAATTGCAAAATTACATTCTGTCTTTTGCGCTTCACATGCGCTGTAGCGCAGGTAAAGCGCAGGAATGCAATTTTAGTCACTGTCTTCTGCGCTTCACTTGCGCTATAGCGCAGCAGTACGAATTTTTTTAAAAAAATCTTCTATTTTCTCATGTACTGTTTCTCTACTTTCTAAGCTCTTCTTTTCACTCTTTCCACTCACAAACTTCCATCAATTTTGAAACTTTCAGTTATGTTTTCTTTAATTTTTATCAATTGAAATCTTCATTCACTCTATGATTTGAACTTTAGGATAGCAACCTTAGGAATGTGTATACTATTGATAATTGTTATCTTAAATGTGATTTTGGCTGTGTGGAACATGAAGAACAATTTGCTGAATTGAAATGCTCTTTCTTTTGTGAGTTATTAAATTTGAAAGTGTTATGCTCTGTTTCTTTCAAAAAAAAATTTAAACTTTCACTTTCCATGGATTTGATTGAATGCTTGCAAAACAAATGAGTATGTTCTATTTTTAGGAAGGCATTACCAAGTGCAGTGAAATTTTGTTGTGAAGAGAGTAATTATTTATGCATGTAAATTGGTAGGCTTCCATGTTCTTCATGAATTGCACAGACTGCTGCAAAAGTATAAGGACCAGTTGACCTCAAACCAATCAGGAGTACTAGACCCATACCTGAGCATGCTGCTAGAAGAGTTCCGGATATTCTTGCAGTGGCCTGGGGACAGGCCTATTCATCCAAGGGGAGGTGGAGCAGCAGCAGGACAAGGACTCACAGGATACAGAGGATGAAGATTGATACTGGTGTTTTCTTTCTTTTAGTTTTTCTTTTATTTTCCTTTATTTTATAGAATTATTTTTAGTTAATTAGGATTTTTGTTTTGCATTTCTTTTTATTTTAGGATTTTTAGTTTTTTTAATATTTTAGGATCTTAGGAAATTAGGATTCAAGGCAATTTTTTTTCAAAAGTCTCTGTAATTAAGCAGTTTAACTCACCAGATTAGGAAAGATGATAGGGTTTTGTGATTAATTTCATAATCAGTTAGGATCAGGATACTTCTCAGGAAAACCTATCAGGATAGTTAATTAAAACCAGTAAGTGCTTTATCAAGGAAATTTTAGCCAATAACCGATGAGCTGAGAGCCCAAACACTGAAATTGAGAGCTTTTCACCGCTGCTTGTTAATTGTTATTGCTTAAGTTTCTGAATTTTGTCTTGCTAGTAGAAGATATGGAAGTGACAAAGGCATATTTTGTAATTATAATATTGTGCTCAGTGCCAAACAACCAACCTTGATTAAATGTTTCCATTTATTGATTGCCCATTTTGAGCCTTTAATGTTTCTTTTGATGCACCCTAGCCATACTCAATGATTATATCTTGTCCCTCAATACTTAGGATAGAGAGCAAGGTGCACCACAACAACATGGGACAAGAGGGTAGTAAAGTGAAAGGTCAAAGAGATTCAAAGAGCATGCACAAGAAATCACAAAGAAGGATACTCCCCCATAAATAAATTCTCTATGTTATTGTTTATGTCAAAAAAAATCTGCACAAAAGTGTGGAATTGAATAAGTTTGGGGGAGTATTTCTTCAAATAAAGAGGCCAAGCTAAAAAAGGATGACAATTCAAGAATGACCAGGTGAATGGAGAGAAGTCCCAAGCACAATCACAAGATGCTCTCTATTCAAAGTGTTCTTTGCATATCCAGAAAAACCATGATTTCATGATAGCCCAGCCTCATTACAACTAAAGGAAAGACCTTTTGATCCATATTAACTACTTGCAGGTTCAGATGTTGGAAATGACTATCAATTCTAGTTGTTCAACGGTGGTGAAAAAGATTGAGGGAAACATTTACCCGTGAGAATGAGAGTTTTCCTTGGTTTATCACTTACTGCTTTAATTTCTCTTTTTGATAAGTTTGATTGATGTTTGTGTTCTATTCTGATTGATGATTGGTAACATCCCTTAATCCTGAATTTTTCTTATGTGTGGAAAGTGACTGCTGCTTAAACAAGGAGATGATGAAGAGTTCGTTGAATTTGTTTTTGAATTGTTTGAAATACACATGGGATAGAATTGATTTTTTTTATTGCAAAGAGGTCTCTTGCTTTAGGACAAGCAAAAAGTTAAGTTGAGGGGTATTTTGATAAGTGAAAATCATATGATAAATTAGAGCACTTTTTAGTTCACTTATCAAGGATAAAATGGTATTTTTCCCCAAATTAATTCCTTTTTATTTAATATTAGATAAATTGTATTTATCAATCTTGGATTTGAATTTGATGCTATTTTGATATAAATTGTGTTGATTTTTGCAGAATATTGCAAGGATTTGATATGAAGGAAAGATGACATTAAATAAGGGGGATATCTGCAAGATTTGAGGTTTAATTGAAGGCATTAAATGAAGATTTGAAGATTATTTGAAGGCATTTAATTAAGATTTGAAGATTATTTGAGAGCAATTAATGAAGATATCACTGCCAATTAAACAAGGATTCTGCAGACAACCTTCCTATTAAATCCAAGATGCTCAATAAATACAATATTTCATCAAGAAAAGGGGAAACAAGGAAGTCCAATCCTAATCCAAGTAAAGTGTCTCTAACTCTTCCTTTATATTTTTATTGATTATTAATTTGCAATTTATATTTTCTGCACAAAATATTCTCATAAATCCGTTGTTTTCCCTTGATAAATAGATCACGACTATACGCGAATTGACCGTTCCCTTTGGATACGATACTCTTCTTACTATTATACTATTGGATTTTTGGTTCGCTTGCCAGAAACCCATCACAAAGTCATGAGAAACAAAGCAAGACTTGTGGCTCAAGGATACAAGCCAGACTTGAAGCCATCAGAATTCTGTTGGCTTTTGCTGCACACAAGGATTTCAAACTGTATCAGATGGATCTGAAGAGTGCATTCCTAAATAGAATCATTGAAGAAGAAGTCTATGTAAGACAACCTCCATGCTTTGAAGATCCCCATCATCCAGAGTATGTCCTCAGACTCAAAAAGGCCATGTATGATCTCAAGCAAGCTCCAAGAGCTTGGTATGACAGGTTAAGTTCATTTTTACTTAAAAATGGATTCACTAGAGGACAGATTGATACCACATTGTTTAAAAGGGAAATTAACAATGATTTATTGATTGTTCAAATTTATGTTGATGACATTATTTTTGGATCCACTAATGAGCTTCTTTGTCAAGAATTCTCAAGTCTCATGCAGGGAGAATTTGAAATGAGAATGATGGGTGAACTAAGATTCTTCCTTGGGCTGCAAATAAAGCAACTGTCAGAAGGTATCTTCATATGTCAAGAGAAGTATGCAAAAGATCTGTTGACAAAATTCAAAAATGAGTGATGCAAAGCCAATGAAGACTCCAATGCATCCCTCAACTTAGCTTGACAAAGATGAGACTGGTAAAGCTGTCTCAGACATGAACTACAGAGGTATGATTGGATCTCTTATGTACCTAACCGCAAGCAAACCTGATATTCAGTATGCTGTAGGCATCTGTGCAAGGTACCAATCAGGCCCTAAGGAATCTCATCTTACTGCTGTCAAAAGAATTTTTAGATATCTAATAGGAACCACTAATCTTGGTCTCTGGTATGAGAAAGGTTCAAGTTTTGATCTCATAGGATATAGTGATGCTGATTTTGCTGGAGACAAAATGGATAGGAAAAGCACAAGTGGAACTTGCCAATTCCTGGGAAAATGTCTCATCTCTTGGTCTTGCAAGAAACAGAATACAATAGTCTTGTCCACAACTGAAGCTGAATATGTATCAGCAGCTGCCTGCTGCACACAGATTTTGTGGATCAAGTCCCAAATGCAAGACTATGCACTGAGGTATTCCAAAGTTCCCATATATTGTGATAATACAAGTGCTATAAACCTTGCAAAAAATCCCATCCATCATTCAAGGTCTAAACATAAAGATATTAAGCATCACTTTATAAGAGACCATGTGCAAAAAGGGAATATTCAAATTATTTTTGTTGATACTAAAAATCAATTTGCTGATATCTTCACTAAGCCTTTAGTAGAAGAAAGATTTGTTGAGAATCTAAAATTATTAAATATGTGTTCTTTTAGTTAAGAATTGTAAGATGAGACAAGTTGTGAGTCTCACAGAGATGAGACTGAAAGGAGTCATCTGAGAAGAGATGATATCTCAGAAGCATGCTAGACGAGGAGCGTCTCATGATGCATCTCAACTCATGTCTCACTATTGACTGAGACGTTACTGTGAAAAAAAAGGAGCCGTTAACCAACGGCTAGTAACTCCCCACTCATTAGTAAACTAGTCGTTACTATATAAAAAGGAGAGCCAACCACCTTCAACCGTTTCATTAACTACTATTTTGTCACATGCGCACTCATTCTCTCTCTCTCTCTGAAACCTCTCTTTATTTAAACCAACCCATAACTTCTCATCTCATCTCTTCTCCTATCTCAATGCGCATCAAAATCGTTGGAATCAAACTTCCCTACTCTAATAAATCATCCTCGTCCTCATCTCCTGAAGCCAAGATGTCTTCCTCCGAGAAATCCCAATCACTGAGTGTTCACTCAAGCCAAGAAAGTTTAAGTCGTTCTTCATCACCACAACCAAGCACAAAGTCTGAACCTTCCCAGACTCAGTCATCTCAACCATCTCAGCCATCTCCATCATCCAAAACCACATCTTCTAAGAAAAGCACACCTCTTCCATTGAAAATGAAGTCTCAAAGAATAGCCTCTCAAGTTACCCAGACCACATCTCATCAATCTCCAAAATCTCCTATCCACATAGATCTCACACAGCCTGAAGCTTCAAGAAAGGGAAAAGGCAAAGTTGTTGAAGGGAAGAAGCTCTCATTTCAGTTAGGCCTGTTTGAAAGTGTTGACGTAGAAGAGAAGTTTACAAAGAAGTTTGCTGAGAAGAAAATCATCATTGGGAGGGTCATCTCTACCCAAGAGTTGCGTGATGAAGGATGGGACGTTGGTCCCTATCTAAGGAAGCAAGGATGGGAAGATTATTTGTCCATGACAAAGTCAATTTATCCCAAGATGACCAGAGCCTTTTATGCTGCCTGTTACAGAGCAAAGGGATCATCTCAAGGGCTACCCCATGTTATTTCTGACATCAGAGGAGTTCACATTGAAATCACTGAAGAATCTTTGGGTGCCATCATTCAAGCCCCGGTAGCTGGAAATAGGCTATATAATGAAGAGTACTGGTGGAATTAGATTGGCATCCCTGCAGCAAATGTAGGCACTTCTCTGTTCAAGGGTGGTGTCATCACAGATTCAGCCTCCTCCTTCAATCTCTTTGGAAAATTTCTATTTCATCTAGTTGCAAAATGCATCATGCCTCGTGCTGGAACTTTCAACAAGGTCTACACCCAAGATATGATGGTTATGTATCATCTCAAGCATGGTATTCCCCTCAACCTTCCTTTTCTCATTTTGAGACACATGGAGCATGCCTTTCACAACTCCAAAATCACTGCTTCTCTTCCCTTTGGAATGCTAACTACAAGGATCATGAAGCACTTTAAAGTGGACTTCAGTGGGTGTGACAAGTCTAATGAGAGACCTGGATATGTAGGAAAAACAAAACTCAAGTCTCTCAGACTAGATGGTAAGTCTATCCCTCCTCCTACTTTCCCTCTTGATAATCCTCCTTCTATCCCTGTTGCTACACAAGCTTCTCTTTCTTCAAAGATGTCAAACACCCATAAAAAGAAGAAAAAGAAGAAGGCAGTCAAGGAAACAACAGAGGGATCTCAAGCAGGAACTGAGATTCCTAAAAAGGATAAAAAGAGAAAATCTCATCAGTCAGTCTCAACTGAGACTGAGACAAGGAATGAGAAAAGGAAGAAGGCCAAGGTTGAACAGGCTGCTTCTGCTCTCACCCAACCAGAGCCTCAACCACTCACCACAGAAGCACCTCTTATAGAGGAACCTACACCTATTATGAAGGAACCTGACCCTGAGTCTCCGCCACCTAAGTCTCCACCACAAATCATTACTCCAACTGAACCTCAACATCATCAGACATGCACCACCTAAATCTCCTCATTAAGAAATCAATCCATCTGATGTCTCTCCTGTCACAAAGGTTATTGCTGAAACCCTGATGAGCTTGAAAAATACTACTCCTACACATGATGAGATGCAGGATACTCAGATGGCTGCAAATGAGAACCCTACTGATGAGATGCCCACTGTTGAGGCTCCGGGCACACAAAAGACTCCTCCATGGTATGAACCATCTCACTCCCAACAGACCTCATTCCCTACATTGGAAAAATCTTTGTGGACACTGTGTTGTTTGACTCTCCTCAGCCCAAATATGATCAATCTGCTCCTCCAACAGCACAGCAACAGCCAACTCCATCTCCTAAGCCTTCCATTCCCACATATCTCTCCAACTCAATCAATACCTTTCTCAATCAGCTGCATGAAGAACAACAGCAACATCAACAGAATCTTCATTCCAGAATTGAACAGAACCAGAAGAGGATTCTCAAGAAGTTGAAGCACCAGAAAAAGAGGCAAGAGGCTATCCTTGATGGACTTGACACAATCCTTCAAGCAATTCGGACCTCCAATGATTTCAACAAGAAGATGAATCTTCATCTTTCTAATCTGCCTCCTCTTCTCCTTCATCCTAGTTGTGCTAGTCATTTTGTTTTGATAATGGCAAAAGGGGGAGAGTTGGTTAGATATTCTCTGTTTTGATGAGATGCAATGGCATCTATTGCTATGCAATTATGTAATTCCTTTCTTTTGATTAATGAAATGACATTTTGTTTACCCTCATTACTTATGCTAAATCTGTTTCAGTTAAACTTTATGAAGAAAGAATTCATAACAAAATTTTTAAACAGATTAGATCTCTAACTCAGGGGGAGCTCATCTCTTTAAAAAATATAGCATTACACATCTCAGGGGGAGCTAATTATGCTTCTATAATTTAAAATCTCAACTAATCAACATTTAAACTCTATGGTTTGCCATCTTCAAAAAAGGGGGAGATTGTTGAGACAAACTCGCCTCCAAGAGTTCTTAATATGACAAACCATTAAGTTTAAATATATGAGATGCATCTTATTATTACTAACTATGTGCTCAAGATGTGGCAGAGACCTATAGTCTTTATTTCTGCAGGATTTGATCAGGACATCAATTGTCCAAAAGGATCCTTAAAGTATAAACCAAGAAAGTCAGAAAGAAGGAAGCATAAGAAGCAAAACTCAAAGCTGCTACAATAAGAGATTTAAGAACAGCTTGAGACGTCGTCTCAAGATCAGATGCAAGGTCTAGAGATCATCTCATGAAAGAGAAGCAGACTCACAAAGAGCAACACAAGTAAAAAATGACTAGAACTTAATTGAAGAAGAGATTAGTATGATTCATCATTGTTCCAATGGTGAGACTCAAGAACAGCTTGAGATGCAAACTCATGAATAGATGCAAGTTCAGCTTGAGATGTTGTCTCATGGTCAGACACAAGAGAAGAGATCCAAGTGAGAGATGCAAGAGAAGAGAGATAGACTCAGAAGAGACTCATGTACAATTCAACTGGATAGGTCATCAAGTTAGAATAAAAGAGATCCAGTACACTGTGCAATTGACACAGTGACGTTTGTACTTGAACAACAGTTGTACTCATCCAGCTGGCAAGGCCTAACACTATTCCAACGGCTCTCAACAGCTATAAACGGTAAGAAACGGCTAACTATCCTTTGATAAAAATTCTGAGAGCTACAGTTGAAGAACATGAGAGACTACGTTGATCATTGAACATATATTGCATCTCATTACACGTCTCAAGTGACATCTCAAGTGCACATCTCAACTAGTTCATATCTAGACCTGATCTCAACTTGAGAACACTATCAGTCTCCATCCTTCTCTCCTGTTTGAATTGTAATATTTTCAGTTAGAAGAGAGAATCACTAGCTAAGCCTACTACTTATCCATACATTGTATGATTGTAAGCTAGACTCATCACAACATCACTATTCTTGTAACATGTCTCATCTAAGATAGGAGTGTGCCTAGTCTTAGAGTGAGGTGTGTGCGTCCTGAAGAGGCTGTAAGAATACTTTTGATTGACGGGTTGTAAATAGTGGAAATCTCATGAGTTGTGAGGAATGGACGTAGCCCAAGGTGTGGGTGAACCAGGATAAGATCCTCGTGCCATCTCTCTTCCTTACTTCTTTATCTTGCTTTACATTTAACTCATCTCAAATCTGTTAACAACTAAGTAATTGCTTTAAAATATAACTGAATCTGATTTGAGATTTTAAGACAACTTGAACGTAATTGAAACAACTGAAATTGAAACTGCTTAGACCCTGTCTTAAAAGAGACCCCAAGTCAGCAGACTTGAGATCACGTCTCAACTTTCAATTTCAATGTGCAAATTTCAGGAACAATTTTTTTAAAGTCTCTATTCAACCCCCCCCCCCCCTTCTAGAGACATTCATCCAACTTCACTATCTTGTTTCTCCATTTAAAAATTTCCCTTTTATCTGCAAAATCAACAGATTTTCTATCAAAATAGCATCAAATTCAAATTTGAATTAAATAATCACAAAATCTACATTTATTACTAAAAACAGGTAATTTGGGGAATAAATCTAACATTTTACCATTGATAAGTGCAGTAATTATATACAAAATTATCATATTTTTAGCACTTATCATAGTTACCCCACTTTACAGTTTAAGAATAGTGCAAAGTTCTCCAGCACCTCTGTGACGAAAATGTTAGACAAGTGGCCTCAACTAACTTAAGAGGGGGGTGAATTAAATTATTCAAAATTATCTCTTCTTTTCATTTACTAACTTATTTTGCTCTTACTATACTTAAAATGCTTTTTCTAAATGAAATATGAACGCACACTCCTAATTTCTTAAAATATAACGAATTCGTAATTGCAATAAATAAATACGAGTTAAGGGAAGAGAAAATGCAAACTCAATTTATACTGGTTCGGCCAACCCTTTGCCTATGTCCAGTCCTCAAGTCACCCACTTGAGATTTCCACTATTTGTAAAAGTTCTTTACAATTGATGAATACTCCAACACCTTGGAACCCTTTCGCTTTTGTTGAGATTCACCCACAATACACGAGAGGCACCCTCTCTTTAATCACACAATAACTGATTGTGATGTTTATACAGGATGAACTCTCTTTTAGTGTAGATTTTACAACTTGAAGAACCTATAAGAAATCTTAATAATTTGCAAGTATTTCTCACAAATGATTCTTAAAAGGATTTCAAACTTTTATGATTTCACATGAGTAAAATTAGTTCCTTTTTCGAAAATGAGACACATATTTATAATAAAGCAGATGAATCATTGTAACTCTTGATAAGGAATTGTGTCTCTTCAAAATTTTCAGAAAAATCACGCTGGTAATCGATTACAAGAAACTGGTAATCGATTACACATTTAAAAATTCAAATAGATTATGAACCGTTGTGACTGAAATTCAAATTTCGTATTTTCTGCACTTTGGTAATCGATTACAAGGAACTGGTAATCGATTACTAGTTCAAAAATTTTTAAATTTGAATTCTCATAACTACTGGTAATCGATTACACCATGTTGGTAATCGATTACCAGTTCAAAAAATTTAATTTTTGAACTGCTTTTTACTTTATAAAAACATTTTGCTTAATTTTATTTTTTAATGTCAAGTAACTTGCAAATTCTAGATTTCTTTTAACAATTAACTAACTAGGCTAACACTTAACTAGTAAACCTTCTTGACTTTGATCTTGTATTAACCTTACTTCTTGATCTAGCTCTTTCTTTTGCCAATTGCTTTTGTCAATCTAGAGCTCTCATTTTTCTTTTCCATTGGCATCATCAAAACCTGCATTCAAAGCATCTACAATCTCCCCTTTTTTGATGATGACAACCATCTTTAAAGGGAAGAAAGAAAAACAGATTTTTCAAATTTATAACGATCACTTCCCCTTTAGTCTCCCCCTTAGTATTTGTCTTTTTAGAAACAATGCTATATTTTGGAGATCAATATTTAAAAGTATTTGGGGATTAAAATGAAATTTTATTTCCAAATCCTTTTCATAATTATTCCTTTCCCTTGTCTCTCCCCCTTTGGCATCATCAAAAATCATTTCAAATAGGTTAATATATCGAATATCAAAACAGAGTATGCAGCCAAACATCCAAAATAGAGTAAGAAACATAGGTCTAATATACTAAATACCAAACAGGGGTCCAAAATACCAAAACCAAAAAGTAAGCGCAACACCCACAGAGTATCTACCAAAATAACAAATAGAAGGCGCAATAAACAGAGTACCACTAAGCCAAATCAAAGGTCTAATAGGGGTGCCAAATACAAGGCAAAGAAATAGAACGGGAAACAGAGCAATCTGAGGTGCATCTGATGAACGAGGACCAAGGCCGGAAGCATCCTCTATGCGAGCGAGACGAGTCTCCAACGCATCGAAGCGCTCACCCACATACATCTTAAAGCTACGAATCTCGTCGATAATATTTGTGAGAAAATCAGCAGACGCATCCCGATGTGGAGGAGAAGGAGTACGCTCACCATGTTCATCAACATTTATTGCTTGGTAATCGCGTTTTCGAACCCATTCACCATCAATCTTAGGATATCCAAAAAAGTTAACAGCAAAAGCTCCAATAGCACTAGTCCGCTTGACTGGAAGCATGTTTTCATTTGCAAGGGGAACATTGAAGTGTGCCAAAAATAAAGTGATCAAATGGGCATAAGGAAGTGGAGCACCAGCATGTAAAGCCTTGTTGCATGTCATAAGAAAATTCCTTGCATAAATTATCATTAGTAGCCCCAAAAATAATATCATCAATGTAAATTTGAACTAAAAGAATGTCATGCATTTTTTTAATAAAAAATGTTGTATCAACCTTTCCTCTTGTAAATCCTTTTTCTAAAAGAAATTTGCTTATTCTTTCATACCAAGCCCTGGGTGCTTGTTTCAATCCATAGAGGGCCTTTTTAATTTAAAGACATGATTAGGCAAATCTAGGTTTTCAAATCCAGGAGACAAGTGCCATTAATCTATCTAAAAATCCTGTGCTACATTCTAAAACCAAACACATTGAAATTAGGCATCATTTCCTTATAGATCATGTAGAAAAGGGAGATTGTGTTCTAAAATTTATAGAGACTAAGCAACAACTCGCAGATATTTTTACCAAACCATTACCCAAGGACAATTTATTTACAATAAGGAGAGAATTAGGAATATTAGATTTTTCAAACTTAGATTCCTAAAAAACTTTTAGAAATGAATTTTTTTGGTAAGTAATCAATTACAAGGTATTCGTAATCGATTACCCGAGATCCTAATAGCTTCTAGTCTTGCCACTGGTGCATAAGTTTCTTCATAATCTATTCCTTCTTCTTGATTATATCCTTTGGCTACTAACCTAGCCTTGTTTCTAATAACTATTCCATTTTCATCCAACTTATTTTTAAATACCCATTTTGTTCCTATAATTGGATGATCACTTGGTCTATCAACTAACTCCCATACATGATTTCTTTCAAATTGATTTAATTCTTCTTGCATAGCAATAATCCAATGTTCATCTTTTAAGGCTTCATCAATATTTTTGACTTAAATTTTAGAAACAAAAGCCATATTATTGCATATGTCTTTAAGAGAGTGTCTAGTTGCTACCCCTTTTGAAATATCTCCTATAATGTTATCAAGAGGATGATCTCTTAAGGTTCTCCACTCTCTTGGAAGATCCAAGTTGGTTTGATTTTCTTTTATTGTAGAATCTTCTATGTTTTCCTTTTCTTTTTCCTTGTGGACTTCTTCATGTATGTGAGTATTTTCTAGAGTTTCTACAATATCATCAATTGTTTCTTTTCATGGATAAAATGTACTACATTCATCAAAGGCTACATGTATTGATTCTTCTATTGTCATAGTTCTCTTGTTATATACTCTATATGTTTTTACTATTCAATGAATATCCAAGAAATATTCCCTCATCTGATTTGGCATCAAATTTTCCTAAGTTATCTTTTCCATTATTTAGTACAAAACATTTGCATCCAAAGATATAAAGATGAGAGATGTTTGGTTTTCTACCATTGAATAATTCATAGGGTGTTTTCTTTAAAATTGGTCTAATGAGTGCCCTATTCATAGTGTAACAAGCAGTGCTAACTGCTTCTGCCCAAAAGTATTTTGGAATATTTGAATCATTAAGCATAGTTCTTGCTAATTCTTCTAGTGACCTATTTTTCCTTTCAACTACTCCATTTTGTTGAGGAGTCCTAGGGGCAGAAAAATTATGTTCTATTCCATTTTCATCACAGAATAGATCAAAAATTTTATTTTCAAATTCTCCTCCATGATCACTTCTAATGGATGATATTTTAATATTTTTCTTATTTTGAATAATTTTTGCAAATTTCTTAAAGGCATTAAATGCGTCACTTTTATTTGCAAGAAATAAAGTCCATGTATATCTAGAAAAATCATCCACTAAGACAAGAGCATAATAACTTCCCCCAAAACTCATAGTTCTAGAAGGTCCAAAAAGATCCATATGTAAAAGTTGTAAGGGCCTAGAGGTTGTTACTATGTTCTTTGACTTAAAAGAAACTTTTACTTGTTTACCCTTTTGACAAGCATCACAAAGTTTGTCTTTTTCAAATTTTATTTTAGGCAAACCAATTACTAAGTCTTTCTAAATTAATTTATTTAAATGATCCATATTAATATGACCAATTCTTTTATGTCACAACCAAGATTCATCATTTTTACTAAGAAGACATTGGGTATGATTTGTAGTATTATCTAACTTTATCTTATATACATTATTTATTCTATACCATATATACTTAATGTTTTTATCATGTTTGGATTCAATGAAACAATTTTGAGAGTCAAAAGATACTAAGAATCCTTTATCACACAATTGACTAACACTAAGCAAATTATGTCTAAGGCCATCAACAAGTAGGACATTTTCTATGGAAGTTGAGAGATTTGTACCTATTTTTCCTATTCCCAAAATTTTACCTTTGTTGTTATCTCCATAGGTAACATGTCCACTGTTCTTAGGAGTGATGTCCATAAGTTTTGAGATATCCCCTATCATGTGCTTGGAGCACCCATTGTCGATGTACCAAGTTTGTTTCATGGAATCCTACAAGTCACAGGGTTATTTAATTTAGGTACCCAAACTTTCTTTGGGTACTTAGAGTTAGTGTTAATTAAAGATCCTTTTGGGATCCACATCATATTCTTAAGATTGGTAACACTCTTTCTAAAATAACAATTTGATGCACCGTGACCTTTCTTTCCAAAATAAAAGCATGTTAAAAATGGAGAACTGGTGGTTTGAGAAGTTAAAAGGAAATTTTTAGATTTCTTTTGTTGAGTTTGAGGAAACAACCTATCATTCACTTTGAGTTGTAGCTACGATTTATAGTGAGTAAAAATGAGGGCAACAAATCCCTCTTAGGCTTTGAGGAATGTGAGAATATCATTAATAGAAAGAATTCCATCTCTCTTTACTCTCTCTTCAAAAGCATGATTTTTGCTTCTAGATGGGAAATTCATCTTCTAAGTGTTCTAGATTAGGTAAAGATGACTCGTGTTGAACTTAGAACACAACAATTATGCATTTGATCTTTAATGAATCTTTATCTTTCTTCTAGAAGATGTTTAGAAAAGATATCAGCAAGTTAAGACTTTGTCTCAACATATTTCAGTTCAATGCCATGCTTATGATCATGATCTCTAATAAAGTAATACTTGATGTCAATATGTTTTGATCTAAAGTGATGCATGGGATTCTTAGAAAGGTCTATAGCACTTGCATCATCACATAAAATTGGGATTTCAATGTACCTCAGGGAGTAATCCTCCATTTGATGCTTAACCCCCAACATTTGTGAATAACTTACTTGCTGATATATATTTTGCTTCTTCTGTGGATAAGGAAATAGTATTTAGCTTGTTGAACATCCATGATATGAGAGATTAACCAAGAAATTGGCATTCACAATTTGTGCCTTTTCTCTCAATCCTAACCCCAGCAAAATTAACATCATAGAATCCTACAAGATCAAAGTTTGTTCCTTTCTTGTACCAAAGGCCAAGATTAGTAGCTCAAACAAGGAATCTAAATATTCACTTTACAAATATGAGACGAAATTCTTTTAGGAGAAGATAGAAACCTTGCACATAATCCAATAGAAAATAAAACAACTTACCTACTTGATATTGAATAAAATAAGGAAGGAATCATACCTCTGTATTCTTTTTCAGAAACAAACTTACCACATTTGTTTTAATCAAGCAAAGTGGATGGGTTCATTGGAGTTGTCAATTGCTTGGCTTCATCCATTTTGGATCTTTTAAGAAGATCCTTTGTAGACTTCCCTTGGAGATTTCATCATCTTTTTTCTTTCTTTGTTTCTAATCATTTTACCTTTCTCATCCATCTTGTTTTTGAAACATCATCTTGTTTCAATGATGGATCGATTTTGAGAAGGAGGAACTACTGTCCACACTTTGTTCTTTTCAAAATGTTCAAGTTCTTCTTCTAATGTATCTCCAATGGTTTGATCATAAGGGTGAGCATTAAATCTGGTTTCCAGCTCTTCTGATCCTTCTTCTGATCAGTTTCTGATCCTTCTTCTGACCTTCTTCTGATTTCTGACTTTTGCTTCTGAAGTTAGATTTATCCTTCTAGTTTAGATTTAGTTTTTCTATTTCATTTTCTAAACCTGCAGTTCTTTCTTTCTCAACAGAAGCATTAGATTCAAAGAACAACAACATTCATACTTTCCTCAATCAGTTTGATTTCTAAAGGCTTTTGAAGTTAGAGAATATCCAAGATAGATAGTCTTATTAGGTTTTTATCAAACTTACCAATATAACATTCACACCCAAATGTATGCAAGTATGAAAGGTTTAGTTTTCTACATTTCCACAATTTATATAAAGTGTTGTTTCACATGCTTCTAATAGTGACTATATTCAAAGTATAGCATGAAATGCTTACAACTTCAGCCCAAAGATATTTTTAACACTAGAGTCATTTAAAATGGTTCTAGCCACTTCTTGAAGTGTCATATTCCTTCTTTTTACAACTCCATTCTATTATGGAGTTCTATGGCATGAAAGGTTGTGAGAAATGTCATTCTCACCAAAGAAGGCTTTGAATAAGGAGTCCTTAAACTCCCTTTCATGATCACAACTCACAGATTCAATGTTGGATCATTTTTCAATTTGGACCTTCTTGCAAAAGCTTCTAAAGGCCTAAAAAGAATCATCCTTTGTGGTTGAAAGTAAAACATATTAGAGACTTGAGCAGTTTCTCAAAGTCCAATCTCTAAAGGACTTTTGAACTAAAAAATGGTCATTTATCATAATAAAAAGAATCATTCAATCATTCTATGGCCACAAAAATCATCTCATTTGGATTAGTACATCCAAAGATATTCTAATTCCAAGTTACTGCATTAGATCAGAAAAATATCATTGACTTCTACACTTCACACTGCATCTGTGAATTATTTTAAATTCAGACAAAAATGAGATTTTACCATAATAAACTAGATATCTCAAGCTTTCTAACAAGACAAAGATCATGCAATTTGGATTTTCCTATCCCAAGATATGATGCATTTAAGTTGACTGATTTATCACAGAGTGCACTGATACAAATCCATGCAACCAAAATCTTAGATACTTAATGTGATTAAACTATTAAGTATTATCTTTCAAATCCAACTGGTTTCACTTGAAAAGGATCTTCCTTGCTCAAGTTATAAACATCCAAAAATAGTAGGCTCAAATATGATCATATAACAGAACAACCTACTTTAATGACTTACTGGGAATTATTTAGATGTTCAAAAAATATAAAACTTTCCAGTCTAAAATAAATATGAATCAGTTTTCCAATGAAATTTGTTTCACTCAAATATCATTCTTGTAGCTCGAGTTATGATCTGATTAAGTGGACTGCTTTATGTCAGAATTTATAGCAGAACAGCTATATTCACGAATTTACTGGGACTATTCTAGTTGTCATAAAATTCTCAAACTTTCCAGTTTAATACTAACATGAATAAGATTTCAAATAAAATTGGTTTCACTGAAAAAGCATTGTTGTAGCTCAAGTTATGATCTGTTGAAGTGTAGTAGTTTATATCAGAACTTATGACAGAACAGCTGTATTCTAAATTTTACTGGGACTTTTGTGATTAAGATAAATTTTTCAAACTTTCCAGTTTAATAATATCATAAATAAACTTTCAAACAAAATTGGTTTCACTCAAAAAGCATTTCTATAGCTCAAGATATGATCAATTGAAGTTTACTAGTTTATATCAGAACCTATTACAGAACAACTGTATTCAAACTTTTACTGGGACTTTTTGTGATTAAGGTAAAATTCTCATATTTTCCAGTTTTATACTACCATCAATAATCTTTCAAACAAAATTGGTTTCACCTAAAACATACTTTTGTAGGCCAAGTTATGCTCATTTAAAAGTAGCTATATCAGAATTTTAAACTAGCAATACTAGCATATTACTTTTGATCTTCTAATAATTTTCTTTTTATGTTTAAGACTAATAAAATGATTAAAACAGAATGTTCATATAAATGTCAAATCATTCAATTACCAAGCACTCAAGACCTTTGTAGAAACACAGGGAAACACTAGAAGGGTGGTTGAATAGTGTTTCTTAATAATTTATGGAAGCTTTTCACAAACGGTTAAGTTTACAACAGTTTCAGACAGGTTTAAGATGTTGTCTAAAGTTTCTTAAGAAGGCATCTGAAAAGATCTTTAAAAAGGTTTCTTGCTTTTTTAAAATTATCAGAACAGTTTTCAACACCCTTTGGTTAGTATAAATAAATTGACAAGAGATAAGGGATAGAAAACTTAGCCAAGGAATTTATCCTGGTTCACTCACTACCACTGTGAGCTACGTCCAGTACCAATGCCAACTAGCACTTGGATTTTCTCTTAATCTTCACCAAGATTACAAGTATTCTCTTACAATCAAGCCTCTTCAGGCTCTACAACCAAGTATTCTTTTACAGACAAGCCTCTCCAGGCTCAAAGACAATTTTTACAAAGAGATATGTCTAAGCTTTTAAACTACAAAAGTTTGAAGCTTAAACATAGACGATGTACAATAAAAACTAATGTATACTCAGGATATACAAATGATGTACAATGAATATGAAATCAGAGTGTTTTTACAGAAAAACTTGCAGCGTGATTTCTCTTAGACTTTCTTGTATATGTTGTCCGCACTCTCGATGGTCTTCATGAAGGGCTATTTATAACCAATATTCAATCCTTTGAAATACCACCGTTTAGAGATAACATTAAATTCTATTTAATCCGTTGTGAGACACGCTTCTGAGAGTTCTGATTTTTTCTGACACACAGTACCAGGTTGCTGTTGCCATAAAGTTGCCACTGTTGTTGCTGCAAAGGTTGCGTTGCAGGGATTTCCTCAGTGGTGTATGAAATTCAAATATACCAGGAAAGGTCTCTGTGTTCCTTGCCATAAATATGTTTGAAAAGGTACGTGCAACAGAGAACGCTTGAATCAGCAAAACTTCAGAGATGTCTTCACATACTTCAGCAAAGAGTGCCACATCATTAATGAGACTTCAGATGGCTTCAACACTTCAGACGGGTTGCGCACTTCAGACGGCTTCAACACTTCAGACGGGTTGGGCACTTCAGACGGCTTCAACACTTCAGACAGGTTGAACCTTCAGAAGGCTTTTCCACTTTAGACAGGTTGAAATCACTTTAGACAGTCTTTATAAGTTCAGAATGGCTTGCTGAAATCATAGATAAGTCATTAAACATTTATGTATCTATGATAAGTATTTTAACCCAATTTTGTTAAGCATTAAAACTTGAGAAGTGAGCTATCTAAAACATCATAATTTTCCTTATGATATTTTTGAGACTCAACATTCTCCCCCTTTTTAATGATGACAAATTTGTTTAAAATAAAGAAAACTGAAAGGAGTTTTTAAAATAAAATAAACTTAAAAAAAAAAATAACTCCCCCTCAGATAAAGATCTCTCAGGACAAACTCTTATCAAATACTCCCCCTGAGACCTGTAATTACTTCAGATTTTATTAGTTTTAATACTCTCCCTTTTGTCATCAATCAAAAGGGAATTTCAGAGCATAACTTCAAAATAATCACAGTAAGATAATCACAATAATCACAGTAAGATAATCACAATAATGAGATACCAGCATTCATGAGAACAAACAGAATATATTATCAAACAAAAAGAGTTCACAAAAAAAATTAAACACCAAACATGAAGTTCATATAACAAAAATTAAGCACTCAAAATGAAGTTAACACTAAACATGTCTAAACATCATAAACTATCCATCTTTCTTCAGCAAGGCCTCTTTCATAAAGGAGAGCAATTCTTCCTTTGCCTTGTCAATCTGAGAAATGACAGCAGTCTTCAAATCTTCTTGCCCAGTTCTGATGAGTTGTTGCTCATGAAGGATTTGATCTTGCTTAGCAACAAGAGTAGCATTCCTTTTCTCCAAGCTCTTCACTTGATGCCTCAGCTTCCTGTTCTCTTCCTCAAGATTCAGTTCTACTTCATATAGAATGATCTGAATGTGCCTGCAAACGAATCTGAGCTGATTGAATCCTGGATGCAACCCATAATCTTCGGGATGACTCACAAGAAAGAAGAAAGTTCCAATATGGCAGATTAGCTTCGAGTCCTCATTAAAGGGTTCAGACATGGAGAATCTGCCTCTGATATATTGATATTGCACATTGGTTGAGACACCATAGCCTATGATGGAGTCATCATCTGGTCCTGCAGATCCAGAAGAGGATCCAGCATCCTCTCTGATTTTCCAGTGGGATAACCATACCCTATCCCTGTAGCAGTGATCTAAACCTCCATCTTGACTTTTGACCCGAGCAGGTAGCTCCTTCCATTCTATTGGAGTTAAAGGTTTTTGGGGAACTGGATAAGCTTTAGGTTCCTTGAACTTGTCAGCAAGGCCTTCTTCCAGGGGGTACCTAGGAACAATCCTGTCAGGTTGCACCAGAATCTCTGTGGTTGGCCTGATGGATATTGTTCTAGGTGGCCTATAGCCTCTCATGCCTACTGACTTCAAGTAGTCCCTCTCAAAAAGTTCGGCTTCAGTAGACAATTGCCTAACAAAACACCATTCATCATTAGAAAACCTGAGAGAGTCACCAGAGAAGGGGTTAAGTGGAGCCCACTTATGAGCAGGTGGAACTGCACCCTTTCTGATCTTTTCAATCTGGCCTGAGTAATACTGATCTGAATTGCCTTGATACTTTTTCCTTTCTTCATCAGCAGTGTGCTTCATAAGGCCATGGTAAAGAGAGATGGAGGGTTCATTTCTGAAAAACTGGAGCTCTTCAAATAAGTTGGGGAACTTTGGGACTCTGACCCTCTCACTGAAAGGTTCCTCATACTTTTTGTGGGGTACTTCAGCAACTGCATCAAATTGGTGTTGAATGAGAGGAAAAGCATAAGGATCAAATGTAGGCTCTGTGAAGAAGTCCCTACTTTTGGGTCCTAGCCTTATATGCGCAGGCAGCATGCTTCCTTTCCATACTTCAGAGTTGTCACCTTGCTGATGTGTAACTGTGGGGTCTTCAGACTGAGTGGATTCTAAAGATGATGAAGGTGATGAAGGTGGTGATGAGGGAGGTGATGGAAGTTCTTCTTCTTCTTTCTCCTCTACTGTTTTCTTCTCAGGTGATGAAGGTGGTGATGGGGTCACATTATCAAACCATACCCTAAGCCTTTTCTGAGGAGGTTTAGCTTTCTCAGGTTCCCTCTCCTTTTCTTTTTTAGCTTGCTTCTCTTCTCTTCTTCTCTTGAAATACAAGTTTGCTTTGACAAAGTTTTGACACTTGCCAGCCTCATCCATTTCATCCAGATGACTTGCAATGATCCTTGTAATCCTAACAGAGGGTTCAGGAGCTGGCTGAAATAACTTTGTTTTTGTTCTCCTTCTTTGCTATGTACAGGATCTTTTTCTCTTCTTGGTCTCTTGAGAAATGGAAGCTAGCCTTTCATCTTTAGCAAGAGCTAGCTGAGAGGCTACTGCAAGAGCATAGTCAGTCTTTTCTTGCTCAGCCTTCTTCTCCATTTCTTCATTCTCCAAAGCTGTAGCAAGGGCTGCTACCTGAATAATCTCAGGATCAGAAGGACATGCAGCCAGAGGTGCTACTTCCAAAGCTTCAGGATCAGCAATCTCAGTTACCTCTTCCTCATGATCCTTTCCTTCTGTTTCAGAAGTAGGCTTAGGAGTAAGAGTTCTTACACCTTCAGAACCCTGACCCACAATTTCAGATGGCTTTAGCAAATCCTTCTGAACAGGTTTAGATGTCTGAGTGTGCAAGTCCATAGCTTTTAGAGACACCTTTGCTGAACTCCTGACATGGAGCTTCTTCCTTTTCAGATGAGGGGATGACTTGGAAGGCTTGAACTCATCTTTTCTGATATCCCCCTGAAGCTCCTTCTCAAGAATCTCAAGAGTGGTTCCTCTTCTTGAGGCCTTCTCCAAAAGAACACTCTCCTTCAGAGTAGGAGATGGAGGTCGTGGAGTGAGCTTGATTCCCATGCTCTTCAAGTTTGACTCACCAAAGAACACAGGAGATTTATGGTTACATAATCTTTCAACAGGTACCTTAAAATGCATAAGTACCTTCATGATAAGAGTGTTGTGGGGAAGATTTCCAGCAGAGTCTCGAATCTTCTTCTGCATATGGAACATGATCATGCTTGGGAGATTGACTTTCTTCTTCTGAAGCAGGTGAATCATATAGAACCTTTCCAATTCTGAGACATGGTTTCTGCTTCCACTCTTAGGGATTATTGCACACCCTAAGATAGCATGAAGAACTCTAACCTTTTCTAGCAAGAACATGGAATCTAGGCTTTCGGGTTCTTCTGTTCCATACAACATCTTTGTATACAGCTTGTGCCCACCATTCTTCATCTCCCACCCAGGAATGAAGGTTGCACCTTCAGCCTTAACATCGGTGATTGTGGAGAGAATGTCTTGATCAACAAAAATTGAAACCCCTAGAACAGAGGCTTTGATGCTTTCATACACTCCCTTAGAATTAGGTATTCCTCGAGAAAAAGACTAGAAATCCACCACGCTTTGTTCATGCCATTGACAGTTAATGTGGTTGAAGAAAGAAGTCCACCCATCTGCATCAAATTCCTCAACCAAATCCATGCCAATGTTGCGTAGCTCGTCAAGATCCACTCCCTTTGATCTAACCACATTTCCACCAGAACCAGCGGTCTTCTTGGGTGCCATTGTTGAGTTGCAGGGAAATTTTGAGAGAAAAAGTTTGCTTGAGCAGTGAAGAAGATCAAACTAAGTATTGAGGAAAGAGAGTGTAAGGCTTCCTCGACACACTTACTCCTGCATTTATAGACCCATGATGCAATGATGCCCTGTACCGGCTGCGCAGATTTCGGATAACGTGCGAAGTGGAAGAGACAAAAACTTTAAAAGAAGGAATTCAACTGTCTCAGATAGCCACGTCAGCCAGTTACTTCAGATAGGTGAAAATTTCAGACACACAAAAAAATTTCAGATAACATAATAATATCAGACACAATTATTTTTAGAGAATGCATGTATATTTAAGTTGTTGCGTATGAACTTAAATCTATCTTCAGCCAGGGGTTTTGTGAATATATCTGCCCATTGATGCTCTGTGTCAATGAACTGAATATCAAAAACACCTTTCTGAACATAGTCTCTAATTAAATGATGTTTGATTTCTATATGCTTTGCCCTAGAATGTTGAATGGGATTTTTGGATAAATTAATTGCACTAGTATTATCACAAAGAACAGGTGTAGCAGAGATAGGAATATTAAAATCCTCAAGCTGATACTTAACCCATAGCAATTGTGAACAACAACCGGCTGCTGATATATACTCTGCTTCTTCTGTTGATAAAGCAATGGTGCTTTGCCTTTTGCTTGACCAGCTGATCATATTATTTATAAAGAAATGACATCCTCCACTGGTGCTCCTTCTTTCCATTCTATCTCCAGCAAAGTCAGCATCACAGTATCCTATTAACCTGCAATCTTTGCTCCTCTTATAGCATAGACCAAGATTAGTAGTATCTTTCAGATATCTAAAAATTCTTTTAACAACTTTGTAATGAGTAATACTTGGATCTGATTGAAATCTAGAACAGAGACAAATATTGAACATTATGCCAGGTCTGCTTGCTGTTAGATACAACAAAGAGCCAATCATTCCTCTGTACAAAGTTTGATTCACTGGTTCTTCTTTGTCATCTTTGCTCACTGATTGAAATCCCGATCACCTAGCTTTCCCCTTCTCGATCTCACTGACAGTTGTCGATCCTGTACAAAATTATACTTATAATTCTCCGATCTGCAAACTACTTGTAGTATAATGGTATAAATCGGGTCGAACCCTGAAGATCCACTCAAATTAATCCTTCTTTGGGGGGGTTTGATTGATTGGAATAAACTAAAGAAAATAAAAGATCAAGTTAAAAGCAAAGGTTGAATCAATTCAAGACAATATCAATCCAAGGAATTCAGAGGCTATTTTCATGCTTTGATAAAAGAAATATGGAATTGAAGCAACTGGAGTAGAAAAGCATGGTAGATGTAATTCAATCAGCATGTAAATGAAGATCAAACCTCAAAACCAAGATGAAAATAAGCTTGACTCCTTGAATTGAATAAAAACTTAGCCTTCCATTAAGACTTTACAAAAAGATGAACAAAAGTAAATGAAACTCTTAGTAATTTCTACTACAACTTGGATGATCTTCTCCCTAGCAAGCCCTCCTATTTATAGGAGGGGAAAATATGTCATTCCAAACATGATCACTCAGCCATGACTAAACATGTTTTGTCCACAAATGGACTTATTGATCAATTACCTAATGCATTTGTCCATTACTTTGAATTATTCACTTACTCTAGCTATCATTCACCTACTTGTCTCCCACTTTCACCGAGCATATCATCCTCAATCAGGCAGAATCCAAGAGAGTTGTCTTCATATGAAATCAAGCTCTGGATCTTAGCTTTCAAATGTCGCTTGGTTGAGCCCAAAAGGAGTTTTCTAGCCCAAGTTATGGCCCAATCATTGAGTGCTGGTCAGGTTTTCATATGATGTTGACTATTCGATCTTCCAAGCCTATTTCAACTCACTAGCCATCTGATTTAGCTTTTGGGTTCTTCATCAAAGTTGTAGTGCTTTCTTTTATCTTTCCTACAATGTAAAGAACATAATTTTTAGATGTCTATAACTCAAGTTATGCTTGAAATACGAAAATAGTTTAATGCTGAAAAATGTAATTGAGCCCAATATGAACCTGAATTGACATAATATGCTTATGACTTGTTAATTAAGCATAAAAAATGCATTAAAAGGTTAAATTTGAGGGGTGATTAATGTGTATAATTTGTATTTATCACTCACCAAGGTCCACTCTCTCTCACACTCAATGATCTCTCTCATCTCTCTTTTCTGATAATGTAAAATTACTTAAGTGCTTGTTTGTTTTATATTTTAAAAGGTGTAGAATCAAGTCCATAGAATTGATTTTAAACCATTCCTGTCCAATTTGTTTCGTAAAATGTGCATCACTCATTCTCAATCATTAATTTCCAGAATAAATTCAATTCAACTGTAAATCACACTGACACTAAATTGTAAAAAGTAAAAAAAAATGATGTAAATGTGTGAGACCCATAAAAATTTATTAAAATAAAATAAAAATAACTCTTGCAAATTGCTGTTGGGATGGTTTTAAAGAGAGTGGCAAAAGAAGGAAGAAAAAACTTAAAAGAATTCACATAGGCAACCCATGCTTTGCAAACACATCAGCTAGGCCATTGCATTCTCAAGAAGCATGAATCCACCTGACAGAGTGAAACTTTGAGGCCAAGATGGAAAACACCAACGAACGAAGCCGAGCTATGGTACACTACACAACAGGACACCCCTGTTCAATGAAATAAACCGCAGAAGAAAAATGACTTTTGTTCCACAAACAGTGCGTATCAGTTGTACCACACTATTTGTGGGTTTTTTTAGTAACTTTTTTTTAGGTTTTTTTAAATAGTTTTTATTTGTTTTTTATTTTATTATCATATTTATTTTTATTTATTTATCTAATTAAATAAAAATATAGATAAAAAAATACAATAAATGATCACATAAAATTTGTGTTAATCATTCGTGTTAACATGAGGTTAATTATGTGTCCAGAAACGGTGAACATATTAAAAAATGAGGTTAATGGTGTATCAATTTGTGGTTAACAGAATATAATTTTTGGTTAATTGATTTTATGAGGTTAATTGCAACTCATGTTAACACGAGGTTAATTCTGTTAACACGGGGTTAATTATGTGGTCAGAAATGGCGAACATATTAAAAAATGAAGTTAATGATGTATCCATTCGTGGTTAGCAGAATATGATTTTTGATTAATTGTTTTTGTGAGGTTAATTGCAACTCCTGTTAACACGGGTTAATTATGTGGTCAGAAACTGTGAATATATTAAAAATGAAGTTAATGATGTATCTATTCGTGGTTAACAATATGATTTTTGGTTAATTGATTTTGTGAGGTTAATTACAAATCCTGTTAACACGAGGTTAATTATGTGTCCAGAAACAGTGAACATATTTTAAAATGGGGTTAATGGTGTATCTGTTTGTGGTTAACAAGATTTTTTGTTAATTGATTTTATGAGGTTAATTGCAACTCCACGAATAGATACATCAGAGTAGAGTAAGACATCGCGATTAATCGCAAAAAGGAAATCAGATTCGACCATGACATGAGAGAATCCCATCCGATGAGCAATCCAAGAGAATCCCATGAGATATTTAAATGTTACACATTAATTATCCGGCACTAAAATATAAAATATAGTTTAAAAGCTCCACTTCAACCTACCAGTCTACCACCTATAGGTGGCCTATCTATTCCTTATCCGCACAATTTGGTAGCTAGCGTTCAACTCTCAGCACTGCAACATAAAATAGGAAATTAAACCGTTTAGATTTTCAAAACTATGAATTTTTATCAACGGTGTACAGTACAGAAGGCCCCAAACAAGTTTAAATAAAAAAAAAAAAGGTCCCAAATATACCTTAATTTTGGAATTCAATTATGACAGATTACTTACCTGTTGCCATGGAATCTCATACAAACAAAGAATTAATTAAGCTTACCGCATCCAAGGTACACGATTGTAATGATATGTAATTAGTCGCCTGAGATTGAGGCTCAAATCTCATACAAACAAAATTATTGAAGGGTCTATTCCTTTAACACTATGGTTTGGACAAGAGACAACACTTCCATATACTATCAAGCTTTGGAGAAATTTTGGACTTGAATCCTGCCAAATTTGCTTGAAAAGAGAAACTTGTGAGAACATAATCACATAACATATAGACATACCTCATGGTTATTAAGTCATGGCTGCAGTACTAGTGCCCAAAACTTGGAAACTCGAGAGACTTGTTTTGGGCTCTTGCTCGTCTGGTCCAAACCATAGTCCTAAAGAAATATGCCCCCTCAATTTCTTCCAAATGGATCTGTTGCAGACACACCACAAACGCTAAGTAACCGTCGGCATTGCTTTTATATATAGGCTTCTTTGTACCGCACTTTAGTACTGGACAATCATTATTCGACGAAAAATTATCTATTTTGTACTGCACGCTATAAACGTATGTACTTGTACTGAAACTAATGTAATGTAACCTGTACTGAAATATATATAGTTCTAAGATGTAAGAAGTCCTTCTTTGTTAAATTCCATTAGGACAATCATAGAAATCTATGGATTAAAAAAATTAAATGTTATAACAAGCGTTTTAATTAATTAAAAATATTAGTTAACAAATAAAAAATATAAAAAATGATGTATTTAACATTTTTATGCATAAGTATTTTTTTTAATAAATATAGTATTTACTTCATAATTCTTTATTTAATAATTTTTTTAGGGTTAAATATGTTTTTTTTGGTTCCTAAACTTTCACCCGAATTTGCTTTTAGTCCCTAAAGTTTTCAAATCATCAGAAATTAGTCACTACCGTCAACTCTGTTAAATATAGGGGTGACGACATAGACTAATTTTAATGATTTGAAAATTTTAGGGACCAAAACCAAATTCGGGTGAAAATTTAGGGACCAAACTCGAATCTGGGTTTGGTCTCTAATCTTTATTTTATGTTATTTTTGGTCCCCAACATTTTCAAATCATTGAAATTAATCTCTGTCGTCAACTCTATTAAATATAAGGGTGACGGCAGGAACTAATTTCAATGATTTGAAAATATTAGGGACCAAAAACAATGGAAAAAAAAATAAGGATTAAAACCAAATTCGAGTCAAAATTTAAGGATCAAAAACATATTTAACCATTCTTGATTAGTAAGACTTTAATTTAGAGCTATATTTGTTGGCGTTGGTTTTTGGAAGAGCTTTCTGGAATTCATTTCAACTTATTGCATTACACATAATCACCAAAATAAATGATTGCTTAAGTTTATTATGATTTACTTAAAAATATTTTTTAGTTTATTTTAATATTTTTCAAAGATAAATTTATGAAAACAAAAATGCTAACTGGTTCGAAATGATTATACGAAATTATTTACCAAGCGAATGTGGTCTCCATTAAAAGAGTTGGTTTCTATTTACAATTCATTAGACAACTTCACTATTTGTGATGATTTCATATAAATATTTTTTGTGAAGTGAAGCATCCCTCTTATGAAAATCAACTTACTCTTACATAACGATCAATTTTGATAAACTTCTCCAAAATAATTTTTGAAAGAAAAAAAATATAATAAATCAATAAGATAAATGAATTCAACTTCTCTCATAAATTAAAATTAGTTATTTATGGGGAAGTTAAATGATGAATACCAAAGTTATAAAACAATATCACACAACAAAAATAGAGATGAGAGAAATTGGAATTGACACGCACTATATCTTATGTGGAAAACCCTCAACTGATAAGGAAAAAACCACAAGTAAGGTCAGAAAATTTTTTCACTAAATGGAAGATGGTTACAACCTCTCTCTCTCTAAATACAAGGAGAGAAAATTTATACTCTCTCTTGAAATATGAGAAACAATTCTCTCTAAAAGCCAGGAGAAACACTCATTGGACACTCTAGAAACGCTTCACTTTGTAGTTAAGGTGTTGTATTTAATATTGGATGATAAAAAATGATGCATGAAGTCGCTATTTATAAGCGTGCAACCTGTCCACATGGTCCATGATATATCTGAAATTGTGCTCCAATCTTGCACCTAATGGTTGGCCCAATTTCTCTTATCTTATCGACCAATCAATAGCCACAAGTGGCTTTATCTAAATTTCAACCACAAAAGGTGGCTTTTCACAATCTCCCATTTAAAGCCACTTTTGTGAGCTTTCAAATTTTCTCTACCTTGTGAGTTCCATGCTACTACGTTTTCGATAGGCCATAGGAGGATATGCACTAAACAAATTTATCAAATTTGATTGGCTTTGTCACAGCATCTGCGAGGTTATCTTTCGTGTGGATCTTTTGCATATCCACACTACATTTTCCTACTACTTCTCTGACAAAGTGATATTGCACTCCTATGTGCTTTGTTTTTTAATGAAAGGTTGGATTCCTTGCAATGTGCAAGGCATTATGTTTGTCACAATACAGATAGATCTTCTGTTGTTTATGCTCGGGTTCTTCCAATAACCTTTTAATCCCAATAGCTTCCTTGCATATTTGGGTAGGTGCCATGTATTCAGCTTCTATAGTAGATAGAGCTACAACAGTCTGTAATTTAGATAACCAACTTATCGTTTCTCCTGCAAATGTGAACACATAGCCTGTAGTAGATTTTCTTTTATCAAGATCACATGCAAAATCAGAATTAACATATCCTCTAATAATAAACTATGACCCTCCAAAACATTATGTAGCACATGAGGTTCCTTTAACGTATCTTAGGATCCCCTTAAAACATTCTAATGCTCTTTACAAGGATCTTTCATAAATCGACTAACCGTTCCGACTGTTTGAGCAATATTTGGTCTCGTACATATCATGGAATACATAAGGCTTCCCACTGCTGATGCATACGGTACTTGAGACATTTGCATTTCTCTTCTTCATTGCTAGAACACATACTTGAGGATAATTTATAATAGATGGGAAGTGGAATAGATATTGGCTTACAATCTTGCAAATTGAAGCGCCACAAGACTCTTCCTAGATAATTCTTTTGAGAAAGCCAAATATTCCTACCTTTTCTGCCTCGGTGAATTTGCATTCCTAAGACCATGTTTGTTGGTCCAAGGTCCTTCACATCAAACTCCCTACCCAACTATGCCTTCATTTCTCAGATTCGTTCTTTGTTGGGGCCTACTACTAGCATGTCATCAACATACAACAACAAAATGATGAAATCATTATTTCCGAACCTCTTGTGGTATACACAATGGTCTAAACTCAGTCTGTTGTATCTGAGGATAATAGTGAAGGAATCAAATCTCCTGTACCAATATCTTGGCGCCTACTACCGTATAGAGATTTGGTTAACCAACAAACCAAGTTCTTTCCCTTGTTCTTCAAAGCCTTCCAGTTGGAGCATCTATATTTCCTCTTAGAGTTCTCCATGTAGAAAAGTAATTTTTACATCCAACTGTTCAAGATGTAAATCAAATGCAGCACACATAGCCAACACTACTCTGATATTGGTAGGTCTAACCACCGGATAGAATATCTCATTGAAATCGATACCTTCCTTCTGAGCAAAACTTTTGATCTTATAGACCCATTAGTTTCCAGTGGCTTTCCGACCTTCTAGAAATGCAATAAGTTCTCATGTTTTGTTTATATGTAAGGATTTTACTTCTTATTGCATTGTTGTCATCCATAGAGAAGCATCAGAACTTCTCAATGCCTCCTGAAAGGTTGATAGTTCTCCTTCTTTTGATAGAAGACTGATGGCAACTGCCAGTGGACTTCTGAGCTGGCAGCTGGCAGCTGGTGAGCTAGTGGCAACCTTGGGCCTGTTTTGGGATGCTTGGATCTGAGTCAAGCCTTGGTCAACTATGTTTTGGTCAACCCTCTCATGGTCAACCTTTGACCTTTGACCAATTTGACCCAAGTCAACATGAAGACTCCAGTTAAATAGGAATTAAGTAGGATTTAATTGTATTAGGACATATTTGTAATTTTCTTAATTCTCCTCCTTGTAATGGGCGCTACTTTTAGTGGATTTAATGGTTAGGAGATAGTTTAGGAGGTCATGGGTTCAAGACTCATTTAGGATTGTTTTCACACATCTTGTATTTTCCTTCCCATCACCTAGCCACCTCCTTTTCCTATAAATAAGAGACCACCCCCCTTTTATTTTAAGCTTGATTTTGAGTAAAGGCATTATGCCAAAATTCCTCCTCATTGTGAGTAGAGAAGGCTTGGTGGTTCCTACTTAAACCAACCAGAGACTTATCTGATTCTCCTTAATCAGTGGCGTCTAGCACTTGGACTTATCTGCTGTGGGGGTTGCCTGCTTTAGTGGCGTCCAAGCCATCTCTTTCTCTTCCACTTTTTCTTTCATTTTCTCTCATTTTCCTTTATTTTCTTGCGCATCATACTTGCTTCCCAGCCAAGAATTAATTGCTTGATTTCAATTCTAACCGGTTGTTTTTGCTCAGTTCTAGATCCGTACACTTCCTACTATCAATTGGTAATCAGAGCTTGTTGATTTGAGCACATTTAGGGGCTGTTTTGCTGCACATTGGGCGCTTTTTTAGGCTGTTTTTGCTGCAGCAACTTGTCTTTTAATTGTGTAATTATTCATCTCTTTTGGTTGTAATTCGGACTTGGACTGTTTCCCGGGCCCGAGGTGCCTTTCAGCTGCTTTCAGCTTGCTTGAATTGCTTGAGTTTGTATGCTTTAGTAGGGGATTTGGGTCGCTAATTCCCACCCTATAGGTGTTTGATAAAATGCCTATTCTAATAGCTCATACTTGTTCTTGAATGATTCTTGAAAATTAACTGTTATAACTGTTGTTTGTGGTGGAGTGTGGTAAGTGGAGGCATTGTTGTCTTCATTTTCCAAAGATCGTTCACCTACATTTTCTCCCCATTCCACCATTAATTGTTCATCCCCCATATCACTTGTTCATATTATTATCTCTTTACTTTCCGCCTGTAATTTTTCGCCATTTAATTTCAGCTTCTCCCCATCCTTTTAATTTCTGCCATCCCCTTTACTTTCTGCCATTTACTTTCAGTCCTCCCCATCCTTTTAATTTCTGTCATCCTCTCTACATTTCTTCCATTTACTTTTTGTCCTCCCCATCCTTTTAATTTCTGTAATCCCCTCTACTTTTTTCCATTTACATTTCTGTCCTTCCCATCCTTTTAATTTCAGCTTCCCCCTTTACTTTCTTGTCATTTATTTTGTGCAATTTTCTTCCTTAATTTTGCCATTTTTGCACATTTTGCTGGCACTGTCTTGTTCAATTTTCTACTCCTATTCTGTTTGTCTGTTTGACATTCTGATTGTAAAATTGAATTGACTTCTATCTCTACCTTGGACTTTCCCTCTTTGATTGTGCAAAACGCTCACTGTTAGGCTACTTTTTGGTTCAAAAAGTTGGAAGAAAATCAATAAATCTCAATTGTTGATTTTCCTTCAAAATTTAATTCCCATATTAAAATTGAACCAAGCGCGTTTCTAACACTGTTTTGTGTTTGTATGATCAACAAGGAAGTGCTAAGCAATTTTTTTGGAATTTTTTGAAATCAGATTGTCATTCCGTTTTATTTTATAGTTTTTAGAATTCAGCCTGTCTATTTTTTTTTCTAGTACCATTTTGGACCAGTTGTAATTCAAAAATCTTGAAAGAAATATTTTAGGTAGATTTCTATTTTTTGTAATTTTGTACAAATTTCTGTAATTTTCTGTTGGTGTAAAAGGAAAAGAAAAAGAAAAGAAGCAAAAAGAATTCAAGAAAAATTATATTGCCAAAAAATACAAAAAGAGGTCTAAAAAGCGAAAATGGTGCAAAAGTCAACAACAAGAGAAAAAGTCAAAAAGACACCCAAAAAGTCAAAAATTCAAAAAAAAAATAGAGAAAAACAAAGAGAAAAACAATAAAAAGAAAGCCCAACAATACAGTTGATGTTGGAACCACAGGAAACACTAGAAGAAGGGTTGAATAATGTTTTATAATTCTTTACATAATTTAAGAAAACCTTTCACAAGTAAAGTGATTTTCAAATGATTTAAGCAACCTTCCGAAACTTGAGCTTCCTGCAACTTGCTGATGTGATTCAGCAGGTTCAGTAAAATGAGTTTGAAATAGTTTTACGTGAAAAACAAAGTTGTTTTGCTGTGCAAATTATAATATCACTTTTCAAAACCCTCCTTTGTTAGTTATAAACTAAAAATAAAGAGATAAGGGTTAAGAAAACTTAGCCAAGAAAATTATACTGGTTCACCCACTTCCACTATGAGCTACATCCAGTCCCAATGCCAACAAGCAAAGGAATTCCACTAACTCAAGAGATTACAACGAGTATTCTTTGCTCACCTAGCCTCTCTCCAGGCTCAAACACAAGTATTATTTGCACACCTAGCCTCTCCAGGCTCAACACAAGTATTATTTGTTTCTCCAAGCCTCTTCAGGCTCTCAGACACTCAAAGGTGTTTACAGGTGATGTTTGTGGTTTAAGTAAATGAACTAAGCTAGTTCCTAACTTAAACACATTTGGATGTGTCCAAAGATAACTGAGACAGAGCTGAGGATAGAAAGATTCTATATACAAAAATACTATCAGAGAATAGCAGCAGAGTATTGGCATGAATATAATTTCTTATTGAGCTTGGCCGACGTCTCTCGCTTGTATAAGACATTCATGAAGCTATATATAGAGTCTTGAAATAAAACTGTTGAGGAGAGCTCATTCACTGTTGAGAGATAACATTAAATGTTGTTTAAAACGTTGTGAAACAATCTCCTTAAAGCTTCTGACTTTTGAGACTTGCAGGTGTTGCAGTTTGTGACACTGCTCTGACACGTTCAGCAGGTTCCTTTTAAGGTAAGATGATTTTGACAGCTTAAAGGATTTCTAAAAACATTCCTTATTGAATCAAACTTGCTTCAGACGTTTGTTGATGCATTGAAGTCTTGAGCAGGCAGCTTTTAGACTTTAGTCAAATGCTATGTTGTAGGTCTTCAACAGTTCTTCTTTCAAAATTATTCTTGTAACACTTCGGAAGGTAGATATGACTTCAACAGAACTTAGCTTTTCAGAAGGTTCCTCACTTCAGCAGGTTCAACTTCGGAGAGTTGATACATTTGAGGTTTCCTTTTTATAATGCTTGCTGAAACAATTAAGCAGAATACCTTCAAGTGATACTGTTCTTATAATAATCCTTTAAAAACAAATAATCCCTTTTTAAATCAAATTTGTTGTCTATGAAAACTAAGGATTTGTGAGTTCTTAAAACATAACATTTTGAGACTCAACATTTTCCCTCCTTTTAATGATGAAAAATTTGTTTGAAAAAGAAACTCAGCAAATATCTGAAGGGAATTTAAAATTGTAAAGATTAGAATATACTCCCCCTGATTCAGATACTTGAAACTTTGCTCCCCCTGAAACAAATATTTCTTCCAGAAACATTTTCTTCAGATATCAGATACTTGCTTCTTTTTATTATATATTTCTTTTTAATACTCCCCCTTTTGTCATTATTCAAAAGGGTTGTTAGAGGGGAACAAAAGTAATAAATGCATTTAATAAATACAAGGTAGGTAACTTATCAGTTCCTATCAAGAATGTTCAATTACTGCAATACGTAATAGATTTTAATACGAGGTAAGAGAAATAAATGTACGTAGATAAATCATGGTCATAGAACAGATTCAAACACTTTACGTAAAGAGAGAAAATAACATCATATATAAATTAATCAGAAGGTTCAAAACATAGTAGAAGCTTGTAAACACAGACTTTCTGAATTTGAAAATTAAAAACGGTTGGTCCTCTTTAGCTTTGGCTTGGAATCTACACTCTGAGAGTGAAGAGGAACAACATTCAAATTCCTCATCATGCTTTGTAGTCTATTGTTTCTCCTTCTCAACCTTCTGATGTCTTCTTCTCTTATGGCAAGCACCTTAGCAAGATCAGCTTCCTTATAGATGATATAAATGTGCGTCTAATGAAAAGTGATTTCCTCAAATCCAACAGGAAATCAATAATCAGCAGGATTAGCCACCAGCCAAGTATAAACAGTAGGAGTGTACAACACAGTAGCCCAATCCTTATCACAATATTCCTTCAGCAGATTATCACAGCTAGGAAAGTTGCCAGGGAACCAAGTCTTGAATTCCTGAATAGAAAGGGAGCTCTTGGTCATGCATTCAACAAAATCATATTTTGTACCAGAGCAAGAACCTTCCTTTTCTCTTTCAATCCAATAAGAATCTCAGATCCTGTCTCTATAAGTATGGTCAAAACCCCCATAAGCTTCAAGATCTTCAGGGAGTCTCTCCCATTCTTCTTTGGTAAGAGGTTCAGGATGTTCCAAATAAGAAGTATAGAACTTTGGTTTCTTCCCCTTATCCTCAGGGCCTTCTGCAAGTGGTATCCTTGGCACAATCCTATATGGTTACCATAAAATTTTTGTTGAAGGTTTCATGGTGAAGTGTGTTGGAGGCTTGAATCCTCTGTAGCCAGCCTTTTCGGCAACATACTTTGAATACACCTCAGCTTCCATGTTTAGATGCCTAATTAGAATCCAGTCATCAGCAGGTATGATTGCAGCTTCAATTGATTCCACATCAATCTTCTTCCAAAAATGCCTGAGGGATTCCACGCCTTGTCTAATCTTTTCAATCTGATCAGACCCTCCCCCTGAAGCTTTTCCCATTATCCTCTCTCTAGCATCTTCAACAGTATCCACATGTAAACCAACTTGCATAGGTGGTTTCAGAGGCAAGTGGTCTATGAAATACAGCAACTGCTCATATAAGTTGGGACACTGGGGTAGTCTATTTCTCTAGGCTTGAGCATTTTGGTAGAATCGATGAGGGAACTTAGCAGCTTTCAGAATAACTTTAAAGCACATAATAGGTGAAACTCTGTCATAAGTAGGCTTCCTGGTGTAGTCCCTTGTCTTGGGTTTCCACAACAATTCCTTTGGAGTAAGGTTGCCCTCCCAAACAAACTTTCCCTCCCAAACAAACTTTCCCTCTCATTTGTCAACATAGCTTCCTCTGGATTCCCAATTAATGGAATTGGATAAAGTGTAAGCCAAAGACAGTTGACTAGGCATCTCTTCATCAGAAATGTCAACATTAAGAGGTGATGGAGGATGGGGACTTGGAGAAGATGGATCATCAACTTCAGCAGGCTCAGTCCTCAAGGGGACAATAGAGATGGGTTCAATTATGACTACATCTTCCTTCAATAATTCATCAACAATAGGTTTTGCATCCTTTCTTCTTTCAGCAGGTGCAACAACCTTGACAACAATTGAAACTTCATCAATAATAGTTTCAGTAGGTTCATCTATGTTGTTATCTGCAGGTGCAACCTTTTCAACAACAGTCTTCTCAGCAGGTTCACCAATTGGTGTAACCTCTTCAACCTTATCATCAACAACAGGTTGGTTTATTTCTTTAAGGATGGTAGTAGTTTCTACCATTTAATGGGAACAACAGCAGGATCCTCCAGGTCTTCCAAATCTTCTGCATCAAGATTGTCAAAGACCACCTTGGTTTTCTTATAGGGTTGAACTTCTGGAATAGGCTTCAATGCACCTTCTTGAAGCTTTTACTGGTGCAGTTTGGTCTTAGTGAAATCATAAGCAACAAATGATGTAGGAGGTTTTACTTTCCTCTTAACAATCCTTTCTCCTTTAAGGTTCAGCACCTCCTGAGACTCAACTTTCTTCAAAGCTTCTTGAAAGAGGCTTGAATCATCTTTTGGGATGGACTTGCTTCTGGTGATCATGGGAGCAGGAGAAAAAGCTTGAGCCTATTTTCTGACAGGTGATAACAATCTCCTATGTTTTGACCTAGCAACCTTGGAATGTCTTTTCCTTTTATTTCCAGTAGCTTTTTCATACTCCTCATATTCCAGCATAGCTTTCTGAGCAGCTTCAGCAAGTGCTCTATCATTAACTTGTTGCTCTTTTCTTTTCCTTTCTTCTTCTTCATCCAAGGCAGTGACAATTTCTACAACCTTCTGAAGTTCTGGGTCTGGATGCATAGAGCTGAGAGGTTTAATAATGAGTGGTTCTGAAGAACTTCCACCCTCAGCTTCATTCATCTGAGCCTGTTCCTCAGGAGTTAAGGTAGGTTTAGCAGCTTTTGTAGGCATTCCAGTTGCCTGACCCACAATTTTAGAGGGTTCATTGTGAACCTTCTGAACAGGTTCAAGTTCCTATTAAAGGAATGCTTTAACTACTTTCTCAGATGATGTAGCCTTCTGATAGGATGCCTCTACTTCTCTCACCCTTTCCAGATCAGCAGGAGTGAGAATCTTCTGAAAAACCTTAGTTCTAGGTTTCTTTAGAACCTTCTTTTCAGGAGTAACCTCAGTAGGTTTGAACTCCTCCTTATGAACATCACCTTGTGACTCCTCTTCCAGAATTTGTAGCATGCCCTTCTGGAAAGAAGCAACTTGAGCCTTTTGCCTTGGCCCAATATCACTTTCAACAGGTTTCTTCAAGAGACCCATTTGCTTTAGGGTTGTAACATTGAAGTAACTTGGAGGCTTGTGGTCATACTTATCTTCTACTGGTACGCAATGATGCTTCAAAATCTTCATAATGAGAGTGTTGTGAGGAAGAATCGCTGCAGAGTCTTTATTCCTTTTTGACATGTTATAGGGGATGATCCATGGAAGGTTTATTTTCTTTTTCATTATCAACTGAATCAGACAGAACCTTTCAAGTTCATAAATGTCGTCTTTTCCACCACCCTTGGGAATTATACAACATCCAAGAACAGCCAACAACACTTTGGGTATAGGTAACAACCCAGTTCCCTTAGGGTTCACAGGGTACTCAGCACCAAACAACATTTTGTTGTATTTAGCTACCCCTCCATGATGGATTTCCCAATCTAGGAAGAATGAAGCTCCTTCAGCCTGTTAGAACCACAGGAAACACTAGAAGGGGGGTTGAATAGTATTTTATAATTCTTTACATATTTTGAAAACCTTTGAAACAAGCAAAGTGTTTGAAACGAGTTTTGATCAACCTTTCGAAACTGGAGCTTTCAGCAACTTGCTGATATAACTCAGCAAGTTGAGTAAAATTGATTTTGAAATATTTTGTCTGAAAAGCAAGATTGTTATACTGCATGGAATTATAAAATCACTTTTCAAAACCCTCCTTTGTTAGTTAAAGCAGAATGTAAAGAGATAAGGGTTGAGAAAAACTTAGTCAAAGAATTTATCCTGGTTCACCCACTAACACATTGAGCTACGTCCAGTCCCAGGGCAAACACACCACTGTATTTTCCACTATCTGAACAGATACAAGTATTGTTTGCACCCAGCCTCTTCAGGCTAAACACTAAGTATTCTTTGGACACAACCTCTCCAGGCTAAAAACCAAGTATTTTTTGGACACAGCCTCTCCAGGCTAAAAAACAAGTATTCTTTGTTCCTCCAAGCCTATTCAGGCTCTTAAACACTTTACAGTGTTTACAATGAGTGTTTGTTTAAGCTTCTGAGAAACTTAAACTAAAATAAACTTGTACAAGGGATAACTGAGTAGAACTCAGGATACAAGATGAAATTCTAAGTACAAGGAAAATCAGAGTAATTATAGCAGAGTGTTGGCTTGAAAGATTTCTTATTGGGCTTGGCTGACATCTTCAAAGTCTTTCATGAAGCTATTTATAAAATCCAGAAATGTAACCGTTGAAGATGGGAAATAGTCGTTGAGAGACAATATTTTGGTAGCTTTTGACTTAAAGTTGGTAGGTGTGCAGAGACAGTACGGTTTTGACACAGAGCAGGTACAGAGTTTCCTTTTTCATATACTATGTTTCAGGAGACGCAGAAAGAACTCTGTAAACTTCCTTTTGTAGACGAAGACAAAAGGCGTTTAGAGACCATCAAGTCTTTGCGCAAAAAGCCATCTGAATTTGACAGATGCTACGTTGAACATTTAAGTAAGACTTCTCAGCATATCAGATGGTACAACCCTTCAGAAGGTTGGAAAAGACTTCAGCAGGTCCACAATCTTCAGAGAGTTCTTCATTGCAGCAGGTTGGTCAACTTCAGAGAGTTGCTTCTTTAGAGTTGCTGAAATACAAAGAAAAAACTACCTTTTTCGGTAGAATCTGTTTTTATGCAATCAAATCAGTTAAACATTAAAACCAAGGGTAATGAATCTTAAATCCAATTTGAATACTTAAATTGATTTTGAGACTCAACATTCTCCCCCTTTTTAATGATGACAAATTTGATATGACTAACAAATATCTGAAAGAATTAAAATTTAGTTTAATTTCAAAATGTTCTCCCCCTTTTTCAGATACATGAGTAGAATGTGATATACTCCCCCTGAACAAAAGACTTCTCCTCTAAAAAGCACTTAGCTTCAGATTTTGTTAGTTATTATTCCCCCTTTTGTCATCAATCAAAAGGGTTCAAAAAACTTCAGCAAGTGAGTCAGACAAATAAACTCAGATAAAATGAGAAGGTTAAGTGTCAGTTCAATAAGTGAATGCAATCAACGATTACAGTTCAAACGAATATTCAGAAGATATAAACTTAAATCACACACGCTGAATGAAGTACTCATTAAGAGAAATTTTGAAAATATAAAGAGTTCATTAATATTGTTGAAATAAAAACTTTAAACATTTCAACAGTATTTAAACAAAAACTGTGACAAGGCTCTTTGATAATTAATGGCTTTTTCAATTTGTTCCAGTCTCTGCATCAATGGCGGCTTTGCTTTCTACTTTCAGCTTTAGTAACTCCTTCTGAGTTTCCTTAAGCTTTCTTGCCAATTGACCGACGCGAGCATGCAGCCTCTTCAAATTGTAAGCAGCAAACACCTTCCTGATTCTGCCATGAGCACCGAGAGGAACAAATTCTTTGGTCCTTTTCCTTCTGACCAAGGACGTTGTAGGAGTGTTTTCAGCCAAATTCTTCTCTTGTGCTCCAGCTTCTTCTATCATTTGCTCAAAGTTTGCAGAAGTGAAGAAGCAAGGAGGTTCCTGATTACAGAGTCCTTCAAAGGGAAAGCCCTTGAGATGCAGAATTTTTATGATTAATATGTTATGAGGAAATTCTTCAGCAGAGTCCATTGACCTTCTGATCATGTGATAGAGAATGATCCTAAGAAGGTTCAACTTTTTCTTTAGCAGGAGGTAAATCAACACAAACTTTTCAAGCTCTGTGATGTGGACTTTATCACTTCCCTTGGGAAGGATGCAACAGTGAAGGATAGCAAGCAAGATCCTGGGGGTTCTGGTGACTCTGACACATCAAAATGGATCAAGTCTAGTATATGTTTTCTTTTGACTGTTGACCTTTTAAACCTCAATTTGTACTTCTTATGTATAACGTTGGGTATAACTACTGGGATTACATGGATGCATGGAAAAGAGATTTGGCAGCAAAATAAGAACAACTGTCACTCTTGGTTGGTGTATTTCAAGAGAAATACCCAATACAATTTTCCAGATTGGTTCCCTCCAATGGTGGGACTTTTTTGGCCCAATTGAAGCAATCCTTCCACCTCCAGTAAGTGAAGGGTTGAAACAATTTACCAAATGTATGACCATGAGGAACATGGATTCCGGTTGATCTCAAGTTTTTCTCAGCTTTCTCTTTAGCTTGGGTATTCCCATGGCATTATAGATATGGAAAGCAAGAAAGTAAATATTTTTTTCTTTGCTCCAAAGAAATGCTTAGGTAAAATGGTGGGCACAATTTGACGCTTCAAAGGTAAATCCAACTGAATTGAAATTGTGGTTCCAAAAAAAACCCAAAATATCTCAAAGTGAAAATCCAACCTCTCTATTTCTTAACCAAAAGGCTAAAATTACAGCAATACTTGCAGCTTCTCAATGCAAATAAAGTTTTGTAAAAAATCTACAGAACATTCTTAACTTACTTCAAACTGATGAAACAAAATCCTTAAGAAAAATACCAAGTTCTGCCTCATCCGCAGCCTTGCTAGGGGACATAAACCAAAATGAAGATGATTGTTTTGGGATAGACCTAGCAGGAGACTACTAAAGTCATGGCCATTTTAGTCATTTCAACTATCAAGGAAATTTTTCGTCATTTTGTTTTAGGTAACCTATTCTGTAGTTATAGTGTCGGTCATGATCACCTAAACTATAGAAACAATATTTTTCTAGTCTTTAAAAGGAAGCCTTGACTTCATTTGTGAGATACCCTTTACAATTAGATAGTTAAAGAGAGAATTTAGTGAGAGCTTTTAAGATATACTATCTTCTTTGTAAGTTTTCCAATCTTAGTAAATCTCTTCTTTTCATACATGTCTTCTTCTCTCATCCTAAGTTGATTTCGAGGGTTGTGTTGTGTATTAGCAGTTGATCCCGTTGGCAATGTCGTGCTTCAGCTTCACACACACATAATTTATCTTTATGCTTTACAACTATTTTTTTGCATATTTCTGCATATTGTTGCTATTATTTTGCGTATAACTGCTAAGGTATATCATCAAATCCCCATTGCTTTATATTACAGTGCCATCACTCCTCTCCCTCTCTCTCTCTCTCTCACTCTCTCGAGACCAAGAAGATGAAGATGTCGCTCCTTTTTTTTTTTCTCTTTGTTTTCTTGGAGACTAGGAAGCTACGCTTCCTTTATCATTCCATTTAATTTCAAAATGGTGGCTTCTCGAGAAAGCCATTTGACTTCCCAAGAAAGCCTAGCAAAACTTCATATTGGGGGATTTTAAAAACAAGTGAAAAATAAATTAGCCTTAAAATTCAATTAGTAAAGATTGAATCCCATCATTGCAATGAAAGAGTAATTTGTAAACCAATGTGCTAGGTCTAATAATGATGAATATTTGCTTATTATTTTTTTTAAAAGATATTACTAGCAATTAGGGGGCCTAAAACAAGGGTTTGTACTGCCTTATCCTTGGGCCAACGCAGATTATATAAATATAAATTAATATCTTTTATGCGTAAACATTATATATATAAACCTTATAAAATATTTATAATTATAGAACTTTAATATCCTATTTATTTGTTTGTTTATTTTTAAGACATAACATTACACTACAACACAAAAACACTCTCAGAGGCAATAATTTTGTCCTTTAGAGCGGCCATATAAATGGCTATAAAAATATTTACCGGCAAATAATTAAAAGTCGGTGTATTTAGGGTCGACAAAAGTGTTAGAACCACAGGAAACACTAGAAAGGGGGGTTGAATAGTGTTTTACATTTTTTAAAACAATTTTGGAAATCTTGAAATAAATAACAGGTGAATCAAAACAAGTTGTTATGAAAAAATATTTCATAGTTATTAGAAAAGAGCGGAAGATAAGAAAGATAAATTTGACAAACTTACTAACAATTCTTAAGAAGGTTTTAAATAAACATCCAATTAACTTAGTTTCTTATTTAAAACTGAGTTATTTGAAAACATCTCAAAGTACCCTCTGAAGGTTATTACAGACAATCTTTCAGAACTGTTTCTGAACTACTTCAGATGATTGGTGATCGTCTGAAGTCTGTTTCTAACTTCTGAATTGAGTTCTTTCAGACTCACTTCAGAGGGTTATTTCAGAGGTTCTTCAAAGTGCATTTTCTGTAATACTTCAAATGATATGAGATTGTTTGAAGTTTGTTTATCGATAAAAACTGTTTTATTGAAATTGTTGAATTAGAGTTTTGATATAAAAATATTTTTCAATCCCCTTCGAAAATATAAAGCTAAAAATAAAAGAGTTTAAGGGAAAGAGAACTTAGCCAAGAATTTATCCTGGTTCACTCACCAACCCAGTGAGCTACATCCAGCCCCAGGTCAAACCACCACAGGATTTCCACTATTTGAACATAGATACAAGTATTATTTTACCACACAGCCTTTTCAGGCTTAACAACAAGTATTCCTTTGTTTTCAACTGCCTCTCCAGGAAACCTATGCAGTATTATTTTATAGACAAGTCTCTCCAGGCTTAAAAACAAGTATTCTTTTGTTTTCAAACTGCCTCTCCAGGCAACATATGCAGTATTATTTTACAGACAAGCCTCTCCATGCTCAACACAAGTATTCTTTTGTTTTAAACTGCCTCTCCAGGCAACATATGCAGTATTATTTTACAGACAAGCCTCTCCAGGCTCAACAACAAGTATTCTTTCTTCCACCAAGCCTCTGCAGGCTCTCAGACACACATAGTGTTTACAACATACACTAAGTTAAGTTTCTAAGAAACATAAACTCAGATTCTTCTTGTACAAAGGGATTACTGAATCTAACTCAGGATACATGAAATGAATTCTAAGTACAAACACGGAAACAACAGAGATATTGGATATTGGATATTCTAGGCTCAAATTCATCTCTGTGTGATGGATAACTTCTTTTTAAAGATGGCTTCATAGGATATTGGATTTGATATTTAGCCGATTCTTTCTTGGGTATATTTTCAGCCTTGAGCTTTAATACAACCCTTTTTGGTCGACATCTTATGGATGTGTTGCTGAGAAATTTGGTCGACTGACCGGCATCTTCAAAGTCTTTTTGAGGCTATTTATATGTTCTGATAAAATATAGTCGTTTGAAGATTGCTAGGTTACCGTTGACGAGAAGTGATTTGGCTCAAATAGCCGTTGTGAAATAACTTCTTTAACGGTTGCTTCTTCTTAAGCAGAATAGGTGTGCAGATAACTTAGCTCTGACACACTTTTAGATGAGTTCTTTAACTTTGAGAGATTTTCCTTTAACAGGTGGATACTTCTTTTCTCTCTCTGCATCTTCTTTTCTTTCACCTTTCTTTTTTGTGTGTGTAAGGAGATATCCGTTGGATTTGTCCTTTTGCTCAATTTGTGCTATCTTCATTTTTGCTTAGCTTATGAGCTTCTGACGTTTTCTCTCCTTTTTCTCTCTTAAGAATATTTGAAAAATATTCTAGCTATTGAACATATGGTCTTTGCCTTTGTTGAGACTTCCCGTAGTTTGAGATTTGTCCACGTAGTCAGATTTGAAAGTCTTCATGTCTTCAGATAGTCTGATATATCTTATCATCTTGTTCAGAGAGTATGTGTTCAGAAGGTTTTAATCTTCACATACTTTCAGACGATTAGTGAGCTTTCAGATGGTTGCAATGTTTAAGCTTGATGTCATCAACTTCAACATATGCTTATCTCATATGATTGTTTCAAGCATTTCTTAGTTCTTCACACTAAGGATACTTTCAGCAAGTTCCTCTCTTATAGCAAAAGTTCCTTCTTCTTTCTTCAAATGATCGCAGCTTTGTTCTTCTTTGTCTTTTCTTATTCTTCTGTGATTCAGATGGATAAAGATGTTGAATTTAATAAACTTAGTTCAAATATCTTTCTCGTCACTTTTGTTCAGTCTTCTGATACGTTCTGGGCAGCAGTAGATGCAGCAGGTATGCGCACACAATGCTTTTCGTTGCAGGTGCAGCAGTAGTTGCAGAGTTTCCTTATTTATGCAAATCTCTTGAACGACGTAGAAAAGCATGTCTGACTTTTGTGAGTAATTCATTCGGTAGAGTGTTCTTCACACTTGCAACATTTTCAAGAGATCAATTCTTGATTCTAAAACCTTCATTCTTCAGATACACAGAGTGCTTCAGATCAACTTCAATTCTTTAGATGATAGTCACTTCTTTAGACAGAGTCAAGTCTTTGCTTTTGTCTTCTAGTCTTCAGACGATAGTCAACTCTTCATTTTTTGTCTTCAAGTCTTCAGACGATGAATATGCTTCAGATAGACGAGCCTTCTCTCCTCTTCAGATTCTGAGTCTTTCTTTTTCTTCTCTTCAGTTTTTGTGTTGTCCTTTTTCTTCTCTTCAGATTTGCTTCCTCTTCTTGTGGATTTCTTCTTTTCTTGCTGTCTTCTAGGCTTCAGATGATTACTACATCCTGAAATACAATCTACAAAGCAATACCTTTCTTTAGTAGATCCTGCTTATATGATCTTATTTGTTAATCATTAAAACCTAAGGATACTGAGTCATAAACTGAATTTGAATGCTCAAATTACTTTTGAGACTCAACAAAAAGTATTCCCGACAATTCACTACAAGAAAAATGCCTTTTAGCGACGACCATAGCTACAAGCGAAAAGCCGTAGCTACATGCTACGTAGCACGACCACATGGACGTCGCTACAAGAGCTCATCATAAATGCATTAGCGATGAGCAAAGTAAGTCGTCGCTACGTAGAGATGGCCAGGCCGTTGCTAAAGTCGTCTCTAAAATCATGGTCTTCGCTACGTATTACTATTTTTTTAAATTTTTTTTATCAAGCGACGACCTTAGTGACGGCCAAGGCCGTCGCTAAAGATAATTTGATGAATTCAACCACTGTCGCTTAGTTATTTCCGTCCAAGAAGAAGCTATAAATTTCAAAAGCATAACCAATTCAACTGATTTTTCGGAGTGCAATGGCTCCAAAAACCGGGAAAACCAAACCTCACAAAGCGAAGGGAGAAAAGAAGAAAAAAGAAGAGAAAGGTACTTCCTATTTACTATATCTTGGGCCCCTTGATTGAGTGAGACTAAAAAGTGCATGGCCGAGCCCAAATAATATTAGTATGAGATATTAATATTATTTGTTAGAAGTCTACTCGAGAAATCAAGAAATCAAGATTGAACTATACAAGGATGACACATTCCATGCCTTGTGTTCAATCTAGATATATGGACAAAGGGACTATACATACATGGTAACATTGGTTGTAGATTGGTTATATGTCAAATCACACTGACATTCCTGTTATTTGGGTAGTAGCGATGTTTTGCTAGATATCATTCACTACTTGTAATATTAAAATAAGATTTTAATGTTACTCTGCCAACATAATGGGAACCTACAAGGTCACACACATAGAACGGGCTGACTTGGACACTGAAGCTATTAGATGGTTTTAATTGGCTTTTAATTAGATTAAAGGTCCACGTGATGTGAAGCTCCATTAGTAAGACTAAATGGGCCAACCCATTAGTTTGGGCCGACACATGGGTAGGTATCACTAAAGCCTAATGCTCACTATGAGGGTTAGCCACCGCAATATATAGAATGTATTGATGGTAGCTGTCGGAACCAGAGTCACGACGGGACGGCGAAAAATCATTTTCAATGGAGTCGCAACCAATATTTATTTTGAGGGGAAATATTGGAAAAAAAACCCTTAAAAATGGTCTTTGAAACCAGATTTGGATTCGGGAGTCGGTTATGTGTAGGGAAGGTATTAGCACCCTACGACATCCGTCCTAAGACGATTACCTCTAATTGATTGTGCAAATTTGTTAACTTATAAAAAATATTTATTTTACCCCTTAAAAAAATATTTTGTTCTTATTCACGAATTATTTATATTATTATTTTTATGGGAAAATTTAGAAAAAAAAATATTTATTTGGGATTGACGGGGCCGGTTCCCGCTCCTACGTATCCCCAGCAGCAATGGGGAAATCAAAGCCACGTAGTTCTGAGAAAGGTTTGATTGATTTGGATTTGATTTTTTTATTTTTGGAAAGATTGATTTTATTTGAAAGAGAAGATTGAAATTTTTTTTTCACTTGTTTTTTTGTTATTTTTGAAATAATTAAGTTTTGGAAAAGAATTTATTTGCACTGGGTTCAAATCAAACACTTAGTTTGCTTAATAAACCCTTACGATCTTAATGATATTAAAGTCAGCATCCACTGCTCAATTAATATTATTAGTTGTTGCGAAAAATTTATTTTTCGTATATTTTTATAATTTGAAAAGAATTTTAAGATATGAAAATGATTTTTTTTTGTTTTAATTTTGAAAAGGAATATTTTATTTTGAAAATAAATTTTTGTTTTTTTTATATTTTTGAAAAGAATTTTTTATTTGAAAAGAACTATTTTATTTTAAAAAGAAATTTTTAATTTGGAAAGAAATATTTTATTATAACCATTTTTGTACGGGGTTCAAGTCAAACACTTGGTTTGCTCAATAACCCTTATGATCTAAATAAAGTTAAAGTCAGTATCCACTACTCAATTAACCCATTTAGTCATTGCATAGATTAAAATAAAATACTCCGAAATTTATTAAAGCATCTAAATATTCTATTTTTTGAAAGGAAATTTTTGTTGTTTTTTTAAAGAATTTTTAATTTTAAAAAGGAATATTTGAAAAGAAATTTTATTTATATGAAATGATTTTTTTTGTTTTAATTTGAAAAGAATATTTTATTTTTATATTTTTGCCCCGAATTTTTCCGATTGCACTGCTTTTTTTTTTTTTGCCCCGGCCTATTTTATTTTGCCCAATCTTTTTTTTTCTTTTTGCCCCGCCTCTTTTAATTTTGCCCTTGATCTTTTCTTTTCCCTCTTTTTTTTTGCACGGCGCTCCCGTCCCCCCCTTGCTTTGCTCCAATAACCCTTATAATCTAGATAAAGTTAAAGTCAGTACTCCCTGCTCAATTAACTCATCTAGTCGTTGCATAGATTAAAATAAAATACTCCAAAATTTATTAAAGCATTTGAATTAATATTTATTCACAAAGAAATATAATTGACAAACATATATAAAATAGTGTTAATATTTACAATGAACAATTAACATAAAATTCAATCACATAATAGTCAAAGATTTAAAATACATGCTAAATACACAACTTAACCAATTTCAAAACAAAACAAACTTATTATATTTATATTTTTTTATATTTTTATTTTATTATTTTTTTTAAAAAACAATGAAAGGGATCAGGTTTCTTACAGAAAACCTTCACGCCCCTTTTTTCAAAACCACACACACGACACTCTTTTTTCTTTTGTAAATTAGATTAGGGTTTAGAAAAAGGGAGAAAGAAGAGAGAAAGGGAAAGAAAGAAGAGGGGAAAAAGATGGAGGCGGCAGCTGGACGGAGAAACGGGGCAGCCGATGTGCTCGCGTTGGGTTGCGAGGAGGACGGCGGCGACGGTGAGTCTGGCTCTGTGCGCGATTGAGGTTGGTGTTCGGGGAAGATGACGATGGCTGCAGGGAAGGAGACGAGACGGTGGCCGGAAGAAGAAAGGTGGCTAGACGCGGTGCTCGTTCGAACGGAGGGAGTTCCACGATGGTGATGGCTGATGGGTTAGCGGCGGTGCAGAAGGATGGTGGCTGGCGGAGAGAAAACGACGCGGTGGTGCTGCCTCCTTGCTGGTGACTGAACGGTGGATTAGAGGGACTGAGGTCTCACATGAACAGGGGTGTATTTTTTTTACTCTCTTTCTACTATTCCTTACAGTAACAGTACTCTCTTTTGTTCAGATTTAATCCTAAATTACTTTTCTTCTATTCTGCTTTGGGCTGTAAATTAAACTGGACTTGGATTTTTTATTATACCATTTTGTTTACACATTGGGTTTATTGGATTTCTGTATATGATTGAATGTGACTATACCATTTTCAACTCTTCTCATCATGAACTAAACTCATGAATCAATCATACAGAATCAGTATAAAAGAACAACATTGTGATTAACATAACAGAGGTAAAGAATGTGACAAAGAACCTCAAAATTTGAATTCTTCACTGCGTGCTATGTGTTCTACTTTAACTGCTTATGCCCGCTACTTGTTGCTTCTTCTCCAACCTCTTCTCTTGCCTGGGAATTGCCTTTTCCTGATGAACTCTGCCTTCCTGGGTAATCCCTCCGTTTGAGAACTCTGGTTTCCCCTTTTGTTTTTCTTTTTCTCTGTTACTACTTCTCCTTTTCCAGTGAGTATCCGTGTATCTCTTTTCTTTAGTGAATAACCGTCCCCCCTGTGATAGTGTAGTTTGATCCTTTTTATACCTAGCAGAAAGGTAACTACCTCATCCACTATATCAGAAAACCACTCCTCACTTCTCCTTTTGCTCCACTTTTACAGCAACCTTATCTCTATCCCACTTAGTAACTACCTGGTCAAAGTATACGTTTTTTTTTTCTTTTCCTTATCTTTCTCAAATTTTCCTGATTTCAATTTGAATTTTAAAATTATTTTTAAACTTATTATTATTTTTTGAATTTTTATTTTATTATTTTTTTATTTTCGGATTTTATTTTCTGAATTGAAAAAAAATATTTTTATATTTTATTTGATTTTTTTCAGATTTTCTTTTCTAAATATCAAATTTATTTTTGAATTTCTAGACTACTTATTTTTTAGTTTTAAAACAATTTTCAGATTTATATATTTTTTTGAATTTTTTATTTTATGATTTTATTTATAAATCAAATTCAACTGAAATTCAAATTAAAATAAAGCTAATTTTAGCCCGGATAAAATTGGGTATTCACAGTTGCCCCTCTTTACATATTTCTTATTAAATAATCTAAGTAACAATGTTTCTTAGATTATAGTAATAAGAAATAGGTAAAGAAGTGAATCAATTTTATCTGAGGGCTGACATGAGGTGCAAGGACCTTAAAGAAAAATCAACACCATGGACTGAAATATCCAAAGTGATGATGAAGGGACAATGTTTCAAATAGATGTTGAACTCTTGACTGACAAGGTAATAGCATGCCGGACCAATACCGGGATGTGAGAATAATTGAGTGTCGGGCTAATACCAGGCTTTGAGATTGAAAAGTAAAAAGGGTGTCGGGCCGATACCGGGCTTTGAAACAGAAAAGTAAAAAGGGTGCCGGGCCGATACCGGACTTTGAGACTGAAAGGTAAAAAGGGTGTCAGGCCGATACTGGGCTTTGAAACAGAAAAGTAAAAAGGGTGCCGGGCCGATACCGGGCTTTGAAACAGAAACGTAAAAAGGGTGTCAGGCCGATACCGGGCTTTGACACTGAAAAGTAAAAAAGGGTGCCAGGCCGATACTGGGCTTTGAAACAGAAAAGTAAAAAGGGTGTCGGGCCGATACCGGGCTTTGAGACTGAAAAGTAAAAAAGGGTGCCAGGCCGATACTGGGCTTTGAAACAGAAAAGTAAAAAGGGTGTCGGGCCGATACCGGGCTTTGAGACTAAAAGTAAAAAGGGTGCCAGGCCGATACTGGGCTTTGAGATAGAAAAAGTTGCGTACTTAAAAAAGTACAAGACATGCAATGCCATTTAATGCATGAATGATGCAAAATGTTATGATGCAAGATTACCTGAGTGATGATTTTTCTTTTCTTTTCTTTTTTTTTTTGGTTAATTTGGGTATCCCCATTCCCTACAGCATCAGGCATCTTAAGTCAGGAAGATGAGCGCTCCATTTATGATTTGCTTTTCCCCTCTTTTTTATTGGATGATCAAGTATCTGGATGTGAGTGAGAACTATTCTAAAACTGCTGCTATAAGGCAAACGGTTCCATTCTTAAATCTTCCCTGAGGAACTTGTTAAGTTTATTGTGATCCTTAACCATTGAAGTAATTGTAATGCTTTGAAATTTGTATGTGAAAATTAATTCCTTTTCAATTTATGATTATAAAATGCAAAAGAAATTTACCAGTAAATGGAAGGGAAATATTTATTGAAGAAAGAGATAATATTTACAAGAATGGTTATTGTTTAGGGACAAAAGTGCTATGTACACAAACTCAACAAAGGTAAAAGGGTTAGATTGGTGAAGGTATTGGACAACTTGAATCACGCTTTTCGATGATAATGCAAGTACCACCCGTTGTGAACTTTGACTCCCCACTAATAAGCTTCTGAGAAGAAGGAATTTGCCCCAGTTTAGACCCTGATCTGTGATTGCCTTGGTTTGTTACTCTGGCAAGTTACTTGATAACACATCATTTGCCCCAGAGACTAGCCTCCACATATCATCTACCCCGGTTGATGAATTCAATACCTCCTTCACATGACCCTAACTTTTGCCTGAGCTGCTATTGCGAGTTTTCAACTCAACGGGTTGCTCTAACTTTTGCCTAGGTCGTCCCTTCAACCTAGCGAGCTTTTTCTTTTCTCCCTTTCTCTCTCTCATCTTCTTCTTCTTCTTCTTCTTCTTCTTCTTTTTTTTTAAGCATAATACTTCTTTACAACATCGAAATTCACAGGGTATTGGAGCTCTTTGCCATCCATACTTGTGAGGATTAGGGCTCCTCCAGAGAAAGCCTTCTTTACCACATAGGGACCTTCGTAGTTGGGCGACCATTTACCGAGGTGATCCTTTTGGGCTGGTAGGATCTTTTTGAGCACCAAATCACCTTCTTGAAATTCTCGCAGGCGTACTTTCTTTTCAAATGCTCTTTTTAATCTTTTCTGGTATAACTGACCATGACATATTGCATTCAGTCTTTTCTCTTCAATGAGGTTCAATTGATCGAAACGAGCTTTTACCCATTCTAATTCTTCCAACTCAGTTTCCATCAATACTCTTAAGGAAGGGATCTCAACTTCAATAGGGAGGATTGCTTCCATTCCATATACCAATGAAAAAGGTGTTGCCCCGGTTGAAGTACGAATAGAAGTACGATATCCGTGCAAAGCGAATGGAAGCATTTCATGCCAGTCCCTGTATGTCACAACCATTTTTTGAATGATCTTTTTATGTTCTTGTTTGCTGCTTTAACTGCCCCGTTCATCTTTGGGCGGTATGGGGAGGAATTATGATGCTAAATCTTGAAGTCTTCACACAATTCTGTCATCATCCTGTTGTTCAAATTTGTCGCATTGTCTGTGATGAGTTTATTGGGTAGACCATAGCGACATATCAGCTCCCTTTTGATAAACTTTACTACCACACTGCGAGTCACATGGTCATATAAGGTGGCTTCAACCCATTTGGTGAAGTAGTCAATTGCAACTAGGATGAAGTGATGTCCATTCGATGCCTTTGGTTCAATTGGGTCAATGACATCCATTCCCCACATTGAGAATGGCCAGGGTGATGACAAGATATTCAGGGATGTAGGTGGAGCATTGATGTTATCAGCATATGTTTGACACTTGTGGCATTTCTTCACATGATTGAAGCAGTCATTCTCCATGGTCAGCTAATAATAACCAGCCCTCAATATTTTCTTTGCCATAGCATGCTCATTTGTATGGGTCCCAAAAGATCCTTCATGCACTTCACTGATGATTTTCTTCGCTTCAGCTGCATTTACACACCTAAGAAATACCATGTCATGGTTCTTCTTATATAGCATTCCCCATTTAGAAAGAAGCTCATTGCCAATCTCCTCAGCGTCCTCTTGTCATTCTCTGAAGCACCTGAGGGGTATTCCCTATCTTTGATATATTCCTTGATGTCATGATACCAAGGTTTTCCATCTGATTCTTCTTCTACAGAATGACAGTATGCTGGTTGTTCACGATACTGAATTTTTATGAGCGGCATGTCTTCTTCATTATTCAATGCGAACATTGACGACAGTGTAGCCAATGCATCTGCTAGCTGATTGTCTTCTCGGGGTATGTGACCAAAGGTGATCTCATCGAATTGGCATCTCGAGTTACCCATTCGCCCCTGAGCTGGTGAATCACCAAGGCTGAGTCACCATATACTACAAGATTCTTGACCTTGACTCAATTGCTGCTAGAATTCCAATGGTGCATGATTCATATTCTGCCACATTGTTCGTACAGTCAAAACACAACCTAGCTGTGATAGGGACGTATTGTTTTTCAGGGGAAATTAAGATTGCCCCAATTCCATGCCCTAGTAAATTAGAGGCACCATCAAATGTCATGGTCCAATTGCTTTTTTCTGATGGCTCTTCAAACAACGCCATTATGTCTTCATCAGGGAATTCACACTGCATTGACTGATAATCCTCCACTGGCTGGTGTGCTAGGTAATCAGCAAGAGCATTGCCTTTGATTGCTTTCTGAGTCACATATACGATATCATATTCTGATAACAGAACTTGCCATCGAGTGATCCTTCCAGTGAGTGTAGGCTTTCAAAGATGTACTTGATCAGATCCATTTTAGATACCAACCAAGTTGTGTGACTTAGCATGTACTGCCTTAGACGACGGGCTGCCCAGGCCAATGCATAACAGGTTCGCTCCAACAAAGAATATCTTGTTTCATAGTCAGCGAATTTCTTACTCAGATAGTAAATAACATGTTCTTTCCTTCCAGAATCATCATGTTGACCTAACACGCATCCCATGGACTCATCAAGTACCGTCAAATACATAATGAGTGGCTTTCCAGACACTGGTGGTACTAGAACTGGGGGACTTTGCAGATATTGTTTGACTTTCTCAAAAGCTTCCTAACAATCTTCATTCCACTTCATGGGTTGTTTTTGCGTAGCAATTTGAAGATTGGCTCGCAAGTAGCAGTCAACTGGGATATGAATCTAGAGATGTAGTTTAATCTTTCCAGGAATCCTCGAACCTCCTTCTCTGTACATGGTTGTGGCATTTCAAGAATTGCTCACACTTTACCAGGGTCTACTTCGATTCCTTTTTCGCTGACCATGAATCCCAACAACTTGCCAGATTTCACTCCAAATGTGCATTTAGCTGGATTTAGTCTGAGTTTGAACTTTCTGAGCCGCTCAAAAACTTTTACAAATGAATTACATGATCTTCTTCATTCTTTGACTTTGTAATCATGTCATCTTCATAAACTTCAATCTCTTTGTGCCTCATATCATGGAACAAAGTTACCATCGCTCTCTGATATGTTGCCCCAACATTTTTCAACCCGAAAGGCATGACCTTGTAGTAGAAGGTGCCCCAGGGAGTGATAAATGTAGTTTTCTCACGATCCTCTTCAGCCATTTTGATTTGGTTGTATCCTGAGAATCCATCCATGAAAGAAAAAAAAGAATGTTTGGCTGTATTGTCTATCAAAACATCAATATGAGGCAATGGAAAATCATCTTTAGGGTTGGCTCTGTTTAGATCTGGGTAATCCACACACATTCGAACCCTTCCATCCTTCTTGGGTACTGGCACTATATTGGCAACCCATTCTGGGTAATTTGCGACAACAAGGAAGCCTGCGGCGAGCTGCTTCTTGACTTCTTCTCTGATCTTTAGGGACATTTTAGGTCTCAACCGCCTTAACTTCTGTTTGACTGGGGGGTATTCAGGCTTCAGTGGCAGTCTATGCTCCACTATGGATGTGTCAAGACCTGGCATGTCTTGGTATGACCATGCAAATATGTCATGATAATCATGTAACAACTTTATCAACTTGAGGCGTTCCTCACTTTTCATGAAAGTGCCAATTTTAACTTCCTTTTTCTCCTCCTCTCTCCCCAAATTTATTACTTCAGTTGGTTTTTCATGAGGTTGGATTTGCTCGGTTTCTTGTTCAACCAGCCTTTGCAACTTAGGGTCAAGTTCTGAATCACTATAATTTTCCTCATCTGCTTGATTAATGGGATCATCAAAATTAACTGATGTGGTACAAGCATTATCACTTTCAAGCGTGTTACTTTCAAATTTGCATTTATTTTTTTTGTTTGGGCAAGAAAAGGAATAAAATGAACAATAATTCAAAAGACAAGGGCTTGAAGAAAAGTAAAGAGGAAAGAGATATTTACTGGAAAAATTCAAAATGCATTTTATTCATTATATATGAAAAAAGAACAATTGTCAGCCCTTATCGAAAAGAAATCCTAAGGCTTTGCAAGTGTTTCCTTTGGCATCACATTCAACGAAGACCCATTATCAACCAAAACCCTTGCCAAGATGCAATCGATATACTTCACTGAGATATGAAGGGCTTTATTGTGATCTGCCCCACCTGCTGGCATTTCCTCTTCTGTAAATGTGAGATGATTATTGGTAGTAATGTTACCAATAATACCCCCAAGCTGCTCGGTAGAAATGTTATGGACCACATTAGCTTCTTTCAGTATATTCAACAAGATCTTCCTATGTGGTTCTGAATGCATCATCAGGGACAACAAGGATATCTTGGCGGGGGTTCGATTTAATTGGTCGATCACCCTGTATTCACTTTGCCTGATAAGTTTCAAGGAGTCACAAGCTTCTTCATCGGAGATAGTCTGCTTCGGCACTTCCTTCCTTGTTTCCTCAATGATTTCCTTCTGACTGGTCACCTCCTTTCCTTTCTCTTTCTCCTTTACGACCTCACTTGATTGAGTGGTTCTGAACTCGTCAGGTGTATAAATACGACCACTCTGAGTCATTCCGCCAACTCCCGCAATATTTGTCACATTGGGGGTGTCCACATTAGTTTCCCCTACCTGTCAGTCTCCAACGAGAACTTCCACATCATATCTCCATGGTACTGTCTTATTATCCTTGTAGGGAAATGATGTAGGCACTTGGATAGTGATGGGTATTGGTCTATTGGTGGTTCTGACTGCTGCATCCCTGGTATAGTGGACGACCAAGGGTTTTGGGGGAGTTGAGGCTGAAAAGTCGATTACAGATACATCAACTATGTTTTCACCACAACCTATTTGCACCAACTTTCTGTCCATCATGTCTTGTAACATTCGTTTGAACTCTTCACACTTTTCTATGGTGTGATTTGTATCTAAGTGCAGCCCACACATGCCATCACCAGCAATGTCACTATTAATCAAACCTGCTTTGCACAACTCCTTGAAAATAAATCTCAATGGGGTTTTCACATCATCCACTCTCCTTCTCATGTGTCGTTTCCCTTCAACAACGTTAATTGATGGACCTCCATGTGCTGGTAGGGGATTCTTCCCCACATTAGGGCTATTTTCTTTGAAATTCAACCAACCCGCATTTATTAAGTTTTGCACCTTAAACTTAAGTGCCCTGCAAGCTTCAGTAGAATGACCAATAGCGCCTGCGTGATAATCACACTTAGCGTTAGGATCATACCCTCTAGGGAACGGCGGTTCAATTGGTTCCATCGGGACGGGGACCAACAATGAATTTTGGATCAAGATAGGAAGTAATTTGGTATAAGACATGGGGATGGGATCAAACTGGACTTGTCTTCTGTCTTGGTTATTTTCTGCTCTTGGTTGGTTAAGATTAGGGCTTGGGTTCCATGGTCGGCCTTGCTGGGGAGGTCTTATAGGGGCTGGAGGAGTAACAGGTGTAAATGGACGGATGGGAGATTGTGCAATGGTTGTGACCTATGGGTAAGGTGAAGGGGCATGAAAGGTTTGTTGAAAGTGAGGGGGTCTATAATTAGGCCCGCCAAAGGGTTGGTAGGTTACTGCATTTGTCTCCCCTTCTCTTTTGTGGCCCAGATGCAGGTTTCTTTGAATTATTCATTGTAGGGGTATCACTGGCGATCTTCCCACTCTTCAAACCATTTTCTACCCTTTCTCCTATAATCACAAGGTCTGAGAAGCTCGATGTCATGCTTCCAATAATTCTATCATAGTAAGGAGCTCGTAGAGTATCGATGAACAAGGTCATCACTTCCCTATCAGACAAAGGGGGTTGCACTTGTGCTGCCAATTCACGCCACCTCTGGGCGTATTCCTTGAAGGTCTCATCACTCTTCTTGGACATTGCTTGTAGCTGCAATCTATCCGGCGCCACTTCCATATTGTATCTATATTGCATAAGGAAAGCATCAGCCAAGTCTTTCCAACACCGAATACGAGCTCGCTCCAGGTGCACATACCAGCTCAATGCAGCTCCATTCAAGCTATCTTGGAAACAATGGATGAGCAGCTTATCATCATGGGCATAAGAGGCCATCTTTCTGCAATACATGGTTAAATGACTTTTCGGGCAGGTGGTGCCCTTGTATTTGTCAAAGTCTGGCATTTTGAATATTGGTGGGATGACCACATCTGGTACTAAGCATAGATCTGCTGCATCTCCGATGTCATAATTATTGCCTTCCACCACCTTTAGTCTTTCTTCCAACAGCCGCAGTTGTGTTTCGTCTATACTTTTTCCTTCACCCGTAGCAGCACCAAAGACCATAGACTGATTCGGCATGCCAAAATTGGTGGCTTGCTGCTAAGGAAACCATTGTACGTTCTGTGCAGGTGTAACTCCAAGGACTGCTGCAGCTGAACCCTTCTCTTGAGAACATGGAGTCGCAGAATTAAAGGCTTGTTGTGCATTGGGTGTAGTTGTAACTCCCACAACATTTGTTGCCGAACCCTGTGGTGGGGTGATTTGAGAATCTGCTACCTTCGCATCTGATCCTTGTAGTTTAGCAGTTTGATTCGATGCGTTATTGGCGATTGGTGGTGTATAGTTGGGGGAAAGGCCATACAGAGGCCATTGGACTTCTGGAGGATCTACTTGTTGTACAGGATTGTTCAAGTGCACTGTTACGGGCATCAACCCTTGGGTAAAACCAGGTGGATAATCAGGTGTAGCTGCTGTTTCAGTAGTATCCACCATAGACCTTTTTTCTGCACTCTTTTGCATTGCTTCGAACATCTGAGTCATTTGCTTCACTGTAGAGGTCCCTTCTGCATTATGCTTTTCCATTATCCGCATGGACTCACTCATTTTGTCCATCTCCGCCCTCATTTGCTTGATCTACTTTTTCAGCTCTTCATTTTCCAGTGTGAGATCTGTGAGATCTTCCATCATCCTAACTTGGTACCGAGTCCTGTAGGGATGCCGAGGATACACTTTGTTTCACTGAACTATTACCTATTTTATACAAAGAAATTTGTGAGTGAAACAGAAAAATATTGGTTATGAGAATATCGCAAATGGTCAATAACGAAGGAGGTTCCCCACGAAGGAGGTTCCGCAAGTGGGAATTCTCCCCTCAATAAATAACGTCTCGTCGGTTGCTATTGTCGTCTACTAGCAATGCAATGTAACACCCCACATTTCCGGTAGAAATGGGGTTGACAGTTATTTAAGTGAGAACGCTCCCCTCAATAAATAATGTCTTCCTCAAGATAAAGAGTGAGTGAAATTCAAACGGCTACTTTTATTCCATACTAATTCAAAATGAGTACAAGCAACGGTTTTAAAGAAGAATGATTACATCCCTAACTCAATTTCCACTAAAGCTCCTAAATACATCTTGACAGAATTTTACAAGCTTGAAAATCTTCCATGGGAGCTTCATTCCGGGACTTGAATCGATTTCCTCATTTGCCTCATGAACTCGTGCTGTCAAGGTTGCCACATGATCTTGAGTAACTTCAGCCATTTTTTCACAAGTCTGCATCAATTTTCTCTTTTGTTCTTGCTCATGTTCGGCGCGCACCTTCCATATATCCTTCTGTAGTTCTACTGGCTCTAGCTTCTTAATCTTCCTTTGCAGATAATCACGCTCAATCTTTAACTCCTTGACTTGAACTTCCAAGAGACGCTCATTTTTCTTTGTCTTCATCAGCTCAATAGAATAATCTCTGGCTAAGTTCTTGTGGCTTTCCGCTTCTGCTTGTGCTTGCCGGAGTTCTTCTTGCAGTTGTTCTATCATTTGGGCTTCCGCTTGAGCTTGTTGAAGGTCTTCTTGCAGTTGCTCGATCACTTGATCCTTTTCTTGGCCTCTTACTTCTAGGTCTTCTTTTTCAGTCTGAACCTTGGTTGTTTCTTCCTCTAGTGTTTTTACTTTGTCTTGCAACTTTTTTACTTCCGCTGAAAGGTTTTCAACTTCTTTCACATTCCTTGGACTTTTTGCCAGACGCGGATTGGCATCTGCACACTCATTTCTCTGGCGCTCAATCAACTCATCTTTCTTCTTGCATTGGTTCTGCAACGATTCAATTTCTGTCATTGCCCGATCTTCCCTTTCTTCGATCAGCCTCATTTGTGCTCTCATTATCTCCATTTGGGCAGCCATGTCAGTCAATGTACGAGATGGATTCTCATGCTGCACCTCCATAGGATTTGGAATAACATCCCCTTTCGCTCATTTCTCCACTCTAGATACTCTGCTGAGGCATATGCACGTGCCCTCCCGAGCTCTCTTTCTCCCTTTTTGTGGATGTGTTCCCAGGCTTTTCTGACTCGCTCATGTTGCTCGTTGTTTGTGCCATATTGAAAACATACTCCTCCCAATAATTCCTTGTCGGGCACGAATTGGGTCCACTTAAGTTGCCGGAGAGCTATAACTGGAGTGTAGGCTATACACCCTCTTGACCCCATCAGTGGCACATTTAGGAAGTCTCCACAACTAAATATGGTGTCCCTGTGGTCATACCATGGACATACCCAAGGGAAGTGTTGCCCCTGGTATCTTGCAAAGTCATTCTTCCACTGTTGGACGGTTTTTTCTAGTATCTCAATGCAGCTGAAATCCCGGAAGGGATGTGACGAGCGACCCAAACGACTTCCATGGATAGAGCAAATGATTGCAACACCTCAATAACCCTTTGTCGTTTTTGTGACATACTTCCATGGACATAAGGGTGTCTGCTAGAATGACCATGACTGGGTTTGTTCCTTGCGTCTTGTAGAAGAAGAAAACATCCATTGCAGCTTGATCGACTACACCCAAGGTGAAGGGGAATAAAACTAAACCGTACAACAGTAAATGCAAGGGTTGTTTTAAAGAAGTCCCATTCCCCTTGCTCAGCTAGAGTCTTCAGATGGTCTTCTAGAAATGTCTGTTTCCATCCTTGGACTGAACCCCTGGTTTTGAACCCTGTTTGGCTTGATGGAAAACCAATCAACTCGGCCACTTTCTTCATCGACAAATGAATCCCCTTGTATGAATATATATTGGCCTCCCTTTTTACCGGTATACCCAACATTACTGCATATTCTTCTATCGTTGGCACTAGATCCAACTGAGGTAGCTCAAAACATCTGAGGTCTAAGTTCCAAAACTGAGCTAAAGCGCTTAAAATTGATCCTTGTACTGGGATGAGCAGCAGGTCTAAAATCTGGCCATACCTCCTTTCGAAATCCGAACAAACTTTCTTTGGCACTTCTTCACATATGGCTTTCACTCTCTTGAGGTTATTAATCAAAGCAGTGATCTTGATATTCCTTGTGAACCCTGATGCATTGCTAGTAGAACCATGAACCTCCTCCATATTGTTATTGGACAACATTTAACCCTCTCACTCTGAAAGTGAAGTGAAAAATATTAGGACAGTTGAGCATCAAAGGGATGCACCTTATTGCTATATGAGCATACCAATATGCAACCTATTACTATGTGCATGAACATACAATATGATCGTGTCCTATATATCATCTAATGCATGAGCATACAATTATGTAACCTATTACTATGTGCATGAACATACAATTTCTTTTCTTCCTTTGTGCATGAGAAATTTGGAGATTAAAGCAATTAATGTGCATGGGATGCATGAGAATATGTTGAAGAAAAGAGAGAGAAGTATGTCCCCCCGTGACCTATAACAGGTAAAACCTAGGGTAAGGTATCCTTAAAGTTCATGACTCTAACTTGGGTAGTCACTAAGCTTATTTAAGTGCATAGTTTGCATAGATTGATCTAGACTCCAAAGGTTATCATGGTCCCCAGATTGCCCTTACCAACAAGGATAAGGACCCAGTTTATGAATCAAATCACAACTAGGGATTATACCCTCTCAATATGATTGACACATAATAATGGTAACAATCTGAGTGGTAACTCAACAACCACCAAGTGAGAATCAAGCCCCTCAATGGTAGTCGTCGAGGTACCCCCTAGGCTTGCACAGGCTCGGGTATAGAGCCCCAAAATGTGTGTGAGGTAAGTGAATGTGAAGTGTGTGCGGGGGACATACCAACCTGTAGTCCTAACCACTACCCAATCTGCAAAACAAGGCAAACAACAACACATATATACAGATAACAAAGTATTCTACCCTAAGGTTGAAGTAGAAATATTTACAGTATAAAAGATATACAACAAATAATGTACAAGACAGAAGAGAAGGGGAATATTTACAATGTTATGGATAAAAATATTTACAACAACATAAACAAGAAAAGCAAAATCAAACAAAACAAAAAGGGGAAAAATAAATAGAAAAGTTAACAATTTTGCACAATTAATCATGTTAGGCTTGACTCTCAAACATCCCCAGTGAAGTCGCCATCTGTCGGAACCGGAGTCACGACGGGACGGCGAAAAATCGTTTTCAATGGAGTCGCCACCAATATTTATTTTGAGGGAAAATATCGGAAAAAACCCTTAAAAAAAATGGTCTTTGAAACCAGATTTGGATTCGGGAGTCGGTTATGTGTAGGGAAGGTATTAGCACCCTACGACATCCGTCCTAAGACGGTTACCTCTAATTAATTGTGAAAATTTGTTAACTTTTGAAAAATATTTATTTTACCCCTTAAAAAAATCTTTTTGTTCTTATTCACGAATTTATTTATATTATTATTTTTTTATGGGAAAATTTAGAAAAAAATATTTATTTGGGCTTGACGGGGCCGGTTCCCGCTCCTACGTATCCTCAGCTGCAATGGGGAAATCAAAGCCACGTAGTTCTGAGAAAGGTTTGATTGATTTGGATTTGATTTTTTTATTTTTGGAAAGATTGGTTTTTATTTGAAAGAGAAGATTGAAAAAAAAAATTTCACTTGTTTTTTTGTTATTTTTGAAATAATTAATTTTTGGAAAAGAATTTTATTTGCACGGGGTTCAAATCAAACACTTAGTTTGCTTAATAAACCCTTACGATCTTAATGATATTAAAGTCAACATCCACTGCTCAATTAATATTATTAGTCGTTGCGAAAATTTATTTTTCGTATATTTTTTATAATTTGAAAAGAATTTTTAAGATATGAAAATGAATTTTTTTTGTTTTAATTTTGAAAAGGAATATTTTATTTTGAAAATAAATTTTTGTTTTTTTTTATATTTTTGAAAAGAATTTTTTATTTGCAAAGAAATATTTTATTTTAAAAAGAAATTTTCAATTTTGGAAAGAAATATTTTATTATAACCTATTTTTGCACGGGGTTCAAGTCAAACACTTGGTTTGCTCAATAAACCCTTATGATCTAAATAAAGTTAAAGCCAGTATCCACTGCTCAATTAACCCATTTAGTCATTGCATAGATTAAAATAAAATACTTCGAAATTTATTAAAGCATCTGAATATTCTATTTTTTGAAAGGAAATTTTTGTTTTTTTTAAAGAATTTTTTAATTTTAAAAAGGAATATTTGAAAATAAATTTTATTTAGATATCAAAATGATTTTTTTTGTTTTAATTTGAAAAAGAATATTTTATAATTTTATAATTTGAAATTAATTTTTAAGATATGAAAATGAATTTTTTTTTGTTTTAATTTTGAAAAGGAATATTTTATTTTGAAAATAATTTTTTTTGTTCTTTTGAAAAGAATATTTTAATTTTGAAAATGAATATTTTATTTTAACCTATTTTTTTTGCACGGAGCTCAAGTCAAACACTTGATTTGCTCAATAAACCCTTACGATCTAGATAAAGTCAATTTGAGCTGAGTTTGTCTTACCAATTTTACCTATGCCCTTAATTTGGGCCTTGTTGTTGTCTCCAAAGGAGAAAACTCATGTAACTTTCTCTTCAAGTGACAAGAAATTGCTTTTGTCCCATGTCATGTGTCTTAAACATCCACTGTCCAGCACCTACATCCTTTTTTATTTTGCTGTTGCCAGGCACATCTGTTGCAACAAGAGTTTTAGCTTTAGGTTACCAACTTATATTTGGGTCCTTCATGGTTAGTTACCCTTCTCTTTGATGCTACCTGTCTCAAGTACCATTATGTGGTTTTGTGGCCAAATTTGCTACAGCAAGAGCATCTTTCCTTCTTCCTTTTTCTTGCAGGAATAAAGAAATATTTATACCAGATCTCACTAGAGGATTTTTCATAGCCTAATCCAGCTTTGTCAAAAATTCCTTTTTGAGACCCAATGAGTGTCTCAAGGTTTTTTGTACCTTTTACAAATTTTGCTAAATCATCTATGAGAATTCTGTTTTGCCTTTTAAGCTTCTGGTTTTCTTCAGAAACATTTTTTAGCTCTTGCTCATCATGAGCTTGAGTCTTTGCTTTAACAAGTTCAGCCAGTCTCATGTGAGACAGCATGAGACTACTGTTTTTATGATTCAAACTTTCATTCTCTTTTTCAAGAAATTTTACCTTTTTAAGAGCTGTGTCTAATTCTGATTTTAATAAGGAGCTCTTTGAGACAAGAAGGTTGGAATCATATAGAAGATTTTCAAAAGCAGACTTAAGCTCACTAAAGGAGAGTTCTGAGTCAGATTCATATACTTCTTCATTAGATGAGTCAACATTTGCCATGAGACACAGATTAGCAGATTCTTCATCTTGACTCTCATCTCCTTCTGTGTCATCCCAAGTGTCCATCATTGCCTTTTTCTTTAGGCTTCTCTTTATTTCCTTTTTGAGTAGTGGGCATTCAGACTTGATGTGTCCAGGTTTTCTGCATTCAAAGCAGATGAATTGACCTTTTCTGTCTGACTTGATTTCTCCTCTTTTTGATGGAAAGTTTCTTCTTCCAATTCCTCTAGCTCTCCACACGCGTCTGATCTTTCTTGAGATGTAGGCCAGTTCATCATCCATCTCACTTCCATCATCATCTTCATCTTCTTCAGTTTGTGTATCATGAGATGAGTTAAGTGAAGCCTGTTGAGATGAGCTTATCTTCTTACCTTTGGAGTTGCTAGATGATGCCTTTAAGGCTATTGTTTTTGGACGTCTGATGAGATCTTCTTCCATCAGCTCTTGCTCATGAACTTTTAATGATCCAAGAAGCTCATCTAATCTGAGAATGCTAAGATCCTTGGCTTCTTGGATAGCTGTGACTTTAGGTCTCTAGGGCTTGGGTAGGTTTCTCAAGATCTTTCTCACCATATCCTGATTTGAGTAAGTTCTTCCAAGAGACTTGAGATCATTTGTAATGACAGTGAACCGTCGCACCATGTATTCAATGCCTTCATCTTCATTCATTTTGAAGAGCTCATACTGTCTGACCAGTATGTTGATTTTGGCTTCCTTTACTTGATTGGTTCTTTCATGTTCTACTTCAAGTGCCTACCATATTTCTTTGGATGATGCACATCCTGCTACCTTATCATATTAACTGCGGCTCAAAGCACATGTAAGCAGGTACTTGGATCTTGAATTCAGAACATATCTTGCCTTCTCAGCATCTGTCCATGCTCCTCTGGGCTTGGCTTCTCTCAGACCCAACTCATCAGTAGTGCAAGGCACATAAGGACCTTGTTTAATGATTTCCCATAGATCTGCATGTTGAGACTCAATGAATAGTCTCATCCTGTTCTTCCAATAGTAATAATCAGTTCCTTCAAAGGATGGTGGCCTGTTGGTGGATGCTCCTTCAAGAATAAACAAGCTTGTATTTGGTCCAGCCATGGATCTTTTCCTTTTCACACGTAGGTGTGCTCAACCCCAAAGAGGCCGAGTTCTGATACCAACTAAATTTGGCTGAATGTCTCTAGAAAGGAGGTTGAATAGAGACTTTAAAAATTTGTTCCTAAAATTTGCACGCTGAAATTGAAAGTTGAGACGTGATCTCAAGTCTGCTGACTTGGGGTCTCTATTAAGACAGGGTATAAGCAGTTTCAATTTCAGTTGTTTCAATTATGTTCAAGTTGTCTTAAAATCTCAAATCAGATTCATTTATATTTTAAAGCAAGTACTTAGTTGTTAACAGATTTGAGATGAGTTAAGAGTAAAGCAAGATAAAGAAATAAGGAAGAGAGATGGCACAGGGGTCTTATCCTGGTTCACCCACACCTTGAGCTACGTCCAGTCCTCACAACTCGTGAGATTTCCACTATTGACAACCCATCAATTACAAGTATTCTTACAGCCTCTTTAGGACGTCTCTCACACCAAGCATATGCAATCCTACCTTGGCTGAGCCACAAGTATTCTTACAGCCTCTTCAGGACGCTCACAACTCACTCTAAGACTAGGCACACTCCTATCTTAGATAAGACAGGTTACAAGAATAGGATGTTGTGATGAGTCTAGCTTACAAACATACAATGTATGGATAGGCAGTAGGCTTGGCTAGTGATTCTCTCTTCTAAAGGAAGTGATAGTATTACAATCAAAGAAGAGATGGATGGAGACTAATAATGTTCTCAAGTTGAGATCAAGTCTAGATATGAACTAGTTGAGACGTGCACTTGAGATGTCACATGAGACGTGTAATGAGATGCAGTATGTGTTCAATGATCAACTTAGTCTCTCATATTTCTCCACTGTAGCTCTCAGGATTTATATCAAAGGGTAGTTAGCCATTTCTGGCCGTTGAGAGCCGTTTGAACAGTGTCAGACCTTGCCTGTTGGATGAGTGCAGTAGTTGTTCAAGTACAGACGTCATTGTGTCAGTTGCACAGTGTACTGGATCACTTTTATTCTGACTGGATGACCTATCCAATTGAACTGTACTTGAGTCTCTTCTGAGTCTGTCGCTCTTCTCTTGCATCTCTCACTTGGAACTCTTCTCTTGCGTCTGACCATGAGATAGTGTCTCAAGCTGATCTCACATCTCTTCTTAACTTGTGCTGATCTCTTGCTCAATTTTGAAACTTAGTCCCATCCTTTTACTGTCTTGATCAATGAAGCTTATGATGCACTTCTGGATCTGTCTCTTTCTCTTGAGATGATCTCTTGACTCTGCATCTGTTCTTGAGACGTCATCTCAAGCTGTTTATGAGTCTCTTCTCGTTTGATGCTTCAAGCTTCTTGATGCTTCCTTGTTTCTTTGTTTTGACATATATGGATCTTTGAATTCTGCAAAACAAATTCTAACATTGTTCTGCCACATGCTTGAGCACACAGTTAGTAATAACAAGATGCATCTCATAGATTTAAACTTAATGGTTTTTCATATTAAAAACCCTTTGAGGTGAGTTTGTCTCAACACATCAATGATGAAAGGCACATAGGGACCTATCTCAATGATTTCCCATAAGTCAACATGTTGAGATTCAATGAACAATCTCATCCTGTCATTCCAGTAGTAATAGTCAGTTCCATCAAAGGCAGGAGGCCTATTGGTGGATGCTCCTTCAGGAATAAACAGACTTGCGCTTGGTCCAGCCATGGATCTTTTCCTCTTCACACGTAGGTGTGCTCAACCCCAAAGAGGCTGAGCTCTGATACCAACTGAAGTTGGCTGGATGTCTCTAGAAGAAGGGTTGAATAGATACTTTTAAAAATTTGTTTCTGAAATCACAAACTTAAACTCAAGCTGAGATGCATTCTCAAGTTAGATAACTTGGATGCTTAGATGGATTAGGTTGAGATGTTGTCTCAAATTTAATGTCAATAATTTTTAAAGAGACAAATTCTTAATTTTAAAAATGAACTTGATTTCTTCTGAATAGGGTTAATTTAATTTGACAGTTAAATTGCAGATATAATTTGTGCATTGTAAATAAAGAGATAGGGAAGAGAGATGCACACTGATCTTATCCTGGTTCACCCACAACTTGTGAGATTTCCACTATTGATAGCCTTGTCAATTACAAGTATTCTTACAGCCTCTTCAGGACGTCTCTCACACCAAACTTAGGCACTCCTACCTTGGCTGAGTTACAAGTATTCTTACAGCCTCTTCAGGACATCTTCACTCACACTGAGACTAGGCTTTTTTCTATCTCAGCTGAGACTGGTTACAAAGGTTTGGGAAATATTTAACAGTTCTAGCTTACAACATACAATGTATGAATAGACAGTGAGTATAGCTAGGTGTATCTTCTCTCTTACAAGGATAGAGATTTAAGATCTAAAAGAGAGAATGAGTAAGACTACTAGTTAATCTCATGTTGAGATGGGACCTGAGATGAGATGAACATGAGATGTAGACTTGAGATCTTAAATGAGATGTAAGAAGTATTCAATATGCGGCGTAGTCTCTCACTATTTACTCTTGGTCTCTTGTCATTTATTTTAAATGAAAAAGTAGACATTATGTGGCCGTTAAGAGCCGTTGAAGGAGAGAGAAGATCTTCTTCCAAAAGGTATTGTGCAACTGCTTTATGTCATCATGTGCAGTGTCCTTGCTTTGACTTTTGTTGACTCTTGTGTCTTGCGCTCTGAAGCTGAGTCTGAGTCTTAAACCTTGGCAGCTCTTGTATTTGAGTCCTTGTATTAGACTTGATCTCACAACTGTATCATGATCCTTCTTTGTAGTCTTGCATCTAAGTCTCTTGACTGCAACTGAGTAGTGTGTATGAGTGTATGTCTCAAGCTGAGTCTGAGTCTGTGTCTCAGTCTGAGTTTGCATCTGAGTTTGAGTTTGCGTCTCAAGCTGACTTTTGATCTCATCTTTGCTTAGCATCTTTTGTTTTAATCTTTCCTTTGGAAATTCTTGATTCTGAATTTTATTGCTTCATATCTCAAGAGTAGTCTTTTGAGCTTTCTTGTCTGAATGTTACCTGCAATTTTAAAGTCTAGGAATTTTGCCACAACTTGAGCTCACAGTCAGTAAATAACAAGATGCATCTCAGTCCTTGCTTTTTTGATCATCTTAACTTAATGGTTTGACTACATTAAAAACCTTGGGAGTGAGTTTGTCTTAACATATAATTGTGCATAGGAAAAGTCATTTCATGCATAAAGAAAGTCAATTTAGGAAGCTCCCTTTTAGTAGCCTGAGTCTTCTCGCTTGCACTATTAAGCTTAATTGGCAACAACCTATCCAGGTTTTCATTAAAAGGGTTAGCATCCAAATGTTTAAAAGATAAGGTAGGTAGGTTGCTTTCCTAAATACACTTTTTCTTTTTTTATTTTATTTGTTTCCAAAATTTTCTTATTTTCTTCTTCCTTTTCCTTTATCTATTTTTTTTTCTAACTAGTTTTTCTTTAAGGCTTCTTCCTCTAATTTGGCTTTTTCCAATCTTTATTGTTGGATGAATTCCATAAGAGATTCTTGGTCTTCTCTAGCCTCCCTAGGGGCCATAGGTTCTAGGATGAATTTATTACCATTATGAAGGAATTTGATGACGTTGGTAAACCCATTATGTCTAGCCCTTTTATCATATTGCCATGGTCTTCCTAAGAGGATATGGGTATGATCTAAAGGTGCAACATCAAAGGTTACCTCATCTTCATACTTCCCTATGGCAAACTTAATGCTTACTTGCCTATCAACCACTAGTTCTTCCTCTTCACTCACCGGTTGAAGTGTGTAGCGTTGTGGGTGTTTGGTAGTGGGTGGGTTAAGTTTATCTACTAAACTTTGGCTAGCTAGATTTTACCTACTCCCTCCATCTACAATTATGGCACAAATCTTACCCTCAACTAGGCATCTAGTGTTAAAGAGGTTCTCTCTTTGGGTATTTTCCTCTTCTAAGGGAATTTCCGTGTCTTTCCTCATCATTAAGTTTTCCCTTACCCCTATCCTTCTTCTTTCCATTACGCCTAAGTGAATTTTAAGTTCAAAAAGCTTTTAGGTCCTTTCGACTCAAGCTAAGTGTTTACACTCAAGAGAATGTATTCACTCGTGTATATCGCTCTTTTTATGGCTTTTTCTATAATGTGTTCACTCTAGCCTCTTCTACTCGGTTAGGATTGATTTTAGTTCTTGCAAAGACCAAAGTTATTTTCCTACTAAGTTGGATGAGATTGAGAACGAACAACACTATGGTTATCTAGGATTGCCTAAAAAAAACTTCTAAAGACAAAACTAAGAATAGAATTTGACAAACAAGAAAATCTTGCTAGAAGAAATCTTATACACAAGAATAGAGGGTCAAATAAGACAAACAAAAACACACAAAGAAATTGAAGAGAGAATTGTTTTTTGTTTAAGTTTGAAAAAGTTTCCAAAACCATTGTTTTTGTGGAAAACAACAACTTTACAACTCAAAGAACTATATATAATGAAATGAAAGGGAAAATTATAGCAAATTGACAACTGTATTGTTGGGCTATCTTTTTACTGTTTTTTTGTATTTTCGAATTTTTTTTACTTTTTTGGTACCTTTTGATTTTTTCTCTTTTCTTTGACTTTTGCACTCTTTTTGCTTTTTGCACCTCTTTTTGTATTTTTGGCTATGTATTATTTTTAATTCTTCTCTCTTTTCATTTTCTTTGCCTATTGCTCCAACAGAAATTTATACAAAATTACAAAAAATAGAAATCTACCTAGAATAAAATTTGCAAGAATTTTGCCTAAAAATTGGACTAAAACAATACCAGAAAAATGAAAGATTTGCCTGTTTTCTAAAAAGTTATTTCAAAATAGTATGACAACTTGATTCAAATTTTGACCAAACAAATTGCTTAGCAGTTCCTTATTGATTACACAAGCACAAAACGTCATTTCTAACGTGTTGGATTCAATTTTAGGGTTCAAACTAAAATTTGAAGGAAATTCAACAATTATGGTTTGTTGAATTCTTCCAAACTTATGAGCCAAAAACCAGTCTAATGGGGAGTGTTTTGCGTAATCAAACAGGGAATTCCTAAGGACGGAATAGCAATCAATTCAAATTGGCAATCAGAATGCCAAGAAGACAAACAAAATAGGAGCATAATATGAACAAAACGGTGCCCAAAATAGCGCAAAAAATGGAAAAATTAAGAGGAAAAGTTGTGCAAAATTAAGGAGCAAGAATGTAAAGGGGAAAACTAAAATTAAAAGGATGGGGAGGACAGAAAATAAATAACGGAATGTAAATGGCGGAAAATAGAAGGGATGGCAGAAATTAAAAGGATGTGAGAAGCGGAATTTATATGGCGGAATGTAAATAACTAAAAAATAAAAGCGGAAAGTAAAGAGATGAATATGGATGAACAATTATATGGGGGAAAGAACAATTTGTAAGGTCCATGACCCTCTTGAGCAAAGGTTTTAATGACAACAAACTTTCACAACAATATTCTAAGTATTCTGAATACTTTGGTACTAATGCTTTCACTTTAGAATGCTTGAAAGAATACAGGAAAAGTTACAGAAGGAAGGTGCAAAGATCAAAAACATCATTTAACATCAGAACATATGTCCAGAAACATGTTACATAGAGCATTCATGTCAAATGTAATGAAACAAGGTCAAGAAGTAGCTTCTTAGCTTCAGGAAGGTGAAGAGAGTTCATCTAAGATCCCATGAATATTAAACTGATTTGTATAAAGCTTCAGAAGCAAAGTTGAAGCTTTAGAAGGATCATTCAAGACCACTAGAAGCATGAGAAGGAGCTTTTCATAAAACCTAACACCTTCTAAATGTGAAACATAACTTAAGCAATTCAAGAATAGTCATTCCAAAGTGCTACTGATGCAAACAAAGTAATTGGAAAAAGTCAATATCACTAGAAACACAATTATGTCCTTTCTGCAGAAGCATCTTTAGAAGCTTTTAACAAGTTTCCACACTCCTCAAGCTATTATCCTTGAATATTTCAAGTTGAAGAACACTCAAAAAGCTTCCATAAGCATAATTACTTCTCTCACAATGCAAATAAAGCAAGGATAAAAGATTGGAAGCTTTACAAGCATATTTGAAGCTTCAGAAGAAGAAACAAAATTTCTGAACACTTCTAGAAGAAGAAAAAGAATTTATGCACACTTCCAGAAGAAACAATTTGCTCCAGAAGAAGAAACAAAATTTCTGCATACTTCCAAAAAGGAACAATTTTCTTTAGATGTAGGAAAAACATCACAGATTTTTTCCTGGAGCTTATTATTGTTATTTATCAATTGTTTCATGTTTTTACACGACCAAAAGAAAGATATTGTGAAAGAACAGAAGAAACACATCAGAAGGATAAAATTTGATTATATTAATCCATATGATATTTCTTACCTTAAAAAAGATAGTTTTAATCAACTCAGTTGGCATTATACACTAACCACTATCTTCTAGAAGTAACTTCTGATAGCCAAGGTATTCCTTGAGCAAAGATCAGTAAGTTTTTCAAAGTACTTGTAGGTTAGACGAAAAGTTTTCAAGGGTCACAATTCAACCTCCCCTTCTTGTGACTCTCTGATTTACTTCACAATTAACAAGGTAGATTGGGGAAGAAATGTAGGTGAATGATCTTTAGAAAATGAAAGCAACGATGCTCCCACTTACAACAATCCACCACAAACAAACAGTTAATTTGAAAGAATCACTCAATAAAAATTATGAGCAATATAGAATAGAATTTTATCAAACACCTAAGGGGTGGGATTAACGGCCCAAAATAGCCCCATCCTAGCAAGGATTCACGCAAAACTCAAGCAATTCAAGAAAGCTGTAAGTAGCAGAAAGGTACCTCGAGTTTGAGAACAGTTCAAAGTTCGAATTACAAATGAAATGGATGAAGAATTACACAAGTTTTGGGCGGAAATTATGCACCAAAATAGCCAACACTGCAGCGTCAATATCTCCTCCAAATAGCCCCAAAAGTACTCAATCCAACGAAGCTCTAACACCAATTGATAGCAGACAAGTTGTGGATCTATAATTCAACAAATTCAACCTGTTAGAATTGAAAAACAAGAAATTAAAGCAGTTGGGCCACAAGTAATTATGCGCAAGAAAGTAAAGGAAAAAGAGAGAAAATGGAAGATGTAACGTCCTAATTTCTCAATTCAAGAATAAGTGTCTGTTGGAAACACTATTTCGAACTTCTAAAATTATTTCGCGCCATTTCGTGTATCGGTATACAAACACAATTGCCTAAACAGTCCAACGTATGCTTAGGCTACCTCAACATCAATAACACAATTCTAAAACATTCCCTTAAGAAGGACGGTGAGGAACCCACACTTGGTGTGTTAAAGGTTTATAAAACGCCTTCCAGAAATCCGGCAGAGTCTCCCCTGAAAACTGGACGTTTCCCAATTTCCAGATTCACCTGAAAACCAGCAAAACACCAGTATAATTTATAATATTCCACAACTAATTCAATTCTATAACAAAATAGGCCTCCACGTCCAAAATGAGACATTTTCATCAATCCTCAAAATAATTCAATCCAATACATTACATTTACAATTATCAATCTTTTCAACACTTCAATAACAATGGGAACTAAATTTCCTACGGCTAACTGGCAGTTGAGGAGGCGGAAGTATCCACCACAGGACTCCAGTTCTTCATCCAATGCTAAAAGATCCTTTCCTGCACAACTAAATATGTTTCCCACAATGTGGGATGAGACTACGTCCCAGTGAGTGTGATAATAGTGTGTGAAGTGTGGGGAAAAGGCAACAACCAAGCATGCAACGCACATGAGCATAATTTACATGAAATGGCATTATGAACATAGGGCTTGACCTCAAGACACTATGTATATGCACCTGAAGAATGGTAACTAGAAACATGAGTCAGTCACATAAGTAAACAATGCAGAGTCAGTCCTCAAGTGTTATAACCCGAACACCCACGGGGTCTTTTCACTGTTACCCCCCTTTGAGCGCTCGGCCATGTGACCAAGGACTGTCGTCCAAGGCCACTCTCATTAAGTTTTATTAATAAACAAGTACAATTCATTTTTAATTGAGGAATCCCATATACCCCTTGGCCTAGAGGTAAATGTGATTGCCTCTCTTGCAACATGAATCCAAGGACCAGAGACAAAGTCTCAAAACATGTGTCGAGAGATCAACCTCATTAATTCACATTAGTCCAAGGACCGAAGACAAAGTCTAAAAAACGGGAGTCTAGGGACCAAAAGTCTGAGTGTGAAACATGATCAATTTAAACATGAAATCCAAGGACCCAAAATAATTCTTTTTAAATTATGAAGTCCATGGATTCAAAGTCGTTAAGTTCAACATAAGGTCTAAAAGACCCAAAAATCCTTTTACAGAAAAACATGAGGTCCTAAGACCCAATATGTGTTAGGGGTGGAAATTTCACTACGTCTTTTTTATCCAATAGGGCCTTGTCGATTGAAAAAATTCAAAAGATTGATACTTGTAGAATTGAAGGAAAAAGTTGAGATTTATCAGTTTGTGAGGATATGTTTTCGAATTCTAACTTAGTCAAATTTGGATGCATGTTTATTTTATGATACATATTTTTCTAATGCATTTCAAGAAACACGGTAGTTTACGAGATATGAAATGATAATCCTTCAAGATCATTTTGAAGTTGTATTAAAAAAGATGATACATCTGTTGGATTAGGGAAATTTCACTAAGTATTTTTATCTGATAAGAAATCGAAAAGATTCGAAAAGATGATACATCTTTTGGTGGTAGAAATTTCACTAAGTTAAAATTGGCTAGGATCTTCATTTTGAGAGAGATTTCGAAGTAAAATCCTTATGAGATCTTCAATGGTGAAAGTTTCACTAAGTTAAAAATTTTCAAAGATCTTCATTATGATAAGGATTTCGAGTAAAATCTTCTTAAGATCTTTAGGAAAGATTGGATTCCAATATTCTATGTTTATTAGCATTCAAGATTTGTGTTGATCCTCTCTTTAAGAAATGATTACAGTCAAATTTTAGAGGATTGGATCCTGTCTATCATCAGAATTCGAATTCTATGCTATAATATCATAAAAATTCGAATGGAACTTAGAATGATGTGTAGAATTCAAATTTTATGCTATAATATGATGGAAACTTCGAATGGAACTTAGAAAAGCTATGCAAAATTCGAATTTTATAGCTCCTATTCGAAATCTAACCCAAAGATTTCAAATTTTCACAAAGAGAAAGACTTGAACAAGAGGCTAAGGTAATATAATCTTAAATTTCATTCTGAATATCAAGTTACAGAAGAAAATTCGAACTTGAGACAACCAGAATCCTCAAGAAATTCGAATCTGACTTAATCTTTTTAGCTGAAAGGTTTCGCATGTTATAGGACCAGAATCATTGAAGAATTCGAATCAAACATTCCTTGTTGTAATCATAAGGTTATATTTCGAAAATATGAGAGGAAGTATGATCAGGTTTCTTCAGACTTAGAATATTTTTCTGAAGTTTTAGATCATTAGAATTTGAATTCTAAGAAGTTAGAAGTACTGTAAGATTTCGAATTCCAACTTGGTGAAATGGGTTGAGAATTTCGAATGTGAAGGCTAGAACAAGTAGCTCAAAACTTCGAATCAAAACTTGAGCATAGGGTTTTAAGATTTCGAAATTCTAAATGTAACAACATGGTCTAAAGATTTCGAATTTCAGACTTAGTCAAATATCCTGAAGGATTCAGGTCAAGACTTGTCAGAATTTCCTGAAGACTCCGAATTTCAGACTTAGTCAAATATTCTGAAGGATTCAAGTCATGACTTGTCATAATTTCCTGAAGACTTCGAATTTCAAACTTAGCTAAACTTTCTGAAGATTTCGAGATCAGACTTAACCAAATAGTCTGAAAATTTTGAATTCAGACTTAACCAAATTGTCTGAAGATTTCGAATCCAGAATTAACCAAATTGTCTGAAGATTTCGAGTAAAGACATAACTGAAGTAAATCATAGAGTCACAAGAAGGGGGATTGAATTGTGACCCTTGAAAACTTTTGGTAACACCTTCAAGTACTTTGAACAATTTACTGATCTCTGCTCAAGGAATGCCTTGGCTATCAGAAGTCCCTTCTAGAAGATAGTGGTTAGTGTATAATATCAACTAAGTAGATTAAAACTATCTTCTTAAAGGCAAGCAAAATAATAGGGACTGATATCATCAAAATTATTCTTCCATATAATGTATTTAATGTAGTTACCACTCAGAATAAGGTTCAGAAGAATAATATAATGTTTATGCAGTTATGCAGAAGCAAAACAATGAATATGTCACTTTAAACCAATCTTCTGAAGGGTCAAATGATTTTGTATTTTAATAAAACTTTCCAGAATAGTTATTTAACCTATAATTAATAAGATTATGTGAGAAAAACTGTTCAGAAGAATAGTATAAAGTTTCTGCAGTTATTCAGAAGCAAAACATTGAATCTGTCACTTTAAACTAATCTTCTGAAGGGTCAAATGAACTTGAAACTTGATGAAACTTTCCAAATCAGATATTTGAATAGTAAACAACCAGAATATAAAAATAAATCTTGTTAAAATCAAGTTTATAAAGATCTGGTAGTTTGAACCCCAAGTTCAATGTTGAACAATGAACAGATTTCAAGAAATGTGCTTCTAAAGCACTAAACAGCTTCATAATTTAATGAAACTTTCCAGATCAGTATTTGAACTGATATGGATGTGATTTATGTGAAAATATTAGTTCAAAAATAAGTTTATCAAAATCTAGTAGTTTGAACCCCAAGTTCCAATGTTGAACAATGAACATCTTTCAAGAAATGTTCTTTTGGAGAACCAAACAGTTTCATAATGTGATGAAACTTTCCAGATCAGTATTTTAACTGATATGGATGTGATTTGTGTGAAAATATCATTTTAAAAACAAGTTTGTCAAATATATGGTTTATAGCTTGCTAAATGTTTAAAGTATGAACAATAACTAACCAAGCAATAGATGTATGTACAGAAAAGTAAAGAGACTAAGGGTAAGGATATTGCACACATGATTTTTATATTGGTTCACCCTCATAATCCTTGGGCTACATCCAGTACCTACACCTGTAGGATTTTCCACTATATCAACCTTGATACAATGACTTCTTGGGTGCACCTCACCACTAGTATTATTCTGCAGCCTCTACAGGCTCAAACAACTGATTTCTGCAAATAGAAGGGCACACCTCCCCATTGCAGACCCAAACTAACTATCTCTCAAGGCTTCACACCTACTGCAGCTTCTTCTGCAGAAAGTACAGACTCAAAATACCTTGCAGATTTCCTTCTGCATGAGTTACACCTCTTTTTAGCTCACTGCGCCAGTGCAGCAGCTCACAGCAACACTTATACACTCTCTCAAGAGACACTAACACTCTCAAAGCAATCTTAAGAGTTTACAGAAGATGTATTTGCTGAGAATATAGAAAAATAGGCTCAAAACTACTACAAATTAAGCACATCAGCCAAAGGTTGAACCATCTCTCTCTTACTAATCTTTTTAGAGCAGAATCTGAGAAAATGTGAAGAGAGAGAAAGTCTCCAGAAGATGAATTTGTAAATCTAAGCCCGGATGCTTCTTCTGGAGAGAGGTGTGTCTTCAAAGTGAAGGGAATGTCTCCTGCAACACCCTCATCCCATGACGGGTATTACACGACTAACTCGATTGCGATTTGGTTAAATTATCTCGTAATAAAAATGAGGAAAGTTGGTAATTATTTTTTTTTCTAAAGCATATTATTAAATTATGTTTGGGATAAAACAAGAAGAAGTACATTGTTATTAAACATATCATTTTGTTACAATTCAAAATTACGATGGACATGACGTACATCTAGGATGGGATTTTAACATACTACACCACATAAGCAGTGAATCCTCTATTTGACTACAACCTTAGACACTACCATTTGACTTAAACGAGATCCGGTTCGACCTGAACACCACGCCCTTCTTCAGAACAACGTGCATCCTTCCAGAGTCCATGCCCTTTTAGGTGCCAAAAGAATAACAGACAACAAAAGAAGACAAGGGGGTGAGAACACTTTACATGAACTCACTTAACGCAGGATATGATAACAAAAGCAGACAGACACGGGAAAATTCGCACAATTCATACAACAATCAATCCAACCATTCACATAGAAAGACACAACATCATGAAATGATGTGATATGCTCATGCAATGCAAATAACCTCGTCCTTCACCAAGGACCTCAAGCAACTACTATGTACCATGCAATGCATGAGGTCCCGGGGAAACATCACCATCCGCAGAGCACAACAGCAACTGCCCGACTATATATGTACAACATATCAGGAGTTAGAGTCTGTACTAGCGCGGTACTTATATTTTCTTTTGGCCAATTTTATCCGTCTTCCAGACAATCTCAACTGACCCTGAAAACTTGAGAGCGATAGGAAGTCAAGTTTGTACCCCATTTACTCGACAATAGGGAGCGAGCCTACGTCACCTGAGCCATTTTGGGACCTGACTATCCTCAGGGCTGGCATCCCCCCTCGAGGACCCGCTGGCGTTCTTTGCAAAACCCAGTGCACCCGTCCCTACCAGTTTCACACTGTACCGAGTGTCACTGCCATATAGGTCGCAAGGTTTTCAACCTCGATCATCAACAATGCGTTATGATGCATGTCACACAACAATGCCTATAATATTCACATCCTTTCAGGCAAAGCCCATCGAATCATTCAACGTCACCACTTACCCGTGGTACAGCCCGAGTCAATGTCTTTCCTTCAAGTAAAACCAGACAATGCTTTCTCAGCATACACAATCATTACAGGCAAAGCCCATCGAATCATTCAACGTCACCACTTATCCGTGGTACGACCCGATTCAATGTCTTTCCTTCAAGGAAAACCAGACAATGCTTTCTCAGCATACACAATCCTTACAGGCAAAGCCCATCGAATCATTCAACGTCACCACTTACCCGTGGTAAGGATCGATTCAATGTATTTCCTTCAAGGAAAACCGAACCCTATCTTTGGTTGGAACCGCACTCTCTCACTGAGCTTCTCAAGTCTTATGCAGAAAGAGTGTGTTGGTTATAATCTTTTAAGGTAGTTTGCACTAATGTTCCTCTTTGAATCAATATTCATATCCACTTGAATCCTATAACTTACTAAGACTTATGAGTGTGTCTTATGGATAGCATTACTTCCCCTAATTAAGATTAGGTTTAACCATCAATTATAATTAGTCTTCATTAACTGAACTATGATTAATCTTAATCCTTACTTAAGGTCCCAGTTAATTCCTAATTATCCCTTAATCTCTTTCTTAATCTTGGATTAAGCTTTTAACTATATTTGATTAAGTTTATTAATAATTAATTAGTTCTTAATCATCATTAAGGCTTAATTACTTAATTAATACTTCATTAAGGTTAATTAACTTTATCCTTAATTAATTTTACTTAATTATCTTAAGTAGATTAGATTAATTAACTTAGATAATTAATTTAGTTAAGCTCACTAATTAATTTCTAAGTTTTAATCTTTAAAAATCTTGGATTAGAGTTGAAGTCCAACTCTAATTTAAGCCCAATTCCATAAATTATTTTTGGTTGACTTTAATGAGTCTTTGACTCTCTTTTTTGAAGATTTTGGGCCTGAACCAAAGGCCCAAAGGTTTGATGACTCATAGGAGCTCATTCTTACTCATGACAAGTCAAAATGCTGACTTTTAATTGGATTACACTTGGAATCCGAATTTAATTCCTTTTATATTTTCCAAAATTTATTAATTAAATTAAAGCCCGTTTGGTAAATTTAGTGTTTTAACCTATTGGACCATTTAGGCCCAAAATCATGTTTTTCATTTTCACTTGAACTTTTCAAGATCAAAAAACATTCTTGATGAGTTTCATCAAGAACAACCTCAAGAACATCAAGAACACCTTGAATGTTCATCAAACACCAATTTTTCCAACCACATCCAAACTTTACCAAATTTCAACACAAGCATCAACAAGCATCATAAACAACAAATATCATGCTCATTCATCCAAAATCATCCATAGACATATTCAAGTTCATAACTTTATTTCTAAGCTTATAAACATCATTTTTCAAGAATCAATCATCCAAAACAATTTCATAAATTCAAACAACTTCATGCATGTTCATAAATCCATCATCAAAACACATTTCCAACATCAAATAAAATTTTAGAAACATGCAGCCCCATTAAATCAAAATAGTCGAACCATATAGGAGAAAAATGGAGAATCTCTTTCAAGCAAAAACATGGTTTGCATGCAACTCAAAACATCATCCAAGCATTTTTTTTAAGCATCATCAACCAATCAAAATCACCATGCAAGGCTATGGTGAAATAGCCGAACCATATCTCACAAAAGATAGGTTCCAACAACTCATTTTTCAAGGGAAAAAACAAGAATAAAGACAAGGATCAAGGGCAATCCTTGACTCTAGTCACCAATCCTACTAGAGTTCAAGTTCTCCCCCCCTTACCTAAGGAATTTCTTCAAAATAAGGTGCAACAACAACCCTTGAAATAGCTCCCAAAACAGCCTCAAAAATCCTTCCTTTGGTCACCAACAAGAGTTTTGCAAGGCTAGAAGGCAAAGTGTTTAGGCTTAGGTTCAAAGGTGGAACCTTGGCTTTGAATGTGTTGGAAGAAAAAAAAATGGAGATTGAGAGTAACTGGAGAGGGAGTTCACGGCTTCTTCTTGGAGAAAAGGAAAAATGAGAGAAAGAAATGGAGACCTTGCATGTTAGGAAAGGAAAAATGAACAAATGTCTTAATGTTTAATACCATAATTTTCCTAAGCTAGACACTTGTCTTGGAAGGAAGGAAGGAACAGACAAGTGTCTTCCATTCAACACACACACACACATGCACGGTTTCTAGAAGGAGGAAAGGAAGGGTTGTGCAAATTTTCTGGCCCGGATCAAGAGTATTTGGGCCCGGTTCCAAAAAGAGTAGAGTAAAAATGGAAATTTTGCACCGAAATTTCCCAAAAATTCTAGAAAAAATCTTATAATTGCTCAAACCTATTTTAAGCCTAAAAATGTGATTAAAACCCACTTCTCACTTAAATTTTCTCATTTCCCAATTTTCCCAGTTTTTGCACACAACAGTCAAATTTTTATAAGAGCTAGCGGGTAGAAGATTATAGTTTTACATACAAAAATTCTATAAAGTTATAAATATCATTTTCAAATCCATTTTTAAGGTTCAAAGTATATCGTCCATATTATTCCACAAATTTTCATATGTTGATTAGGGTTACACTGCTAACTAGGGGCATTTTGGTCCTTTTTGCCCAAAAGTGCCAGAAAATTCTGAATAAATTTCTAAAATTCATTATTAATTTTATTAAGACTATTTTGACTAAGATATAGATCCCTTTATGTTTTTGTTATTTTTCATAATTAAATCTATATTTTCCTTAACCGTATAATTACTAAGGGTATCCTAGGTCATTTTCTCAAACACCTCTCTAAAAATAAATCATTTATAATTATGGTTGGAAATTCCAAAAATATAATTTTTGATTTGTTTATCAATAGTTCCTAAATGCCTCATATTTAATTTTTTATTATTATTATTATTATTTTTAACTTTCTCTATTTTATTTATATACCGATAGGGGAAATTGTGGGTGTTACATTTCTCCCCTCCTTTAAGAAATTTCGTCCTCGAAATTTGAAGTTCCTATTGCTGGATAGGGCTAAATCTAGTTTCTTAAGCTTTAAGAATCACTCTTCTAGTTGGATCATATAATACCTTAATAGTTCCCTAAAAGTTGGATAATCATTTTAAACTACTTGTGGATGTAGGGATGATATCTTGAATTAAGATCGACCTAGCTTTCAAACTCTTACTTCTCCTCTAACAACCAGTAGCAAATTTTGAAACCTTTACCTAACACCTTACCAAATAATTTTTCGGTATGATCTAATATCCCATAAGATTTGATCAGGAACATCTATTTTTGATGAGCAGATCTTATCAAACTTTCCACCATCATTCATTCTACCTTAATTCTAACTAGAGTGCTAGGTTAATTCTTTTATGAGGTGTGATATTATGCTACCCCGTCTCCTTCCTCGGGTATTTGGTAAGCAACTAGACACCCCATTTCGGCTTATAGTCGACATAGAGTCATAATACCTAATGAAACGCACAGTTTCAATCCATAAGTCAAATAGCTAAGTTCTCCTATAAAAATTTCTTAGGAATCTCCAACGTATGTTCCTCACAATAACTATTTTCCTTAACATTTTATTCTGATTCCCAATGATCCCTGACAATATCTTATTTCCTTACAACTCTAAAATGTTCATTTTTCTTCACTATGTATGAATATCTAATTCCATAATAGTCACAAGTGTTGTTTATTATACCTATGATTACATTAGTTCCCTTGGTCTTAATATCAACACTCTTACTGATCTAGTTAATCTTCCATTTCTTCCCGATATAAAGATTCTAAGTTCTTTCTCTCTTAAGGATCTTAAGTTTATCTCTATCCGATTAAGGTGAAATCCTCTGACTCACAAATCAGGTTGTTTTTGCCCTATCTATCACTTATTATATTAATCGTTGTAGGATCTTCCTACCTAAACATCGATCACCACTTATAACCAAGGCTTAACTCCATAAGTTGTTACTCCTAAGAAGGTCTCACCATTCACCACCACCTTATGTTCTTTTCCTAAACAAATATGCCTCCAGAATTTTATTTCCACCTAAATAAGACTTATAATTATACCATTCCACTTCTAACCTACTTCTCCTTAATAACCCCAAGGTTAATCCAAAGAATTCTATACCTCCCGTTGGATCCTAGAAATAGGCGAGAACATTGGACGAAAGAAGGAAGATAAGTTGGCTTGAATGAGGCTAGAATATTGGGTTCACAAAGGAGGGAAAGGAACACCAATGACAACCAATCCAGATGGAATTACTAGACACCTATAGCATTCATAGTAAAGTCCAAAGCAAATTGTAAGATCACCTATAGTCTCGATATATAGATAGAGATAATCTATCTTTAAACCTATCTTAGAGAATATTATTATTACTTTTATTCCTTATGGTTGTTATACTTCCAGGGATTGTATTTGTCCCCTAGGGCATCCTTACGTGAAACATCACCTACCTAAGTGTAGTACTATTTCCACTTATTTCTATAAACCTTTATGTTATCAATCCATTAGACATAGCAATCATGCTTTATTGTATCTATAAATCTCCAAGGATGTCACCTATTCCACCGTCAAACCCTTTCAGACCTCAGGTCAACCAATAAGGTATCCGAATATGCCTTGATTGCTAAGATCCAATCTCAAACCGCAGATTTGTCATTCCTATCCTTAACTCCATCACTATTTATCCTGAGTATACCCCAAGTCATCCATCGCCTCTAACTCACTTTATCAAATCAATTATCCCCTTTTTTCATATTTTTTTTATAATTGAATTCTCAAGAGTTATTAATATTAATCCCTAATATCAAAATCTTAATGATTAAACCCCAATGATCAATCATCTTAAACCTTGAATTCACAACCTCGAATCCATCATCGATCCCTTAGGTCATTCATCTAAAGGAATGGAAACCTAACCTTAGTGGTAATCCTACTCTAACATTTGATGTCTCACTCATCACCTCAAATCACAAGTCAAGTCAACTATTGGCTGTAGAAACACAGGGAAACACTAAAAGAGGGGGTTGAATGGTGTTTCTTAATAATTTATGGAAGCTTTTCACAAAAGATTGAGTTCAAAGTAGTTTCAGACAGGTTTAGAAAGCTGTCTGAAGTTAAGAAAACTTCTGAAACTAATTTTAAATAGGTTTCCTTGCTTCTTTTAAAATTATTGAAACAATCTTCAATACCCTTGGGTTAGTATAAATAAATTGACAAGAGATAAGGGATAGAAGACTTAGGCAAGAAATTTATCTTGTTTCACCCACTAACACAGTGAGCTACGTCCAGTCCCAATGGCAAACAACCACTGGATTTCCATTGTATGAATATTCAGATTACAGGCTCAAATATGAGTACAGTCTCTCCAGACACAACGAGTGCAGTCTCTCCAGACACAACGAGTACAGTCTCTCAGACACAATGAGAACAGTCTCTCCAGACACCACGAGTACAGTCTCTCCAGACACAACGAGTACAGTCTCTCCAGACACACCGAGTACAGTCTCTCCAGACACACCGAGTACAGTCTCTCCAGACACAACGAGTACAGTCTCTCCAGACACAACCAAGTATTCTTTTTCAGTCTAGCCTTTCTAGGCTCTTCAACTAAGTATTCTTTATCAGTCTAGCCTCTCTAGGCTCTTCAACTAAGTATTCTTTATCAGTCTAGCCTCTCCGGGCTCTTCAACTAAGTATTCTTTGTTTCAGACAAGCCTCTCCAGGCTCAATATGCAGTATTACAACGAATTGTGTCTAAGCTTTTGAACTAGACAAATTTTAAGCTTAAGCAGACACAGTGCACAATAATAACTGAGGTATACTCAGGATATACAGATGATGTGCAAAGAAGATGAATCAGAGAGTTTTATGAAAGTAAAGCTCGCAGCGGAATATCTCTTTGGCTTTCTTGCAATAATTTCTCTATATGTCTCTCTATCTTTGATGGTCTTCATGGAAGGGTATTTATACCCAATCTTCAATCCGTTGAAATACCACCGTTTAGAGATAGCATTAAATGCTATTTAATCCGTTGTGAGATATGCTTATGAGAGTTCTGATATTTCTAACACGGTACAAGGTTGCTCCTGCCATAAAGCTGCTACATATGTTGCTGTAGAGGCTGCGTTGCAGAGATTTCCTCAGTGGTGTATGAAATTCAAAAATACTAGGAAAGGTCTCTGTGTTTCTTGCTATAAACGTGTTACATGTAGCAGAGGTTCAGAAAAGTCTTCACAAGCTTCAGCAAAGGGTGCCACGTCATTAATGAGACTTCAGACAGCTTCAACACTTCAGACGGGTAGTGCACTTCAGACGGCTTCAACGTTTCAGACGTGTTGAACCTTCAGAAGGCTTAACTCCTCAGATAGGTTGAAAGCACTTCACATAGTCTTTATATAAGCTTATAGTGGCTTGCTGAAATCATAGATAATTCATTAAAACATATATGTATCTATGATAAATATTTTAACTCAAATTTGTTAAGCATTAAAACTTGGGAATTGAGCTGTCTTAAACATCATATTTTCTCTTATGATATTTTTGAGACTCAACATTCTCCCCCTTTTTAATGATGACAAATTTGTTTAAAATACATAAATCTGAAGGGTGTTTTAATGATAAAAGAATAGATAGCTCCCCCTCAGATGGTGAATCTCTTAAACGTATTTACTCCCCCTAAGTCCTATGATCACTTCAGATTCAGATTTTGTTAGTTTAATACTCCCCCTTTTGTCATCAATCAAAAGGGAATTCCAGAGCATAACAACAACAACAATCATAGCAAAATCATGAAATATGAAAGAAAACAGCAAACATAAACACAGCATGATGTGAGACACTGATAGTATTAATCAAAATGAAAAAAAAATTCACTTAGCAGAAATAAACATGAGACATGGCTACACATCACTGACTACCCATCCTTCCTCAGCAAAGCTTCTTTCATGAAGGAAATCAACTCATCTATGGCCTTGTCAATCTGAGAGATGAGAGCAGTCTTCATGTCCTCTTGGCCACTTCTAATCTGTTGTTGCTCTTGAAGAATCTTATCTTGTTTAGCAATGAGATCAGCATTCTTTTTCTCTAGCTTCTCTATCTTCAGCCTGAGATTTTTGTTCTCTTCTTCAGAATCAGGTGGTGTTTCGTAAAGAATAATCTGGATGTGTCTGCACACAAATCTCAGTACATCAAAACCTGGAAGCAAACCATACTCCTGTGGATGATATACTGGAAAGAAGAATGTTCCAATGGGACACATTATCTTCCAGTCTTCATGAAATGATTCAAACAGAGGTGGGAAATGGTCTCTAATGTAATGATATTTCACATTTATGAATTTCCCATGCCCTATGATAGAATCACCATCTGGTCCAGTTGACCCAGAAGAGGATCCAACATCCTCTCTGATCTTCCAGTAAGATGACCAGACTCTGTCTCTGAAACTGTGATCCATGCCTCCCCCTTGTCTCTTGATCGTTGTTGGTAGCTCCTTCCATTCACTTGGAGTCAGAGGCTTGAAGGGAACTGGATAGGCCTTAGGTTCCTTGAACTTATCAGCAGGGCCTTCCTTCAGAGGGTACCTAGGAACAATTCTATCAGGTTGCACTAGAATCTTGGGGGTTGGCCTGATGGAAAATGTTCTAGGGGGCCTGTATCCTCTCATGCCAACAGACTTCAGATAATCCCTTTCAAAGAGTTCACCTTCTGTGCATAGATGCCTGACAAAACACTAGTCTTCAGACAATCAGCATCAGAAAAGGAATCAAGTGGAGCCCACTTGTGAGTAGGTAGAACCACACCCTTTCTGATCTTCTCAAGTTGCCCTTAGTACATCTGATCTAAGCTTCCTTGATACTTTATTCTTTCAGCATCTGAAGTATGTTTGACTAGCCCATGGTGCAGAGAGATAGGGGGTGTATCTCTGAAATATTGCAGCTCTTCATAGAGGTTTGGAAACTTGGGAACCCTTTCCCTCTCAAAGAAAGGTCCTTCATACCTCTTATGAGGCACTTCAGCTTCTTCATCATACTGATGCTGAGTGAAAGGAAATGCATAAGGATCAAAAGTGGGTTCTGTGAAGAAATCCCTACTTTTAGGTCCTAGCCTAATGTGTTCAGGCAGCATGCTCCCTTTCCACACCTTTGAGCTTTCTCCTTGTTGAATATCGACAATGAGATCTTCAGATTGTGTTGACTCTGAAGATGATGATGATGAAGATGATGGTGATGATTGAGGTGATGATGGTGATGGTGATGATCCTTCTTCTTCCTTCTCTATAGGTTGCCTTTCTTCTTCTTCTTTCTCCTCTTGTTTCTTTTCAGGTGAGGAAGGAGGTGATGGAGTCACATTGTCAAACCTCACCCTTGGTCTTTTCACAGGGGGTTTGACCTTCTCAGGTTCAAACACCTTCTCCCTTTCAGCTTATTTTTCTTCTCTTTTCTTCTTGATATAGAGGTTGGTCTTTACGAAGTTCTGGTATTTGCTAGCTTCCATTTGGCTAGCAATGCTCCTTGTAACCCTAGTAGTGGGTTTAGGAGCTGTCTCAAGAATCTTGCTCTTGTTTCTCCTCCTTTGCTGAACCCTAGACCTCTTTCTCTTCTTATTACTTTGAGCCAAGGTAGCTTGCCTTTCATATTCAGTTACGGCTAGCTGAGAGGCCACAGCGATAGCATAGTCTGTCTTCTCTTGCTCAGCCTTTTTATCCAATTCTTCTTGTTCTAAGGCAATAGCCATGGCTGTCACTTGAATCAATTCTGGATCAGAGGGGCAAGCTGCCAAAGGTGAAGCTGCTACAGCTTCAAGATCAGCAAGGTTAGCAATCTCTTCCTCATGAGCCTTTCCTTCTATGTCAGAAGTAGGCTTAAGAGGTTTTGCGCCTTCAGAAACCTGACCCACTATTTCAAATGGATTTTGCAAAGCCTTCTGAACAGGTTCAGATGCCTGAGTGTGCAGAGTAGAGGCTGCTGAAGATTCCTTTGCTGCACTCCTTACAGGGAGCTTCTTCATCTTAGGTTGAGGGGATGGTTTGGAGGCCTTGAACTCTCCTTTTCTGATGTCCCCTTGAAGCTCTTGTTCAAGAATCTCTATTGTGCTTCCTCTTCTTGAGGCCTTTTCCATGAGGACACTCTCCTTCAGAGTAGGAGATGGAGGTCTTGGAGTGAGAGGGTTCTTCAGGTTCATGCTCTTTAGATTCGACTCACCAAAGAATGTGGGTGACTTGTGATCAAACAGTCTTTCAATAGGTACTTTAAAGTGCAAGAGTACCTTTGTAATGAGAGTGTTGTGAGGTAGATTTGCACTAGAGTCTCTAATCTTCTTCTGCATGTGGAACATGATGATGCTGGGAAGATTGACTTTCTTCTTCTGCAGCAAGTGAATCATGCAGAATCTCTCCAATTCAGACACGTGGTTTCTTCTTCCACTCTTAGGGATTATGGAGCACCCTAAGATGGAGTGAAGTACTCTAACCTTATCCAGCAAGAACTTAGAATCAGGAGTCTTTGGTTCTTCTGTACCATACAGCATCTTTGTGTACTTCTTTTTCCCACCATTCTTCAACTCCCATCCAGGAGTAAAGGTTTCTCCATCAGCCTTGACCTTGGCAATGGTGGAGAGAATCCCTTCATCAACAAGAACAGGGACTCCTAGAACAATAGCCTTGATGCTTTCATATACTCCCTTGGAGTTAGGGATTCCTCTAGATGAAGCCCAGAAATCTATGACACTCTGCGCGTGCCATGAATAGTAGATGTTGTCAAAGAATGGAGTCCAGCCAGCAACATCAAATTCCTCAACCAAATCCATACCAAGATTTCGAAGCTCTTCAAGGTCCACACCTTTCGATCTGACCACATTTCCACCGGAACTGGAAGACTTCTTTGGTGCCATTGATGAGTTGCAGAAAAACTTGAGAGAAATCGGTTGCTAGAGAGAAGAAGAAGTTCAAACAGTGCTGAGAGAAAATGTAAGACTTCCTCGACACTCTTACTCCTGCATTTATAGACCCACGTTGCAATGATGGTCTGTACCGGCTGCGCGGACATTGGGTATCGTGCGAAGTGGAAGAGACAAAATAAATGGAATTCAACCGTCTCAGATAGCCACGTCAGCAAGTCATTTCAGACAAGTGAGAAATTTTAGACACACATATAAAATTTCAGAAACCGTAGAATTTCAGACATGTCACAATTTCAAACACCCTGGAATTTCAGATGCTCTTAACATATCAGACACAATCAATTATTAGAAAATGCATGTATGTTCAAATTATTGCGTATGAACTTAAATCTATCTTCAGTCAGGGGTTTTTTTAATATATTTGCCCTTTGATGCTCTGTGTCAATGAACTGAATATCAAAAACACCTTTCTGAACATAGTCTCTAATAAAATGATGTTTGATTTCTATATGCTTGGCCCTAGAATGTTGGATAGGATTTTTAGATAAATTAATTTCACTTATATTATCACACAAAACAGGTATAGCAGAGATAAGGAATATTAAAGTCCTCAAGCTGATACTTCACCCATAGCAGTTGTGAACAATAACTGGCTGCTGAGATGTATTCTGCTTCTGCTGTTGATAATGCAATGGTGCTTTGCCTTTTGCTTGACCAGCTGATCATGATATTTCCAAAGAAATGACATCCTCCACTGGTGCTCTTTCTTTCTATTCTATCTCCAGTAAAGTCAGCATCACAGTATCCTATTAACCTGCATTCCTTGTCTTTCTTATAGCATAGACCAAGATTAGTAGTGTCTTTAAGATATCTAAAAATTCTCTTAATAGCTTTATAATGAGTAGTTCTTGGATCTGATTGAAATCTAGCACAAAGACACACACTGAACATTATGTCAGGTCTGCTTTCTGTTAGATACAATAAAGAGCCAATCATTCCTCTATACAAAGTTTGATTTACTAGTTCTTCATTTTCATCCTTGCTTATAGATGAAGATGGATGCATAGGAGTTGACATGGGTTTGCAATCATTTAAGTTAAACTTTTTGAGCATTTCTTTTGTATATTTTTCTTGATGGATCCATATACAATCAGAATCTTGCTTAATCTGAAGTCCTAAGAAAAATTTTAGTTCTCTCATTAAACTCATTTCAAACTCTGATTGCATTAACTCAGAAAAACTCCTTGCACAGGGAAGAATTAGTTGAACCAAAAATAATGTCATCAACATATATCTGGACAAGTATAAGATCTTTGTTAGACTGTTTTCTAAAAAGAGTTGTATCTACTTTTCCTCTTTCAAAACCATTTTTGATAAGAAAACTGCTTAATCTGTCATACCAAGCTCTTGGAGCTTGTTTCAGACCATAAAGAGCCTTTTTCAGTTTGAAAACATGATCAGGAAAAGCTATATCTTCAAAACCAAGGGGTTGTCTAACAAAAACCTCTTCTTCAATGAATCAATCCATTTAGAAAAGAACTTTTGACATCCATTTGATATAGTTTGATGCCATTATTTACAGCATAAGAGAGAATAATTCTAATTGCTTCTAACCTGGCAACAGGGGCAAAGGTTTCAGTGAAGTCAATACCTTCTTGTTGATTGTATCCTTGAGCCACCAATCTTGCCTTGTTTCTGACCATTTTTCCTTCTTCAGACAGCTTGTTTCTAAATACCCATTTGGTTCCAATAATAGTTTTCCCATGGGGTTTAGGAACAAGGGTCCAGACATCACTCCTAGCAAATTGATTTAGCTCTTCTTGCATAGCTAGGATCCACCCTTCATCATGCAGAGCTTCATCAATGTTCTTTGGCTCAATTTCAGATAGAAAAGCAAGAGAATTCAGATTCTTGAATTTTGATCTTGTCTTCACTCCTTCTGAAGTGCTGCCAATGATTTGCTCCTTAGGATGATGTGACTTGTATCTCCAGTTAATTTTCTGAGATACTGTTTGATTTGTCTGAGGCTCAACATTTGTCTAAAGAGGTTCGGTGACAGATGGTACTTCAGACACATGTTCATCCTTCAGGCTATCATGGTCATTCAGCTCCATACCTGCAAAATCATCTTCTAGATCTGATAGTTCCCTATTAGTCTCTTTCATGTCATTGAATTTAACATGAATTGATTCCTCTACAATTAAAGTTCTAGAGTTATAAACTCTATAGGCTTTAGATGTTTCAGAATAACCTATGAAAAATCCTTTGTTAGACTTTGCATCAAATTTTCCAAGATCATCCTTGGTGTTGAGTATGAAACACTCACACCCAAAGGGATGGAAATATGATATGTTGGGTTTCCTTCCTTTCCACAATTCATAAGGACTCTTTCTCAGAATTGGTCTTACCAATATTCTGTTTTGAAGGTAGCAAGCTGTATTAATAGCTTCTGCCCAGAAGGATCTTGGTAAGCTGCATGAGTTGAGCATGGTCCTTGCCATTTCTTGCAAACTTCTGTTCTTTCTCTCAACAACCCCATTCTGTTGAGGTGTTCTAGCCACAGAGAAATTGTGTGAGATCCCATTCTCATCATAGAACATTTGAAAGTTTGCATTCTCAAACTCTCCACCATGATCACTTCTGATAACAGAAATACATAATCCCTTCTCATTTTGTACCTTGCAGAATATTGTGAAATTCCTAAAAGTCTCATCCTTGCTTCTTAGGAATAATACCCATGTAAATCTAGAATAGTCATCAACAATGACCAAACCATATTTCTTACCACTAAGACTTTCTGTTCTAATAGGACCAAACAAGTCAATGTGTAAAAGTTCTAGTGGTCTGCTAGTTGAAACAACATCCTTACTCTTAAATGAGTGTCTTGGTTGTTTCCCTTTCAGACAGCTTTCACATAAAATGTCAGATTTGTATGAAAGCTTGGGCAATCCTTTAACAAGATTGTGTTTTGCTAACCTTGAGATTAATCTCAAGCTGGCATGCCCAAGTCTTTGATGCCAAATCTGTTTTTCATCTTCAACAGAAATGAAACATTTTACATTTTGACTTGCTAGATCCTCTAGATCAATTTTGTACACATTATTGTGTCTCTTAGCAATAAAGAGGGTTTGATCAGAGGAGTCTTTGACTATGCATCCTTCCTTAGTAAAGGATACCACATAACCACTGTCACATAATTGACTTATGCTCAGTAAATTATGCTGAAGTCCCTCCACTAGGAGTACATTTTTAATAAGGGATGAAGGAGATATACCTACAGTCCCTATTCCAGTGATCTTCCCTTGTTGATTTCCACCAAAGGTGACCACACCTCCTGCTCTGGGTCTAAGGTTTTGGAACAAAAGCCTTTCTCCTGTCATGTGTCGCGAGCACCCACAGTTTAGGTACCATTTGTGGGGTTTCCTTTGTCCTGTTAAACACATCTGCAACAGGAATGATCAAGTTTTTAGGTACCCATATTCTTTTGGATCCTTTCTTGTTAGCTTTGGGCCTTGCTTTTCTCTTGTGTTTGCACTGAGTCACATTGTGTCCAGGCTTGCCACAGTGAGAACACCCAATAACCTTCTTTTTGCCTTTAGTAAAATTTAAGACAATAGGAGGTTCAGAGGTGTTGTGATCACAAAAGCCTAAAACACTTTTGTCAAGAGGATCCCTTTGATTGCCCAGCAATCTGTTAAGGTTATCTGTCCTTTTGAAAAACTTAGCTAAGTCTTTTGTCAGTTCCTCAACTTGTTTCTGAAGTTTTTTGTTTTCTTCAGAGACAGTTTGTGAACTGCTGCTTTCAGTTACAAGGATTTTCTCCTTGAGGATATTATTTTCTATCTCAAGAGCCTCATATTTGCTGCACATTTCTGTGTGGACTTTGGATAGATTCTTATACTCTTGAAAAAGTTCCTTGGAACTTTCCATCAGGTCATCATACATCTCTTGCAGAGTTAAGGGAAATACCTCAGCTTCAGAGCTGTCTAATGAGGGCAGGTTGGCCTCTTCTGAAGTGTCTTCCTCTTCTTCTGAGGTGGACTCATCAAGATCCTCCCATGTTGCCATCAGTCCCTTCTTCCTCTTGAAGATCTTCTTCTTTTTGAGGCTGGTTTTCTTCAGTTTTGGGCATTTGGCTATCATATGACCTGGCTGTTTGCATTCATAGCAAGTAATTTTGTCATTTTGAAAATCCTTACCTGACTTACCTACTTTAGAGGTTGGAGGTTGGTTCTTTCTCAACTTTCCTCTGTTTTGTAGCATCCTCTTGATTTTCCTGCTGAGAAGAGCAAGATCATCGTCTTCTGAGTTATCTTCAGAGTAGTCATCTGCTTCTGAAGTTTCCTCAGCTTGCATAGCCTTCATGCTGCCATGCCTAGGCTGTTTGGCCTTGGAGTTTAGTGCTAGAGACTTCTTCTTGTTGTCATCTTCTTCAAGTTCAAGCTCATGGACCTTGAGAAATCCCAACAGTTCTTCCATTCTAAGAGAGTTTAAGTCTCTTGCTTCTTGAATGGTAGTGACTTTGGGTCTCCAAGACTTAGGCAAACTTCTTAGAATCTTTCTATTGTTGTCTCCAGATTCATAAGTTCTACCTAAGGACCTAAGTCCATTAGTTATAGTCTGAAACCTTCCAAACATCTGGTCAATGGTTTCAGATTCCTCCATCTTGAACATCTCATATTGATGTATGAGCATGCTGATCTTGGATTGCTTGACCGTTTCTGTCCCTTCATGGGTTGCTGCAAGAGTATCCCAGATCTCCTTGGCAGAAGTACATCAATGAACCTTCTCATACTCTGATTTATTCAAAGAACATATCAGATAGAGTTGCTCTGAGGTCCATTCAGCCTTAGGAATGGGCACTCCATTATGCATAGGCATATAGTCTCCATTAGTGACCACATCCCAGACATCAATGTTGTTGCTCTCAATGAACAACTTCATACGATCCCTCCAGTAGTGGTAATCCACTCCATTGAATGTTGGGGGCTTTGTGATAGAGGCTCCTTCAGAGATGTATTGTCTGTTGTTGTTGGAAGCTTCCATCTGGATCTTTAGTCCTCAACACTTGTTAGGTGCTCAACCCTGAGTTGAGCTCTGATACCAATTGTAGAAACACAGGGAAACACTAAAGGGGGGTTGAATAGTGTTTCTTAATCATTTATGGAAGCTTTTGACAAAAGATTAAGTTCAAAGTAGTTTCAGACAGGTTTAGAAAGCTGTCTAAAGTTAAGAAGACTTCTGAAACTAATTTTAAATAGGTTTCCTTGCTTCTTTTAAAATTATTGAAACAATCTTCAATACCCTTGGGTTAGTATAAATAAATTGACAAGAGATAAGGGATAGAAGACTTGGGCAAGAAATTTATCCTGGTTCACCCACTAACACAGTGAGCTACGTCCAATCTCAATGGCAAACAACCACTAGATTTCCACTATATGAATATTCATATTACAGACTCAAATATGAGTACAGTCTCTCCAGACACAACGAGTACAGTCTCTCCAGACACCACGAGTACAGTCTCTCCAGACACACCGAGTACAGTCTCTCCAGACACATTTGGGCTTTCTTCATTGTTGTCAATATCTGGAGTTACCCCTCCTTAGACATCCACACCTATAGCCGGCACCGTATCATGGCATGACATCATTATACTTAAAAGAGACATCACAGAATTTCAGGTCCCCTGTAACACGGTCCAAATCAACATCATCTGGCTTCTCAACCACCATTTATTGGGAAAATATGATCTATTATTGCAATGTAACTTAATACTTGACTGAAATTTTCAAAAAGAAAACAATTGTGTATACTATGTGCTCAATAACCATCCAGATTTTTTTCTTATTATCAGAACTTTAATTCCAAACAAATTGTTCAGTCAACCTTTTTAAGAGTAAATATTAGAGAAGAAAATAAAACAAGCATTGCAGAGTAGTCCAAAATAAATAGCTTGTACAACCTGAGAAATTACTGCTTTCATCCTTTTCTTGTTCAGCTTTGTAGAGTAGTCCATCAGAGTCAGTCTCTTAAACTTGGCACTTTCACACACCTCTGCATTGTTTGCTTTCACAAAGAGAATTTCTGGCAGCATCTAAAATAAAATTAAATAAAATAACAACAATAACATTGATACACAAGGTAGAATAGCAAATTCTGCAAACAGTAAATGCCTTCAAGATTTCTTTTGGAAGTACAATGAAAAAGGAGCACCAGACGTTGGTTGTTTGTTAATTTAAAATAACTTGGTGAGCTTTTTCTAATTATGAGATCTTAATTATAACCAATCAAGGGAGATGGAAGAATGAAAAATTTTAACTACTTGTGTAAGATTGAAGCGTCCAACAAAACTTTATTTCACCTTTTATATAATACATTTTATATACATAAACATAATTGTGGTTCATATTAGCATGTTCGAGTACAAAGGTGAAAAATTGATTAAAAATTTAATTTATATAAATGATAAAAATTAACTTTTTTAGCCTTGGATAACTCTTTAGAGCATCTTTATTCCAACACCTCTTTAAAAATTTTTTAAATTAATATTTTATAATTCTTTACATTTTTTTATATTTTTATATTATTTTTATTGTTTTAAGCAACTCATTCACTTTTATCTCCAACCCAATAACTCTTATTAATTTTTAAAATGAACCCCATAATCTACCTTACACTTATATATTTTATTATTTATACATTATAAAATTATAAAAAAAAATAAAAAAATAAAAAAAACCTGAGCAACCCACTTTTTAGTTGCTGCACACAGCAACTAAATATTTTTCAAAAGCTGATATTTCACAAGCATCTATTGGCATCAGCAACCCATCCGGCCAACCGATGGAGATGCCCTTACGCATTGGGAGCTTGCTTCTGTCAAGTGGGATGTTTGGCTAAATTTTCAGAAAAACAAAGACCAACATTAAAATAAAATGAATGATAATGGACTAATGGAGTAAAAGGTTCCACTTTGTTGAACAATGTTAAATAATATTTTTTAATAATCAATCAATAGATGAACCACAAAAATGAGTCAAATATGGGATCTAGCTTCAACCATTGTTCTGCCCCATCCACAGAAGAGGACCAAAACTGCTATCTCCACGGCCCAGAACACAGCCACGGCGCCACCGCTAAGGAAACGTGCCCTCGTTTCTGTTTCTATATATCTTCCATTCTGTAACTCGTTTCTTCTTCTCTATCCCTTCGTTTATTCTTCCTCTTCTTGGATTGTATTTCTTGTTTGATTCTCTTTTTTTTGGATCTATTGCTTGTCTATGGCAGATCTGTTGCTCTTGTACATCTGGGTGGCTTTGGTAATCATTGTAAAAATGGCTTGCATTCATCTGGATTGTTTAGAGTTCTCCTTTAGTTTTTGGGTATTATGCACAGTATTTTTCAACACAACTCATGATTTTTAATATCTTTTTAAAATGATTGATCAGAGAAGCCAGTTGAAGAAGGAAGAAAATTTGATATAGTTATGGCATTGGAGGGTACTCTCTTTCTGCCTCTAACTCTGATTGTGTACTTATATATTGGAGTGCCTAAACATGGGTGTATATAGGGTGTATGAAGTGAGGAGTAGGGGAGCTAATATTGACCATTGAATCTTACATAGATGGCCAATATTAGCTCATATGCTCTCACCTAATCTTACATAGATTAATTAGAAGTTACAGGATATATAAATAATTCAAGTAAACCCACCAATGGATGCTAACATTGCAATTAACAAACTTGATTCTAAGATGATTAGCATGGCATGATAACTAAACTAAGAATGTGTAATGCACATACATTGAACTTGTAGTGGCGAACCATGGCTTCCACTGACAAAGGAAGCAGACAAGTAGCTTTTCCTTAATTTGTTAGCTAGATACTACTTTGTGGAAATGCACAATGCAAACTAGGGGTTAACCTTATATAAGAGGCAATCTCTGTTGTCAAGTCCTTTTAATAAGTTAGTTGGGAAATGCTTGACGACAAGTACAAATAAATAGTATAATCAATTGTCTACACCAAAAATACAAAAAGAAGCTGACCAGAATATGATGATGGCATTCCTAATTGCCTACTAGAGCTTCTTTTTACATGGATCTGGTCTTGTTACAAGTGTTATAGAAGCTATTAGATTAACTCATGTTCTGAATATCTATTCAAGGCATGCATCAGCGTAATTGATGGTTTGAATTGATTCTGTTGCAAAAAGGGACCACTGAAGAGGTGAAGAAGCTAAAGTCCCTGGAGAAGATGTTGTGGTGGGCAGGGTGAGTCTTTTCAAGCTTTTGATGTGTATATCTCTTTTCATGTTGAACATGAGTATTCTCATCAGCCCATCATGGAGTAAGATTTCTCTTTATATCTGCATACAAAAGTTATTAATGAGATTTTCATTTTGAAGATATTTGTGTATCTCCACATTAAAATTAATAAATATTTAACATATTGTAGTGGAACTGGCAAACTATAGTAATTGGAGCAACCTTTCTAGCTTTCTTGTTTGCTAAGTATATTGTAAGCACTCTAATTCATTTCGATCGCTATATATTCATTAGACAGATTATTGAAATTGTAAATTATTTTCTCATTATATTATGGGAAAGAAGATCTAGAAATTCTTTATTTTCTCTTGCTTTATTTCATTAGCTCCCTCATTTCATGAGTAAACAAAAAAAAACAACAGAAAGGGGAAAATGAAGTTAGAGAGAATATTGAATTGATATTTTGGCCAAGTTTACAAATAATCAAGGGTTAGCTATATGTGCCTCATTACCAGAAACTTGATGAAATTCTGCTCCTAAAGCTTGAAAAATAAAATGAGAGTTGAAATTTCTAAATATATTCATAGGTTTATGTTAGTTATGACTTACGAATGAGTTTGTTATTTCAGTTAAGTTGTTAGTCGTTGCTCTCCAATACTGCCTATATATACAGTAGCTTGATGTATAGGGAAAGAGAGAAGTAAGTGAGAACGATTGCTGTGAACTTGCAGAAATGCTTAACGAAGTAACCTTCTGAATTGATGTAACCTACTGAAGGTGGTTGAACCTTCTGAAACTGATTGTTTGAAATAAGAGAAGCATTTTCTCTTGTATTTTCTTTCTTCTTTCTTCGCGTTCTTTGATTTCCTTATCCTTCTTAAGCTTTCATTTTGCTTGTCTTTTACCCAACAAGTGGCGCCGTCTGTGGGAAGTGTTGAAGGGAAAAGATAATCAAGAATGGCAACGAAGTTTGATATTGAGAAGTTCTCTGGAGCAAATGACTTTAGGCTGTGGAAGATCAAGATGGAGGCTATCTTGATACAGTAAGGGTGCGAGGAAGCGTTGAAGGGGGAGATGAACATGTCATCATCTTTAACGCAGGCAGAGAAAAAGAATATGGTAGACAAGGCAAGGAGTGTAATCGTTCTGTGTCTTGGTGATAAGGCACTCAGAAAGGTGGCGAAGGAGAAAACAGCTGCAGGTATGTGGACGAAGCTGGAATCTTTGTACATGACAAGGTCTTTGGCCCACAGACTCTGTTTGAAGCAACAACTTTATTCGTTCAATATGGTGGAGTCAAGAACGATTGAAGAGCAGTTGGCAGTCTTTAACAAGACTGTTGATGACCTTGAAAACATTGGTGTGAAGCTTGAAGATGAGGACAAGGTCGTGATCCTTCTTAATTCTTTACCTAAGACCTTTGAGCATTTTAGAGATGCTTTACTGTACGGGAAAGATCATATGATTACTTTGGAGGAGGTTGTTACCTCTATTCGAACCAAAGAATTGCAAAAACTTCAAGATTCGAAGAAGGTAAAGTCTAAAGGCAAGAAGTAGATCAAATGTTACAAGTGTCAGAAGGTTGGTCATATCAAGAAGCATTGTCCTGAAAAGAATGGAAATGAGCCTAGGATACAAGAAACTGCAGATGTTGCAGAGGCTTCTGAGGGATATGAATCTGCAGGTGTTCTGGTAGCTTCTTCTGAAGACTCTCTGAAGAGTTGGGTTATGGATTCAGGGTGTACCTATCACATGTGCCTTGTGAAAGATTACTTTGAGACCTTAGAACTAAATGAGTATGGGTCAGTACTTCTTGGGAACAACAAAGCTTGCAAAGTGCAGGGCATTGGGGCAATCAAACTGAGGATGTTTGATAACATAGAGTTGCTACTGTAGGATATGAGATATGTTCCAGAGCTCAAGAGGAACCTTATGTCCATTAGCATGTTTGATGTTATGGGGTATTCCACCAAGGTGGAGGGTGGAATGATGAAGGTGTCCAATGGACCATCCATAGTTGCTAAAGGAAGAAGAAGTAATGGGTTGTACATTCTGGAAGGTTCTACTGTCATTGCACATGCATCAATTGCAAGTCAATCAATGGTAGACAAGACTAAACTATGACACCTGCGTTTGGGCCATGTTAGTGAGAAAGGCTTGGTGGAGTTGGAGAAGCAACAACTGCTGATGGGAGATAAGCTTTAGAAGCTGGATTTCTGTGACCAGTGTGTTTTGGGGAAGTCTCATCGAGTGCAGTTTGGGACAGGTAAACACACTTCCAGTAGACCCTTTGAATATGCACATGCTGATCTGTGGGGTCCATCTAGGACTCAAACACATGGTGGAGGGTCTTACTTTCTGAGCATTATTGATGACTTCTTAAGGAGGGTATGGACTTACATTCTGAGGAACAAGACTGAGACATTTCAGAAGTTCAGAGAGTGGCATACTCAGATAGCTAATCAGCAAGGGACCAAGCTGAAGGTACTGAGAACAGACAATGGGTTGGAATTTGTTTCAGATGAGTTTAACGGTTTTTGCATGGACCAGGGAATCAAAAGGCATAAAACTGTAGCAGGGTCTCCTCAACAAAATGGACTTGCTGAAAGGATGAACAGGACCATTCTGGAGAGAGTCAGATGCATGCTTTTGGGAGCAGGTATGCCTAAGAACTTCTGGGGAGAAGCTATTAACACTGTTGCGTATCTGATTAACAGGTGCCCTTCGTCTGCTTTGGGGTACAAGACACCTATGGAAGTTTGGAGTGGAAAGCCAGTTGATTACTCTAATCTGAGGGTGTTTAGGGCTTTGGCATATCCACACGTAGGCTGAAGGAGTGTATCTTCCTTGGATACGCTGAAGAAGTCAAGGGATATAGGCTATGGAGGTTAGAACCTAAACCTTCAAAGCTTATTATCAGCAGGGATGTAACATTTAATGAGACGAGAATGGGAATGCTTGGTGGAGACTCTGAAAATGGGAGGGAAAAAGCTCACATTGAGATGGAGGCATCTACGAGCAAACTCATGGAGGATCATCTGAAGACTTCAGAAGGTGCTACTTCAGATGATACTTCAGCAGGTACATCAGATGATATTTCAGCAAATTCAGACTTCAGAAGGTCTAAAGACTTCAGAAGGTCTGAATGTTGAGTCTCAATATAAATTAAGTATTCAATTTAATTCAAGACTCTTTATCCTTGGTTTTAATGTTTAACAAATTTGATTATATAAACAGATTCTACTGAGAAAGGTAGTTTGTCTTTGTTGTTTCAGGAACTCTGAAAAGAACATATATTCAAGTAGAAGCAACGATCTGAAGAATTAATCAACCTGCTGAAAGTATGTGCGTACCAATCTTATACCTACTGAACACACATACTCTCTGAAATATCACTTGATGACGTGGCAATTCGAGCTCATTAAAAATGTCGAACCTTCTGAAGTGCTGGAATCTGCTGAAGACTTTCTCAACCTTCTGATGACATGCATCATTCCTCATACTGAGAAGTCTTACTTAATTTATGCAACAAGGTAGCTGTCAAGGTCAGAGGGCTTTCTGCGCAAAGATTTAAATGTCTCTAAACGTCTTCTGCCATCATCTACAAAAGGAAGCAATAACAGAGTTCTTTTTCGCATCTCAAGAAACAACGTACACGAAAAAGGAACCTCTGTACCTGCTGTGTGTCAGAGCAGTGCTACCTCTACACACCTACTCTATTCAAGTCAAAAGCTATCTCTCAACGTCTTTATGCTCAATGGCTATTTTTCTGGACGCTATAAATAGCTTCTTACAAGACCTTGAAGGTGTCGGCCATATTCTCAAAATAATATTCTAAAGCTGCTGACCATCAAGAAAGAAAAAGGGGCTACCAAAGAGAAAAGATCAAGAAAAGCTAGAAAAGCCCATCAGAAAGAAAAAGAGAAGAGGATCAACAAAAAGAGCGAATCAGCCATTTATAAAAGAAAATCTTTCTAAGCCAACACTCTGCAGAAATTGCATATCATTTCCTTGTACATAGAATTATTATGTGTATCCGGAGTTATTCTCAGTAATTCCTTTGTACAAGAGAACCTTAGTTTAAGTTTCCTAGAAACTTAAACCAAACACATTTGTAAACACTGTTAAAGTTTCTGAGAGCTTGGAGAGGCTTGGAGGAAGAAAGAATACTTGTTTGAGCCTGAAGATGTTTGTCTATAAAAGAATACTCGTTTGAGCCTGGAGAGACTTGTCTGCAAAAGAATACTTGTTTGAGCCTGGAGAGGCTTGTTTGTAAAAGAATACTCGTTTGAGCCTGGAGAGGCTTGTCTGTAAAAGAATACTTGTTTGGGCCTGGAGAGGCCAGGTGTGCAAACAATACTTGTAATCTTGCAGGATTAGTGAAAATCCAGTGGTGTGTTCGCCTTGGGACTGGACATATCTCACTGAGTCAGTGGGTGAACCAAGATAAATCTCTGTGTTAAGTTCTCTCAACCCTTTACTCTTTATTTTCCGCTGATATCTGTTTATTTCTAACTAAGGAGGGTTCTGAAAAGTGAGTTTATAATTTGCGCAGCGAAAACATTTTTTACGCAAATCATTTCAAAAATCAATTTTACTGGACCTGCTGAAGTGTTTCAGCAAGTCTTTGAAAACTCATTTTTTAGCAAGTTGTTTGAACGTTGAAAATATCTTTGCTTGTTTCAAAAGGTTTTCCAAAAATCTGTAAAGATTATAAAAACACTATTCAACCCCCCTTCTAGTGTTTCCTGTGGTCCTAACACTGAAGACTTCAGAAGGTCAGAACGCGTTGTGAATGATTGTCAGCTAGTTCGTGATAGAGAAAGGAGGGTTCCAAAACCTACCAAAAGGTTTGGACATGTTGACCTTATCTGTTATGCTCTTAGTATGGCTGAAGAGATACAGAGTTCAGATGAACCAAGAAACTTCAGAGGCACAGGAGAGTTCAGAGAGGCAGCAATGGCAACGTGCCATGGAGGAGGAACTTGATTCGCTGATGAAGAACAACACATGGAGACTTGTAGATTTACCTGAGGCACAGAAGGTAATCAGATGCAAGTGGGTATTTAAGAAGAAAGACGAGATTCCTGGTGTTGAGAAAGCGAGGTTCAAGGCAAGGCTTGTAGCTAAGGGATTTACACAGGTTGAGGGTGTGGATTATAATGAGATATTCTCACCAGTTGTAAAGCACTGTTCCATCAGGATTTTGATGTCAATTGTAAACCAGTTTGATCTGCACCTGGAGCAATTGGATGTCAAGACAACCTTTCTGCACGGAGATCTGGATGAAACCATTTACATGGAACAACCAGAGGGGTTTGTTGAGGATCAGAGAGTGTGTCTACTTCAAAAATCATTGTATGGTCTGAAATAGAGCCCAAGGCAGTGGTATAAGAAGTTTGATGATTTTCTTATGAGAATGGACTTCAGCAGGTGTAGTTATGACAGTTGTGTCTACATTTTAAGAGAAGAACAAGACATTTTGTACCTGCTCTTGTATGTAGATGATATCCTGGTGGCTAGCCGTAACAAGAACATGATCAATCAGCTCAAGACAAGGTTAAATTCTGAGTTTGAGATGAAGGATCTTGGGGTGGCCAAATGCATACTTGGGGTTGATATAGTAAGAGATGAGTCAAAGGGTGTATTGCGCCTAACTCAGCAGGTTTATCTAAAGAAGGTTGTGGAGAGGTTTAGGATGCATCAATCTAAACCTGTGGGCGCACCCTTGGGACACCACATGAAGCTCTTAAAGAGTCAAGCTCATGATTCAGAAGATGAAAGGAGGAAGATGAATGATGTTCCCTATTCTAGTGGAGTTGGAAGCATCATGTATGGGATGGTCTGTACTAGACCAGACTTGGCTCATGCTGTGAGTGTTGTCAGCAGGTTCATGGGAGACCCTAGACAAGCACATTGGGAGTCTTTGAAGTGGATTCTCAGGTACCTGAATGGAACTCTGGATTCAGGATTACTATATCAGAAGAAACGGTACCTCTCATAAGATGGAGCTACAATTGAAGGGTTTGTTGATGCAGACTGTGCAGGGTGTGTGGATACACGAAAATCCTTATCAGGGTATGTGTTTACTCTATTTGGAACTGCAGTGAGTTGGAAGGCAAACCTTCAATCAATGGTAGCATTGTCTACAACAGATGCTGAGTATATTGCGTTATCTGAAGGAGTGAAAGAAGGTCTATGGTTGAAAGGCATGCTGAATGAGTTGGGAAATGAATAGGAGTGTGTTCAGATTCATTGTGATAGTTAGAGTGTTATTCACTTGGTCAATCATCAAATGTACCATGAAAGGACCAAGCACATTGATGTGAAGTTTCACTTTATCAGAGAAGTGGTTGAAACAAGGGCAGTGAGGATTGTGAAGATTGCTCCTGAAGATAATCATGCTGATATGTTGACCAAAACACTACCAAGATGCAAGTTTGAGAGATGCTTAAACTTGATGGGCTTCGTCTAAATGCTGTCATTCCAAAGTCAAGGTGGAGATTGTTAGTTATGACTTAGGAATGAGTTTGTTATTTCAGTTAGGTTGTTATTTCAGTTAGGTTGTTAGTCGTTGCTCTCCAATACTGCCTATATATATAGTAGCTTGCTGTATAGGGAAAGAGAGAAGTAAGTGAGAACGACTGCTGTGAACTTGCTGAAGTGCTTAACGAAGTAACCTTCTGAATTTGTGTAACCTACTGAATGTGGTTGAACCTTCTAAAGCTGATTGTCTGAAATAAGAGAAGCATTTTCTCTTGTATTTTCTTTCTTCTTTCTTCGTGTTCTTTGATTTTCTTATTCTTCTTAAGCTTTCATTTTGCTTGTCTTTTACCCAACAGTTTCCTCTTAATAGATATTTTCCTTGTTTTAGTTATATCCCTTAAATAGCTTCTCTTAATTTGACCTTTTCATTTATTATTTGCTCATAGGTGAGGCAAAATCATTACAGATCTATTATAAAGGAGATCTAAAACCATGTAGTTAGCTATTTCAAGGATGAGGTTTCCCAGAAGATTGCTTTCCATGACCATCTGCTTATCAATGACTTTGATTGCAACCTTCTCACCATTGTTGCCATTCACAGCCAGCTTAACCTTAGAGAATGTGCCTTCTCGATCTGATTGTCCTTCCAAGCCAATACTTCCCAAAGAACTAGAGCTTTAATTAGTTATTCCTTTAACGTTGTAACTGTCTTACTTCTATGGCGCCAAGAGGAACTAACCTCTTCTATACTGCCTCACCTCAGCGCCTTATCAGTGCCTTTTAGTCCCTTTCACTACACTAAATATTCATGGATAGTTAAAACTATAGTTGTACAAATTCTACATAACTCAATTATTCATCAACTCGAGGTTGCAAGTTTTCTTGCCGGTGTTAGCTAAACTTCAGTTCAAAGAGACTCAGTTCCACTAAATTGTTGGTGCATGAGATTTGATATCTTCCAAAATTGGGAAACATACCACCTTCAATTGCAAGTTTAATAAATATTTTTATTAAATATTATTTTAAGTAAACATTTTTAATTTAATAAATGTTTAGAATGAAAGAAAAACTTGTTATTCTAATACGTTTATTTTTTATTATATCATCCTGTTTTTCATATTTAGTATATATATATATATTGGAAACAACCAATTTCTAATCGTTAGTTATGAGATATATATATCTCATAACTACTTAGTTAACTTTTTTTTTAGTTATAGAATTGAAACTATTATCGTTGATCAACTTCTGTTTTAGAGATAATAATTCAGGAGATAATAATTGGGAAAAATAGAGATAATAATTCAGGAGATATATATCAATAAATAATATATATCTCACTGCTAATTTCATTTGGCTAGAATTAATAGAAAAATAATATACAGAAAAATTACAAAGTTATTCTATGATAATAATTCATATAGTTATCTTAAAATATGTGATGATTTATGGGACTAATAACACGTTGGATGGCTATGCCCTATCTGTTGATAGTTCCGTGCAGTGGCGGATCTTTAGTATTACGGCTCCCCCAAAGTTTTTTTTATAAAAAAAAATTATACACATATTATATAATTACTGAAGGGATTTAATTGATATACATAATCAGTGTAAAGAAATTTTACACAGACATCTAATGGTGTGTCGCCACATCATTTAATGAATATAGCATCTCTTGTGTTATTAAATTATATAAATGATGTGACAACACATCATTGGATGTCTGTGTAAAATTTCTTTACACTGACAGTGTATATATATTAAAGTATTACTAAAATTATACATTTTACAGTATCCACAATACCCTTAAATTCCAAATATTTTTTGTAAGTTTCTTCTTCTCAACTATAATTTTAAACCTATTAGGGTATATTTGCAAGTTGATTTTTAGAGTGAAAGGGAGAAAAGAGGTGAACTTATTGGAAGTCATTTTCCCCTTGTGTTTGAAAGTTAGATACTCTAATGTGTCTTATAAAGTCTTCCCTCCTCCTCTCCTCCATTTCTTCTCTAAATTTTTTCCCTTCTTTCTAAACTCATAAAGACACTCTCGGAGAACATAAAAGCCTCTCGTGTCTTAAATATGATTTCTAATAATTTTCTTTATATTATTTTCAGGTTAAATATGTTTTTAATCCAAGAAACTATACAGAAATTTGGGTGTTATGGTCTCTCATTTATTTTCTCTTTGATTTTACTCCTCTATTTTTTTAAAAACTACCACATTAATTATGTTTCATTAAATAATGACGTAGTATTATTTTTTTTTCATATTTCCTTATGGATTTTTTGATAGAATTTTATGGGAATTTCAAAATTCGTAGAAAATATTTTTACATATTTTAAAATTTATAGAAAATTTCCTATGATTTTTTTTTCCAGGAAAATAGAAAATTTTTACAACATTTTTCATAAAAAAATTGGTGTTTTTTTTTGGGAGATTAGGTACATATTTTTACTAATGAAAAAATCACAAAAAAAATCCTGTGGAATTTAGCCCAAAACAAATTGCAAAAGAAATGTAAATATGATTTAACAAAGCATAGTTAATAATGATATCTGAAAACATATGGTTTTAAACAATAGTGGACTAAAATTAAAGAAATAAATAAAAGAGGGACCAAAAATCCAATTTCTCTATATGATAGTGGCAAAAAAACATATTTAACTCTCATTTTTATATTTAATATTGAGTTAATATTGAACCTTAAAATTTAGATATATATATATATATATTTATATATATAATATTTATTTTATTCATTAAATCTTATTTTGGCACCCCCAAACATTTGGTTCAAAATCCGCCACTGGTTCCATGGACAATCCTTCTATCATAGTGGAGCACCGTCAAGCTAATGTTTTTGTGTGTTAATTATTATCCATGTCCAACTTAGCATTTTCAATAGAAACCGTATTACCTGAAAATCTTTCAACTTTTGCCAAGAGATGATGCATAAATTGAGTCGTGACATGGTGTGTGCTAAATGTTTTCTTTCATTCCTTGTTATTGTAATTCTGTTGGTGAAATAAGTTGCAGATAATGTGTTTGACTTACTTTAGCCGTGTCTAGTAGTGAAGGAATTTTTAATAAAATAGCTATGCATTAACTACGGAATAGCTAGGTTTTTGTAGCAACTCCGCAGCTAGTATGTACCTAAGAAAATGTGTGTTTCCATTAATGTGACCCAGCCTTTTCTACCGCGGTTCTAAAAAACAACTGCGGTAAAAAAGCTTAGAGACCAATACGGTTCCTCTAAAAAGTAATCACAATTGATTCTTTTTATCACGCCGCACTACATCGTGGTTATAATCGCGGCAAAAGGCCATTCCAAACTGTAGTAAAATGTCTTTTTTGGCATAGTATATTGCGATGCATGCACATTGTAACTATTAGAAGTAAGTTAAATCAGAATAATAATCAACATTGTGATTGTGGTTGCCCCGTTATATGATAACCTCCAGTTCTAAGCTCCGAGCTATCTAAGGCACCCAAAAAAGCAAATCAAGGGAGCGACCACAGAGCTCATATATATTTTTTTCTCCTTACATCAGATAGACAAAAACACACTTACTATGATGAAACCCATCACTACAAGAAAAATGGTTTTTAGCGACGGCCAAAAGTCATCGCTATAAGGGAAAAATCGTCGCTATTTCATAATTAGCGACGGTCCACCAATCATTGCTAAAAGCCTCGTCGTTAGTTCCACGGTCGTCGCTACTTCCCAGATTTATCAATTCTGAGGATCGAACCCGCAACCTGCATGATACCAAGAAAGACCATTACCGTTACGCTATGTTTGTTTCTTAAAATATATAGTGCAAAATATAATATATATATATATATAGGAAAAAAAAGAAATTAGCGACAGCCAGGCGCCGACACTAACTTTATGAAAGCCGACGCTAAAATTTTTTTTTTTGCCTTTAGCGACGGTCTAGTCATCGCTAACTTTATTTATACATAAAAAAATTCAACTTAGCGACGGTTTTTCGACGGATTGGTCGTCGCTAAATACTCGCGTCTAAAAACGTGCATCCTTGTAGTGCATGATCATTTTCAAGGGTTACGACAAAACTCATAGACATAATTGAAATCACTATCTCATTGATATGGTTATTAGAAGTTCAAAACTCAACTTGAGATCTGAATCATATACAAAATAAACCCTAAGATTGGAATTGAAGTAAAAATCACATGATATATAATACTAATCTAAGGAATTCTTCTGTGCATTCAGTATTCTCACCATAGCTCCCGCACCTCGTTCAACTCCTTCACCTCCACCTCCAGCCACGACAGTCGCTTCACCTTTGTCTCTACTGTCGAAGACCTGTTGAAACTGAAAGCCTCCTTATCCGGCAACTCTTCATGAAGAACTGATTACTCCCCATTGACAAAGAGACGCAGAAATTGACGGAGTCGTGGGAGGAAATCGATAGAGAAGGAAAGATGTGGCGGTGGTGAAGGTCAGAGAGTGTGAGGGAGCGAATGAGGGTGAATGTAAAATAATGAGAGAACACCTTTTTTTGATAAGAAGAAACATTACAGAATGAGTAAACCCTTTATTTCTCTATTTTTTATAATGTTTTATCCAGTCAATAAAATTATTTTTAGTGGCAATTTAAATCAATTGCCAGTATAAAAATAATTATTATTGCCTTATATTATTAGCAGAAAAAAATTTATTTAGAGGATAAATTAGTGGCCATTGATATTGTAACATCCTAAATTTTATTAAGTAAAATTAAATTAAATTAAATTAATAAAGTAAAGGAAATAAATAAATGAATAATAGAATTAATATTATGAGTAGTTTTATCCATAAAGCTATTTTCAAATTTAAAAAGAGGATAAGGGGGTTACGAGTGAGCCAAGCCCAAATAGGCATTTTAGTAAGGAGGGGTTATCAGTTCACCCTAATCCTTATTCTTCAAATCGTCAGAGAGCGAAACGCTAAGGAGGGGAGAAACCAAGTCTCAAGAGGAGGTTGCTACAGAGTGATCATCAAGAATCAAGAAAGAGTCTTCTTTGTTGTTCGATCTCCACTTCAAGGTACGGTGGGGAAGAGGGTGCTGCTTGTATATGCATATAGGGGTGCTTGGGTAGTAATTTTAGACTAGAAATTCGTATTGGTATATGTTATAACTGAGAATGAATGATTAAAACTGTTAATTTATGATTGATTGGATGAATATTGATGATTTATTGGGTGAAATTAAAGAGGATATTGAGAATAATGAAAAGGGGAAATTAGGGATTTGAGGATTTGGGATTTTGATGGATTGGTTGTATAATCTGTGAAAAGATTGTTGTTTTACTGAGTTTTGATGTTATAAACGCATAAGAATGATTATTTAACAAAGATGATTGATTAGGGATTGAAAAGAGAGGTTTAGAGATGATAAAAATCGTGAGAACTGCGATCTGCGTTGCAGGTAATCGATTACCAGGGTGTGTAATCGATTACCAGTGTGTTCTGGGCAACCCAGAAGTGTTGTTTGTTCGCTGGTAATCGATTACTGGATTGTGGTAATCGATTACTAGAGAGATTACTTGCAGGTAATCGATTACAGGGATGTTGTAATCGATTACCAGAGTGTTTGGTTGCAGGTAATCGATTACAAGGTGGTTGTAATCGATTACCAGAGACCTTGTTTGCAGGTAATCGATTACGAGAGGTTGGTAATTGATTACCATAGTGGATTTTGAGATCCTAAGTGCTTGATGATGATTGATGTTGTTTGATAATGCTTTATTATGATTATGGTGTTGATGATTAATGATGTTGATGATGATTTGGTGTGCATAATGATCGGTGAATATGCAATGTGATTGATGATGATTGGGTGTGCATAACGATTGGTGAATATTCCATGTGATTGATGATATTTTGGTGTGCATAATATGCAATGTGATTAATGATGGTGGTGAATGTTATGATGATGTTAATGATGATAGTGTATATAACTTATTGATGATGATGTTAATGATGATAGTGTATATCACTTATGATGATGGTGCTTAATGATGAGCATAATAATGCATGATGATGGTGTATATCACCTTTTGGTGATGATGTTACCTAAGTTGTGCGGGCCCATAGAGGGGGTAAAACTTAGGAGAGATGCCTTGAGCATATGTGATAAGACCTGAATTGTGGGGGCCCATAGAGGGGGTACAATTCGGGAGGTGAACTGCGTTGTGCGGGCCCATAGAGGGGGTACAACTCAGGGGACCATGATGGGGCGTTCGATGCACGAGCCCATAGAGGGGGTGCAACCTAGGGATGATTTGTATTGGCCCATAGAGGGGGTGCAACCTATGGTCGAATGTCGTTGTGCGGGCCCATAGAGGAGGTACAACCTATCGGATTGTGTGTGATGACACCGGTAGACTATCTTGGTACTAACTAGAGTGATTGACGAGGTGCACCTACTGTGCGGAGTTCCAAGTCATGATCTTTGGGTAGGTGAGGTGATAAGTTTTGGTGCTTATGATGATGGATGTATATATGAGATATATTTGATGATGAAACTGAGTTAAATAAAGATGTCATGAGTATTAATGATGAATGCGCATTATGTGTGAAAATAGAGTATGTAATTCCTTTGGTGAATGATGGTATGAGATTTATATGATGATATAGATGAATAGTTATATGCCGATTTATAGATGATTATTATCTGATGAATTATGTGATGTTTGGGGTATGTGGTGTGGTGAATGATAATGTTATTTATGTGTGGGTGAGGATAGGGTAGCCTCCTATGTGTATGTATGAGTAGTATTCTTTTCCTCACCGTTATACTGTGGATATTTTTACAGGTGATGATGATGACACGACTGGTGTCGAGTTTTGATTAAAGGGAGTGTGCTCTGGTATATGTTTTTGGGGGTTCTTTCTTTATGTTTCTAGTTAGGAAGGTTTTTTGTAAACTGTTTTGGATGCCTTGCACGACAAGTAGGATGTTTAGTTACTTTTATTCCTTTGGAGATTCCGCTGCATGAGTATTTGAATACATTTGAGTTTTATTTTATTTTAATTAAGTTGTTTTCGAACTAATGAGGTTTTTAATAAGAGAGTTATGTGAACCTTTTACCCATTGTGGGACGTTACCTTTTCTACACTTCGATTTATTAAACGTAAAAGACTTGGGGTAGAAGGGTGTCACAGATATGGCCACTAAATAATTGTCATTAAAAGTGAATTTTGTTGTAGTGTTAAACTTAATAATCCTACAATTTCAAGTTTGGATACTCTTTCTTTTTTCTTTCTGTGAACCATAGGTATCCTCCACGGGAGGAAATCATAATCAAGTTGGGAATATCCACATCATGGTGAGACTAGCTCTTTTAACATCCCGAGTTTTGCACCAAAAAGGTATAACATAAGCCTTAGGTTATGGATCCAGCCAGGAGAAGTAAGAAATAAGGTAAAAAGGGAAATTAGAGTTTTGAATGGAAGATTAGGTAACAAATTGGATCTCTAAGCTAAGAAGAAGGAGTTATAAGAAATTAGGGAGTATTAATCAAGTGTTGAGTCAAACAATCGTAGGTTGGACCTAGAAGGAATCATACCCTGCATCAGAAAGAAGTATAGAGATTCAAGAATAGGGAAGCGAGGTTGGATAAAGAAAGCTAAGTTAAAGGGGTTTTGGATAGGAACCTAGTCATCTTAAGGGAGAAATGAGGAAGTTAGGAGTGTGGTCCATAGAGGAAGGTTTTACTTGAGAGAAAATAGGCTTGGAGGAAAAGAACTAAGTTTTGATGGAGGAAAAATGGGACTTAGAAGTTTTTAGTGCAACCAGAGTTTAGAAGAGGGGTTTTCTGTAATCTGCGCTGAGCGCAAGTGAAGCGCAGGAAACAGAGAGCTTTTATGGGAAATTTGCGCTTCATCTGCGCTGAGCGCAAGTGAAGCGTAGATTCCAGTGAGCTTTAGCGAAAATCTGTGCTTCACCTACGCTGAGCGCAGGTGAAGCGGGAGGTTGCTCCTGTTACTAAAACACAAATTTGGGGGATTTCTCCCCCATTTTTCCTTGTGCCACTCCGGTCCTAGAGAGAGGGAGAGACTCCATGGGAGCTTGGAGGAAGAAGATCAAGGCCAAGGATCTCCAACCCTAGCCCTCCCCAACCTTCTTCCCCTTCTCTTTGAGCTCCACTGAGGTGAGTAGAGCTCACACACTCCACCTCCCCCTTTGTGTGAACTTTTACATGAACCCACTTCTCCCTTTCCTTTTCTCTAGGTTGTAGGTGCTTATTAGTGATATTCTACCGATTGATTTTTAGTTATTGTGGGTTATTGAAGGGTATTGAGGTTAGATTCTAACCTAGGGTTTGAAATTGGGGATTTTCCTAGGGATGGATGTTTTTAGTTGTTTTACTGGATATTATGACTTAGATGTATGCAAGTAACATGGTTCATATGATTGTTAGTATCTGAAGCTTATAGTTGAAAAACCCTAGGATTGAGGATTGTATATATATATGTTCATGCTCATGTTACCGTTGCAAGGTTTTAATCCTAGGACCTATATGTATACTTTATTGCATGATTAGAAATGTATAGATTATGATTCATGGAATGAAATGCTCATGCTCATATTCATGTTTATAGTCAAGTACACATATTTTCTTGCATCATGTTCAAGGTTTAAGCAAAACCATTCATGTCTTCAAGTTTTCAAGTATTTCAAGTAACAAGAAAATCAGGTTTCAGTTTCGGCCATCACGGGTCTCGGACCATCATGTTTCAAGTAATTAAGCCACTTAACAATCAAGTGAAAAGATTTATGTTTAGGCTTCGGCCATCACGGGTCTCGGACCAATCACGTAGGCTTCGACCATCACGGGTCTAGGACCATCATGTTAATGGATTTAAAACGAGGCTTCGGCCATCTGGTAACGGCGGCGACGTAATGTCCCCAAGGGCGAAATCCCTTGTAGTCTGAGCTTAGTCTAGTTGCATGTCAAGTGATAAGACCCCTGCTGTTGGGTTAGCAGTTCATGTCTAAAATGATTCTTCAAACGTCATGTTCCTCTCATGTTTCCAGATTATCATGTTAAACTTAGTTTCAAGATATCATGGTCATTGGAGTCAAGCATAGCATCATGTCATTAATGCATCATGTCAATGTCCATGCTTAGTCATCATTGCTTTTAGTTTTAAATTGTTATTACTTGTCTTCCCTATCACATTGTGCTTTACTTGTTGGATGCCATGTATATGTATGAACTGCTCTGCTCACTGGGACGTTAGTCTCACCCCGTTGTGGGTTTACATTTTAGATCTCCAGGCAGGTCGCGAGGATTAAGGCACAATTTTAGCTTTGGAGTTTTGGGCGTGGATCCCTCTTGTTATTGTATTTCCTTGGATGAATGTATTTTGATGTATGTGGTACCTCATGCTTCCGTCGTTTAGGGCACATGAAATTGTATAAGTATGATTTATGGAATGAAATATGTTCACAGGTTATGTTTAAGTAAACGTTGGATTAGTTAAACATGCCTGTAGTTAGTTATTGATATCGTTAATGTCGCGAAAATAATTCCCTCAATTCGGGACTTATGCTTCCATTGGGCATAATTTCCTAATTCTGGGGATTAGGACGTTACAGCTCTCCCAGAGGGGATTTTTTTCCATACATAAGACTCGAACCCGAGACATTGCTTAAGAGAAATCAAACATGTAGCACTTAGACCAGTCACCCGTTAGCATATGTATAAAATGTTAAATGCTCAATTAAATGATAAAACTAAATTATGTATATCTAAAATATATTTTAAAGATAAAAAGTTAGAGGGTGTTACATTTCTCCTCCCTTAAGAAATTCGGTCCTCGAATTTAAATAAGCTTACCAAGAGATTCAAACAAATGTGGATATTTTTCTTGCATATATAAAGTCCTTCGATTCCCATGTAGCATCTTCCCTAGAATGATTCCTCCAAACCACCTTAACTAATGTAATATTGTTGTTTCACAATTTCTTCTCTTTCCTACCATAATAGCCACAGGTTCCTCCTCATAAAACAAATCTTTGTCTAGCTGAATTGATTGTGGTAAAAGTACATATAGTTTATTTCTTGCTTTAGATTTTTATAATGCATTCTTGAAGAAGCACTCGTACACGATGAGTGCAAAATTTGTTAGAAAGTTGTTGACCTCTCCCTTCAAAACCTCGGCCTCCACCTTTGTAAAATCTCCTTTTCTATTATAGCCCCAATTTTAATTTGTTGATTTGAACAAGTTGCAAAGGCCTTAGTTTCATTAACAATTTCTAATGGTGAGTAACATAAATTACAACCTTGCGTTTTCCTTTTTTGTGTTAGATCAACGAGGGAAAAAACCTTAATAAAAAATAGTATAGGATCAATCAACCTGATATGTAACCAAACATGAGCAAATTGCTCATTTGTACCTTCACTATAAGAAAATCGCTATTTAGCGATGACCAAAAGTTGTCGCTATAAGTGGAAAACCGTCGCTAGCATCCATTTAGCAACGACCTCAAGGATGTCGCTAAAATACTCATCGTTAATACAGTAGCGACGAGCAAAATAAGTCGTCACTACGTAGCGTCTGTCAGACCATCGCTAAAGTCGTCGCTAAGCTAAAGGTCGTCGCTAAGTGAAGGGATCAATGACCATCGCTGAGCCATCACAACCTAGCGACGACCATGGCTATCGCAACTTATTATATTTTTTTACTAGTGACGGCCATGGTTGTCGCTAATGATAATAATATTTTTTTAAATTAAGTTTATTATTATCTATTTTATTTTAATATATTTGTTAATTTTAAAATTATAAAGTAAAATACTAAATAATATATAAACACACCGATAGAGGAAAAAATATATATATAAATTATATATACAAAGATTGTTCAAACATAATACAATAATTGTTTAAAAAACATAATAAAAAAATCATTGATGGCGACGATGACACTGGTGTAGTCGTGGGCGACGATCCTCATCCTCATCCTCATCCAACGACTAGTTATCTAGTTAGGTCGCCATCATAGTGCGGGTGTGGCTGAGCCTGAGTTTGACTGAAGCTGGTAGAACCACCTACACTTTGGGCCTCCAGCAACATCTGCATCTGTTGTCGGAGTCGTGCGAAGTCCTCCTCCAACCGTGCAACCTTCCCTTCAGCTCGGGTGGCCTTCAAGTATCTCCTGCCTCCTCAGATGAATGACGCGACCCGTCGCTCCCGCTGGTATGGGCCCGGGACTCTTGAGTGAAGCTAGTCACACCAAGACGAATGTTGGTTGACAAGTCCCCGATGCCATATAACAGCAGCCTCGGGTCTTGCCACCCGCAACATCCTTCCAAATCTGTAGCTTGGTGGACCCATCAGTGATGGAGTTGTCCCCCATCTGTGACTCCACCTCCCTCAGGTTGTCTTGGTAATTTGTCTGTGGAGTGTAGGTAAATGTATAATTAGTTAGTTATATATTCAATTGTAAATATATGAAACTATATAAAAAAAAACACTGATAAGCACAATGTTGGACTTACATATGTGGATCGCGCTCGATCATCTACCTAGCCACCATCCTTTTTTATGTGGGTGGCGACAAAAACTAATTATATAAACAATTAAAACTAATTAAAACTGTAAAACTTACTGGTGGCTAGCAAAGGAGGTTGATCGGTGCAAAGGGACCTAGGGGCAACTATTTCAGATTCTGATCGGTTCAAAATGAACCTATGAAGGATGGGGTGTTTAATCGGTGAGATTTTGAAAATGAAAGAGAGAGAGGGACAGAAACAGGGAGGAAAGAACGTAAGGAAAGGAGGGGGAGGAGGAGGAGGAGGAAGGAGGAAGAAGAAGAGGGGAGGGGAAAGGGTTTTGGGCGTGTAATTAAGTTTTAAACGTAGCGACGACCTAGCCGTCGCTAAGGCCGTTGCTACGTTAAAAATTGCTCTGACACACCAAATTTAAATTTTAATTAAAAACGTAGCTACGTTTATTTTTAATATTTTAAAAAAAATTAATTAGTTTCAGGTCGTCATAAAGTATTAATTGCACAGCTATGCGTTGAGTTGCGCATTTAATGCTATAGTGATGACCTAGCGACGGATGGGTCGTCGCTACTAACCATGGCTCATGACTGTCACTACGGTTTCACGTCTAATTTAGCACATTCTTGTAGTGCTTTAAGAACATGGAATGACACACTTACAATGAGGGGAGTGGCCTGAAATTTCTAATTCCGTCCCATATAATTTTGAGTTGAGTGAAATGTTTTGAAATTGATAAATGGCCTTGATAGATTGTATAAGTCTCCAAAGGTAAACACGAAATATATCAACTTAAGAGAAATATTCTTTGAGGCTTGTTTGTACTTGAGAGGCTTGATCTATATAGAAGACCGATTGAAGAATTTCACTATATATCATCGAATAATGTAACCATCCCAATTGGTAATGCAAGATTCCCAAGCACTATGCAAAGGATAATGAACAATATGTGGCAAGATAGATCCATCAACAAACTTTAATTTTATTTTATTTTTGACAATAAAGTCAATTTCATGGCCCTTGACCATGTATGATAATTGTTTCCATCAAGTCGGGGTCATACAACTATAAGAAAGAGATTTTCATTTGGGTGAAGGTAATTGGGACTTGATAGATCATACTTCTAATTTGAGTTTTCCATTATGAATAAAAGGACTCTGAGAAGAAAACACAAAAAAATGGTAAAAGAAGCAAAGCTTTGAAAATTTTAGAGCTCAGTGACAGAGATGATAAAAACTAAAAATGAAAAATACAAAGGCCACCTGACAGAGAAATTATTGTCATCAACCAATAAAAAGATAATAGTAAAATTATTCTCCTGTGAGATACCAATCCTGTAACCAATTACCATGCATATTGGCATAACAACAACAATTTGGAAAAAGGAGCGACAGTACAGTAACAAGAGTTGGCCCAACATATATGTAAGCCTAAAGTAAATTATAAGATGGGAGCCTAATTTCTAAGTGATAAAAGATCAAAAATGACATAATTATTTAAAAAAAATGTCTATTTTTAAGAAAAAAGACTTATATTAAATTTTTTTAATAAGAAAAAAGTACTTTTAATTATTATCAATTAATTAATAATTAATAATATTTTTATATTTGATATAAAGATTTTATTATATTTTGGGTAAAATATGTTTTTAATCTTTATAAATTTAAGCATATATATTTAGGTTTGATTTTCATAATTTAAAACCAATGTGTTGAGTTTCTCTTTTTTAAAATCATCTTAAATTAATTCTTATCACTCTTTTCTCTAGGGAATAAAAATATACATGATAAGAAATACTAAAGACTAAAAACACAACTGATAAAAAGTAATTTGGGATAATTTAAAAAAGAGAGACTCAACACACCAATTTAAGTTATGAAAACTAGAATCAAATTTATTTAATTTACATACACTACAAACATATTTTACTCTTAATTTTAATATATAAAATATATTAAAAAAAATTGAGGTATTGTAACGGAGGGGACCGGTAAAGCTGTTAAAGGCGGCCCATACAATAACAGCTAGTGACAAACAATAGTATACCAAATAGGGGTGGGAATAGGCCAGTCGGCCTGTCAGGGGCCTACGGCCTGACCTGTTTATGGCCTGGCCTGGCCTGGCTCGTTTATTAAAAAGGTCAGGCCAAGACTTGTTAAAAGGTCTGTTTAGTTAAATAGGTCAGGCTTCAGGCCTATGAAAAAGCCTATTAAACTTAACAGGTCGGCCTATTTAATATAATAATATATAATATATTAAATTAATTATATAAAAAACTATAAATATAATCAAAAAATTATAATATAATAAAAAATTATAATATATTAAATTAATTATATAAAAAATCTGCTTAAAATGCTTGCTGGCCTGCATAGGCTTATAGGTCTGTCGGCCTGTTTGTAGGCCTTGTTATAAAACAGGCTTACAGGCCAGGCCAGGCTTTTTCGCAGGCCAGGCCAAGGCCTTACAAAAAGGCTTGTAACAGGTAACAGGTCAGGCTCATGCTTAAGAATTAGGAGTCAGGCCAGGCTCAGGCCTGCCAAAGCCTGGCCTAGCCTGGCCTGTTTCCACCCGTAATACCAAATAATAATAGTGAAATGTTAATGTGTCACATTGATCTATGTGGCTTTTTTATTTTATTTTAAAATTATAAAGATTTGAAAAGTTTCTTACTATTACAAAATGTTTCAATTTCTCCATAGTGCTAACTTGAAATATTTCTCCTTATGATTCAGAGTTTATTTTTCAAGATTTTAATATATTGATTGAGAAACACATTAGTAATTTTTCATATGATAAATCTCCTTATATTTTTAAAATATTTTTATTTAAATTTTTAAATATATCATCTTTATACTTGATATTTTTTAATTATCTTAAAAGTTTTAACAAAATAAAAATACCATGTCGTGTATTGCACAAATAATTAAAATACTAGTTAGTACATTAATTACAATTAGCAAGAGGAACAAAAAAAGGAAAAATAGCTAATTGCGGGTGTAAAGAAATATAAAAAGTTTTGAAAATATTTTTTCAATTAACTAAGCATGATCATCTATTTTCACTCCCGATCATTATTTTGTTTAAAGTCCAATTTATTTCTTTTTCATTCATCTTCCTTACTTTCTAGCTATATCTAGCTGCTAAAAATAGTGTTTTAATGGGAAAATCATCCATGTGAATTTTTTTTTTTGTTGTACAAGGAAAGTAACGGGGTTTGAACCTAGAATCTCATGTTAAACTATCCAAACCCCCTACTAGGGCCGACCCTAGTGGATATAATCCATATGAATATGACCAAGAAAAAAGCTTGATGATTAATGGTGCACACGCAAATAATGACTCTATTGTTCAAATCCACATCAAATGATCAACCCGTAGCATAATTGTGTGTATAAAATATATTATCATGAATATAAGAATACATTATTAATGATTGTCATTGCGTGCATGCACCAAAATGACAATTCATGCCCTTTTATTAAAAGGAAAAATAAATATCCTGCGAGAGATCAATAAAAAAAGGAGAGAAAATTTAAGAGGTGACCGTGGATTCCTTCCCCTAAGAAAAGTGTCAAAAGTAAATTTCCATTCCTGGACTCCAGAATAGAACCACTCCTTCCCTTTCACACTATGATGATTGATACCCGTGCAGGCTATGGCCACTTTTCATTTCTTGGGATTATTGGGTATGTTAATCCTTTTTTATTTCTAATGCCGTGGACATGTGGCCAATGATCATGAGATTTGCTACTTTAAAAGAAAAAGAAAGAGAAGATAAGGGCCAATACAACACAAACGAAAAACAACTAAATAGTTCTAAAGCATGGATGATGACTCTAAGTCATTGATTCATAATAGCAAGTAAGGAAAGTTTTCTAACATATAAATTATTTGACTTATCTTCTATATTTAAAGTTTAAATCAAAACCTATTTATTAATTAAATATAGAATTTTTATAAGATCTGATCTAATCTTTATAAAATTTAAATCTGATTTAAAAATTAACTTATTTAAAAGCTTATTTTATAATATGATCTTTCAACATATAACTATAAGCCTATCTCTAAATTAAATATAAGCTCAAGTCTTTTACTTTTTAACCGAATAAATATAAAAAAATACAAATTTTATACTGAATTATAAAATAAAAAAAATTAATTACTATACACTGATAGTATAAAACCTACACTAACATTCAATTAATGATGTGTTGTCACATCATTTCATGAATATGACATCCCATGTGTTATTAAACTTATTAAATGATGTGACAATACATATTAGATGACAATATAATTTTTTTACAGTGACAATATATAATTATTAAATTAAAAAATTTCCACTACCATTGAGACAGAGTATGTTTGGATAAACATCAAAATTATTATACACATGTTCCAAAGCCACATTTATATAGTGTTTGTTTGGTTATTAGTTAGGCAGAGTGTAGAATCAATTCGACATAATTGATTTTAAATCACTTCCATTTAACTTGTTTCATAACACGTGTATCATACTCATTTTCAACCATTAATTCTAGAATCAATTCTACTCGACGGTAACTCCAACAGATATAGGACCTTATATGGGTCGCGGTCTGATGGGTTGGTTTCCTTGTAATTTCCTTGAACTTGTTTTAGTTAAAACTTAGGAAAATTAAAAGGGTTTGGGTGACTTGGGTTTGGTGTGGTCGCAAGGCTCATTAGTGGCCCTCACATCTCTGTAGATTGTCTTATTAGCACTTGTAGGGAAAACCAAAAGTGTAACGTCCTAAATCCTAAATTCAAGATTTAGTCCGTTGGAAACTAAATCCTAAATTATCGAAATTAATTCGCAACATTTATGAATATCACAACATTCACAATTCGATAAGAAACCAATGATATACAAGTTGTGAGAAACTCAAACTCTATACATAAATATGTACAATACTTGCCCATAGGCTACAAAATAAGCATCTCGAAATACAAGTCAACATATACATATATATTCCACTATACAATCCAAAAGTAAAAACTAAACTCCGACTAGAAATATGCTCCTGCTCTCAACTCACTGATCCGTGCGAGGAGGTACCCTGCATACCTAGATTGTATCCACAGAACGTGTGGTGAGACGGATGTCTCAGTGAAGTACAACTATGCATATACAGTATAGGGAAAATCATTAACTAATATGCAACATTCATAACATAATCATATTCATAATAATCAACTCAAATAAATGCACTGATGATGCAACTCAGTGCTATACCCAGCAGGCATGATCTTATCACTTAAACTGGAGTTAGAACTGAGCTTAGACTACGGAGAACGTCTTCTCCGGGGACAAATCCCACCCATTACTGAACCGAAGTCAAGTTTTCACATAATTACTTAATTTTTTTAACTCACAGCGCAAGGGCCGGCTTGAATTAACTCACGGTCGAAACCGGTTTATATTACTCAATGAATTAATAACTGATGATAACAATAAACAATAACGTCACATTTTGTAGGTTTCGAAACCTAGGGTTCTCAAT